>OX101740.1:13426894-14658083 GCA_944452665.1 Stenoptilia bipunctidactyla | reverse complement strand
GACGACCGGCTGGGGTAGCGGTAACATACATTGCCTTCTATGCCAGAGGTCCTGGGTTCGAATCCCGGCGACGGCAAATATTTGTGTGATGAACAGATATTAGTCGTCAAGTCATGGATGTTTATATGTTTATTTAAGTTTATTCAAATTAAAAATTTGTATTTATTCAATATGTATGTTTATATATTTCTTAAGTAAGTATATCAGTTATCTAGTATCCATAACACAAGTTCTTTAACTTAAACTTAATTTGGGCTCGATAATGTTGTGTGAGTGTCAGAAATATTTATTTATTAAAGTGTAAAATCATTTAACTTAAAAGTAGTATTTTAACTTAACAAAGTTTAGATATTCATAAGTACTTACAAGAATAAAATAATAAAAAAAAAACAGACAATCACAACAACTACATGGCCTCAAAGTAAGCGAAGCTTGTGTTATGAGTTATGAGATACCATGAGCGAACTAGAACCTAGAATATTAATACATACATAGATAAACATCCAGACCCGGTTTTCTTTTTTGGCTTGCTCCGGGCAGGAATTGAACCCGCAACCACTGGCGTCTGAGGCAGATAGGTTTACCCCTTCGCCAAAAAAAAAGAAAAGAAAGAAAAAAATATTTGTATATTGGATTTTTAGGAGACTGAGTAATAAAATATATAAAAATGTAGATAGATTGTGGGATTTCAATGTCATAATCGAATCCCTGGCCTATGTGACACTAACTGATTTACGACACCTGAGGTTTACGAAACATTTGCTTTTTGAAAAAAAGAGACATAAATATTTTATAAACCGTCCATCAACGAATTAAAATAAGCTCAATAAAATAAACGTTAGCGCAGACATTTGGACTGCTGCCAGCATAGTTGATTGAAGGCGGACGACTTTACTAACAATTGATTTCTTTTTTGTTTTAACCATTTTATTTTTCATCTGTGTAAAATAAAAAAAATATGGTTATCGCCGCCATTGACCGCAGCGTGTGCGAAATTGAAAGTTGTCGATAAAATATTCACATAGGTAACACATAGGGATATTAAGTATTTATTTGTTAAAGACATTACGTTGCTATGTTTTTATTGTAGGTTATTTCAATGTAGGTATTCAATTAATTAAGGAATGAACTATAATATGTTGAAAATTAAGTTTGTTAATTTTGACAATATATTAAAACACACACGTAAGTAACAATCTGATGATTTGGAAGATGGATTGATTCGATAAGACCATCAAAATTATCCACACTTGTAGATAAGACTCGGGTAGATTTCCCAAGCACAAAAAAATGTGTCCACGATGAAAATGCAAGTGTAGGGGGGGTTCAATTCAAATTCTATTCTATTACATGGAATCAAATAACATGTATAAAGCTCAAGAGTTTGTTTGGTTGAACGCGCTAATCTCAGAAATTACTGGTTCTATTTGAATAATTATTTTTGCGTTGAATAGTCCATTTATCGAGGAAGGCTATTTGCTATATTTTATCCCAGGTTTCCCATAAAGTAACTTAAAGTATAAAATACAAAGAAAAACTTATAAGCAAAATAGTTCACCAAAATGATAAAAAATGTCGCCTTGTTGAAATTGACCCATAGGTATGTAGGTACCTAATATTATTGGTTTTGATTAGCAAAAGTCTTTTCTTTTATGCAATAAAATATATTATCTACAAATGCTATTTATTGCTTTATGCTGGACCTGGAGCAAAAGAAAAACATAGAATATACCAGCTGCTTTCCTTCCCGGGCATACTGTAAAAGTTAGTTAAGGGACAGAGGCGTTATGGTAGTTTTTTGTGGGCGACAGGCTGACCCCCTGTCCCTGAAATAGTCTCTCTCCATCATTAAAATGCCGTTTGAAATTTTAATCAGAGGACATCAGAGGATTTTATAACTTCTGGTGTTCTGCCTACCCATAAGGGATACAGGCGTCAAGTTGTGTTGGTATGTACCTATGTATCTTATTTTGTAATCGTTACAGTAACAGCTATAATATGTCTATACCTACTCTATATTCTACAAAACAGAATATATTTTACTTAAGTGAGTAAACAAAAGATATTCTCATAGTTATACCTACATGTTTTTATATTAAAATAATCTTGATATAACAAAGAAGTAAAAATTTGCAGGGCCAAATCGCTAGTTATATGTATAGGTACTCTACAATAAACAAAAATCTGCTATAAAAAAAAAAACAAAGTGAATTATATGAAGTAATTATTACAAAAAAAATATATAATAACATTACAATCAATACAATACTTACATCAATAAATTAGATTAATAAACTACTATATATAAAATAATTAAACTGAATAATTATACTAAATAATTATATGAGGCAAACGTTTAAAGCAAAAACAAAATTAATTGAATAAAAAAGATACCTACATTCCTGAAAAGTTTCCGATATAAATAAGTAGGTACGTACTGGTTTTTTTAAGTTTCATTATACCAAAATGACTGTTTTAACCAGATTAAAGTATCCACAAACAAAATTTAGGTATAAGCTCTCGCTCTAGAAAAATAACGGATTAGTTATCATCCCCGTCTAGTCATAGCCTTCATTATTCAACCCATGGTCGATCCAAAGTTGACTATATAAGAAATACAGGTACCTAACAATATGCGCTCTACATAGGAATAGACGCTAACATGTAGGAACCTCGGTGCTTTTGTGACCACAATGGACCACACACAATGGATCGTGAAGCCCTATTTATCTGCACAAACTTTGGGTTCGGTAGGCATAGCATTTGCTGTAATGAATGCTACGCTGCATGGCTCTACGTCTAGTTTTTCTCGAAAATGTTTCGCCACAGAAACTTATAATACCTTTTTAGCGCATAATTTAGTGCGCCTGTGGAAACTTCATATATTTGCTTCTCTATTTATAGAAAACTACCCTTCACTTTAGCAGAACATTATAATAATATCTTGCTAATAAATTATATTTCACAGGGTTAATTTTATTAACGCATCAACTCTTGCATGCAACCTCTCTACATCAATCCCAACAACATTTGTGCTACGACTTTTTACAAGTCTTGATCAAGCGAGTCAAGCGAACTCACCTGGCACAGGCATTATTTGCCTAAAAAGTGACTTCGACAACTGTAATATGAAGTGTAACACTTTAAAGAAATAAATTAAAATATTTTCATATTCTTCTAAAGAATCTCCTTTTTACAGGGTTGGTTTTGCACTACTGCGAGCTTGTGGCCAAACAGTAGTGCAGATAAAGTTATAAACTATCAAAGTGATAAAAAATTCCTGACAAGTCGGCATGTGTTCATTAAACATGAACCCTTATAATGTTATACTTACTTACTGTAATTACTTTTTAGCAGATTCGTTTTATATTTTTCCTTAAGTTATATATTTAGTTTGTAAATATAGAAATATATATAATAATATAATAGAATATATAATATATTGGAACTCCTTACTGCAATACTCAATTTACTCAATACTGGCCGATGTGTCATAAAAAAAAAAGAAAGGACATGTCAAGCATTTTGAAAACGTCAGTGAAGGGAGGAAGAAAGAGGTCCGCTGAGGAGAGATGTGAGGATTCTGAAGAGAAAAAAAAAGATCGGGAGAGAACGCTGGAGGACGGCTGACCGATCCGGGAAAAGCCGCCGGCCCTCCCCGGCGACGACATCCTGGCTCTACCTGAGGCGCCCTGCTCTGCTCGGCGCTCTTCACGGCTGCGGCCGTGCGCTACAACCCTCGCGGTGGTTCCTACCGCTGTGAGCGGCCTCCCTGCCGCTAACTTAGCGGTTGTTGGTGGCTGCCTCCACCACTACCGCGGCTATGAGCCGCGGTCTCCTACGGCGTCAACTGCGGCCGAGGGCCGCTAGCTCCAAACGTCTAAAATTTAACATTTTCCCTACAGTGCTATAGTGACTTTAAGTGCCTTTCTCGTTTTGTAAATTAAAATTAAAGTTTTTTAAGTGTTAGTTAATAGTTTTCTTCCACTTCAGCACCCTATTGAACTGCGAGCGACGGACCCCCTTCAGGGAATCGGCGCTTCGCGACACCCTGTATAATTATAATAAATAGCTTTATTAATTTTCAGCCTAAAAACTCCCGAAGAAATTTAAAAAAAATTATACATAAAAATAATAATAATTTATTATTATTTGTACGTAAAATTTAATTATTGAAACATTCGTTACAATTCAGTCAGTACTTTTTATACATATAGGTTCTTAGATAGATATCTAGGTACCCAAGAATCTAACATTACTGATTAATAGGTTGCGTTAGTTTTGACACTCATATTGCCCAATAGACACTTTAATATGAGTTAATACTGAGGATTCTGAAAAAAGATCGCAGCTGTTCAGTATGTTAATACATGACAAGGGTATTGGTCAATAGAAAAGTTAAGCTTGGCTTTAGCAAATTCAAATTAATCTTACTTATGATTGCTGTTTTCGTATAGTTACGATTTTGCAAGAAATGTGGCACCGTATGCACGACGACGGGCCCGGTTTAATACCTATTTTTTTAAACTCGTATCAAATAATTCAATCAATAATATTGACCTAGTCTAGTCTCAATTAGGAACAGAAATTGTAAAATATCATGTAGAGTTAAATATAAAGAAGTTTTCCCGTGAAATTGGTATTTTTCATTCACCACCTTCATCTTGTTTTTTTTTTATCCATGAATATACCCGCGCCGCTTTTCACGTCAGTCTCGCTCAACCTTGGGAAGAGAAGATGAGGTGATAGATGGTTCAGGCTGACTCTTCATAAAATATTTCCGGAACCGATATTTATTCATTTATTTATTAGGTATATCAACAATAAACATACAATTTCTTACATGGGATACAAATTTAAAAATACAAGTTCTTGTACTTTTAAATGATATTGATATTTGATATTTCGATGAAGGGCGGTCGCTAGCCATTCGTAAACTAAATGGGCCTACCACCAAGAGGGTGCCACTCGGATTAGTGGCCATTTACTCCACGCTTATCCAGGGGTGGTAAGGCTTTCTTAGCCGAATCTACACGACTGAACATTTCGAAATAACGTATCATACCAACCAGAACATCTTGGACCCATACATAAAAATAATCATTTTTCGGAATATTTTTCTCGGGTTCAAAGAAAATATTATAGTTCTTGCCTATAATTTCACATAATTCGTGCTTCTAGATTTACGAATTGAACCAATAATACGACAATGGCAATACTTAGACAATATTAATTAAAGTCTATTCGGAAAAATATTTAAACATGTAGATTAAAAACGAACTTAATCCTCAGCTAAAATAACTTCAATATATACAAAGAATCTAGATTAATGGTCTACGTGACTTCAGCGAGGTTAAAACTATGCTTTAAACAATACTTATTCCTAAAAACAAAGATAAAAAGGATTACCGCGTTATCTTTAAAAAATAGTCCAAAAAGGGTGCTTTTGTTACTCAATTGTTTGACCTTATTTTGAATAAACAAATTCCCGAAAATCTAATAAGCAACTTTGGCGCAAAAGCCATTGTTTTAGTGCAGGTGTTCAATATTGTTTAAAAAGTTACTTACTAATCTTTTGGCTAAACCCAAATACAATGGGGCTAGTCAAGTACCCTTTGTTAAATGAATCCTCACATTCGGTGAAAAACTAGAAAAGGATTATTTAGAATGTTTTTTTATGAATACTTATTCAATTCACGAAAAGCGTCTGATGTACTTTTAGTATGATTACTTTATAAACGCTTTGATATAACGACTTAATCTTACCACAATGCAAACTAGTTATTAATATTTATTATAATTATAATTATAATCAATCATCAAATTATAATCAAATAATCAATTATAATCAATAATGAAGGATGTTAATTATTTATTTAACATCCTTGATTGATTTAATGTTGTCTTACGTTTTCACGATCTATCGTAGGTATTTAATAAACGGGTATTGTAAAGTAAGGAAACGGAATCAATAAAACCAGTTAAAAAAACTGATATTTAATTTAAGGACTTAATTTTTTTTTGAATTAATAATTATTTTTTCATATTTTGTTGTTTTATTTTTAAACCTGATTGATATTAGTTGCCTATCGTTTAGTTATATACTTCGATGAAGAGGTAAGTAGGACAGTTCAAATTATGTATTTTCTTACGATACTTTTATAAAAATGAATCAAATAGGTAATTATCAAGTTTATTTAATCCATGTATTTCGTACTACTGTCGGGGTTACCATGATGGTATTTTTTTAAATTTGCTGCGGTTTCTTTGTAAGTATCTACTTTCATTAGCCAAGCTAGCCTTTAAATAAGATATTGCACTTTAGAACCTTTACACAGTTTAGGTAGGTACAGGGTTTCTTTGTTACATCTTTATGAGAAAAGTATGGTCTTATGTTAAATGGTGATGATATAAATCATAATAGATTGATAATAATCAAAAATATTGTAGAGATATTTCTTCACAGTTCAAAAAATTTTTAATACAGAGTTAATTTTAATTAGCGCTTCACCTAATGCAGGCAGCTTCTCTACATCAATCCCAACAACATTTGTTCTACGACTTTTTACAATTCTTGATATATAATACAAAAATTAAAAACAAAAAAATTTTGCTCCTGTCTTCTACATTTTGTTAGAACTTACCTATTATTATTATGAAGCGATATTTACTTCGCAAGGTGTCCTCTCGCAACTCCTCTAAACCAAGGCTATAAATATTTTTTTTATGGGAAAAATAAAATTTTAAGAAGTACCTACCTATTAATTTTAAAAAGTCGTAGAACAAAATGTTGTCGGGTTTGATGTGGAGAGGCTGCTTGCAAGAGGTGAAGCACTAATTAAAATTAACCCAGTATATAAATTTCACAATTTTAATAATATCAATTCGAAGGTGGGCTTATGTGTGTTATTGTAAGGAACAAACTCAAACTATACCTGCTAATGCTAATTTTGTTCTCTTTGGATCAAACAAGGAAAGTTATCATGTCAGTAGGTAGTGCTTCTTCTACATAATGCATTAAAAAAATTAAAAAAATATCATAATACTAGATGCTGCCCGCGACGTCGTCTGCGTGAACGCTATGCAGCACCAAACGCACCTACGATTATAACACTGCTAGCGTGATAATATGTAGCCTATATGTTGACCCGACTTCTTAACTATCTTCATGCCAAATTTGAAGTAAATCCATGCAGTACTTTTTGAGTTTATCCCGGAAAGACAAACAGACAAACAGACAAAAATTCTAAAAACTATATTTTTTGTTTCTGTTTCGATTGCAGATCATACCCCAAGTATTCTTTTAAAAAAATATTCAATGTACAGTTTTGACTTTCCTACCATTTTATCATATGTATAGACTAGCTGTGACCCGCGACTTCGTCCGCGTGGATACCGTTTATTAGAGTTGGATAAATACTTTTATTATATCCTCCTTGAAGTTAAAACTTACCTTATTCTAAATTTCGTCAAAATCGACTCAGTAGTTTAGCTGTGAAAGCGTTACTGATAGATAAACAGACAGAATTACTTTAAAAACAGTTACAACAAAGCAGTGATCCGCAGTTTCACCTAGGTTTTGTGAAAAAGTATTAGTAGGTAGGTATATTACATAGATGATGCCCGCGACTTCGTCTGTATTGAATTAGTATTTCGAGTAGGTTATTTTCTTCTCCAAGGTCCTAACTATCTTTAATAACAAAAATAAAAATGAAGAATCTTCGCCCATATAATATGTATAACTCCTAACCACAAACATAGGTAGGTAACTATCTATTAGGTACATTACAAAGGCACAAAGCGTTATAAACAAATCGGGTGCCAAAGTGCCTTAAATTTTAATATTGTCTTAAGTTTTAGCGATAACTATTATGTATGACTATTAAATAAAACACTTTTTAATCGGATTTATCGCGTATATTTACATTTTAAATTTTAACAGTCGCTTGTGACCACGGGGTCTGCAAAGACACCGAAACGTCAAGTTAAAATGTAAAGTATAAATTATACGCCATTAATCCGGTAAGAAAGTGTTTTATTTAATGCCTTCAATTTTACTTAATTCATACAATATCTTCATTAATTATACTTAGCTTATTGTTATTCTAGGTAAAGCTAAGTAGTTTTTGCGTGAAAGAATAGCAAAAATCCATCCATCCAGCCATTATCAGTGTACATACAATACTACCTATAGTTATGTATGGCTGCTTTTCACTGCCAAACAGCTAAGCCAATATTAATGTAATTTGGTATAGTAGTTAACACATACGTTACTTTTTATTCCGAAGAAATCTACGGTTTCTGACTTCCAAGAGGCAGAAACGATCATGAAATAAACAAAACCTTGATTTCCATTTTATCTCTGTATGTAGGTACAGAAGGCAGTACATCAAGCGTTACAAATCTGTCAAAAATTTTTACTTACTTGAATTTGAACTCTATGCCCTCGATAATAAGTTAAAATTGGTTGGGGAAATTTGACAGGTAATGTAACGCTTGTTCCTTCTGTACCTACCTATATTAAATCGCGCAAAAGCTTGCGCTCGCCTCCCGCCTTTTTATACCCAACCGCCGCGAGCCGCGTCGAGCGCGGCAACCGTTACGCAAAAATAATCCCTATATCATTCAGTATTCACGCGCGATGGGTTATTAGCGAATTTATGTATAAGTTTGGTGTTTCTATACCGATTTCTATGATTTTTTTTTTATTGAATAGGTAATAACGTTATTTTTTTTTAATTAGGGATGAGTGAGAGTATTATAAACGTAAGAGTAAACAAATATAATCAGAAAGCTCCGAACTGCTAAGCTATCGGGATTTACACGTGTTATTGTGAGTCAACCATAAAATATAGACATACACTGTTGTGGGATATTTTTTATATAATTTTATGAAGAATATTTCTGTCATACATGATTTCTATGTAGCTTTAACCATTAAGGCTGCACACGCGACGGAAGCTTAAAAAATGAAGTAACTTCTCCCGGTTTTTTCAACATTTCCCTTCACTGCTCTGCTCCTTTTGATTGTAGCGTGATAATAAGTATACTATAACCTGCCCAGGAGAATGAAGAATAATTTTACCAAGTTTCGTTAAAATCCGTCGAGTAGTTTTTGTTTCTATAAGGAACATACAGACAGACAGACAGACAAAAATTTTACTGATTGCATTTTTGGCATCAGTATCGATCACTAATCACCCCCTGATAGTTATTTTGAAAAAATATTTCATGTACAGAATTGACCTCTCTACAGATTTATTATAAGTATAGATAGATAGATATAGAAGATAGATAATAAAAATATCATCAAAGCTATCATTACCGTGCTTATTTAATGCTACTACTTTGAAGAATAGGTAATTAATACATATTATATAATTTATGTTTGAACTTTGAATTGTAAGTTTATCATCTGCCTACCTATGTTGTGGAATAAATAAGGTCTAATTTGAAGCCTCTAAAAAGAATACTGTTATTTAGGCCCATTACTCTGTTTTTATTATGAAACAATGGTCATCACTGGGCAGACACTATTTTTGGCATACGGCGCACAGATGTGGACTCCGCTCCGCGTGGGAATGGGTGATTTCTCTTGCATCTCGGTTTATTGCAGGTCTTGTTTTTCTTGAAATTATCCTCTCTGGCAACCCTATTGTAACTAGGTAGGTATGACTTACGGATGAAAAAAAAGTAAGTAAAATAGACAATTTTTACCGCACCATACTTTCAAGCGTAAATACGGTTAATTGGCTTATTTTTCAAAAGATTATATTTAAAAGTATTTTTTTCGCAAGCGGTAAGAGAAGTTAGCTTTATGTTATAATATAACTATTACATGAATATATGATGGCATTTCGTAGCAATATCCTTTTGAACTGTAAGTTAGTGTTATGATTGTGACTTTTTCACATCGGTTGTTTTTATGTTAAATTTTAGGGAATATATTTTTGAGCACAACATTTAGGTAGGTACATACCTACTATATAGTGGGTATATAATCATTCAAAAAAGTGTAAAAAACTCTGCATCCTCGCCTTGATAATTAGTCGGTATTATAGGTACCTACTTGATTCATAATTTTTCGAGTAACACATATAAGGTAAAACTGACAGTTTCAAGTTCACTTAGATATCGATAGTTTTTTTAGCGACAGTATAGTGAAAATTGGTATCCGCGGACTTTTTGGTTTTAGTTTCGACTTTAGGCATTGATACAAAATTTCGCTGTTGAGTTCACAAAAGAGGGAACATTTTTTTTTTTTTTTTTTTTTCCTGCCAAAGAATGACACCCTACTATGACGCCCCAAAGGGCGACCACAGATAGGGAGGGGGTGAATACTCCTAGTACGCACTGGGCCCTGCACGGGGATAAATCCCCGCCGACATGCGACAGTAGCAACCGCTCGCCGACGGAATGCCACCGTATACCCAGCCAGTGTGAGACTTCTACTCACTAAACACCCCCTTCTCCGATCCCTAACTCAAGAGCTATTCATAGATCGTGTAATGAGCTACCACCCCGTGGGATCCAGGGCGGCGCATCAGGCATCCTGACGGATAACCCGTAGTAAGGCAAGAGGGAACAGTCCTGCCTTTCTTTATGTACTTACTTATAAATGACTTCTCCATCTCGCTCTAACTTAACTTTTGCCATCTCACTTTATTATCTAAAAAGGCGGGATGTTAGGACGGAAATGCTAGCATTATATTATTTTTTGTCAATTATCGTATGGTTCTCAAGTCCATACTGCCAATGGGCGGGTTTATCATTGTCCTGCTCGTTGGCCTTACCTGATATTTGCTGTCTCATCAGATACAGTCTATCTTTATTATACGATTTTTTTTGCAAAAAATTAACTCTCAAAACATGTTTTTTAAAATGTCATTAAATCTTGTCTTTTAAAGTACTTAATATAAACTTGAACTTAATATTAAATTCAATTGAAAGTGAAACTTTAAAGGTCGAATGGAATCTAACTCTTAACACTAAACCTCACTTAAATTAGGGCTAAGCTAATTTGTTCAAGGATAAATAAAATTTGACTTTCTCAATATAATGTTTATCCTTTTATTTTTAAGGGATACGACTCACGAGAAAAGCTTTTAGGTAACCAACTTTACTAGCAAACTTGTCAGCTTAACCTATAGTAAAGCTGACAAGTTTGTTAGTAAAGTTGGACGCAGTAATCTATGGAAATGACATTAGTACCTACTTTTTAGAAAAAAGGTAGACCGAACCTATTTGAAATTTTGATCCCATTTGGAACTGGTATAATTACCTTAAACACCTTATAGAATAGGTAGAAATTCCTATTAGTAGTTATAAGGTGCCAAATTCTAGTAAGGTAGTTCATACGCCTAGCTTATCTGCTAGTTCTTTTATAAACTTCCTTTTACCTATATACCTATGTGTACACGTATCGGCTCATCCATATGGATAAAATAAGAGATGATAGGCGCCCTTTTATTTTATTTATAAAATGTTTGTATGACATGTTTATTTTTATTTTTATCTAGATATACCTACAGGGTGAAACTTGAGTCGTAAAAAAAATGATTCTGCCCGTCTGCACTAGACTTTGTTCCTAAGTCGATACTTAAGTCTGTACAGTCCGTTCACAGTTGGTTTACCTCTGACGTATGTTTTCTCTACGTTGGCCCTACTGTCCAGTTTCCCTGAGAGTTTGCATAAAAAATTTAAACAGCCGTCTTTATTCTAGGTATTACAATAAGGTAAATCAATCAACTGCACGTCACAATACAGACTTAAGTATCGACTTAGGATCAAAGTATAGTGCAGACGGGCATAAAACTAATAGTTGATTGCTGATACTAATACTAAGTACTTAGGTACTTACTCGCTTGGCAGTCAGAACTCACGCCAAGAGACTAACTTGCGGTACCTACCTAATTTCTCTACAGTGCATCTTACCTACTTACACTGCATACCTACATATTGTAATTTGTAATAAATGATCAATCATTTGAACATCTATTACTTACTCTCTGTCTGGTAATCACACGGTGTACCTACTGCCCCGCCGATTTTGTCGCTCAAGAAGGCTAGTTCTACAAACTAAGGACAAAACTGCTTCTAATTTTTGACAGTTTTTCTTAACATGAGTTGTAGAATTCAGATTAATAACGAGAGCACAATGTCTCTTGGCATATCCTAAGCGGAATAGTCCCAATATTTGATAGGAAGTTTTCGATTTATAGCCATTTAATTAAAAAGCTTGCTACCCTGGGAAACCAAAAAACAATCAAAAACTAAGCTTCCACAGCTTTCTCAACATTACTTACTTGAAAGATTTCAACTCAAATATTCTAATAAGATAAGAAAAAAATTGGTTTACGTTGTAATTTTTGCATATATTTAGAAAAAAGCACACAGATTTTATGCTTTTAGTTACTTTAAAATAACAGCAATATTAAGCTGAGCCCCTACAAGACGTAGAACTTGAGGGGCTTTGCTAATCTATACATATAATAAAATGGTAGGAAAGTCAAAACTGTACATTGAATATTTTTTTAAAAGAATACTTGGGGTATGATCTACAATCGAAACAGAAACAAAAAATATAGTTTTTAGAATTTTTGTCTGTTTGTCTGTTTGTCTTTCCGGGATAAACTCAAAAAGTACTGCATGGATTTACTTCAAATTTGGCATGAAGATAGTTAAGAAGTCGGGTCAACATATAGGCTACATATT
This sequence comes from Stenoptilia bipunctidactyla, assembly GCA_944452665.1. NCBI lineage: Eukaryota > Metazoa > Arthropoda > Insecta > Lepidoptera > Pterophoridae > Stenoptilia > Stenoptilia bipunctidactyla. The sequence goes on along the minus strand of OX101740.1, from coordinate 14,645,369 downwards.
ATCACGCTAGCAGTGTTATAATCGTAGGTGCGTTTGGTGCTGCATAGCGTTCACGCAGACGACGTCGCGGGCAGCAGCTAGTGTAAAAATAAAAGTGGTCTCCATTCTATGGTAAGTACTTAGTACTCCAAATGTAGGGTATTTTCGTCGATGAAATTGTTCATTGCTAAAGCTTTATTATTCCTCGTTCCTATTTAAGTTAAAAACAGCTCATATATCTCGTACTACCTTAGAACCTTACCATAATCGTACCTTTAAGAAAATACAAAAATATGAAATCGATTTATAGGTAACTAGCTGACCCGGCAAACGTTGTTTTGCCATATAAAAAAAAAAAATAGATGTTGGCCGATTCTCATAGATACCGGATAAGCACAAAAAATTTCATCAAAATCGGTCAAGCCGTTTCGGTGGAGTATGGCAACGAAAACTGTGATACGAGAATTTTATATATTAGATTTTTTTTAAATGATAGTGACAAATGATGACGACCACTTTGGCGAAGAGGTAAACCTATCTGCCTCAGACGCCAGTGGTTGCGGGTTCAATACCCGCGCGCAACAAGAAAAAAAAAAAGTTCCGTGTCTGGGTGTTTATCTATTTATGTATTTATATTCTAGGTTCCCCCCTAGTTCGCTACATGGTATCCCATAACACAAGCTATGCTTACTTTGGGGCCATGTAGTTGGTGTAATTGTCTGGGGATTTTATTTATTTTATTTATTTAAATATAGACAAATATATTTTTTTAAATTACTTCTTATAACTTGACTTCTAAAATAAAAAAAAATAAAAATTTTTGACAGCTGGCTTCATAAGAAATGTATTAGTTCTATTTTTGAAATCCATTAAATGAAAGTGGCGCGGTACGGCCGGGCTGCATTCTAGGGTTGCTTTGGTCAAAAAGGTTCCTAGAGTGGATACTGTATGGCGCTAAAGTGCAAAAACCGCGAGACGGTCATCTATACTTTAGTACTTATATTCATCTATGATTACTACGTCAGCCGCAATCCGTGCCACAAACCACGTCGGGATTATATAAAAAAGCTCTAGCTCGGGTCGCGCACGTATATAACTATTTGCAACCTAACTACTCCTCCTCGCTGCGCTCGTCCTCGCACCTAGCCGTACCGACTACGTCTTCCACAACGGGAGCCCTTCTTGTTGCCTAATATTTCTCATCGCAATGTTAATGTTACTTAGTATAAATTATTATGGTATAATTATAGTATAAATTGCTTCAAGACACATTTTTCGCAAAAGTTATTGTCTCGTGGCTATGTTATGAAAATAGAAGCTTGATCACGTGGCCAAAATAGTAGATTGTTAAACTAGGGTCGGATGACGAGGTGGATACGAGGTGTTTAAAATATAATCCGAGTATGAATAGATGTCACCCACCCGCGGGGAACACTCTACTTTTCATTTCGAATATAAGGAAAGTAAAAAAAAACATTTTTCTTAAATATATATTTAAAATTAATGGAAAAGTTCGAACAATTCGTAAAGTTTAAAGTGACATATTTCTATGTAGGTAAAGATATCATTTTTTACATAATACAACCCTATGTATTAAAATAATTATATATAATTAAGAAAATTATATATTTATACTACTTAGCTGACCCGGCAAACGTTGTTTTGCCATATAAATAAAAAAAATAGATGTTGGCCGATTCTCATAGATACCGGATAAGCACAAAAAATTTCATCAAAATCGGTCAAGCCGTTTCGGAGGAGTATGGCAATGAAAACTGTGACACGAGAATTTTATATATCAGATGTATATAGTTGACACCTTTTTTCCTTCTAATTGCCAATGAAGGTCCTGTTTCTGTTTTGATAAAATTATGACTCTTAATGCTATTTACAGTAAGGTCAAATTAGCATTAGTAACAGATACGTCATTTTCTCTACCTAGTCATTATCGAGTTAATACCGCTACTAGCCGAAAGAGGGATTCGTTGCTGTTCCGGTGAGCAAAAGAAAGCTCGCTTACTATTGACACGCGTACCACGCCGATGTAGAATATCCATAGGTTTTCTTTATTTCTTGGTATACTTAGTAAAAACATCACATTGATTAATTTGGGTATAATTCAAGTTTAAGACATAAACGTAGAAGTACTAAGTAAATCACAACGCACTTTGTACAAATTTTTTCGAGGCACATACTAGAATCTTGAGACTTTAGCACTTTGAACCATTATTTCGTTTAGAAAATAATTGTAAACCTACACGCTTCACTAGAGTGACAACAGGTATGAAAGATAATACTCGCTCAACAATACTTCCTTGGTCGGCAGAACTCACGCTGACAGAAAAACATCCTTAGCGGTCATTTTGTACACGTATTGATATTTGTTATGCTTATTTATGTTCACATTATTATTATTATTTATGCACTTTCCATCAGGTGGCATGGAAGACAAACGTCCTATCCATACAATATAAAAAAAAAACAATCATATTAAAAATAACCTAATACACAGCCTATATTAAAAAATACCTTATGGCTTAAAAAACATATGAACAACACACCAGATTACAAATCCATCGCCACTTGACCACAAAGTGCAATTGGTTTGCGGAATAAGAAACTTTTAAAACAGTAAAAGTAATTTTTGACGATGGACATTTTGTAGCGAAAGTAGCGAAAGCTCCCTCAAACGCTGATGTTTTATGTCTTTGATTTTTTAGCAAGTACGTGGAAGCTCTTGTTTCATATTGTTTGTCATTTGCTGAAGATCAGACAAATAAATGCAGATCATTATGAAAACACTAGTATAATGTCTATGAAGAAAACCTTTTTCTTGTTCTGGGCGGGTGTCGATCTCGCAACCACTGGCGTCTGAGGCAGACAGGTTTCTCAACCGCCAAAGTGACAAAAAAAAAAAGGGTTGCCCAACGCAAAACCGTCAAAATACTAAGATAGGTAACAGTTTTTCAGGCTCCGACGCTTGAGAGGATAACTCTCTAGTTAAGATCTCCATAAATCATAATATTTTGAGTCGGCATTTAAATAAGGTTATATGTGAGCACGTGGTGGTGTTTTGTACCATAATTTATAACATACATTATGAACATTATACCTTTTTAGAGGTTGATGAAATCAAGGAAGACGAAGTTGGCCCAATAAATAAACTACGTACAAACTACTACGTAGTTTATTGAAAATGAAAATATTTTACTGTAGTTGTACTTGGTCAAATATTGTGCAACACAGGAAGAGTGTTCACTCCCAATACATGTGCGTACCTAGAAGAAGTGTCCGATACCAAAAAGAAAATTGGAATTTAAAACTTGAACGCGATCTTGGTTTAAATATAATGGCTGACATCGCAGTTGACACCTGTCATAGTTGATTACTTACTGTCACTGTCACCCTTTGTTTGTGTGTGGCAAGGAGATCTATGGTGGCAAGGCAACGCATGGTTTAATATTTTATTTCACATAAATGATGTTTGGTTAAACTATCAGAGTAATTCATAAAATGGAGAAGCAAAAATGAAGTAAATTAACTGAATACTGAAAATTTTCATCAATATTTCCATATTATTGTAAAAGTTAACGATACCAACGAGATGAGTTCATCAAAATATGTTATTGTTAAAAACCACGTACGTGAGCTACCTGAGAAATATAACTTAAATAATACGTCTGAGAATGAAAACTCATCAAGTGATACTTGTGAAAAGTCTCCAATTGATACAACGAAGATTGATCCAATTGATACGGCAAAGAAAAAAAGAAGTACTTCCTGTGAGGAGCAAGTAACGAAAGAAACACGAGGCCCAGAAACTAAGCAAGCCCGCATCGATAATGCAGATTTACAAGAATTAAAGACCGTCTATAATCAGATAAAAGTTATTTTAGCGAAAATAGAATGTAAATATAGTCATTTACTCGAAATTGATGAAGCAAGTGAGACTCAAAGTTACGCAACCTGTTCTTGTTATTTGAACCAAAAATCTGTTTTTAATGAAGATGGCTCAAGAACTACCTCAAGAAATAAAACCTGCTTTAAATGTTTTTCAAAAAAAATAAGACTCCGCCAAGACAGCCCCGGTGATAAACTTGGTGACAATAAACAAGAATTGCCTGATGAAATAAATTCTCTTTTAAATATCCTTAGAGATCCTTACATAACGGTTACTTATAGGAACAAGGTCATTAATAAATTAAAGCGTTTGAAACAGGAACAAGCTAATGAAATTAAATTTTATAAGCAATATTTAAAAGACAAGGCTGCATCTGACACAGATGGGTTAATACGTTTTGATGGTAGCAATTTGTCATCCATTAGTGGTTACACATAACTTGTTGTTGTAATAATTCATAATATAAATGTCCACAAGTGCCCAGTTATCATTTTGGCTGTATCTGTTATAAGTGTTGTTGTCATAAATTAATATACTTTTTATCAATATTATATGCATAATGGTTAAGAAGTGGTAATCCTAATCACTTCTTGATTTGAGTAAAAGGAGCAAATATTTTAAATATATTTTTTATCCATTTGATAATGTACCATAAGTATTTGTGCTTTTATTTGATGAGACATTGATTTCTGTAAAAAGAAACAATACTAATAAACACATTGTAGAAAACAAAAAATATTGTTCTTCATACTTTCCTATTTATTAAACAAACTATGCATATATTTTTCGTTAAATTGTTTAAAATGTTATATAAAAATAAACTACAATTCAAAATGTTTTTTAATGCCTCACTGTAATTTAAATATCATTTTGTTTTCACATTCATTACTTAAATAAATATTTGCAATTTTTGGTAAATTGAAAAAGTAATGTATAACTGATGTTAAATCTTGTTTAGGGATTGACATCATGAAGTATATAATTTTGACAAGTCTTTTTATTAAGAATGAACTGTTTGCAACTATTATACATCTTTTGAATAAACGGTTAAAATATAAGGATACGTTTTTGTTTTTATTTAGCATTAGAAACCTTTAAAAATGTAAAAATTGCCTTGTAATGAAAATGTTAAGTTAGGCCAAGCTTTTTTTACTGTGTACTATGATGAACTAAAATAGGTAACTTACAAACTTTTTCAATTTATTATTTCAATCAAGTGCAAAAGAACTACAGTGTCAAAATAATAGAAAATTGCCTTGGCCCATTCTGTTCTATCAAGGCATAAGTCCAGAAAGTAAACACAAAGCATTGTTCTGTCTATTAGCACTATCTCATAGTTAATTTAAATGAACTATGGTCCTGAGCCAGCATTTATAACACAAAAGGGTTACTAAACTCGTTTGGTCTGAAGATAAATGTGTTTAAGACGCGCGCCCGCATACCAAAGGTTAAGAATGAACTTTTTTAGTTATTCAGTTCCCCCTAGAGGGCACTGTATTTAATTTAACCTGACATTATCTATACTAATATTATAAAGAGGAAACCTTTGTATTTTTGTATGTTTGTATTGAATAGGCTCAAAAAGTAATGAACCGATTTCAAAATTTCTTTTACCATTACTTAGAGGGATTCTTCCGAATCCGTATAGGCTACTTTTTATCCCGAAAATCCCGCGGGAATCGAAATTGCGCGGGTAAAACCGCGCGCAACCGCTAGTGTAACTTTTAATCAGTGGACAATTAAAACCCTTCCAACAAACAACACTTAATTTTTCCAATTATTATAACTAGTTTAGAAGGGGTGCGGTCTATTTGGTAGAAACTTGATACTCCGAAACCTATTTGGGATAACTGACTTCGCAGAAACTTCTTTAGTCGATCATTAATTAGGCATAAAAAATATTTGACATAAATATTTTTAGGCATAATGTGCTTATGACCGAATTTAGAATGGCATACATTTAAGATAGTAGAATTTTTATTGGCATATTTACCTTTGGCATAGTTAAAATTTTGTATAATATCATTTAGCATAACGTTCATTTAGAGTACAGATTATTTGGCATACTTTGACTAGGCATACTATGAAGATCATAGAATTTCAATTAGAATAATATAGATTGGGTTACTTTCTTCTTTAAAAATGCGTAGGTTAGGTTAGGTTAGTTTTGTGACCCAGAAACGAACATGCTCTCATGGGCAAGGATATAAAAACCAAATAATTATCATTAAATCAACTTTTATTTATTACAATTACTAAAAAAAAAAACAATTAAATTAATCAGAAAATAAAATTATACTAATCACAACCCCCTTAACCACGACCCCTTAACCTGGCTTTGCCATAGTTACCATCGACTCAAGAGTGTATATAAAAAGCCGAGCGTAGCGAGGCGACGATCATCCGAGCGCAGCGAGGTGATCGGCCACCACAACCCCGAAATGGATACACCTAGGTTTAACCACATGTGGCCGGCTGCACCTAGTTTTAGCCGGCTAAAAGTATAAAAGATGATTCTTGCTGTAAGCATTATGCGAAATGATGGTTCTACTTTTAAATTGTTATGGATAAGAAATATATGCCATAAGATGAATCTGGTTTTGAACTTTCTGCGATGTGATGATTATACATTGTGATTATTATGGATACCAAAATTATGCGTACAGATAATTCTGACTTACAGAATTATGGGTTTCAATGTATGCTAAATGAGTTAATGCCCAACGATATTCTGCGAAAAGAGGTTTATGCTATTAGTTGTTATGCAATAAAAAATTATTACTTAAAAAGTTCTACTATAATAGGTGTACCCGTTTAGAAGTTATAAGGGAACATGTGAACATCCATACCCACATAAGTGCATACATATAGGTCAAAGTCATACCCTCCTCTCTGCAAGACTGTGCTGCTTGTCTTCAAAATGCTTATGGGAGAAAAGTACCTCGTAATTTGTGAGAGGTTCTTTACATGACTAATTTCCTGAAGGGCAGCCATCAACTGTCGTCGACGAAAATACTCTCTCACAACGAAGGCTACTCTTAAGCGGCTAATTGAACAAAATTACCTAATGATGAATTGAGAGCTATTGTGGATTGGTATGAGCAAAATACAGAAAATTTTACACGACCAATGAACAGTTCGGATCCTTAGAAAAATATGGTGTCATCATGACATCGCTACCCTCGCGACAGAGGCTTACGCACCCTTCCTACAACTGGATCAAAGTTTTGGGGGGTGAAAGTCGTTCCCTATGCCCAATTTCCATAATAAAAAAGGGTTTTATTATATCACTCGCTATCATAATAAAAACTATGCGGCTCTTTACGACTTTCAATGTCGGGGTTGTAAATGACGACCCTCTCGCTTCGCTCGGCCTTTTATAAAACACTCTGGGGTCGGTCCAATAAGACTACGTGGTTAAGGGCTAACAAACAAGGTTTACGTGGCATATTGATAATTCCATTCCCATGGAATGTTCATCCTCGGATTTTTCTCTCTAACTCCGAAAGTATTAAGTTTAGAAACGTAGTTCTTATAAAAAAAGTTACTTAATTTAATGTTCCTCACCCAAAAAAATAGTAAAAAAGCCATGCTATATAAGGTCATCACTCTTTGCTACACCCCAACTGAGAAAGGTTGGTACAAAAATAATCGCGTTTCTTTCTCAACTACGGGTTCCATCTGCAGAATTCCACTTGAAGATCATAAGTGTTGATGCCGAGTGGTAGGTATTCTACCATTTGTTTACCCAGGGTGTTAAAAAAGTTTGCGAAAGACGACCAGACAGCCGCGTTTCCTAAAACATCATGACATAAAACAAAGTCATTTTTAGTTTCCGAAAAAGTACCAACAAATTGTCACCCACGCTGCACTTAGCCCCTCAGACCTAGTACCCTGTGATTTCTGTATTTTCCCCAAAGACAAAGAGGTTTTCCTTTTACCAATTCCGAAGAGGCAGTTCAATCACGTAGAAAGCATGCCTTCAGATCTGTGATGCATCTGGAAACCACTCATAGCCATGCAGTGGGCTCAGTACACGGAGTTGTGATGATGATGATGAATAAATAAAAATAACATAGTAAATTAGTTACCTAATATTTTATTTCATGTCCTATAAATGTTTAAGTAAGAAATACTTTATACATTTATCTTTACAAATACTTATATCTTAACATATTTAAGTAAATTACAATTTTAGCTACTTGATTGGTACAATTATAAATATTTAGTTATCTTAGAAAAAAATTAAATTATCTAATATACTTTCACTTGAGATACATTCAAAGTAATTGCAGATATGATGTCACAACTTTACATCATTTTGCGTGACTGAAAATAACAAAATGATTACTTACATTAGTTTTTTTTTTCTGAATAATACAATACAATAAATCAAAGCTTTACATAGACCTACTTAGTTTTTACACTCAAAAATCTATGGACTCAATATTTTGTTTACAAAATATTAAATACTACCTACATTGATTTATTTTAATTTAGGCACACATTCCTTAATAGGTATCAATTGACCAATATGGCGACAAGTTGGTTCGAATAAGAAAAAAAAAATATCTGACCGCTGGCATTAAGTTGACCAGGAGCTGGCGTTGTGCATCTTTTATGAAAACACCTATAACTAGAAGAGACCACAGATCAGAAAGTATTATGTACAAGTGGAAGAGACTACCTGCAGAGTTGAGTCCAATGTTTAATCATGAATAGTTGCCAAGGTTACCGATTGAGATAACCAAAATTGCTATTAAGTATTCCTCTAGAGAAAATTTTTGAAGATCATTTTTAATATACCATTTTTTATGCTGACGATAAAAATTTACTGATAATTGTTCGTGCGTACCTAATTACAGCAAAAATAAATACATATATCTTATACCCATAAGATCGGTTTATATCGAATGTGTAAATGCATTTTTTCTTTTTATTAAAATCGATACAAATACAGTACAAATATGATTAATTTGAAAGTATGATTTGTTTTTTAAACACGCTTCTTTGGAAAAGTACAAGTCAGATATGAAACATTGAAGAAGAATAAAGGAAATTTCTCTAAATTTTGTACAGAATCAGATCAGGTTTTCAGAGTAGCCGCTAGTGTTATATATATTTATGTATTTGTAAGAGCAAACGGCTCCTGACATTGTCTTTTGCTGAAACAGGTAAAGTACCGTAGCGACACAAACTCTGTAGTGTTGGTACAGCGACGGGCAACGCCCTACATCAATGTATCACGAAATATCCGTGCTGTATCATTAATCGCTTGATTTCAGGTCCTGTTTCCTTGTATGGAAGGTTTTATTAAAGTTATTTCCAGAAAGCGGATATTTTGAAGTCCATCGACTAGCATTAGTTTGGTGGTTTTGGAATTTTTTCTATTAGGTAAATCAGGGAAAGTAAATGTAATTGAGAATAAATTGTTGAAATCTAAAATGACGAACGTTCGTCCTAAGTTTTACCTATTCACAATCTTAGGTATATAAAACAATTTTAAAAGTATTTATCGCCAACTAGCAAGTCTATAAAGTCGAGTTAAAATGTAATACTAATAATACGCGATATCCGGTTACAAAATGAACAATTTAAACAATAATCACTGATTCTCGAAAACCCGAGTTTCCCCAGTTCTCAAACCATGACTAGGTATAACTTTATAAACTATAAGAACCTCTGTAATAGGTACTAAATGTTATTATGTTATTAAAATGTTACTAAATGTTATTAAAGTATATTTGCAATCAGTCAAGTTACCATCGAACCAACTAAATCATGGCCCATTTTGCTGAAAATTCGTTTGAAACTGTCAAACTTGGTCTACACTCTGGAAAATAATTCAATGCAGTAAAATGACTGTTCCAGTGTGCCCACTTTAGGGAAGAAAAAAATAGGGATGTGGTTTAAGTGAAGGAATTTAAATATTTTTAAATAATAATATCGTAATGTATGGAAAGAAAATATTTTTCTGATTTTTCTTTTCTTATGGTGCTGTTAGCGAAGGGCAACTATCCTTGATTTTCATTTTTAACGCACGAGGTATGTTTAAAAATTAATTATTTTCATTAAAGTTACTTTAAAGATATAGTACACACCTCAAATACAATTAATTATAAATTTCTTTAAATTTTATGCAAAACAAATGACAAATACTCGTTCGTTTTCAATCATTCTCATTCAGTACTTACACTACGAAGTTTTTAACTGGTATCATTATTTTTCTATTTGACATTTCGATCTATCTGTTTACTGCATTGGATTATTTACCAGAGTATATCAAAAAGCATGACTTTGCGTATTACTTTAGAGAGTTTTCGGGGTTACTTGGCACGATACGATCTTGCCGACGCATGGAGAGTCGCCGGGCGTGGAGGGCCGGGATCTGCGAATGAGCGGGTTACGACTCGCGAACCAGCAGTGCGAGCACAGAACTTTATCGAATCGTTTGTTAACGAATGTTCGTATAGTATGGAGACGGTTTTTAAGAAAAAAATGAAATCTATCCATTGCCGCAAGGCCAGCTTAAATAAATGTGTGCCTTGTTAATTTTGAATGTTTTTAAACATGTTGTACTCATAAATATCTGTAAAATAAAAAATTACAATGTTACTCAAAACTTGCAACCGACTCCATAGGTACTATACGAGCATTCGTAAACATTCGTTAATATACGATTCGATAAAGTTCTGTGATCGCACTGCAGTGCAGGCAGTGTCCTGCGTCTACTTTGACGCATTTTGAATGAATTAGCGGTGCACTAGGATTTCATACTATTGTTCACTACATTATACTGTTTACTGTTGAGCAAAAATAAAGTATACAAAATACTGTTTTCATCATAAAAAGCTAAACACATTATACATATGGTAGACTTTAATTAATAATTATGCAAAAAGCTCCAAAAATATCTGTTTAAAAAAATTAGGAAATTGAATACTGTTTATTTTTCCAAACTACTGTTTGATATTCTTTTCAGACTCAAATATACTTTATTTCTAGAAAAAGAAGTTAGCAACCCTAGATGTTAGACAGTTTTATGATAGGGCTCGACGAAAGTGATAGTGATTCTGAAAACTTTGAATACACTATGTAATTTTTAGGAGAAAATCAAAATTGAACTATGGCCCGGATTTTCTTATTATTTAAGAATTTGAAAAAGCATGATTTGGTATCGAAAACTTAAGTTCTCCTTAAGAACTATACCATAAAAGACAAGCTGACATAAAAAGTACTTTAAAAATAGGTATGGAACTCATTTTAAATTTTACTCTTAATCTTAGACTGATTTGCTGGCTCCAACTGTTTCATTTTGAAATTTACGAAATCAAATTATTGAATTCAGTTGATTTTGAATTTGTAGCCAATTTTTCTTATTACTATTAGTTTCGCTATTTAACGCCATCATATTCACACATAAAAAAGTTTTGATGAAGTTTCCCAAGTTGAAGTAAATGGGGCGGATAGTGCCCGCAGTTCTGTATGAATTTGTATAAAGCAAACCAAAATCCGTTGCGTGCGGTGCGTCCAGCGGGGCCCAGTGAACGCGCACCTTTAGAAGCCTATGTATACCTTAATATTAAATTTTCGCGCAAATCTTACAAAATTAGGTACATACGACTCGAATTGATACTGCTTTATGTTTTACCTCCTTAAGTAGTCGTTAAAAATGATTTTCCAGATTTCTTTGTATTTGTTACCTTTTGCTAAAACAATCATGAAAAAAATTTTTGAGTCGAAATACTTTTTTTCCAAACATTAAGATATTATTTCAATAAAATAATTTCATTCATTAACTTAAACTGCATCACTAGTTATTTTCTTCCCTAAAGTGGCCACACTGGAGCTGCCATTTTACTGCATTGAATTATTTCCCAGGGTATAGTACGTAAGCTACCATATAAATAATTCTACGGATACTCCTCTTAATGGCGAGGGCATAGAGATTTAGATTCAAGTAAAAATAATTGAATACTTAAGATTTACTGACAATATGTAGTTTTTCAAAGAAACTCTAGTTAGTAATCAAATTGTAATCTCAATCATGTATATCTCAACTTCTGCAGGTTATTTATTACTAATCATGTTATTGTTTGCTTACATTAATATGACTGCAATTTACAGGACACTTGATAAAAAAATTACGTTCAATATATTTACAGCGATTATTTTCTCTTAATATGTGAACCTATGTTTTACCTTGACAAGTAAATTGAAATGAACTTACAAACATAACTTTCTTTAAATATTATTATTAATAAAAAATAATCAACATGATTACGTGATAAGTGGCTGTTCAATTCTTATTTAGATTATATTAGTTTTCTATATGGCCATTTTGAAGTCATGTTATATTTTTCAGTTCAGCTTTTATATTAGATTATGATGTGAATTATTGCAGTTTACAATTAAGACTTTTTTGGAATATCAAAATGGAATTATTGTCAAGACGTTTCACATGATAGGTATGTAATTTTATAAGATACGACAGAATACTGATACATAGTTTTGCAATTCGCATTAAAAATATACGATTTTATAGAACATAATTAAAATTAATATACATCAAGTATATTGGAATAATCCAGCTAACTACCAACTTAAACTTATCTTTATTTTACACGATCAGTTCGTTCGATGGCAATTCCAAAACAATCTGAAACAATAAACAGATAATGAAACAAAAACATGAATATCTCATCTTTCTGGTATGGCGGGCTTTTGAAGTTAAGTAAGCGGCTGCTATAAACGCTAGAGTGGGGTCTGTCGTCACAACCTCGACATGGTCAATATTTAAGCGATAACTCCTTAAGGTAACTACTTTTATCATTAAATCAATACAAAACTTATGATAATATTGTCTATTGTAAAGAAAACTATTCTGAACAACGACGTTATGAGTTGAAGTATGTTATTAGTAACAACATTATTAATGAAAGCAATATGATCATTGAATGTTATGAAGAAAAAAGTTCTGAAAATAAAAATTATAAACTGGTTCTTGGTTGTAACATTTTTAATAAAAAAAAATGATGATAACTAACTGTTATGAGTTCCGTTGGTAATAACAGTAATAACAATGTATGAGTAAAAAAAAGTATTATAATAAAATTATGAAGATTACTACGAACACAAATCGGTAGTAAGACAACGAATAGAATTTGGATTTCATGTGAGCCGGTATGGACCCATATCTTTGTTACTTTTCATGTGTAGGTACCTACCTCGTAGGCCTTGTCAATGGTCTGTTCATGCATTGGTGCATCTTCGGTAACGGCTTTCAAGTTCCAGTCGTCTTTAATGGTTGCCTGTCAAATTTCAAATACAGAACCAATTAAATAAAAAAATAACTGTAACTTAACGTATAGGTTCAGAAGAGTAAACAAATTTTTAAAACTTTGCAAAGAAAACTATGTATTTTGGTGTATTTCAGGTTCATCTCATCTTTATCATTTTTTAAATAAGCCCACTGCAGGGCTATGAGGGTTGAGATCATCTGGGTGACAAGGAGGCCTTAGGCCATAAACTACCAAGCTGCACTCATTCTGGTTGGTGGATCATATTAGAGTAATACAAAATGAACGAATTTACGATATTCCATTACTTCAAAGTCTAAAAATCATATATGAGGAGTAACAAATCAAAGTGTATTAACTCCGTCAATGCAACTTTCGAGATAAATGCATAATTCATGATTTCTTTAAGAAAGGAAAAGAAGGTATCCTGCTTTACCAGACTCTCCTTGCCGTAAGAGAAAAGAGACTTATCGACACATGTCAAAAGAATAATAATTATGAAACAAAAACAAAAGAAAACTAAGAATAATACAATAAGAAAAAAATATATAAGAAAGTAGGTAATATAGAACTTTACAACGGAATGTCAAAAATTAAAGCTAATGAAATACATCAAACACTTTTAAAAAGGACATGTCAAAAAATAACATTCTCGCAACATTTTAAGCAAACTGACATAAATTTGTTCCACTCATCTACAAACATATCGCAGTCAGGGTTTTCGTCCAGGAATTTGTTCAGTGCGGAAAGAGTACGCGGCAGCGGCGAGTTTGCGCGTGCGACCGTGCGGCACCGGGGCACCGCCAGCAGCTTGTGCTTCCTACTGCGAGTGTAGTTGTTGGGGACAAACAGACGAGCTAGCTCATTATGCAGCTCGGGTGTGTCGATCTTACCACGGAATATTTTTAGGATGGTATTGAATTGGTCGAGCGCTCTCCTGACCTCTAACGCTTTGTACCCTAAGAACCCTAAAAGGAAGCTTGTAGGATACAAGTATGGATAGTACCCTCCTATCCGTTTTTAGAGAAAGCGGTGAAATGCCTTTTGTACTTTTTCTAAAATTAGCGTATAAGTAATATCGAACGGATTCCAAACGCACGCTCTAGATTCCAGCTTGCTTCGGACTAACGCGTTGTATAATATGCGAATCACCGATTAGTTCCTAAAGTCTCGGGCGTTCCTCAGGACGAACCCTAGTCTCTGAAATGATTCTTTTGCGACAGCATGACTGTGATCGTGAAATGTAAGTTTCTGGTCGAACGTAACCCTTAAGTCTTTCATTGAATTTACTCTAATAATAATGTTATTATCCAATTTGTAGTCGTAATTTATTGTTTTTTTTCATGCGACTATACGTCATCACAAAACATTTATTGAGATTAAATTCCATTTTGTTGGTAACACTCCAACGGTACGCGGCATCTATGTGGTGCTGTGAAGCAAGGCAGTCATCTTCCAACTTAATGTTACAACTTTAAGTCATCAGCGTAAAGTAAACACTGAGCATACCGAAAGACATGTGGCAAGTCATTGATCATCAATAAGAATAGCAGAGGACCCAGTATGGAGCCTTGGCTTATTCCTGAGCGCGTATGACATGACGACGATTCATATATACCTAGCCGGACAAATATATAACTTATAGTTTAGTTAGTTTCATGTGTAGTTACCTCGTAGGCCTTGTCAATGGTCTGTTCTTCCATTGGTGCATCTTCGGTAACGGCTTTCAAGTTCCAGTCATCTTTAATGGTTGCCTGTCAAAAATTAAAATGGTATTATACAAAGCTAAGTAAATAAAAGCAGTACTGTTACGTAGAATTCAGGTATAGGAGAACAAATAAAAGTATTATGAAGAAAACTATCTATGTATTTGGTATATTTCAGGTTCTTCTCATCTTATCATGCAAAGCTATCATGGGATCCCTGTGGTGATAATGAGGTCTTGGCCAATAAGCTGGACCAGTTCTAGTTGTTGGATCATATCAGAGTAATCCAAAACGAACGAAATAACAATATTCCATAATTTCAATGAACGCTACGCGTTTCGTTACATCGCCGACTTTACTCTTAGTGCCAAGGCTGCGTTCCGCGTTCAAACGCGCATACCGTACGTCCGTATCATAAGCGTAACGCAGCGTTGCTAGTACAATTTCATAAGTATGCTTGCACAGTCGCACGTCGAACGTCCACGTTGCAATTTTGTATGAAACGCGCGTTCGAACGCGTGACGCAGCGTTGGCACTAAACCAGCAGAAGGTTTCATAGTTAAGCCGGCGATGTAGTAAAAATGCTCGACGCACCGCGCGACGCGCCGCCTCTTCTTAAACGAGTTCTTAGGGTGTAACCACAGCAAACAATCGGTTTTTTCTGATCGGATTGACCCAGTAAAAACTATCAATCGAGGTCGACTAATGGCGGGTTTCAATATTATGAAAACTGTTCGTTTTGCCTACGAACAATAGAAATCACTACCAAAATGCCTTTCTATATTCAAAATCTTGACATCTAAACCACTGCTTACGAACTGTTTGACTGTAATGGGTTGCTAGGTTACATTTGACCATTTACAAAATAAGTCATTATATCTAGCCAACGACGACGAAACAAGTTATTAATTTAAACCAATGAGGTAAAGGTAGCATGGCAGTCTGCTGCGGCCAATAAGAGTTATGTTTTCATTACGTATGACCAATTAAAGAATAGGTCATTTTATCTAGCCAACGACGTAAAAATTTATTCATTTAACGAAATATCCTATCAAATATCTGTCAACATATCAATAATCCAGTTTTCTCTTTCTAACTTATCTATAACTTTATTTGAAAAAAAGGACGAATATTATTGAATGACATAACTTTTCTTTTAAATATTTACTTTGACGTCATAAAAATGTGATTCAACCAATGGCAAAATTAGTCGAAGGATTGGCGTTTCGTTTTACGTAAGCAGTTAAACGCAATTATTAATAAAAAGCTCTAAAAACATACTATAATATATTTATCGAATACTAAAACATAGCAAACATAAATTGAATAAGTTTATATATTTCTTTATTTATTTTTATTTATTTATTTACACTTCAGTATACAGTACAGATAGTAAATGAGAAAAAAAAAAAACAGTGTGTTGTGTAAGTACTACTAGGCGGTCTTATCGCTGACGAGCGATTTCTTACAGACAACCATGCTTGTAATAACAACATAAAAATAATGTGTTAACAAATTCTTAATACTTAATAAAAATTACAAATCAAACAAAAATTTCAGAAAAGAAAAAACTTAACGAGTAAAACAAAAAAAATGCTAATTATTGCATTATACCTAATTAAACATAAAACCTAAATATATAAAATTATAATACATACATACTAATATAATAAATATAATACATAGATTAATAAACGATGTAATAAATATAATTAACATAATACATAAATATTACAATAGGTACTTCTTTATGGTTGTATTTGACTCAGATAATGACTTTTTAATTTAATTTTAAAAGAATGTAAAGATGAAGCAGATTTAATGGCAATGGGAAGATGATTCCAAAGTGATACTGCTCGAACCGCAAAAGATTGGTTGTAACTATGCGTTAAATGTGAAGGGGTGGAGAGCATCAAATTGTCGGTAGAGCGTAGGTGTCTCTCGTGATTCTCGTGTCGGTATCGGAAGTGGTCACTAAGGTAGCTCGGAACTACAGGATTTTTTTCAAATATCATACAAATAATTGTTCAAATATCATACAAATAATTGCGAATGCGTGATATTCTATAAATCACATATCACCTATTTTCTTGGAAGAACGTCACGCAAGGAGGGCCTATGCCAAATTTGAGAACTTACAGCCCGTAGCTAATAAATATTGTGAAACGCTACTTTTTTCCTACCAGTTTTGTACCTGTACCGGTTACGCATAGCAGTCAGTTGAATATTGAAACCCGCCATAATTCATTCTAATGATCGAATGGTGTGGTAGCACCCTAAGTCAGTCAAGATAAACATCCGTGGCGCAGTGGTAACTACATACACAAATCGCTACTACACAAATCGTGAGGTCGCAGGTTCGACACCCGCAAGGAACCAGAAATAAAAATCCGGTTCTGGATGTTCATCTAGATATTCTAGGATCGCTAAATGGTTTCCCATGTCACAAGCTTTACTTAGTTTGGAGCCATGTAATGTTTGTGATTTAATTTTAGTATTTATTCTAACTAAAAATAAACACTTTTATAAAATAACTAGGATATAATCAAATTACTCACATCACCATTCGCATCGTTATTTTCCGTGTGTATATTATGCGCCTGTTTTATATGGTCCTTGAGGGCTGAAACTCTGGCGTAACTCGCCCCGCAGTGGTTACACGAAAATTTGAGGTTATTCTGTTTGTTGTGCGTTTCTGTGTGTACTCGTACCGCGTAGAGAGATGCGAACGGCCTGTATATGAAAATTTGTATGAAAGTTTTCATAACTGTTGATAATGATTCAAGCATAGATCCGCAGTCAATTCTTTATAGAACTGTGAAAAAATCTATATTTAATTAAGTAGAGTTCAAGTCGGAGTTAGCTTTCAAAAAGCCTTAATCTGCAAAGTTTAGAGAAAAGCATTTTGTTTTTTTTTCTTCAGAAAAGGTGGAGGTGTAGGTGTCTGTACGTATAGGATCGGTTTAGAAGATAAGCGTCTCGTTAAAGGAGACTAATCCGAGTGGTGGTAGGATCCCGTCAGGGTGCGACTGGCTAGCGATCACCATTCACATTAAATCTGAAGCCAAATATTACCGTTCCGGCGGTAATGAGTTCCGACAATATTGTATGAAGATGGCTCTTCGTAAAATATGGTTCTTTCCTTAGCCCGCGATCAAATTCGACCTCATCTCCACTTACCATCAGGTG
The DNA here is from genome assembly GCA_944452665.1 of Stenoptilia bipunctidactyla. Classification (NCBI taxonomy): domain Eukaryota; kingdom Metazoa; phylum Arthropoda; class Insecta; order Lepidoptera; family Pterophoridae; genus Stenoptilia; species Stenoptilia bipunctidactyla. The sequence continues at coordinate 14,627,295 of OX101740.1, read as the reverse complement.
AGTTTGAGGTCAAACGCAAGCTTATTGGTGACTGGTGACAAATTTTAGATACTGAAGGAGAGCACTCTAAACTCGATTCTGATTGCTAATTATGTTATTAAAGTAGGTATTTAATTTTTCACCAGAAATCCCTATGAATAAATAAACAGACCTTACTACACTTTTCCCGACGCCCTGCCTCAGTCAACTAGCACACAGCAGTGTTTCTGCCACACGCACACCGTGTGGCAGAAACACCATGCGTTGCGTAATGAATTCTCGAACTTATGGTTAAGTTACTCAGTAAATAATTAATATTTATTTTTTATTTAATTTTTTCTCTTCATGTATGATCTCAAACTATCTGGAATTCTCTGGAATTTCGAAAATAACCCAGCAGTCACCCTGTATAATAAAAAAAAGGTACAAGAGGTATATGTACTTGCCTGTTACACTGCTGGCAGGAAAAGGGCTTCGTATGCGAGTTCTTGTGGCCAGCTAGTTGCACCAACGTTTTGAAGGCTTTCGGGCAAACAGGGCATTTGTACGCTCTAACCTCCGAGTGTGTTAATAGATGGTGGTTATATACGCTGTGCGCTTTGAATCTGCGTAGAAACATAAAGAAATATAAATACGTTTTCAATCGCATTTACAGCTTTCATATTTCAACGACCACTTTGGCGTTGGGGTAAACCTATCTGCCTCAGACGCCAGTGGTTGCGGGTTCGATCCCCGTACGGAACAAGAAAAAAAAAATGTTCCGTATTAACATTTTATAAAAAAAATGTTATGTATTTATATTCTAGGTTCCCCCCTAGTTCGCTATATGGTATCCCATAACACAAGCTATGCTTACTTTGGGGCCATGTAGTTGGTGTTATTGTCTGAGGATTTTATTATTATTTATATTTAGAATTTAATCAGACATTTTCGCGCTTTGTGTACAATTAAATGCACATAACTTCACGCCTGTCTCCGTTTGGGGTAGGTAGGCAAAGACCAGGGGACGTCAATCACTACGATCCAGACAATATCTAACTCTTTCGTTTCGGTATTCAGGCAAGCTTCTGAACAAGGTTTGCGATAAGACTGCAGCAAGATATGCCTTCTAGCTTTTTCGGTGAAGTGTTTTGAAGGCAAAGAACCTAGCATTCGTAAGTATAATAATTAAAGAGTTCATTTGGAAGCTTTGTAATTTAAAAGTAATAATTAACCCTTACTATTTCTTACTTGTTAAAATATAATGTAAAAAAATAGGTAAGTACCTTTAAGTTGTGGCTTATTGTTCAATCTTTGAACTTGCGACTTAGATTTCAAAAGCATGTGTAAGGTTGTCTGTAAGAAATCGCTCTATAGCGATAAGGCCGCCTTGTACCCTTCAAAGCTGTTTTTGTTTTTGTTCCAATGTATTCTTTTTTTTATAATTTTGTAAGTGTGCAATGAAGTATGAATAAATAATAAATAAATAAATTACTATAGCTTCATAGTAAAGACACCGAACGTCGAGTTAAAGTGTGATATAATTAAACTTCTTATAAGTAACCATGAATGCCAAAAATAATACGCAGTGTTTCGTACCCCATTTACTGAATTAATTCTGAAAATCCACAAGAAACAGCAAGTGAAAGACAATTCCATGAAATTTAAATAAACACGGCAAACTATTACAATCCGCGCAAAGGTAAAACATAATCTAGGTTAGACAACGATAATAGAAAACACATGGAGCCATTTCAAATTCCACGTAACTATGAGATCACGAGTAGAAATTATGCGACCATAAGTTCCATTCACGCTACTAACAAATGACAAAACATTATTTACGAGACGGCACTAATATGTCGAATTACGACTTAGCATATCCAAACCAAAATTAATCCTATACATAACTGCATAAAGTCGGAAATCGCTAGTTTTGTTTAAAATTCATGAAGACGCTATGGGTTTTCGATTTATCTATTATTAGAGTTAAATATCTCATAAGATAGGAATAATAGTTTGAACCTTTACTTTAGTAAGGCATTATGTCGTTGCAGTTTCAGTTAATTAGGTCGCGAAATATGCTAGCACTTATTTAAATTCATAAATATTTTGAAGTATGTTGAAATGGGTACATTGAATTTAAGTCTAGTTTACTTCTAGTTTGCGTTAGATAGATATTTGTTTGTTACTCTTTTACGCAATAACAAAACAAACATTTTATCAAGAGAGAGAGGGAGGCAGTTTTATCCGCCCGCTCTTTTTCTTTTTTCCTAGGTCTTCTTTCTATTTTAAATTCGGTTTTTTACAGACGAGGTTGTATATTCCCACGTTGCTTTAAGTGTATCTATGGTTTTGATTTTAGATACTAAAAGGATTTAATCGACGCAGATTTCGGGATTTCAAAGCAGCGGACGGGGCAGGTACTTGAAACGACACTTTCTGAAAAGTTTGAATTATTTTTCAGTAGTGCCTATAAATCTATCAGTACAAATTTTGGAAGTAAAGCCAACCGCCCCTGGATCTACATACGTCGGGTTTCCATTAACGCGAAGCAATTTTATTTTGTCCAGTTTCTGATAGAATAATTAATTTTATCAGAAACTGGACAATGGAAAACCTTGGAGACCTTTGTCCAGCAGTGGGCGCCTCCGGGCTGATGTTGATGATGAGTAATATTATATTTAATCGTATCGTATTTTATTATATTATACACTTAAACTCGACGTTGCGGTGCGTTTCAAGCCCTTTTTACTTATTTTTGAACGGTTTTGTTAACGCCCAAGTTAAGAGTCCCGAAATTAAAACTAAATTATGATTTAAAAGAAGAAACCCTTACTTCTTGGAAAAGGTTAGAAATACGCAAAAAAAGAGAGGAACTAGCGAAGCGAAGTTCACATTATTGTATCCCAGCAAAGGCTTCTATTTTTTTAATTGATTTTTTGGACTGAATCATCTGTACCATAGTATTCTGTACCATCGTATACATTGAATAGCAAAAACTTATTAATCCTTTGTAACATTCATCTTAAAATAAAAGTTGAGGAATTAGTTCACCCTTAAACCAAAGTAAACAGAAATATCTGTTCATTGCTGTTTAGCTTTAGTTTAAACATGTGTATGTGACAACAGGCAAAAATATGCAAAGATTGTTTCATAAATTGTTAATTCAGTTTTTTCTTCTAAATGAACTGTCACAGTCACCTTTATTGACAAGTTAAACTATATTAGACCCACAGCATGTTAATAAAATTAATTATTCAACCTTAGGGTGACCATATAGCGCCACTGGGTGCACGCGCATGTCAATGTGGCTGGTATGCACCGCAGTCCAGGTAGATACTTAAATTAATTTAATTATTGCTGTCGATTAATTTATTAAGTACTCATGATTTTAATTTATTATTTTATTAATTTTAATTTATAAGTTATTGATATTAATTTACTAAATATTGATTTAATCAACTAAATTTAATGATATTTTTTTAACAAAACAAATGGATTTAATTTTTAATTTTAATGAATGTATTGTTATTATTATCAGTTATGTTTTTTTTTTTTTATTTCATTTATAGATTGCATAAAGTTTCCTGTCTTCATTTATTTTTATTTCATTATAATTAGTGAAAATTATGTAACAGATTTTCATAATTTAATTTTTCATAAGGTTTTTCTAATTTAATTAAAAACATAACTTCTGAAATAAATCTGACTAACGTCTGAAATAAATCGATTTTATTAATTTTTTATTTTATAAAGTTAGTGTTTCCGAAGTTAGAAGCCATTTTCGGCGCCCTGAACATCATGATGTAACCCTTGGTATAAATCATTATCATTTTTGTGTTGGTATAACCGTCTGGCGGTTTCCGTCCGGTTCCGGCGGTTCCGTCCCTCACTCACTAGTCATACTGTATCTCGAGCTGAATAAACGCCTTTTAACCTCACGTACCATCTTTATATTAACCAGCCTTATCCGAATACTTAACACCAGCTTGGTATTTTATGGCCCAAACCTCCTAGTAACCCAAGGGAGCGACTCATAGCCCTGCAGTGGGCTCAATACCAAAGAGATGTGATGATGATGATGATAACCACTAAAGAAAAAAATTTTTTACGACTTATATTTCACCAATACCTATAAATCTGTGGGATTTGTATTAAGAATAAATAAGTATCGATAACTCACCGTCGTCGTGAGCGGAAAGGTATTAGATATGGGGAGCTTACACAATATACCACTATTAATGATACACTACTGCTATTGAACAGTAATATTGTACTAGTAAGTACCAAAAACAAAACACGTATCCGATTTTTTCCATCGCGACCTTGCGCTATAATTTTTTACTATTTTTAAAAGTTATTTAAAAAACATATTATACCCTGGCAAATAATTCAATGCAATAAACTGACAGGTCGAAATGTCAAAAAGAAAAATAATGATACCAGTTATAATCCTCGCAGTGTAAGGTACAGAATGAGAATGATTAAAGTTGAATGGTTCTTTTTCATTCGTTTAGAATAAACTTTTAAACAAATGACAGCACGTTCGTTCTGTATCTATTGACGAGCTTTTTCCCGCATTTTCGTACGCGCTAAACTACACTTTCTGTTGGAATTTCAGAAACTCCTTCTATAGTCCAACCAGACACCCATTGATAAAATTTTGATACCAAGTTGCACATTCGTTCATAAAAAAAATTTTGCTATTAAATGAAATTACTTTTATGTCTGTAGGACCTTTACATCGTTAAATATTGCTAAATAACTAAATTCATCCGAACACAGTAAAAAAAAAAATGGCCGCCGTTTCTAAACAGTAGGCGCAAAATGCCTTTTTATTGTGGTTTTGTCGATAAAATTTATCATATTACTTCGCCTTAACGGATCGGACACCGGTGACCAGACACACTGTATATTAAGATAGTTGCGACAACTACAATTTTCATAGGCGGATGTGCGGTTTTTATATATGTTTTGTTACGCAATTACTTGGTCAGTAATGTTTCGAAAAAAAAGTATGAAAGCGTATTGACGAGGACTTAAAAATGTTGGTGAAGTGTTTTTTTTAATGTTCTAACATTAGTTGATTCAATTTGATTTGGAAACTAAAGCAGTAAATTAAGGCAAAAAGATGCACTTTCGTAATCAATCAATAAAATACTTTTTCATTGATTGATTACGAAATACTTTTTCATTTCTCATACTCGGAAAGTAGTCTATGTTTGATCCAAGTATCGGTCTGAAAATGCTTCATCCGACCCCCGGGTCGGAATGTTTCATACAAATTCATTCCGAACCAAGGGCCGCACTGGATTTCAAATATAGAACTAATACATTTCTTATGAAGCCAGCTGTCAAAAATTTAGATTTTTTTATGATTTTTTTTTATTTTAGAAGTCAAGTTAAAAGAAGTAATTTGAAAAAATATAAATATATAATTTTCTTAATTATATATAATTATTTTAATCCATAGGGTTGTTTTATGTAAAGAATGATATCTATACCTACATAGAAATATGTCACCGATTTATATGTGAATAAAAATGTCACTTTAAACTTTACGAATTGTTCGAACTTTTCCATTAATTTTAAATAAATATTTAAGAAAAATGTTTTGTTTACTTTCCTTATATTCGAAATGAAAAGTAGAGTGTTCCCCGTGGGTGGATGCCACCTCGTATAGGAATTGATGTCATCCGACCCTAGTTTAACAATCTACTATTACCACGTAGGGTCGGCTTGGACTAACCCTACCGGCCTTGGATAAGCGTGTCGTAAAAGGCGACTTATCCGAGTGGCTCCCACTTGGTGGTAGGATCCCTTCAGGGTCCGCCTGGCTAGAGACAACCCATTTAAAATCTCCCGCCAAATATCCAGCGGTGATTTTATATGGGTTGTGTTCCGGTAATATTTATGAAGAGGTAGGTCCTTCCTAAGCCCGGATGCTGTCATATACGACCTCATAATAATAATAATAGTATCATCATCATTTACCATTTAAAAACACCAGCAGATACTCTTGGCTTAAGCCCGAGTACCCTGCTTTATCAGACTCTCTTTGCCGTAAAAGGGGAGAGACTTATCGTCTTTTTTGAATAATAATAAATAGGTACTCTTTATTGCCAAATAAAATACAATTTTACAATTAGGTACTATAAATAATAAATATATTGACAATGTGGCGGCCTTATCGCTACAAGCGATTTCTACCAGGCAACCAATCTAGAAGTCGTTGTGGCGCCGTGGTTACTGTGTGTATCAAACGATATCACAGATCAAGCAACGTTCGGCGCGGCCGGTGCTTGGATGGGTATCCGCCGACCATTAATTTCTCACGGCGACTTCCGTGCTTCGGAGGGCACGTTAAGCAGTCGGTCCCTTGTGCTGTATACTTGTATACAGTAGTCGTTAGGGTTTCTCAAAAGCCATTTTCGGCGCCCTGAAAATTCTGACATCCACCACCCAGCACTGGGCCAGCTTGGTGGATTATGGCCTATACCTCCTCGTCACCCAGGGGAGAGACTCATAGTGGGCTCATTACAAAGAGTTGTGATGATGATGATGAACCAATCTTCACTTACATCAGGTGACATTGAGGTGAAACGCGGGTTTAGTCAGCAATCTTACTAATATTATAAATAACACGTTTAATTTTAGTATGGACGTCTGGCCAGCACCTGTGCTAAATAAAATAGTTGTGGAATATAAAACACTTAAAATAACTTTTAATGAAATTATTAGTTACTTTTCGTGTACATTAAGAAAAACTACTTGAATCGACAATGACCACACATGACTGACGACGCCATATTCAAGTCATATTTTCACTGAAATTCCCATATTTTTAATTTCTGCCTGGACGTACAAGATGATTTCATTAAAAAAAAAATAGAAAAACAAACTGAATTCATAAAATCAGTGTCCTTGGCACAAACTAACTGAGGTAGATAATTTAAACAGTGTGACATCGGCACTCCATCAGTTACTGCTTCACCTATTTGATAGCATTGCACCGGAACGCATGTTTAACGTCAAACAAAGCCCTCAGCCATGGATAACTTCCAATATCCGTTTCATGATCACTCTACGAGATAAAGCATTAAAAAGAGCTCTTAAATCAAAAGTCGAATCACATTTCATTTATTATAAAAGTTAAAAAAATTATATTGTTGGTGCTATACGACGAGAAAAAAAAGCTTATTATGAATTTTATATAAATAAAAATACCTCTTACCCAAATAAAATGTGGCGCCATCTTAAAAGTACATCATCAACTTTTTTTAAAAGCGATCTATCGATTCCTCAACACCTTAAAGACGCTGATAAAATAAATGATTATTTTTTGGATGTACCTGGTAGCAGAGTCCTAGATGTTGAAACCTATAATTTTTTTAATAGCAATGTACTTAGTACCACTAGCAGTTTCGAATTGAGGACCTTAAGTGAAGATGAGATTCTAAAAATAATTAATTCCATTCAAACAAATGCTACAGGACACGATAAATTGTCAATTGACATGATTAAGCTGACACTTTCATCAACTCTACCTGTTATTACAAAGTTAATTAACAAGTCAATTATTTCTTAAGAGTTTCCTGAAGAGTGGAAACTTGCCAAAGTCATTCCTCTTCCTAAGTCACTGAATGTCGACGCATATAAGGATATACGTCCAATTAGCATTCTGCCTATCCTGTCAAAGGTAACCGAGCGTGCCGTGTGCTTGCAGCTTACAGCCTACCTGGAGAAATCAGATGTTTTACCAGCAGTCCAGTCTGGATTTCGTAAAGGGTTTAGTACTGCTACAGCTTTATCTAAAGTAACAGATGACATTGTATCTGCTAGTGATGAAGGTAGGGGGAGCATACTGGTTCTTCTTGATTTTTCCCGCGCTTTCGATTGTCTAAATACTACACTATTGTTGGCTAAACTTAAATATTACGGGGTATCTGAATCATCTCTGGTATGGTTTAAATCTTTTTTAACCGACCGAAAACAGTATGTGATGTTAGAGAGCGACGATGGACATGGTGTAGAATCTCAAATAAAATCAATACACACAGGCACACCGCAAGGCTCCATACTTAGCCCTATTTTATTTACATTATATACTGCAGATCTACCTAGTAAGCTCAAAAATTGTAAAATCCATTTATATGCGGACGACACACAATTGTATTATTCATTTAAACCTATCGATACCGAAGCTGCGATTAAAATAATAAATGAAGATTTATCAATAATACAATAATGGGCTGACTGTAATAACTTGGTACTAAATCCATCAAAACCTAAATGTATGGCTTTGGGAACAAAATATCAAATCGCACTAATAAAGAGCCATAAACCAGAAATTAAAATTGCAAACATACTTGTGGAACAGACAGCAATCACAAAAAATTTGGGTTTAGTAATGGATGAGGAGCTAAGATTTATTGAGCATATAAACTTAAAAATAAGAAATTCATTTTACAGACTAAAAACTTTATATAGCCTTAGAGAACATCTTTCGGAAAAGGTAAGAGTGCTTCTTGTTGATACGTTAATCCTTTCAAACTTTAACTACTGTGATACGGTATATGGTCCTCGTATTCATGCAAAAACGAGCAAATCAATACAGAGAGTACAAAATGCATGTATTCGTTTTTGTTATAATGTACCAAAAAGATCGCACATTACCCCGTTCTTAAATAAATTTAAAATAAATAAATTTAAAATCTTGAATATGAAATTTCGTAGGAACCTACATTTGGCAATATTAGTACATAAGACAATTTACAAGCAAAGACCAAGCTATCTATATTCTTGTCTTTCTTGGGCAAGTGAAGGTCATATTCTTAATACCAGGAGTAAAAACCTAAAATTATTTTGTATACCGAAACATAACAGCGAGGGGTTTAGAGGTGGTTTTAAATATTCTGCTTCTAAAATATGGAATGACCTTCCCCCACCACTTCATAAGCATATGCCAATTAATACTTTTAAAATGAAATATAAAAAAATACTTTTTAATAAACAACTTAATTTTCTTCTTTAAATACTTTAAATATGCAACAGAGCTAGGCAATAATATTATTGACATCCTAAAAGGAAATATATGTTTAACTCAATGGGTGTAGATACGGAATTGGTTTTCATTTACATTGACATTGCACATACTTACTTATAGGTATTAAATGTTCAGGTTTGTAATTTGGTTTATGGATGCATATGTATATGTAGTATTATTATTTATTATGGTAGGCACTTCTAATCTATTTACAGAATGAAAATGTATTTAAGTATTTTGCAAGTAAGTTTATTTTATTTCTATTGTTACAATATCCACAGCCCTTAATATAAATCATTATAATTATATACTTATTCATTTATTTATTTTAATGCGTATGTAAGTATATATATATATATATATATATATATATATATACTTACATACATATATATATATGTTTATTATATATAAGTATAATTTGTTTCTGGTTGTAAGTTGTTAAGTTTTTTTTTTGTTTCTTTGTAATGACTGTTAATGTGACGTGTTCTTTATATTTTACTCAAGGTGTAAACTGTAAACCAGCGCTAAAGAGATGCTTGTCGCTCTCAATAGCAATTCGCTGAGGTTACACCTACCTCCACAAATGTACCTACTTAGTGTTATTTACTGATATGTATTCAAATTGTAATCTACATTTTTGTGGTAATAAATATTTTCTTTCTTTCTTTCTTTCAAAATATTGTATATTTTTGATAGATAGTAGTAGTAGTGAAATGTCACTTGCGTACATTATGTTGACCTTTCAGGATCATCTCTCATTAACTGTTTATAACCTTTTGTTTAAAAATTCATATGCTTCGAAGTAATTATATATTTTAAGCTTTTGTTATTATTTTTATGCATTATAAGAACAAAAAAAAAACTCTATAGGTTTGGTACACATTTTATTGATAGATAGTACGTACATTCAGTAAGTACTTACGGCCATTTTGTATAACTGTGGAGATTTATAGCAATAACGTCATTTTGCTTTTTCATTTGTACACCTAAATTACTGATTTAACTTTAAATGTGTTATTTTTGTTTGATTCGTGAATAATTTCCACAATCCCAAAATTTGGCACAGGTTGTGGCCAGGAATGCAACGGAACCTTTGAAAGTTTGGATGTATGCATTTGCTGATGGTCTCAGTGCTATACATGCTACTGCGCCAATCGTGACATCAAGAGTTCAATTACCGTCCGGAACAAAAAAATGTTCCGTGTCTGGGTGTTTATCTATATAAGTAGGTATGTATTTATAATATAATATGTGTTCATTTCAGGCAATATTTACAATGAGATGGAGACAGAGGCCTATAAAATAAATAGCTTATAGTCTAACATACGTATATGAACAATTTTGTTAATAACTAAAACTCATAATTATGTTAGTCATAGATGCACTGTTAGCACTATTTATATTCTAGGTTTCTCCCGAGTTTAGGGGGGCGCAAGGCTCAGGATGAGCGCAATCCGACGGGGCTCGCGGGCAATGCCACTGGCGATACCGTGGACTCCAATTATGGCGGGGGAGGAACACCTGGAGGTTTTTAGTGGGTCGGTTCGGCCTTCTGCCGGATCATCCCCACATACCCCACCGTTCCCCCTTGGGCGGTCCGGGACATGATAGCATGTTTACCTCCAGACAAAGAACAAAGTTTTCTCCCGAGTTTGCTATGTGGTATCCCATATCACAAGCTATGCTTACTTTGGGCCCATGTAGAGGGTGTGTCTGGGGATTTTATTATTCACTAGCTGTTTCGCGCGGTTTTACCCGCGCAATTACGAATCCCGCGGGAATATCGGGATTTGTAAAAGCGCATTGCGTTGTTCTGCCGTGATTGAGGCAAAAAGATCAATACATCCATCCATTCATCCAAACTTTCATATTTATAATATTAGTAAGATTGTAGTGTTACCTGGAGTAAAAGCCTAAGTAACCTACTATTTAAAGGAAGAGATAAGAGAAAAAAGATAAAAATTAAAGTTTATATATTTACAAATAAAGACTTACAAAGATGGTATAGAAAAGCACTATTTTCACTTAAAGTCCACTAGGAATTTGTATAAACACTGAGATTTTCCACATTTCCAAAAGGTTTATTTAGTTATATATAGCGGCTCCAAAAGATATTGTAGTTATGATACTTTTTCATTTTACTTTAGTTGTTAGTATTTTTAGTATTTTTCTTCAATGCCAAGTACTCTCCTCGGTGTTTTATTTTCAAAAGCCCCCGAATTCAGCTCGCCGCTCCTTTTATAGTCCCGATTTTCATTCGACAGCCGTAAATTAAATAATAGTTCAAAAGACATCCATTTTTCATCGGCCAGCGGCTGTCACTTCTATTAACAAGGAGGTTTTAGTCTCTGGAGCAGCGGTCGTAGTATGATAAAAGTGGAGCTGATAATTCCCTTGATTATAACTGTGCAAATCTCAGAATAATTTATATTAAAGTAATAATTTAAAAATTAATTGAAAAGGAAATGAATATAAAACCTAATAACAGTTTATAAATTATCTGTGCCGAAAAGTGACATAAGCTACATGACAAATTTAGAGTTGAAAGGTAAACAATAATATTTACATTTCATAATAGTTTACAATAGATACATTTGCAGCTATAAAATAAAAATAACAGGAATACTTTTAAACAATATTAGAAATGTAACAAAAATAAAAGGACAACTATTAACAAAACCAATGGAATATACAAAACAGTAAGTACAAAAATAGTTATATTACATTTTCCCCAAAAACCCCAGAAAATTTTTAGCTTACGAAAAATTTTGAGGTGTTACTTAGGCAGTTACTTTCTACATGCATACATCTCGGACATACATCTTAAACAATCAAACTTAACTAACTTTCTTCAACATTCAGGGTAGGGGTAAGGCTCACAGTCAATGGCGTATACTCCCAAAGTAAACCGCGATAGGGAAACCCTACATGACAGAGGCTTATTTAAAGAGTTGTCGACCGCTCTATCTTAAATCCCATATTAAAGAAGAAAAATATCTACAAGTAAAATACCTAGGTATAAGTTACCTAAGGTATGGCCTAAGGCTTGTTTTTAGTGTAGCCAGCCGCACCATTAAAGAAGTGGGTTTTAGATCCCCAAGTATAGTATATACGAGTATAGTATATGTATGGCCTAAGGCTTATTTTTAGTGTAGCCAGCCGCACCATTAAAGAATTGGGTTTTAGATCCCCAAGTTATGGCATTAAGCTCTTAGTGTAGCCCGCCATTACAGGATAAAAGAATAATACCTAGTTTTATTATTCCAGATCTCGAAATGAAATCTCAAAAGAAGTTGCTATCAGAGAAAAAGGTTGGCTTAAGAGCCCTAAATAAAGTGTAATCAACATAAGACCGAAAGAAAAAATTATGGGTGTACTCATTATAAAATTGTAACAAAGAAAAATAAAAATTAAATAGTATTTACAGAAAGTAATAGTTTTATTTACAGTTGGAAAAGAAATGACATTTATTTACAGGAGACAAAAGTTTAATATATTTAGAAAAGGTAATAGCATTACTAAATTTTAATAACTTTAATATGCCAACCTTGGATGCCATCATCATCCTCAAGAATATATACAAGTGGTGACAATTAACTTACAACTCTGTTAAAGTATTAGGTGCAAATTAAATAAGCCTCGCCATTTTAATTAAAAATTTAGAAAAAATAAAATTTTATAAATAAACAGTAAGTAAAAAAAAGGTGGAGAATAATTGGTAAGTTATGAGAAAATCTGCATGAGGTACGTCGTCGGATACTCTCCTTCGATACCCTCCGTAAGTCAGTAATCAGCAACCAACCGTGTGACTCAGAAGAGTTTTCAACACGCGGAATGGTCACTGATTTTGTGAGATATTCACGTGGGAATACCGTAAGTGTCTATTGTCTGATTATATGGGATGAGTGGTGAATATGTAAAGAGTACTGTAAGATTACCTAACGGATATAGTGTTTAAAGTAAAGTGTACTAGATAAATAAAAGTAGAAAACAAGTAGAATGACAAAAAAAAAATTTTATAGCCAAATGAAGCCGAAAAAAAAGGTACCTATCTAGAGTGGTATTTTAGAATTTAGGGGAAAGCACGACTAAGGGAATTTACGTTGGGCGCCAAACTGTAGTGTTACCTGGAGTAAAAGCCTAAGTAACCTACTATTTAAAGGAAGAGATAAGAGAAAAAAGATAAAAATTAAAGTTTATATATTTACAAATAAAGACTTACAAAGATGGTATAGAAAAGCACTATTTTCACTTAAAGTCCACTAGGAATTTGTATAAACACTGAGATTTTCCACATTTCCAAAAGGTTTATTTAGTTATATATAGCGGCTCCAAAAGATATTGTAGTTATGATACTTTTTCATTTTACTTTAGTTGTTAGTATTTTTAGTATTTTTCTTCAATGCCAAGTACTCTCCTCGGTGTTTTATTTTCAAAAGCCCCCGAATTCAGCTCGCCGCTCCTTTTATAGTCCCGATTTTCATTCGACAGCCGTAAATTAAATAATAGTTCAAAAGACATCCATTTTTCATCGGCCAGCGGCTGTCACTTCTATTAACAAGGAGGTTTTAGTCTCTGGAGCAGCGGTCGTAGTATGATAAAAGTGGAGCTGATAATTCCCTTGATTATAACTGTGCAAATCTCAGAATAATTTATATTAAAGTAATAATTTAAAAATTAATTGAAAAGGAAATGAATATAAAACCTAATAACAGTTTATAAATTATCTGTGCCGAAAAGTGACATAAGCTACATGACAAATTTAGAGTTGAAAGGTAAACAATAATATTTACATTTCATAATAGTTTACAATAGATACATTTGCAGCTATAAAATAAAAATAACAGGAATACTTTTAAACAATATTAGAAATGTAACAAAAATAAAAGGACAACTATTAACAAAACCAATGGAATATACAAAACAGTAAGTACAAAAATAGTTATATTACAAGATTTATTATTTATAATCACGGCGGATTGATGAAATTTGGAATAGTGATAGAGTACAGTCTGGAAGAGCACATACGATATTCCGGAATTCAAATTTGCGCTGGTAAAACAGCACAAAACAGCTGGTAAAAAATAGCTTACCTTTTAGGACAGTGCGGGCAAGCTAACGGCCCCGCCCTCGTGTGCGTGCGCATGTGAAACGTGAGGCAATACGACACTCACACGACGACTTGCCGCCTATCACACACAAATGTGGCTTTTCCACATCAGCATTGTAAGATCCATTACAACAGTCTCTCTTGTTCAGTGCAAAGCAAGGACAGCGGGTATTTCAAAGCAGAAAGTTTTAATATTGTCTTAAGTTTTCACGATACATAATCTAAAATTAAAACACTCACGAACGACAGACCACGGAATTTGCAATGACACCGAAACGTCGAGATCGAAAGGGTAAAATATAAATTATACGCGATAAATCCGGTTAAAAAGTGATTTATTTTCAGAAAGTTTTATGTGTTATTGTGATGGTTGCGTAAGTCATAATTTTAATTTTAATGAAATTATATATCTTCTACACACGAGTTCAAGCATACTATCTGTTGATAGTATGCAGTAAATGAGGACAAAAACATTTTGTAATCCAAACAAATAAATATGGCGCAGTGGTCTAAGAGGTTACTACAAATCGCGAGGACGCGGGTTCCAGCTCCCCACGGAAAAAACTCCAGTTCTGGGTGCTTGTATGAATTTATCCTCTAGGTATAACTAGGAGGGCTAGTTCACTACGTAGTATTCTATACCACAATCGTGATTAGTTTGATTTTTTAGGGATTTTATTATTTATTTTAAATAACTTACCTTTTAGGACAGTGCGGGCAAGCATACGGCCGCGCCCCCGTGTGCGTGCGCATGTGTAACGTGAGGCAATACGACACTCGGAACGACTTGCCGCATATCACACACGAATGTGGCTTTTCCCCTGCGCACATAAAATTGACCTTTAGGTTTGCTGACTGTACCTACCTATGTGGTTTTAATAATCTCTAAAGTGAAATCTATTTTAAATTTTAAAATAGAGGAAAAACATGCTTTCACTGCGTGTAGGTATAGGTACTAAGATGATGACAATTTTTAACAGACTTCCATAAAATGAGAAGATTATACAGGGTTGTTTTGTGGTCACCAGCCAAATTTAAATGTAAGTTTCTTTGGTACAATATAAACGTACCTGCATATTTATTTTATCGTCGCTCAGTACAAAAAAGTAGAAATATGGAACCACAAACGTTTTTGAAAATAGTCGCTGTTGATGAACATAGCTACTACGACGAGGCATTTCATTGTTAATAGTACGACGTAGTACTACGAGATGTTTTGTAGTAGCGCGTAGTCGACTTTATTTTAATGGTAATTTAGAGTGACCATGCTTAGCTTAACATGTTAGCGGATATATTAATGTCCTTGTAAAAAAAAATACTCTTTTTTTGCAAAAATCGTTTCTATAAATGATACTTATTGTGTAAAAAAATTTGGCCGATGACCACAAATAAACCCTGTATATGTGACTCGGTTTATCATCTTATTTTGATGGTTTATCTAACATGACCGTAAGTCCCGCTTTCGGGGAGTCAGTCCCGGGTCCCCAGTAAAGTCGACATAGTCCCGATTTTGCAAAAAGACCAAGCGATTATTTTAAATGTATTTTAATTTTGCTATACAACAATTCAAAAAAGAGCCCATGTATGAGATAATATAATAAGAAACTTTCAATAGGACACATAAGTAATGATAAAAAAAAGATTTATTTGTATCACCTGTGTGTATTCGTTCGTGTTTCACCTTTTCGTGCGGTCTCGCGAACTTTCTATGACAATACAAACAGCTATATGGTAATTCTTTATCTGGATTGTTTAACGTTATCTGAAATTAAAAATACATACCTAGTAAAATTCCATAAACGAAAAAAATATCTTAAGAATCTCTATTGCCAGTATGTTTAATTAAATCTTTTTGTATTTTGTTTTCAAAAAGACTTGAATTGACTTTAAACTCATACGCATCCGTAGCATAATTGTGAAAAATTAGAATGTGAAATAACAGTTACTGTTAGGCTAAAGCTTTAGCTTTTAAGTATAATCTTGTCTGCTTATATTATAGTTATTGATGCATGTCGCACCTACAATTCTTCGATGGTAAAGGTTTATTTTTACATAATATTTGTGATAAATAACTTTTCCTAAATACATGTAGGTATATTTTTCTATTGTCAATTGTTTTAATATTAGGCTACACTAGGTATAATAACTAACGCTAATTCAAATAAAAAAAAAAACACTCACCCGATGCAAATTATGCACGCTCATGTGCATTTCCAAATATTCGGGCGTCGTAAACTTCTTATTACAAATATCACAGTTAAGATTATCAGTGTCCGTCTTATGTGAGTTGTGATGAACCGCTCTATAGTCGATCGGTATCAACTTATCGCAGATTGAACATAGGAACTTATCGTTGTTAGGTTCACCCCTTTCTGTATTGAGGGGGGGTTCGATTTGACGTATCCTGTGTGGTTAAGAAACAGTTACATTATTTCTGGATTACAATAGAGTGTTCCATTTTCGGCCCTACTACAAGGTAATAATGGAGGAATTATCACAACTACTATTAAATGAATTGCTTTTTAACAATCAAGGTTGTGACTTGTGTTGCGGGTTGTAATCTACTGAATGTATTGTTTTCTTTATAGAAATAAAATAACATTATAGTAAACATTTATTTTCATTAAGAGGGACATCATGAACTGGTGACTTGTCTACTTATCACCAAGCCCTATCAGGAATTGTATTAATTTCATTACGAAGTACCTACTCTCTTGGATAAATTTAGTATAATTATTTCATAAATTCACAGTACAGTATTTCAAAAGCGTGTGAGCAAAGCATATCTCTAGAACTTATAGGTCTTATGTTTCGTGCTTTTTTGCTGCGAGGGCAATGCGATATCAAGAATCTACGTTTTCAAACTATGAATGTATTGTAATATAAAGTATATTTTAGACATTAATATAACAATTAAAAATAAAATTTACTCAAATTGTAACACATACTCTTTTTTGTATAGTATACGCTTACGCATACGCTTTTAAATAGAAATAGAAATACATTTAGTCACACAAAAACAGTTCAATTTTTTATATAATTATGTGAAAGGGACTAATTCAGCATATGCCAGGAGTCCGACAGGGCCCATGGCGCTGGTATTCTGTTAGTCCTAGAGAGTAAATATAAGCTTTTAATAATAAGTGGAATTAGGGGTTATCCAAATATACTCCTAAAACCGTCCAGTTAAGAAAACCTACACTTTAAGAAAACCTACTGGGAGACGAACCCAGGAATCTCATGCCGCAAGCGAAATCTCGACTAAAGCTTCAATAAGACCGTCATAGAGTCTACAACAGAGTACAAGTTTTGCTAGTTACACATTATTTAAGGACAAGTCAGTACGTTTTGGGAAATTAAAAATAAAGATATAGGTAAGTAGGCCACTATAGCTCACATAAAGGTAGGTAAACATTGGTGGAATGTAACAAACAAAAAAAGGAGGCTTTATAAGGGACTTAAGCGTGCGCACGCAGCGGATACCTGCTTCGCGTGTATGATTTGAAATTGACTATGGAGCAGCGCTGCGTTAGGCGGGTCAGCCATCGCACGCGGTGCGGCCAGCGGAGCCCAACCCGCAGGTGACGGGCATGCTCAATTGTCCAGCAAATGGGCTGATTTGTTTACGTCGTCGTCGTTTGGCTAAGTTGTATATCGATAAAATAATCCATAGGTATCGACTGTACACCAACGCGATCAAAATTATACTGGCGGCGGCGCTGCGAGAGACGGGAGTCTGCTCCGTGCGAAGGCCCGAAATCAATGTAGTTAAATTACAGTTCCAGTGTGCCCACTTTAAGGAAGAAAAAAATAATGATGCTGTTTAAGCGAATTAATGAAATTATTTTTTATAAAAATATCCAAGTTTTGGAAAAATAATATTTTGCCTCACAAAATATATTTATTTATGATTCTGTTGGCAAAAGGTCCTCTTGAAATTTCACATTTAACGAGATAAAAAATAATGAAGTTATCAAGTCAATTTTACATCTACTGTAACCGCTTTAAAGCACTTGGTATATTGGATAATCAATTATTTTCACTAAAGTTACTTTGAAAATAAAGTAAAACACTTCAAATTTAATTATTTATTTTAATTTTATTTTATATGCTTTAAAATTTTATGCTAAACGAACGACAAAGATTCATTATTTTTTAATCATTCCCAATCAGTTATTACACTACGAAGTTTTTAACTGGTATCATTATTTTTCATTTTGACATTTCGAACTGTCAGTTTACTGCATTGAATTATTTGCCAGGGTATACATGTTGCATTACACCAATATGTACCCAGCTTAAGTACATTCAGTCAATATCACTGAAGTGGCATATTGATTTCTTTTTTTTTAACTCACTTGACAGGCGCGTGCATACGCATATGAAGTTTCAATGATTTATTCGTCGGGAAGGTAGTGTTGCATGTTTTACAGTCAAACGTCACTTTTGCATCGGGGGCTATTTCTGAAACGACTGAAAACGATTTTTTTTTTTTAGTTTATTTATTAGAAAACCAACAGCGATATAATTGCAATTAAATACAATACATTTGTATTTACTTTGAGCATGGCTAATAACAGGTTTTCCTTATTTGAAAATTGATTATTATAGGGTTGTAGGCACGTTTAAATGAATCAAAAAAGTTTATTTACTTATATTATTACCAATTTCGTCCCAGAAAAAGAAAAGAGGATGATTTTCGGTTGTATGTTCGCCTACATAGACTTAATACTTGATTCTTTTCAATGTGGTTAAATGGGATTTTATAGGCCAGAATAAAAGAAATAAGTTTAGCCAAATTCTAAGTTTTCATGAATATGACTCTGAAATTCAGAACAATGTGCGTTTATATAAAATCTTTCATTAAACGAAGAGTTGTTCTAAAATCTGATTGAAATAATTTATTTAAGAATATTACGTAAACAAAATTAAATTACATTAAATGTTACGGGCGGCGCCATTATTAACTTAAGCTGCTGATTAAGAGCTTGTGAATAAATAAATAAAAAATAAAACAAATTACACGTACCTTTCTTTGTTTTATGTATATTCATGTGTGCACAGAGTGATTTTGAATTTTCGTATGCTACATCACAGTGCGGGCATTGATATTTAACTGAAGAGAAAAAGTTTTTTATCATTAGACTTGTTTAATCCAATGTTCGATCTTACATGTATGTTTTTAGATTGGTCCTAAAAAACCAAACTAGATTTTTATAAAGAACATCTCTTGAATTTGGGCTTCAAATCTTTAAACATAATATCATACTTACACTAAAATAAATGAAAATTGTGTTAAATAAAATTATGAGCCCCGGTAGATCAGTGGGAGAGCACTCGTCCGGCAAACAAGAGGTCCCAGGTTCGAGTCGTGACTTTTATAACACATTTTTTCATTTATTTAAGAGTAATTAAGCATTTTAAATGCAAAAACTTTAAAATATTATACTTACACTTTTTACATTGCTTCGTAGCTAAATCATTCAAAGATGTTACAAATGCATTGCAATGCACGCAATTGTACAATTTCACCATGCCCTTCGTCGTCTTCATATGTTTGACGACGACTTTGTGGTAATCTGTGATTTTTCCTAAAACAAAAAAGTTAAATAGGTAAATCTAATATATAAAATTCTCGTGTCACAGTTTTCGTTGCCATACTCCTCCGAAACGGCTTGACCGATTATGATGAAATTTTTTGTGCTTATCCGGTATCTATGAGAATCGGCCAACATCTACTTTTTTTTTTTAATTTATATGGCAAAACAACGTTTGCCGGGTCAGCTAGTATTCTATGTAACGAAATAATATACATAGGGTCGCCATATAATAGTCAACAATATTTTATGCAATACATTATTAAGAACGATGAGTGCGTCATAATAACGAAAAATATTTTTATTTTTTTAGTTTTTTTCATAAATTAAAGTTTCGAAATTCTTCTAAGTGTTCAAAATTTAAGTTTGATCTGTAGTTTATGACAACACAACAAGTAATAAAAACGTGTCCATTGTGTATAGTCATAAAATCTATATTAATCTTAAATTTTACTCACAGAGAACAATTTTGAAATTTTAATTTATGAAAAATATTGAAATACTTATTTTTTTTTTCGACATTCAGACCCACTCATCATACCTAATCTGCTATTAAAATATAATTGACTATTATATGCGGACCCTGTATATTTTATTTACAGTAAAATGGATCATGTCTGTATCGTACGCATGGCGCACTGTGGGCTGGATTTTGGCTCCAATAGACACCCGATGCAAAATGTCAAAAGTGTTGACTTTTATACTTGAATATGTTTTGAAATGCTTTGAAAAAAAATATACTAGCAGCACTATGGCATAGAACTTTTAGAGAAGCGGCAAATTTTTTTTTTCTAGAAATTTGTATGTCGATGACTTTAAAAAAAAATATAACTCCGCTCTCGCACAATTGGCCCTAATTATTTTTGGGACAGTTAATATATGCATTATTTGAAAATTTTTGGTATACTTCATAACACGGCCCCAGCTGCGAAACTTTTTTTTAAAAATCATCGAAAAAAAAATTGCTCGTTATCAAATTTTAATTTGGTTTTGTATTGAATTTCTATAAAAAAATGTAAAAAATTACCCCCAATCAAAACTATTTTTAACAAAATTGCCATAAAAGGTACCAAACTTTAGTAATTTAGTTAAAATACTTATTTGGGGTTTCTAAGTATTTTGCTTATAATTTAATGACTTATATGGAATAACAATAAAAACTTTTGACGTCCAACTCCTTAATCTATTTGCCTAT
Organism: Stenoptilia bipunctidactyla; assembly: GCA_944452665.1. Lineage (NCBI taxonomy): Eukaryota > Metazoa > Arthropoda > Insecta > Lepidoptera > Pterophoridae > Stenoptilia > Stenoptilia bipunctidactyla. Next base: position 14,606,383 of record OX101740.1, on the reverse strand, counting down.
GCCATGCATCATTAGGTTTTAACGATGATTAGGTTAATTACTAATTAAGAGTAAAGTAACAACATTTAATGACACGTTCTTTTCAGTTATTCTAAGAAATATTTAAAATACTTTAATGTTTGATACAAGTACTAAATGTTAGAAATTAAAAATATATGTTCAAAAATCTCTGCTAATAAATATGGAATTATCGCAATATAACAAACTCATAAGCTTAGTTTGACTTGAAATTGAATTGAATTGACTGAAAATTACTTTTCTATTTGGTTCAATAACAAACAAATACTATTGCATGAGAAGAAATAAAACTTATTTGGGTTTTTTAAGTATTTTTCATATAATTTAATGACTTATAACAATAACGGAATAACAATAAAAACTTTTGACGTCCAACTTCATAGTCTATTTGCCTTTGCCATGCATCATTAGTTCATTTTGTTTTAGTTATTCTAAGAACTATTTAAAATAGTTTAATGTTTTATACAGGTACTAAATGTTAGAAAATAAAAATAAACGTTAAAAAACTAAAATTTATTTGAACTGCCTATAAATATCATCATTATAATAAATCATTAATCATTATTACAAACAAATCACATAAATTTAGAAAGAGTATTGCTTTTTTACGTGCTAATAATAAGAAGCTTGTATAATTTAAATTACTGTAATAGCTTAATGACGTATTACACACAATACATTACTACTTATTATTTTTAATATATTATTACTACTATTACCTACATATTAAAAAAATTGCAGAATGGTACACGATCTTTGAAAATGCTTAATACAAGAAATGCTATACTTATTACTTACGATGCTATACTAGAATTTATTCTACATCCAAATCAGTATCAGAGTCCAATTCAGAGTCAGACTCTATCTGTGAGACATCGATGAAGTCAAATTCAGGTTCTTCAAATTTGAGTAAATACTTAGAAAACCCAAATAAGTATTTTAACTAAATTACTAAAGTTTGGTACCTTTTATGGCAATTTTGTTAAAAATAGTTTTGACTGGGGGTAATTTTTTACATTTTTTAATAGAAATTCAATACAAAACCAAATTAAAATTTGATAACGAGCAATTTTTTTTTCGATGATTTTTTAAAAAAAGTTTCGCAGCTGGGGCCGTGTTATGAAGTATACCAAAAATTTTCAAATAATGCATATATTAACTGTCCCAAAAATAATTAGGGCCAATTGTGCGAGAGCGGAGTTATATTTTTTTTTAAAGTCATCTACATACAAATTTTTAGAAAAAAAATTTTTGCCGCTTCTCTAAAAGTTCTATGCCATAGTGCTGCTAGTATAATTTTTTTCAAAGCATTTCAAAACATATTCAAGTATAAAAGTCACCACTTTTGACATTTTGCATCGGGTGTCTATTGGAGCCAAAATCCAGCCCACAGTGTGGCGTGGCAGTTTTGTATGAACTCGCGCGTGCTCACGTTGGCCTTTAAACCCTGGCAAATAATTTTATGCAGTAAATTGACAGTTCCAGGCGTAGTGATTCTATGCTTTTTGAGTTCCAGTGTACTTTAAGATAGAAAAAAATAGTCATGTGGTACAAGTGAATGAACATATTTTTTTTTTATATAATAATATCGTAACGTGGAAAAAGTACATTTTGGCTCACAAAATGTTTTTTTTTTATGATTCTGATAGCGGCTAAACAAGTTAAGTAAAGAAGTTATCCAGTCGATTTTGCTTCTACTGTTTTAAAGCAGTAGGTATGTTTGGTAAATAATTATAATTTAATAGTTAATTCAGTACTTACACTATGAAGTTTTTAACTGATATCATTATTTTTCTATTTGACATTTCAAATCGTCAGTTTACTGCATTTAATTATTTGCCTGGGAATAGGTATTAATATGTATACTTACGTTCTTCTTTAATGTTCTTCACAACACTGTCACACAGTTTCTCGACTTTCATGTAACGCTTGGGAGACGGTTTCTTCGGCACCGCCTCGGGTTTTTGTTCTTTACTATAAGGCTCAGACGAAACTGTAGCAGAAAAAACATTACTTTACATCTCGATACCAGAAGTATCAATTAATGTAAGGGACAAAACACTGTTTTTCAGGAGAGCCAAAAAACGATTTTATTTTTTTAAATCTCTTTATAACTTTTTACTGTTGCTTCCAATTTTAATTGTGTCTAGAGCAAAGTTTCTTAGATTTTTCTCTTCTTTCATGCTATAAAGGAAAGATTTAGGAATACCTAGCGGTATAAAATATAGCTTGTCCCTTACATTAAAAAAATATGTTTAGTTGTCCCTTACGTTACTAATATTTTACGTGTAAACCGTCAACCATAGTGTAAGCAGCAAAAGAATTAGAAAATTTAACACAATTAATATACAATTTGATGTAACTGTAGATTATCTACTAAAATTATGGTATTTTGACACCATGGAAATAGGTTCTTTGCATGATTAATGTTAGTTTCAGCTTAGCTGTCACATTTAAATGAAATTTAGGGATACAAAAATTAATAATTAAAAAAAATCTTCTCAGACTTAATCAACAGTCTTATTTATTAAGTGCTTGAATGTACTGGGAACGAAAGACAGATGACAAAAATTATGAAAATTATGAACTGAAAAATAAATGAATAAAATAATATAAATTATATGAATATTAATGTAATAAATATATATATTATTACAAGAATAAATATATAATAATTAGGAAGGGGCAGACAGATTATGATTATATAACTATTAGTAAATTAATAGTATATTATGTAACAAGTGAGCTAAGTTGCTAATTACAGTCGAGGCTGTGATTTGAGCCCGAGCCGCAGGCGAGGGCTTAATAATGAGCCTCGACTGTAATTAGCAACGCTCACGAGTTACATGCGACGTTTTTCAACACACTTGTGAGTAAAAGACAGACATACATGGTCATAAAATAACAAACACACTTTATAACAAAGCTGTGAATTGTGATTGAAAAATGGCACCGAACCTCTGGTAGGTTTTTTTTTCCGCCAAATGTGTCAATGTCTGTATAGCATATACAGCCTATTTTAAGTGAAAATGTTTAATTTGGAGTGGTAAATATAAATATTTTAATATTTTATAACAAATTATTGTAAATTGTGAATAATTTGTTTGATATACAAATTTGTTTTACTAATATAAGGCGCAAACATTTAAAAATGTATATGGATTTGAAGTGGTATAATAGTAGATTAAGCATCAAGGGGATAAAGCAAGGTATTATGTCACGGGCATTATATTGAATTCTGAGTTAATTAAATTAAATTAAGGATTCTGTAGACTAACTTGTAACTTGGTATTAAGCTTAGCAATCTCGCCCATAATCATATTTATGTCACTGTTTCTGATCGGCGAAGATATGTTCTCATTGTTGGTTATGGCTGCCACTTGGCTGGGTCTGACAGCATCCATAACGTTATCCGCTACAGCGGCCAGCTCCTCCAGGTCCTTTGACTTGCTAACGGCTGCACGGACTTGCGATGGAAGATGGTCTTCCCAGAGTATCCGGACGGTATCATCAGGGAAATTCTGCTTAGCCAACTCCTTCATTCGTCTAAGGAGCTGGGAGGGCTTCTGGTCTCCCAAGTCCATGTCTCTTAAGAGTTTCTTAATTTTCAGATTAGCAGTATCTTCATAGAGTGTAAGTAATCTTGCCTTTAGAGAACTACATTTGTTTGTCTCCGGTGGTTCTAGAATGAGGTCTGTAATTTCTCTGATGGTCTCTTTATTCAGCTTGGATAGCATCAGGTCAAAATTTACGGTGTCACCCAGTTTTTGCGGAGCTAATAATATGGCTTCGGCTCTTGCAAACCAAACTCTTGGCTGGTCTATCCAAAATTCAGGGATACGTGACGAAACTGAGACTGCTCCTACCATCCCGGCGGCTGTTTCCTTAGAGTCCACCATTTTTCACTATTTATTAAACTTTTTGTTATATTACACTAACAAGCACTTTTTTCGGAGAGTCACCACTGTGGGGTATTAGGTATACTTGGTTATATATAACAGAGGGTTATACATAATCATGTCCATCTCAGAAGGAAAGTCAATAAAAAATATAATTACTTCACTTTGTTTTATTTCACTTACATCAGTACAAGTACATAGCTCGGGTGGCGGTAGCAGACTCCCGACTTAACGTCTCACGCATACAATGGTAATAAATGCTGATTAGGATTAAATGCAACTAAACATAAGTATATAGTACATGTGAATAATTAATAAAAAACTATATTCTTGAATTAAAGTAAGGGACATGTTATTTAAATCGACTAATTTGAGGTTTAAGGTAAGGGTGTAAATTATTTACCACTATGACTTACTTTATTTTTCAGAGAAAAAGAAATGTAAATGTCTGTTACATCAATTTTTCTGTCATAAATCGTTTTACGCAGGCCAATTTTTTTTAATGTAAGGGATTTTTTTTAAACGATAGAATTTTTTTAATAATACCATTCGATAGAGCGGAAAATTCTGAATCCAATGATATATATAACTCATTTTCGCCAAAATGTCCCTTACGTTAATTGATACTTCTGGTATCGATCTGTTTACTATAAGAGTGCAATTTATCTATGATTAAAAAGTAACCTTGCCTAAATGGTGAATCGTATTTAATCAACGCATTTTAAAAAAGAAACCGATGTCTGGACGGTGGGTGCGAGGACAGATCATAATATATGTTTTTAATATTACCACATTGACAACTAGACGCACAATCACTCTTAATTTGTGTCCGAGCCAAAAGTCAACCCAAAACACCGAGTGTGCCGACTTTTGTTGTAGTATCGTGTCGTTAGCCCAAGGTTACCAATGCGCCGCTATGACGAAGTGTACTGTAAAGAACCGCTGGGATCACTCCAGAAACGCAACGAAAAAGGGTGGAATATTATATTTCAAGAAAGTATTAGTTTAATTCTAGTATTTAACATAAATAGTCGTGTTAAGTAAAGAAGTTTTCTAATAACTTAATTTTTTGAAACCATAAAATATCAATAGTTCTTCAGTAGAATGCTATTCGCACCTATTTCTTTCACTCGATATCAAAATCTTAAAGGGTAAAAGAGACAAATACAGTTCTAGATGTCTGCGTGCTAGTTGCGAATGACGCTTTCTGTGGAACAAAATTTTGTGGAGTCGCTTTGTTTTATATTTTTTTCATATAATGGTTTTTAAAATTGATTTCAGTTTTTTATTGTCCTTTCTGTTGATGAATATATTAGCTCTGTTGAATTTATGCATTTTTTTATTCAAATAAAAAATACTTTTGTCGTACGTAAGTATAATAATAATAATAATAATAATAATTTATTTCAAAAATATCAATAATACATTTACAATTACAAGCCCTGAAGCCCAAAGTAGCGTTAGCCGTGTATTGGTCTTCAGTTTTCACTTCCCTAATCTTTACAGAAATAAAAAAAATATAAACAAGGCAAATAGGCACAACACTTAGACAATAATTTAAATTAAGATATAAAATTGAAAGAAATAAAAAATAGTAATTACATAAATTTTTAACAAATTAGTAACATGCGTGAATGTGCAAACGTGATTGTATGTCAGTGTGTGTTTGTGTGTGAAGATGCATGCTATATATGTGTAGTGTTAGAGGTTTTCTTTACAAATAATATAATAGGTATAAATTTTTCTAAATAATATAAGCAACACAAATATGCAACAATAATTATGATTTAATTTTGAGTAGGTTTTCTGTACTATCATAGTCAAGATTTTGTAGCCAGAGTTTGATTTTACATTTAATTTTATAGTTTGATAATTTCTTAATTTTATGTTTAGAATTAAGTATGTTATAGAGTCGGGGTGCTATAGCGTTGTAGTGTCTCTGGGCAAATTTGCTGTTTATCTTGGGAATTGGACAATCATCTCTTCTTTTGTGTGAAGGCAAAAGTTGGGGTACGGTTATTTTATGATATTTACGAATACATTGAAAAATAAACAGTTTTCGCACAGACAGTAATTTTGTTTGCTCATAAAGTTGGTGAGTAGGAAATCTAAACGGTAGATGTAATAGTACTTTTAATACCGCACGCTGTGCCCTCTCAACCTCTATTAAATCTGTTTTACTGGCCGACCCCCATGAACATATACAATAAGTAATAACACATTCAGCCAATGCTTTGTATGTTTGAATTAGAATTTTAGTATTAGTGATAATTCGTAAATCTTTAAAGATATAAATTAGCTTCCTTAGCCTTTTGCTTACTGTTGTATAATGTATTTTCCAATTAAGTCGGTCGTCAATATTAATTCCTAAATATTTTGTGTTAGTTACTCTTTCCAGTATGGGACAGTTACATTCGGTATCGCTTATTTCGTTAAGATTGCGATTACATGGGAATGAGTGAATACGCACAACGAATCTCTTGGGTGAAGCAGCCTTTGTTTTGCTAAAGCATAGATATTTAGTTTTTGACGTGTTGAGCGTCAGTAAGCTATCTTCAAGCCATGCAGTCACCAAAGATAAGCCGCCCTCTGCAAGTTGACGGACATGCTCCCAACTCGAACCATGGAACAAGATGACAGTGTCGTCAGCAAACATCTGAATTTCTGCTCCCTTGATTTTGGTTTTGCACAGCTGGTTTATGTAAATCAGAAATAGCGTTGGGCCTAACGTGCTACCCTGTGGGATGCCATAAGTGCTGAAACAGAAGTTACTACGGTTGTTTTCCACTCTAACGCACTGGCTCCGATTGGTGAGATAGTCCCTGAACCACAAAAGAGCATTTCCACGTACTCCACAGTTTTCTAGACGAGTGAGTAGGATCGGGATTGAAACAGTGTCAAATGCCTTCTGTAGGTCCAGGAACACTCCAACACATTTCTCATTATTATCCAAAAATGTTGTTATATTTGTTGTCAACTGCAGAACAGCGTCATCTGTTGACATTTTTGCCCGAAATCCATATTGTGTATGGCCAATAATGCTATTTTTTTCCAAATAATTCATTAGTCTATTATTCGTGATTTTCTCGACTATTTTGGCCAGTGCACTTAAAAGAGAAATTGGTCTATAGTTTGTTGGCAACACCTTGTCACCTGACTTATAGATAGGGCAAACGATAGCACTCTTAAAGACCTTTGGGAAAATCCCATATTCAAAGCTAAGGTTGGTTACATATGCTATTGGTTCTGCTAGTAGACCACTAAATTTTTTGAGTATGGAAGTAGTAATGTTATCTAGACCAGGGGCACTGTTGTTTTTAAGACTACAGATAACAGCGTTCACTTCAATAGGATTTGTAAAGTACAAAGACATAGAGCTTTGAGGTCCATCATTTGTCCTTGCCTTTATGGACAAGTAGGCTTCATCGGTATTAAGATTCTGCAGAGTCTTATTAGCAAGAGCAGGCCCTACAGAAGTAAAGAATTTATTAACTTCATCTAGAGATTCAGTAACCGTTGGTTTCAAATGTAATAACTCAGAAGGTGACGTTTTTATATTATTTAAGTTACAAAGCTCTTTTATAGTCTTCCATGTTTCTTTTATATTACCCTTATGTTTTTCCAAAAGACAATTATAATATTCTTTTTTTAAATTCTTTATTATCTTTTTTAGCCTTTTTTTGCATACTATCTCTTTTCCTAATTGCCCTAACAACACCTGCAGTCATCCAGGGCTTAAGTGGTGATAATCGTTTTGGTGTTTTACGTACTGAAGTGTTGTCATTGATAATTTTTTCAAGTTTCGTAGTTAGGATATATGCAGCTTCATTCACATCTTTAGTTGAGTAAAGATCTATCCATTTTTCTAAAAGCAAACACTTCTCAATACCATCAAAGCTGACATTAATTTTATTTAAATACACGGGGTCTTTTGGAACGCCAACAGCTTCTAAATGCAGCAAAATGGGTGAGTGGTCAGTTAGTTCATCAAAGACAAATGTTTGGGCATTGTATTTAGATTTGACCATAAAATGGTCTAAACATGCCTTTTGCCTAGTTGGACAGTCAATGCCTTGTTTAAGCCCATATAATGCCATTAAATTAAGATAATTAGCAGCATTGGCGTTAAGGTTATCGGGCAAAATATCAATGTTTAAATCACCAGTCAAAATAACATTACTATGTGAACTGTAGCTGCTAAGAATTCGATCTAAGGATGTTATATAGTTATGTGGGTTTTTAAAACAGGGTGGGCGATAAGTACAAATAATACAAGTGTCATTTTTCAATTTCAAAACAAGGCAATTACCGTCCGAACATTCTGGCTCGTAACATATAGTATCTATTGTTTCCCTGATATATACAACAATACCATCGTTTTGATTTAAACTAATCTTCGAGTTAAATGTTTTGTAGTTGACCATACCAGGTGGAGAAAAGTTTTCATTGGTCCAGCACTCTGTTAGTACTATAATGTCTATTGGAATATCAATCTTTCGGAGAAACATAATTAAAACATCAAAATTGCAGTTAATGCTCCTAATATTGATTGTTAAGACATACAGACAGCTATCTGGCTTGTTATTTCGAATTGGACATTTAATTAAATTCAAAGATTCCAAAGAATCGCTCAATTTGAGACACATAATATTCTGTGTATCATCAATATCACTCACAATATTGTCAGTTAAAACATTAAATTTTAAAGAAAAAAATATTCAATATAACCATTTATTGTCCAGAGCAAGTACCCAATAACACACAAATAGGCCAAGTGTAATGGAACAAACATATTTTTTAAATAATAGTAATCAGAACAATACATTTTGTGAAATTGGTGGGTAGCTAGCAAAATCTCAATATAGGCGAGTCGACATAGTGTCAAATAGTGAAACATAATATTAATGAGGTAGAAATGTAGCAGAACGTTTATTAAATTGAGGTTGATTGTTGTGGACAATAGTTTGTCGGAACATATGAGAATTGTTTGTGTTACTAAATTTTTGGTATCCAATATTTGGTAATAGTTGCATTTTACAGTTAAATCCTTATAAGTGTTGCTAATTATTTTATCATGTTTAGAATTATTCACGTTTTTAGTTATCTTTAGACTGTACAGTATGTGTTTAGTGTGGTATGTGAAGAAACATAATTTGATAAACAAAGACAAGGTACATATTTTTGTTAGAAAACAGAGCAATTGAAAATAGATTTTACTTTTGTGAAAATTATTACTATACGTAAGTAGTCATTTTTTAAGACATTTGTTAAAGTCAGCCTCGCAGTTGATGCGCACCGCGGGGCTACCGTCTTGCTGCCGAAGGTATACGTTGCCATAGCTCGTCCAACAGTAGCGGTACCCGTTCAAGCTACCAAAGTCCCGTGCCAAGTAGAATAGCCTTTTCATTTTAGTGGTTAAATTTTCTGAAATATACACATTTCTTGATTCGCCGGCTAATCCAAGGTTTTCTGTTGTAAGATGTTTATTTTGCTTTTTGTACTTTTTTACCGATAAAATAATTTCCTCTTTTTTATTCGATGAACTAAATTCTACTATTATTGGACTTATAGTATGTACTTTATTCTTATTTTTAACTCGGAAGATACTTTTTATTTCACACTGCTGTATCTGGACATTTATGTCTTTGCAAATATTTATAACTATCCGTTGTAAGTCGTCTTTGCTTTCTGTCTGGACGCGTGGTATATTTCTTATTTCGATACTAGCCGACCTCGCACTACGTTCTAGGCTGTCCACTCGTTCCTCCAACAAGTATATATAATTATTATTTGACTTGCGTTCTCCTTCCAATACATTCAATCTCTCCTTCATTTCATCGTACTTGCTTGACAAAAATTCCAAAGACTTGCTCAGTTCAAGGTTTTGTTCTTTTATTTCAAGCATAGTTAATTCCATAACCCTAAATTTTTCATCATGATCTGATTTATTTTTCATTAAAATTTCTTCCATAGACGACTGCAAAGAGTTTAATCTAGCGTCCTGCTGTAACATATTTTTGTTAAGCGTGTTTTTCATATCGTCTATTAAACTTTTAACATCCTCTTTACACTTACACTCATCGTTTTGTTTACGTTTATTCCGTGTGATTACATTCTTACTCGGTTTTGGTAAGTCTGGTTCGGAATCAATCTTTTCGAGCATTGAAGGAGGAGTGCGTGCTAACGACATTTTTCCAATTTAAGTCGACCGATTTATGAATTGATATTGATTGTGTGTCTTAAGCCTTATTTATTTATTTCAAATGGCAACACTTCTTCAATCTTATGTTATGTTATGGTAATTGTCTTCTGACTGAATGAATGTGACTGTATTTGTTTATTTCGACAAGAAGAACAAAGAAATTTCAAAAATTAAGCAAATGGGCACTGACCGTTGGAATTTTGGAGCTTGCACTTCATGTGTAGGATCTGTAATAGCTGATTCCAATGGCGACTTGTATCTTCAATGTTTCAGTTCTTTGTGCACTTAACTAAGGTTTTTAGCCTGGTAAGTTGGGATCGCTTGCGAGTTATATACTTAAAAAATTAATTATCCAGGAGCTGTGTCAAACACTTTCAACTGTACGAGGGGTAGGGGGGAAGTGATAAGTATAACCTCGAAGTTGGTAGATTATTCGATTTTAATATTATTGATTGAATGTCAGTGGTTACATTTTAAAGTTAAAGCATTCATTTCTTAAATATAATCATTATTTAATCATTAATTGACTATTGCCTGGTAGAAATCGCTTCGAAGCGATAAGGCCGCCCTTTACACATAATGTGTTCTTTTATTTGTTTTTTTTTTTTATTCTGGATTTGTTTTTGTGTATAATAAAGGGTAGGTAAATAAATAAATAAATAATTTCCGATGCAAAACTATTGTATAAAATTTAATGGTGTAAAGTAAATTAACGCAGTCAAAAATTTTAGGAGTCAATCCTACTAAATTATCTTGTAGGAGTCAATCCTACCAACAAGATATTTTTCTCAAAAATCTGCCACTAATTCTATCTTTTTACCTATTTTCATGTGTTTTCTTTGATAATAATTATTTAAATATTTTTTTAACTAGCATTACCTGGTATGAATAAAAATATTAAAAATATATATATCTGTATTGTTAGGAATACCCCCTCCGGACCACCCGACATCCTATCACAGGTTATAAAAACCGGCTGACTCTGTTGACAAGTTTTCTTTGCTTCTTGGCGTCCGTAAGCAATAGTCGTTTGCGGAATCTCTGTCGGTTGAACAAGGTCACGTAAGCCATTTTGATTGTTTGGTGATAACAAGTTCGCAGTTGTTAATTAAGTTTTGCTTTGTGTTCATTATATTTAAGATCTATTCTTTTGATGTTGTAAGAAAATAATTGATGTGTTTAAGTAATAAACGGATTTCTACCTGTAATAGTTTTTTTTTAAGTAATTACCACTTTTGAATCTTACATCAGAAGTGGGATAAAGAACTTACTAGCTCACATTAAAGAATAACAAGATGGACTTGCTAAAATTATCGTAACAATAGGCCTATCCAAGTATTTTTTTGTTGCTAGGTTTTGAATAAGTTTACCGATTTGATTTCTTGTTCCTTTTTGCTTTCTCTTGTTTCTTAGAATTACTGACTTGCGAAACGACTTTCTAAAGTTTTTTTTTATAATTCAATTGTTTTTAACACTGACAACTGCTTGCTTGTTTCATCGTTTTTTTACTTGGAGTTTGCTTTATAATTTGTTTTCTTTTTACTTTTTATTCTTGTCGTTGATTTCTTGTAAAATAATGGGACGTACTGAATCCCACGGCCGCGAACGGCAAAGCGCTCTAGGTAGGTCGCGAAAACGGCGTGATTCTCGAAATAAGCGTGGTCCAAAAACAAGTTCATGTGCCCGCGGTGATAGTGATTCACAACTTGACTCGAGTGTCGAACGGAGTGATCAGCGAAGTGGCTTGCGTGATCGAGATCGGCGAGATTCGCGTAGATACCAATCGCGCGATAGGTCTAAAACTCGTTCGCGTAGTGATTCACGTACTCGTCGTAGGACCCATTCGCGGGACATTCGTAGGTCCCGTTCGCGGGACTCCTTTGATAGGTCGGAGTCTGTCTCGCGTGATAACTCGCATAAACGACATCGCACAGAGAAAGAATATCGTGATAAGCAGCGATCTCATTTGAATACCACCTTTGGAGCCTCATCCAGCGTTTTCGAATACGTCGATACGTGGCTTAGTGAAGTGGATAAAGCTCGAAGTGTAAACCGTTGGGACGATATGAAGTGTCATGCTCGCGTTGGAAACTGTCTAAAAGGCGAAGCTCGCACCTGGCTGAGCCAATGAACAAGTACCCTCCGTACTTGGTCTGCGTTCAAGTTAGAACTCAAGGCATTGTGCCCACGTATGTGATGTGATGTGTGCAGAATCTGACAAATACTCCACTTATGTGGAGTACGCGCGTAAATCCCTTTTAAGGCTCAGAATAGTGACTGGGCTCAGTAACGAATTACTAACAAGTATCATTATAAGAGGCATTACTTATCCCCAAATTCGCACTATTGCCATGAATTCTAAAATGACGCCTGACAATTGTGGAGTTTTTGTCAAATTTTGTTAAACCGAATTTGAATCGTACAAAAAGAATAGTTCCTTATGCTAATAGTCAATTTAATTATTATCCTTACAACAAACGAAATTTTGATTCAAGTAGCTCAAAAGTTAAATGCCATCAGTGTAGTCAGTTCGGGCATAAAAGTGTAGATTGTCCGAAGCGTTCGCGGACACAATATAGCGATAAAAACTTGTCATCGTCGGGACCGCAAATAAAAAGTTGTGCCTTTTGTAAAAAAAAAAAAAGTAGGTCATTTAGAAACTGAATGTTTTGCTAAAGAACGTTCGAATTCTAGGAATACTACAGGTGTTAATTTTTGTCGTGAAATTATGAACCTTAAAAACAGTGACGTAATAACAGGTGTTATTTCTGGATTTCCTGTCGATGTTTTGATAGATAGCGGATCTTGTATTTCGTTATTTTCTTCCGATTTATTAAAACACTTTCCTTCTAAATTAAAACCTACGCACCTATTGTTGCGTGAATTAGGCGGCATGGAAGTACAAAGTAAATTCTTCGTTACGTTGCATATTGAATTATGTGATATCACTTTAGAAGTTGACTTTTTTATTGCGGACGGTAAAGATTTAAATACCCCAATGATTATAGGTACCGATGTTTTAAACAGAAAAGGTGTAACTTATGTTCGAACTGATGATTCGCAGCGTGTTGTTCATAGCGATTCTATAGTGCGTGACGTAATGCAAGCAAGTTCTTGTTCATTATTAGATAAATTAAGTACCCCAGTTACAGGTGATTACAAAGAACAATTATTAGGTGTTCACTCAAAATATGAGAATATTGAGAAATACTTTCTGAGTGGTACGGCAACCACAACCGTTAACGATAGTGAAATGGAAATTAATCTAACGACTAATATTCTCGTCTATTATCGACCCTTTAAGTTATCCTATGACGAGAAATTACGAGTACGTGCAATCGTAAAGGATTAATCTTTAACTTATTAAATCGACAAATTTTCGGAAGTGTACTTTTCTCAGCACTAAGATAGAGTACTTGGGGCGCGTTATTAGTCAGGGTCAGGTTAGACCGAGCGCATATAAAATTGAAGCTCTGGTTTAGTCCTCACAACCTAGCACAGTAAAACAAGTCCGCCAATTCCTCAGCCTGGCCGGCTATTTTCGTAGGTACATCTCTAATTACGCACTGAAAACTGCTTGCATTGCGTGGCTGACTAAAAAGACCGTAACGTTTTACTGGACTGAGGAACACGAAAAGGCATTCGTAGACGTAAGTGTAAAATTGGGCTTCATTTCCCGTCTCAGTGCGGCCACGACTGTGAGTGGCGTGCGTTTAGCACTTTGAGGATGTAAGTAATCGTGGTGTGCTTGCCGGAAAGGGGCAATGTGATGTGTGATGGTGCCTGCCGGATGGATATGCCCTATTGGTGTCCACTGGATGGAGGTTACCCGTGTTTGTGTTCTAGAGTATTGTATACTGCGCGATCTTGAAACCTTTATTGTTCATAATGCCTTTTAAATAGGTAGTCTGAATATTGAAGTTGTAGATTTTCTTTCTGATTATCGTGTATCCGTGACTCGGTAGGAATCGCTTTGTATCTTGCCAATCTTCGATTATTTTGCTGCGATTCTTAGGAGACACGTTTTCTTATGTTTTAGTAACAGTAAACTTGTTATTATTTTGGCAATTGAAACGTAATATTACGATAGTGTGTGTTTAATGAATCACGGAGATAGGTAATAACGTCGAGATTGAAAAGATTGAAAATTGAAAATGCGTTGAACTTGTTGCGATTGACAAAAGAGCTGGATTTTACTGTCGAACTGTTTGCAGTTGTCGAACAATTTTAATACTTTGTTGTTGTGAATTATGAAGTACAATGCAATGCTCTTATTGGTTTGATATACGCCATAACCGGATGGAGGTTATGAGTGTGAGTTGATATAACCGGATAGAGGTTATGAGTGTGAGGTGATGTAACCTAGTGGAGGTTACATTACGTTTTGTGACGAGATGGACGTCACTGCAGAAGAGCTTTGCATTGTTTGCTAATTAATTGGGTTGTTCTAGCAGCTTATGCTTGCTTTGTTGTTTATTGTTACATTCAAAGTAAATTTCATTGTTTAATGTGCGGTTTTCTTATCGAAATTATTGTGGTTAGTACAATGCGCTGACGTATCTCGGACTGACGGTCGATAGTAGCTCGGTATTAATTGAGTTGGCATTGTAACTGACGGAACGGACTCGCGAATAAAGATTTTGTTGTGACTAAGCCAGGGTTATACCCAAGCCCATAGACTCGGTACTAAGTAACTGTCCAGTGATTAATTAATTCTATCGTGTTTTGTGAGTAACGCTTCTTTTCGTATGCGTATCGTAAAGATATGAAATTTCATGGATGACGTTCTGTAAGAAGATAAGGAAGAGGACTGTTTTGCTAAAAAAAATAGGACTCGAGGTCAAAAAGGACAGGGCGAAAAGAATTCTGTTCAGAGGGTGAATCTGTGCAACGAGCTCACGGCGGAAACTCTTTGAATGTGAGTTTAATGTTTTGCTTGTGTTTCAGAAGATAGTTACTGGCTTTGCGTAACTGTGTGTGCGAGTATGCAGGTCTATATGTGAGCTATCCGATGCGCACGCGCTGCTATAGCGTTTGTCGCTTGTGAGCTACGGTGTATGTGCTAGTCGCTGTGGTACTATGCACACAGGCTTTATCGCTTGGCTTTTGTAGCTACACCTGGGCGTTTGTCGCCATGGCACTCGGCGAGGACCGAGGGGCTGCATAAGTTGGTCAGTGTGATCGACTTATGGTCCGTTTGTCGGACGACCCACACGTATGAATACGGTCTGCGTGGTGGGTAGGCTTGTACGTATGAATACGGTCTGCGTCAAGTCATGTTGCAGGTGCAATGGGAGTTGGAGGCCATCAGCTCGAGAGGAAGTCTCTCCGCTGAGGGACGACCCGAAGTTATGAAGACAGGCCCATGCAGGGTTTGATAATTTTAAAGAGACGTCTCTGCTTCATTTTAAGAATGATGGATGTGTGATGATGATGAATATTTTGAGCTAGTTTGATGTTTGAAATTATTGAATGCATGAGCGCGAATGTGAGAGAAACATGTGAAAAGATGAATGCACCTTGATAAGTCCATCGCTATGTTTAAAAAAAAAAAACCTTGTTTACAGATGAAAATGTGGATCACGATGGGACTGCACTAGCAGAGTTTGCCCAAGCGGCTCAACCATCCATGCCACTGCTAGACGCTGACGAGGAAGCTGGACCGTCGACATCATGGATCACGGACCCAACGGCACCACTCGAAGAGCTCGTGCCGAGGACGACACTCTGTCAGGAGAGGCCGTGTTAGGAATACCCCCTCCGGACCACCCGACATCCTATCACAGGTTATAAAAACCGGCTGACTCTGTTGACAAGTTTTCTTTGCTTCTTGGCGTCCGTAAGCAATAGTCGTTTGCGGAATCTCTGTCGGTTGAACAAGGTCACGTAAGCCATTTTGATTGTTTGGTGATAACAAGTTCGCAGTTGTTAATTAAGTTTTGCTTTGTGTTCATTATATTTAAGATCTATTCTTTTGATGTTGTAAGAAAATAATTGATGTGTTTAAGTAATAAACGGATTTCTACCTGTAATAGTTTTTTTTTAAGTAATTACCACTTTTGAATCTTACAGTATATTTTTATTTATGAACGAAAGAGTCTCCACGCCATGTGAAATGTGACATCACAGCGGTACTACAGGCGATATTGTACCTTACTACTCGGGAATAACTTTAAATCAAATGAGTGTTATATTGATATCCTTATAAAGAAATATATGACAATATAGAACATCTCTCGGACACTTTTTTTTATTACTTTTCATAGCGATTGTGCATCTAGTTGTTTTATTATATGTCAATGCATTACCATGTTTATGATAACTGTTATGACTCTTCCCAGCACTCTTGAAACCACCTTGATCTCGCCTTACGGGACACCCTTGTTGTATCTGATATATATTAATTTATCATTTAACGAGTTATTTAAATAATAAGGAATAAAATATTTTTAAGTCCCTTAAGAGCAAGAAGAATCATGGCTTTTTATTTGTATAAAACAAATAAATTACTAAAGTGAAAAGATTTCATTATTTGTATTATTGTACTTTTGTAATTATTTATTGAATAAAAAAGGGCCTAATGAAAAAAATATTAAATTTGGTTGGGACAAGTAAAAAACATACAAAATACAGCTGTTCCATAAATAGAATGACAGGTTTTATAGGAAAATGTTTTTATATAATATTTTTATGATTAAATGCATAAGTACACTTCAACTGTTATTAAACTATATTTCATCTGAACTTTTGGGACTGAAACTGCTTTATACGGGCGCGGTCACGGTCCATATAAAAACAGCCACTCGCGGGACCTTACCCGAGTAACACAGCTTCTTCTATTGTAACAATCACAGTCATATTTCAGACAATTTACACAATCCTCTTCATTAATAAGTCCGTCCATAAAACCGCATTAATCCATTAAGTAATTTTTTAAACTACCACGTTAATTCAAACAGACGCGGCAGGCCACAAACAACTAAAAGTTTACAATAAAACACTTTTTAACCGGATTTATAGCATATCATAATAAAACATGTGAATTTCACAATTAATATTATGAATCGTGAAAACTTAAGACAACTAAAAGTTGCAAAGATCGTGATTACGGGAAGTCTTCTGCATCAGACTGCTAATTTACCTTAATAGGTTTTATGGGCATGTCGCGAGGAATCTAGTTTTTTTCACCGAAATTCCATACTGGAAAACCCTGTCATCAAGAAAAACAAAGAATGTACAAGTTGCTTCTCTTCCCAAGCATACCTAGCCTCCGTCGCAACTGGACAGATTCGCAACTGGACAGATTCTCAGCTGGACAGATTAGCAACTGGACAGAGTACAGTCGTGAAAAAAATATTTTATAAACTACAAAACAAAGTGATAAAATAACACAAAGGCACGACAATAGAATAAGATGTATCATAATACTGTACGTCTATGGCCTTAATTTCCCTTGACTTTACTAGTAGTGCCTAAGAGACGCCTAAAATGTGTAGAATTGAGAATTTGTTCTAAGGTAGCTTTAGACCAAATCTTCAATTTGTACACTTCTTATTACGGGAAGAAAACTAATTATTAGCATGTTATGACTAGATTTTTTTTGTGCGTCGTTGTGGCGCGGTGGATACTGTGCATATCATACGATATCGCAGGTTAAGCGACGTTCAGCGCGGTCGGTACTTGGATGGGTGACCGCCGATTTATTTATTTCTCATGAAGACTTCCGTGCTTTGGAGGGCAAATTAAGCAGCAGTCGGTCCCGGGTGCTGTATACTTGTATACAGCACCCTGAAATTTCTGACATGCACCAACCAGCACTGGGCCAGCTTGGTGGATTATGGCCTAAACTTATTAATATAAAATATATACAGATATAAAAGGAACTAAACGGTCAAAGCCGCGGGGGCACAGCTAGTATATTATTATGTGGAAGGCACAGAATTTATTTTATTAGTATTTGATGGTCTCCAGCAATTTCTATTATAAAGAGTTACTATTCTATTCCCTTCAGATCAATAAAAAATAACTTTAATTATGTCATGGACTGTACAAGTTCTGTCCAGTTGCTAATCTGTCCAGCTGCGAATCTGTCCAGTTGTGACGGAGGCCTCTCCCCATCATTAAAATACCTCCCTTGTCAAAGGTGACATCAGATGGTTTTATAACCTCTGGTGTTCTACCTACTCCATAAGGGATACAGGCATGAAGTTATGTAGTATGTCAACCAACCTTATCTTTAAAAAAGATTTTAATTCAAATGCCATTTACCAGTTGCAGATTGGTGGTCATTTTCTACAACAATATCTCCAGTATCAGTAATTACTCTCCTTGGCGCCTGGTTATCTTGCACTGCTGCATAAAGTGGATCTGGTGTATCCACATTTTCATCTACTGGTTCCTAAGTAAAAGAAAGATAAACAGATAAAAATTACACAGTTTAAACATGCCAAAGTTTATCATGGGATATCAACAGCCTCATAGGCATAAAAAATTAATATTAGGTCCTTACATATGAAATTGGCGTTTTGTATGGAAGGAATAAAAGTCGTTTATTTTTTTAATATAATATATTTATTTAATCAAAGTATGATCCATCTGCCATCTCATAGGTAGTTAATTTATTCCTTTTCTAAAAAAAAACATTAGGACGGGAATCAATGAAATCTTTGAAGGCGGTTTGGTCTGCCTCATGAGAGTTGAATTTTTTCCCCTGACAAAAGTTATCCAAATTTCTAAAAACATGGTACTCTGTTGGAGCAAGTTCCAGGGAGTACAGCAGTCTGTTCTGCAGTGTGTGGTCTTGCGTTGTCCTGAAGCAGCAGTGGCATTGTGCGATTGACCAGTCTCGGTTGTTTAGCGGCTAGTTTATCCATCATAATTTAGAGTGATTGTGGAGATATCTGCAGTAGTCGTCTGGCCAGATTTAAGAAAGCTGTAGTGCACCACACCGGCACTAGTCCACCAAACGCTGATCAATAACTTTTTTCTAGTTAATTTTCTCAAGGGCAGATTTTGGATGGTTCACCGGGGTTATGCCATTGCAATCTGCGCTTCCTACTGTCCTAGAGTATCCACTTTTCATCACAGGTAATGATTCGAATTTAAATCCCTTCATTATTGTGCCGGTTCAGTAATGTAACGCAGCAGTCGACTCGCGTTTGTCGGTTTGCTTCACTCAATTCATGAGGTACCCACCTTTTGAGCTTTCTTATCTTCCTAATTTGTTTCAATTGGACTAAAACAGTTTTATCACCAACACCGCATCCTGCAGCTAACTCGGACGTTAGTTTGCGATGGATCCGCTTCCACAATAGCCTTCAATTCTGCATTGTCGACTTTGGAGGCCGTCCATGGAGATTGTTCTGTAGGTTGAAATTTCCAGAACGGAAACATAGGAACCAAAAACGCACTGTGCTTTCTCTAGCGACGCCACTGCCAGACACATATTTAATTCTCCGAGCCGTTTCTGCATCACTGGTGCCACGGCTTAACTCATATTCGTAAATAACGCGAAATTTTAAATTTTCCATTTTGTAAACTCAATGACGCCTAGAAAAAACCAAAAGAAAAAAAAAACAAAAGAGATACGGTTTTCGAGACATAGCTGTATAAATTTGAATTTGGAATTCTTAACCTAAGAGGAGATATTTGAGATTAAAGTGGCCAGTACGACAAAACACCAATTTCATATGTAAGGACCTAATACTATCTTTATTTTCCAAAATGTATTATAAATGTGAATGTTTGCAATGTTTTCAATGGATGATTGTAATAATTTTCAAGCTGAAACAAATTAATATATTATGCTGGAATTTTGCATGCACATTATAACCTTGACACATATAGAATTTTTGTTGTCCATTAACATAAAATACTGCAGCAAACCCTGCCTATACATATACATGAGTAGTTTACATCTGAATAAAAATCTGCTTTAAGGATGAAGGGGGCGGAATGTGGGCCCTAAACCTCTGCAGCCTCTTTTAATTAAAATAGAACCAAATTTTTATGGAGTTTAAGACCAATTTTGTTTGACTGAGTAGTTAGTCTGAAAACATTTTCCAAGAAACATATTTGAAGGGGTTTGATTGAATAAACTCAAACTATTTCCAACCAAGTCCTTAGTAGTAGTATGTTGTGAATCTCTAAAAAAAAAAGGGCGTTATTCTTTGAAAGGCTACTTTTCGCCCAAAAATATTCATCCTATCATGATTCTTATGATACCCTGGATTTTCATTACTTAATTAGCTGTTTGCATGCTTTCCAAAATCAATTTGCATGTTGATGATGTGGTAGTTACACTGTAATTTACTATGTATATTGTCACATCACGAGGCGTGTTGGCGGATGGAATTTATTTTTAGTTATAAATTTATTTACCTCTACAACTACTTCCTCATATTTGTGATATGTTTGTATATGTTCCAAGACAGAAGTGAATGATACACCACATGCATTACAGCTGTACACTTCTACATCATTTTGTTGACTTGTTTCACTCTCCATTTTATTAATAGCTGTATCTGCTTCAGTTTCCATATCTGAAAGTTATATTAAGTTAATGAGGTATGACAGTTTGTTCATATTATTTCTTTAATAGTGTTATATTTTTGAAACTCTTTTTAGCAGTTCTTCAATACCAATCTACAAAAAGTTTGATACCTATGCAATTGTACATACAAACATACATAACCATAAAACCCTCAGATGTCAGATGACAAATTTTGAGGCATTATAATGATATAGCCCATCGTCCACAAAAAACCTCCAATAAAGCCTCTGTCCCTTAACTGACTTTTACAGTATGCCGGGAAGAGATGCAGCTAACACATTCTATGTTTTTCCTTCGCTAGCAGACCAGCATGGAAGTAATGTTTTGCTTTTAATTATTTAAAAAAACAATTAATATTCTCTGTGCTGTTTACATTTACTATCCTGTGCAGGAATAATCTTATCTCAACAGCTCGAATTTCCAAAATGGTGGTAAATTCAGATCAATTTGTATATAATTTGTGGATTTATCTACCGATTTATGTACCTAATAACAAAAAATTGTTTGAGTTTGGAATTAATAATAATATGGCTATAACAATCAAGTTGGATAATAGTGGTAAGTATATGGTATATACCATTCATGTACATCAATGGTTAATAACAGTAAATATATTTCCAAATTACGCAGTTAGTTTCTGTAATGCATCAATATAATATATAAAATATAGAATATAAATTAAAAATATAAGTCACCTTGTATTGCTGTTAATGAGATTGTTCCATCATTATTTTTTGTAACAACGGCATCTGTTAAATCATCTTGTGCTAAAATTATATATTGACCATTACTGCTTTGGGAAATATTAATTTCTTGACTTTTTGTCGACCCCTTGGTCTGAAATTCTTCATACACTTTTCTGATGTCTGAATTATCTTCATTATTAACTTGTGAGGGAATAGTGTTTTGCAAATCTAGAAATGTGTAATAGATTAACATGAGTAAGCTATTCAATAGTTTACATGAATAGTTTAAAAAGTTGCAGTCACATGATTTTGGTGGGAATGCTGCAGACATTATTATAGTAGTCACTATCATTTAAATTGACTCGTAAATTTATGCTTTGACTTCAGCTAAAACAAACACTGTACAAACATACATAAGTTCCATATAATTATAAACTAAGCAGTGTAAACATTATTAAGCAGTGTGTGTTGCAGAAGTAGTACACAATCTCACTATCACAGTAATAAAAAAATAACCCAGAAAATGCACTAAGTAGGTGAAAGTAAGTATCTATAAAATCCATCCAACCATAAAATATCTGGTCCCAAGTGTTTGATGATGCTCTGGTGGAAGTTAAACCCAGACTCCTTGCGTTCCAATTCTAAGACACAAAGGCTATTGATTATATTTATTGCATTCAATTATAATAAATAATATATAGCTGCTGGATATTTGAACAATTCATCCGTATGTTAATTAAATTGAAGCTTAAAAATATATAAAAAAAACCGCCTAAAATAAACCTAATAAAGAGGTACATATCAAGTTATAATTTATGTTATTTTCATAATTAAGAACAAATAATACTTGAAACTGTCCTTACCACTATCAAAGTGTGGCAATATTGTTTCTGAGTTTTCCAATTGTGTATCAATGCCAAATTTTAATGTGTTTTCTGGTGCATCACATTCATTATGGGTCAGATGATCAATTAGACATTGAAGAGAAATAAAGTGTTCTTTACAAATAGGACACAATATGTTTGAGATCAACTGTGTCAAATGTTCAATAACTTCAGTTTTAGAATTAAATACTTCATCACAACAAAGTGAACAAGTGTATGTATCATCAGAAAGGCTATTGGTGGAATCCATTTCTACAATCTATGTTGCACTAAGAAAAATATTATATCATTCATGTGTATCATACATGTCTCCAATCCACTCCAAACAAAAGTAAAGTACAAACTACAAACAAACAAACAATCTATAACTTCATTTTGAAACAATTTGAAATTGCTATATTCACTTCGTTACTAAGTTCTCTCTCTACAAATATCTAAATGTACGATGGAAGAAAGAACTTCACGTTATTTCTGTAACTTGCTTGAAGCAGGCGAGCACAAATGCAACCACAGACAGCAGACGTCAGATCACAGAACACAATTACTCTAAGAGAACAGAGAGAGATGAGGTGAGTGAGTAGTGTTGAGTAGGACATACATATGTCCCGGACAATACGTCAAAATGTAAGAGCGGCTCAATTTTGTACTACTTCAATTTTTTGTGCCGGTTGGTCGTCGTGTTACTACCGTGGTGTTACTCTTAGTAAACGAAAGCTACAAAGAAGCATGACAAATGAAAAGTAAAACATAAAAGAACTCCTAAGGCTCTAGATTTAGAGTTGAAAATGTTTTGTCGCTTCTAATGACATAATACATTTTGGATTAGTTATTTGCACTTGCACCTAGTAATGCGACGTTGCAATCAATTTTGAGTCTTACGTGTTTTGTAATAGGTATGCAAATAGTAATATAATGAACTCGCTTTTGCCCTCAACTTCGTACGCGCATAAACATTGTTTATATTTAACACAACCAGTCATTGAAGAACCTTTATATCAAGTATTACATCCATGCACTGAAGAAATAATTGTTCATACAAACTAAAAAGTCCAATATTTCGTGTTCCCGTGGGAATGGCGGGAACTTATTTCACAACACTAACAGTTACTCACTGAGAAACCTTTATATCACAAGTATCACATCTGTGCACTCATGGAATTTTTTTTTTCATACAAACTATAAATCGTATTATTTCCCGTTCCCGTGGGAATTTCGGGAATTCCTTTCATAGCACAACCAGTCACTCTATGAAGAACCTTCATGCCAAGTATCACAACCATGATCTCAAGGAATAAGATTTTTCATACAAACTAAAAATTCCAACCCCTTCCCGTGGGAATTTCGGGAATTCCTTACATAATGCAAACAGATACTTATTGAGGAACCTTTATACCAAGTATCACATCCGCGCACTCAAGGAATAATTTTTTTTCATACAAACTAAAACATCATATATTTCTTGTTCCCGTGGGAATTTCGGGAATTGCTTTCATAACACAACCAGTCATTTTTTGAAGAACCTTTATGCCAAGTATCATATCCGTGCACTCAAGGAATAAGATTTTTCATACAAACTAAAAAGTCCTATTTGAAGTGTTTGTACTATTTGAAGTGACTAACACGAATAAGACATTTGAGGAGAGGCACATCGGTTGAAGCATGGCAATTCATTTATTTTGAAGTACTTACGTATATGACAAATGAGGCGCGCATTGAAGCTAGGTTATTTGTTTGTACTAACTATTTGATTTGATTTCATCTAAGTATTTTCTTTTCTGAGCGGATTTTTTTATGTATAAAAACCATTAAGTTCGGTCAGTATGTGAAAGATCTGTTCTTAGGAACTATGTTATCGATTTTAATAAAAAGATAAGTTACTTCAAAACTCTCTCTCTCTCTCTAAAGGGAGTTATGCGGGTGAAACTGCGGACACAAGCTGCCTGTCAATGCATTTAGTCATTCAACTAACCATTCGACTGCTTTCTTTCAAGATCATTCGGCCAAATTGAAGTTAACCATCATTAGTAATTACGAATATTAGAAGTATCATGCGACTCAGGACGTTTGTATATTACTATCGTTCAAGTCGAATATTCAAGTTAGTATTAGTAGTTTATTCGACTGATATGATAATTCGCAGATGCGCATCGCTGAGATATACTCTGCGATATAACCGTGCAAATCGGCGGCTCGCTCATTACTGAGAAACATGTTTCTCGCATGTATGCGAGTGTACTCCTACACAAAACTCCAAACTCCCCACAAACTTCAAAACCCACAAAAAGTCGAGAAAAATTAGAGAAATTGAGTAGAATCACAGAATAAGTAATAGTTGGTACAGAAGAATTACTCCGCAAGAAGATCTAAATAAATTTGAGTCTTGCTACTCTACTGCGCGATACGGTGGAATTCAGCTCGCACAGCATTACGTACCTGCAAATTTATATACCTAGAAGTTTTGTCTCTTTCTATGCTGCCTAGTGAAGAATAATTAATCTCCTTATTTGTAATTAAGTATCTACCGATGTAGGTATTACTGTTATTCTACCTTTGTAAAAAATATTGTTTCAACTTACCTAAAGTACAAAATGAAAAAAAAGTTACGACGAATAATTAGTAATACTACCTATGTTTTGTTTGCTAAATTGAACATAATCAAATCGAACACATAATCTAATTGAATATTTGTTTCTTTTTATGTCCATTTTTAAATACTATTTGCGACCTCGATCATAGAATTACTGTGAGTGCTATTAGGTAGGTAGGTATCTATAACGTCCCGACGGGCGCGCGCGTGACACACGATCCATTCGAAATACGCCGGCGGAGCGCTTCGCTGTAGGTAAATAACGGATGTACCGCGCAGAGTGAGCCAGGCCTGGTAGAATACGAGAATGGCTTTCTCGCGTTCTCCCGAGATTCTTGCGAGAATGTGGAGCGGCCTTAATGTCAAAACTATTTCATATCATCGCATGGTTTTGAGATCCATAATAGCCTGGAAATCAGGTCAATTTGAGTGTTTTATATCAAGGATTTTGGATTGAGATTTAATATTGAAATCCATTAGAAGTCGGTGAACTATCAGTCGATTGCTCGGCATTAGCGAAAATTTGTGTTGCGCTCTGTCAAATTGACACAAGTGTCAATCTGTCATTCAATTAACCATCGTTCATTCATTCATTCAATTATCGCGTCGTCGCCATATTGATTGTCTGTCGTGTCACATAGAAAATACAGAGAGAATACATATATTATTTAGCTTCTAAACAGTATTTCAATATTGTAATGTCGTTTTTATGTTTATAAACAGATCATATATAATGGTCATCGCAACTCAAGATAAAATCTAGCACAGTCCCCGTTTAACTTGTAATATTCCTAGCGCGGGTGTTTTGAATATTTTGTAAAATGATGGGGAAAAGAATGCATCATAACAATAAAGGCCGTCTCGGATCCAAAAGCCATGATAATGGAAAGCCATCAAGTCCAGGTCTGTCACCCTATACAAAACCATCTAAGATACCCGGATCAGTATCTGCAGGTAAAATTAAAGTTGAAAATTGCCCCATTCCCTATGTAAAAATACAAGATAATGCGGTGAATTTACCAAGATATACAGCAATAGCTGCCAGATCAGTTGACGAACCTATTGGTATGGACGAGCTAGATGCACTTCAACTAGAATTAGAATCTTTATTATGTACAAATGAGTTAAGAACAAGATATATTCAATCAGAACTGGACAGTATTGATTCAAATGAATCTAAGCGTGAGAAAAAAGGAAAAGCTGCTGGAAAACAATTGCAGTATCCTGTTAAGAGAAAGTTTCCTGATGAAAAGCCTTTGAAATCAAAGGATTATACTAAACTTTCAAATCAACCAAAAATACAAAAGTTCAAAAACTTTTCTAATACGGGATCATCTGGTTCTTCTCAGAATCCATATTCAACAGACTTAATGAATTCTGATAATTCAGTTAAACTAGAGCTATCACAGTTAGCACTGCCAAAAAATAATATACCATATAAATTTTGGAACTCTGTGGAACCTTATTGCGCACCAGTTACATTAGATGACATCAAGTTCCTAGACTCTTTGTTAGCCCAAAGTAGTAATACTACATTACCAATCCCACCCCTGGGTAGACATTATTCGGAAGTTTGGGCTGATGAACATTTAGCTGAGGACCAAAATGCTTCTAATCCGAATAAGGGCAAAAGTGCTTTGTCACCCGATTCATCTAATCTGCGCAAAAAAGTTGAAAAAACAAATGAAAATATAATTACGGGGCCTTTGACCCAACGTCTTGTATCAGCACTCATGGAAGAAAATGTTATGCCATATGAAGTACCTGATATCAAAATGAAATCCAATTCTAATACAAAAAGCAGTTATAAAAATTCTCTAACTCTTGAAAAATGTCTTCGAAAAGAACTTGTAGAACAAGGAATATTAGATCCTGAAGATTTACCTCCCCTTACAAACCCTGCCGATGATGAAATTTTGGCTGAAATCAAAAGGTGTCAGACAGAGTTAACTGCTGTAAGAAAAGAGAATTGTCGTAATTTGAAACACTTAATAGGACTTTGTAAACAGGAAATGATAAGACTGAACATGAAAAAACAACTGGATGCTGTGGATATGGAGTGTATAATAATATACAAAAAAATGGTGGCAGCAAAACAAAAGAAGAGACCTATTACCAAAAAAGAGAAGGATGATGCCTGGAAAGCTATTAATGAGCAAATACGACTCAACAAAGAAATTAATGCATTGCCTATGACAGGCCCAAACACAAGTTAAAATGCATTTCATTTAAAGTTATTGTATCATAATGATAAAGAACTTTGTGAAGTATTTTATTAAAGATTTTATTGCATCTTTATAAGGTTTTTATTACTACATAGATAGATCTGTCCATAAAATTGTAATTCTAAAGATATTTTTTAGAAAAGAATATGAATCAAGTTACTCTGCTTTCAAAATAATGAAGTGAGCTCCACAGCTGCTGTTGCACAGGAGAAGCAAGTTTCCTTGGTCTTTTTTCCTGGGTGCTTTGCCAACATTCATTCTCGATTCAACAATGCATAAAAGTATTATTATTTTTCTTTCTATCATAGACTAAGCCTGCATTGTTCCTCAATCTCACCTGATGGTAAGTGAAGATAAAACTCGGGCTCGTGTTCGTCCCTTGTTGGAGAATAAATGTAAGGGTTTAATAGAGCAAAAGGAGAAGGCCCCACAATTTGTGCGTATGTCTTTGTAACACGATTTTACGTACAATTATGAATCGATTTTGAACATTCTCGTTCATATGATAGAAGATGTTCAGTCAGAGGTGGTCCTGTATAAAGGCAACGTTTCCAAATCGGAATATTTAATGAATGCTTGACCAAAACGTATTAGAAAAAATTTAAACATTAGAGAAAAATATGTATCATTATGGTAAAGTGGATATTTTTTATTGTTTTTTTTGTTTTTTTTTTTAATCTATATATATTATTTTTAAGCTGAAGAGTTTTTTTGGGTGATCATGCTTATCTCAGGATCTACTGTTTCGAATAGAAAAATCCTTTTTGTGCTTGTTATGGTTGTTATGTAAATGAAGCATGCGTCCCTGTCTCGGTCATGACTCATGAAGTCATGACACTTAAAAGAAGGCACACAATATTCACTAAGCAAACTCTTTACAGCATCTTCGCCTAAATATTTTAATTATTTTTAGATTAAAACTAAGATATATACCTATTAGAGTTATTAAACTTATTCAAACTACATAAATTGCGTCTGTTACCCAGGCCACACTTTTTCAAAAATCTTCATTAAAATGCAATACCTACATGATTAGAAATACAGCTTCTGTAGATGGTATACTAATTGTTCAATATGCAAAAAAATCAAATTCATCCGCTTAGTAAATTCCAAGATACAGCCATCCCGCAAACGTTAGGTACTCCAGCAGGATTTTGAATATCTTCGCAACCAAAGCAGATACAGATACAATTTTTTTCATACCTTTTAAACCAAATCGATACCTATGGATAACATTTATTTCAAAATACAATGGGTATTTTTTTCGAAAGAAAAAGTTCTGGCTGGGGTATGTAATGTTACTGCAGCAGGATTCGTTTTTTTCGAATAACTCACAAATTATTAATCAAATAGAAAAATTTGCATACCATTTACAGCAGCTCTATTTTCTAATCATGTATTCCATTTAAATGAAGATTTTCGAAAAAGTCTGTCCTGCAGTGCTAGCACGGATCTTTTCACGATCGTGTATTTGACATAAACGACGGTTATTTTCGTGATAGCTGTTAACGGTAGCATAGACAACACGATTCCTCACGATTGGTAATGTATCTCGAATCTATCACGAAATTACCGAGTAAACCGAATTCAGTAGCATGGAACTCATAGAAGACGACCTGGTGGCGACTGTCAAAAAGTTTGTAGAGTAAAAATCGTGAAGCCGCCATTTGACTCGCGCTCATACTTAGTGAAATAATGGATTTTGGATTCGCATTAATTGCCGAGGAAGAGAGGAGGAGATACATTAGTTCACGAATGTTATCCAGGAGATTAATACGGGACGCAAACAATCCTTTTGAGCTTGCCGACCATGACTTTAGTAAACTATTTCGGATTAACAAAGACATCGCCAATGTCCTTGTCTTAAATTTACAGGAAGATTTACAGCGGAGACGATCTCATGGATTGCCTGTTCATTTAATGGTAAGTTCCTACGTGTATTTTAACTACTATTATTTGAAGTGTTTTGCAGCATCAATACTAAGGTGTGGTTTATTAATTTGGGGAAATACGACGGACATTGGAAATTGTTTTGTTGCCTAGAAAACGTGTGTGAGAGCTATTTTAGGCAAGGCAAGCTTACGAACCTTGCAAACCACTGTTTATCTCTAAGTATTATGACCATGCCTTCAATGTACATAATGGAATTAGCATGTTTTTTAATGTAGGTAACTTCTTGATGGCCTCTTCTCATTGCCATTCAGGGGAATCCGTTTTATAAATAAATTAAAGTGATTTATGGCTTCATAATAACTTTATTGGATGTAATGCTATTGTTTTTACATGATTATAATTCTTATAAAATACTGTTCACAAGTAATCTAAAACATTATTTATCAAATTTTACACAATAAGTAACACCAAAACAATGTTGATACAATATTTATAAAATCTGTCAGTTACCCATTTCAACATAAACATTGATTTGTTTTTCTTAATGTTTTTGTGATGGAATACCATAAAACCTTTAAAATTCTCAACCTCCAACAACTAAGTACTTTACTAAGGCTGGGAATGTCACAAGAGTTACTGGACATGCAGAAAGATTAATTTATAAAGATTTCCCATATCTGTAGCTATATAATAGGCTATGTTATGCAGTGTCTGTTAAACTCCACAATGCACATACCTATATATCATTTTTAAGTTATAACCTAAAAGTAAGTTCTCCATAAGATGGAAGCAAAAGTTTCTTTAGTGTGAATAAGTTTTACATTGTAATAATGGATCACTATAAGCAATCAAGCAAGGTGGTGGGTTCTTATATAAGTACAAAGTTTACTATGTTATGTCCCTACATCAAATTTGAATACTATGGAACAATAAATAGGTACATTTGAATTTGAACTTTCTTAATTTTCCCAGGTACTCGCTGCAGTACGCTTCTATGCCGTTGGAAGCTATCAACGCTCCATAGGACAGGAATTTAATTTGGCATTAGGTCAGACCACCATCAGCAAGATTGTGCGTGATGTCTCCAATGCTATAGTTCAGCGAATGATGGCAACCTACATATCATTTCCGAGTACTACAGCCAATAGGCAGGCTGTATCTAGAGAGTTTGCCAATAAATTTGGTCTACCAGATTGTTTAGGCTGTATTGATTGCACCCATATTTCTGTTGTCACACCTTACAGAAATAATCCTAATAATCCTCCTGAAGCTTACAGGAACAGAAAAGGGTTTTATTCATTAAACACCCAAATAGTAAGTACTTACAGTGTTCAAATTGTACAATAACTATACTGCAACATACATTCATACATACTTATGCCTGTTCCTTTATGGGGTAGGTAGAATGCCAGAGGTTATAAGATCATCTGAAGGGGTTTGACAAATTTGAAGGCATTATAATAATGGAGAGAGGCAGTGGCAGGGGGTCACAAAAAATCTCCAATTAAACCTCTGTCCCTTGACTGACTTTACAGTATGCCTGGATAGAGAAGCAGCTAGCACATTCTATGTTTTTCCTTCGCTCCCTCTTTATTATATAATTTGCAATATTATATTTTTTTCTATTCATATCACTTTTTTTTAGATATGTGATGCTAATTGCAAAATATTAAATGTGAATGCAAGGTTCCCCGGGTCAAGCCATGATGCTTATATATTTAACCTTAGCATCATAAAACAGGAAATGGAAAGGTTGACATATGACAGAATTGGGAAATATTTTCTTATCGGTAAAGTACCAAGTAGTATAAATAAAGAAGTCAAATTACTTTATTTCTTTTTCAAATTACTTTAGTGACAGTTATTTTTTTAAGGTGATTCTGGTTATGCTAAGGAGAGATATATGTTGACTCCCATACATCCAGCCCCTGCTGAAGGAACTGCAGAAAGTTTATATAATAAAAAAATAGTTTCCATCAGAAACTGCATTGAGAGGACAAACGGCATTCTGAAATCAATATTTAGATGTCTTCGGAAAGACAGGGTGCTGCATTACCAGCCTGATAGTGCTGCAATGATAATTTTATCTTGCTGTACTGTATACAATATGATGCATCACTTCAGGTATTATAGGAGTAACGTAAGTCTTATTATTGGAGGAATTAAAATGTCCTTTCCATTTCAAACATCAAATTTGTGATATTGTAGGTTCCCGATGGCAGACATGGATGTGGACTTCAATGCAGAG
Source organism: Stenoptilia bipunctidactyla (assembly GCA_944452665.1). Taxonomy (NCBI): domain Eukaryota; kingdom Metazoa; phylum Arthropoda; class Insecta; order Lepidoptera; family Pterophoridae; genus Stenoptilia; species Stenoptilia bipunctidactyla. The sequence continues at coordinate 14,575,189 of OX101740.1, read as the reverse complement.
GCTGAGGATGCTGAGCCGCCACAAGGGGACACAAGCAGACCTCGCCAAGCTGCATTGCAAAGGCAGAGGGAAGTTATTGAATTTATTTCTACTAACTAGTTATTTACTATTTTACTTCTCACTTTTAATTTATGATATTTCAGAATGAGGCTGTCGGACGAGGCCGGGAGAAAAGGCCCCTCAAAGCAGCAACATAAACATGGAAAGTTATGTAAATTTTTAATTGTAAATAGGTTTTTGATATTTTACTTCTTAAATTGTTTTTTTTTATGTTTCAGAGTAAGGCCGCCGATAAGGACCGGGAGGATGACCCCTCCCATTGATCAGACGAAGGCCGAGGAGGGTAGGGAGAAGGTGCCAAGCAGCCCGCGCAGAGCAGCATTACAAAGATGGAGAAGTTATGTAGATTATTGTTATATAGTAACTAGGTTTTTGATATGTATTGTACTTCACACTTAGTTTTTTTTTGTATTACAGATCGAGACTGCAGACTGGGGCCGGGAGCCGGGGAAGAGGAGCAGATGATAGGCAGCCGTAGCAGATGAGGGGATCTGTTACGGCTCGAGGGCTATGGAGAGGATAGGATGGTCACGTGTACCCGACCATCCTTTCCTGGGATGGCGCACAACTCGCGGGTACACCTGGAGGTTTTTAGTGGGTCGGTCTGGCCTTCTGTCAGATCATCCCCACATATCCTGGAGCTCCCCCTTGGGCGAAGGGAATGTGTAGGCACATTTTCCTCCAGACAAAAAAAAAAAAAAAAAAAACTAAGTCCTTTACAAATGTCGAAGTTTAAATATAGGCTATTTATTTACAGGTTGCTGTTGTGGACCTCTTCGGACCCCTATACTGGATCATTATTTCAATATTTTGGCTCTGTACCTGTATGATTATTATAATCAAATTGTTTACTACTCCATTTGTACCACAAAGTATGAATATATGATTTTTATTAAAGAATATTTTTTTTATTTCTTAAAGTTAAAGCACAATAATTTATAGTATTACCACTGTGAAACCAAATTCTGATTTTGAAGTCTCTTAGTTTCACAAGAGACTTAAAATTTGAGAGTCGAATACTGCCCAATAAATTTTAGCTATTAATGGAAGCTTTGTTGGCGGCCAATGTTGCAAGTGTGCTGATGGGATACAAAGCGAATGAAGTCGCAAGTAGCAGTAATATAAAGTATCTTAGGCTCACAGCTTCCACGAATAGCTACTTCTGTCATAACTAGAATAAACATATAGGGCCGTATGCGACAATACACCTCAAATTTCTTATGTCTAATTTCAAGCTAAAAGGGTTGAAAATCATTGGATGGACCAAAAAGTAAGATTCTTAATTCTAAAAAACAGGCCCGTGAAAGATAATAGTTACAGGGGGTTACTGGCCCACAGCTCTCTTCGTGCCATAATATACTGTGTGGAAAGCAGAGGACTTAAATAAAACAATTCTATTTTTAATATAATTTTATTTGGACAACATAACAGCTGCAATTTACATTTATAATATTCAAAAATTTAGGCCACTAATAGTTAATAATATAGACCGTTTACTAAATGTAATTTTATTTATTATTTAAATGAAAACTAGATCTAAATATTAAAACAATATTATAAATTACAAACATTGCCAAACTGTAAACAGTTACATGTAATTAAACATTCACTTATTTATTTATTTATTTACACTTCAGTATACAGTACAGATAGTAAATGATAAAAAAAAACAGTGTGTTGTGTAAGTACTACTAGGCGGTCTTATCGCTGACGAGCGATTTCTTACAGACAACCATGTATAGTGCTTACTTACTAAATAAACATTTATAGTTTCAATTATTTATTTTATTGATCTATATTAAATTAGGCAGTACTTAAGACAACAATAGTTCTCATACCACAGTAATTACAGGTCTTAGCACAATATTTAATCTACCATTTTTTTACCTATTTTTATCTATCGGAATTAACCAAGACTTGTAAGGTTTAGTAAAGAAAATTGAAGTTACCGAGAATTTTAGAATTTTGTGAGGTGAGTATATTTTCAGTAGATTAATGTATAACAAGCATAGCAGACTTTCGCAACTTTATAGGGTCCGGGACAGCAACCTGTAAATAAATAGCCTATATTTAAACTTCGACATTTGTAAAGGACTTGGTTTTTTTTTTTTTTTTTTGTCTGGAGGAAAATGTGTCTACACATTCCCTTCGCCCAAGGGGGAGCTCCAGGATATGTGGGGATGATCTGACAGAAGGCCAGACCGACCCACTAAAAACCTCCAGGTGTACCCGCGAGTTGTGCGCCATCCCAGGAAAGGATGGTCGGGTACACGTGACCATCCTATCCTCTCCATAGCCCTCGAGCCGTAACAGATCCCCTCATCTGCTACGGCTGGCTATCACCTGCTCCTCTTCCCCGGCTCCCGGCCCCAGTCTGCAGTCTCGATCTGTAATACAAAAAAAATCTAAGTGAGAAGTACAATACATATCAAAAACCTAGTTACTATATAACAATAATCTACATAACTTCTCCATCTTTGTAATGCTGCTCTGCGCGGGCTGCTTGGCACCTTCTCCCTACCCTCCTCGGCCTTCGTCTGATCAATGGGAGGGGTCATCCTCCCGGTCCTTATCGGCGGCCTTACTCTGAAACATAAAAAAAAAACAATTTAAGAAGTAAAATATCAAAAACCTAGTTACAATTAAAAATTTACATAACTTTCCATGTTTATGTTGCTGCTTTCACCTCCCGGCCTCGTTCGACAGCCTCATTCTGAAATATCATAAATTAAAAGTGAGAAGTAAAATAGTAAATAACAAGTTACTATAAATAAATTCAATAACTTCCCTCTGCCTTTGCAATGCTGCCTGGCGAGGTCTGCTTGTGTCCCCTTGTGGCGGCTCAGCATCCTCAGCCTCTGCATTGATCCACATCCACATCCATGTCTGCCATCAGGAACCTACAATATGACAAATTTGATGTTGGAAACGGAGAGGACTTTTTAATTTCTCCTTATATTAATATTAATTTATAATATAAATAACTTCTCTATCTTTACTACTTGGTGTGGATTGTGTCCTTTAGTGCTCCTCATCAAAGGCTGACTGCAGCACAACACTCGAAGCGCCCTGGGCCAGCAACCTGTAAATTAGTACATTAAAATTTCAAAATAAATTTCTATTGCCTCTAGCTAATTGGAAAAAATAATCTACGTATTCTTTAATCTATATTAACTTAGTACACTACACTATCTACTTATTTAGCTACTTAATATGGAAAATCTAGACTTATAATAATTTACCGCTCCAAAAGCTGATTTTTAATCCGGAGAAGAGTATTTCTCTCGGATTGAACTTTAATTTTGTTCTGGAGAAGAATATTTCTCTCCGATTCAATCCTATTCCTCTCCACTTGGTTGGCATGTTGGTTTGCCTGAAGGTTTGCCAAGTGATTGGATATGTCCTGGTAATTAGGTATATTGTTTTAATTGATGGTTATATTAAAAAATATAAAGTATAAAATACCTAACTGGAGGGTTAAGTTTCTCTATATTAATATTTCACTCTTTAACCAATCAGAAAATATCCTGGGGGGACAACCTTTTTATAAATCATACCAATAACTATAAATATTAAGTAAAATTAAACCAACTTACGGTCAGTACAGCAAGGTGTGCATTTGTACATGACTCGTATATCTGGCCCAAGTCTTTTTTTATTGTAGATCCTCCACGCCTCAAGGGAGATGTCCCTGGCAGTGGCAGGTCATCTATTCAATAAAAACAATAATATACAGTTTTATATAGAGTTCTTCGATGAATCTGTAAAAGTGAATTCTGTCATCAGAGGACTTACTCCCAGATAATTGGTGTGAAGACTGTGCCTGGGAGATATGGCGCTGGGGCTCTGGCATCGGGTTCTTATCTCCTAGTAAATTAATTAAAAATTATACACAAACTAATCAATTATTTATGTTAATTACTATGAAAGAATTGATAAATCATCATTCTATTTAAATCTGTATAATAATGATGCACTTACTAACTAAAGAAGGAGTCATTGCAGAGGTGGCAGTGGCGGCTGTCTCCATATAATTTGGTTGGTGAAAACCTCCGGCTTAATAAAAAAGACAAAAATATGTTATCATATCAATCATAGCTGCATATTATGAAAACATTAAGTACCAAATGATTTTTCTATTAAAATCTGCATGATAGCAATGATGCACTTACTATATGAAGAAGGCTTCATACTAGAGGTGGCAGTGGCGGCTGTCTCCATATAATTTGGTTGGTGAAAACCTCCGGCTTAATAAAAAAGACAAAAATATGTTATCACATCAATCATAGCTGCATATTATGAAAAGATTAAGTACCAAATGATTTTTCTATTAAAATCTGCATGATAGCAATGATGCACTTACTATATGAAGAAGGCTTCATACTAGAGGTGGTAGTGACGATCTCCGTAACAACAGCTTGGTAAAAAAGAGAAAAAATATTAATATAATATTATGAATATCTTAACTATATCAATACTATTAAAGTACTTTGCAGATATTGATACGTGGTACGTGGCTACCTATGCATTGATCAATTACTTTATTATTAATGAGCTTTTTGCATAACAAAAAAGGAAAAGTATACAAATAGAAACTTATTGAATAATAATACCAAGTATCACATCCATGAACTTAAGGAATAAGATTTAACTCCAAGTCTTAATCAGTTTGTAAAATATTATGAAAGAATAGACAAATTAACTTTGTATTCAAATCTGTACGATTGCAATGATATACTTACTAAATGCAAGAGTTGTTGTAGAAGAGGTGGCAGTGGCCGGCTCCATAGAAACAGCTTGGTAAAAAAGAGAAAAAGGTATTGCAATACAATATGTTTAATTAATTCTAAATGTAATTAAATATTCGAAAATGTTTTGTACACATAATATTTTTCATAAGATTCAGCCCAGTATCCTTATATTATGAAATTCTACCCTCATCATTATAACTAATAAAATTACATGTTCAAGATCGATCGAATGATGAGAATTAATTAGCTTATATACTTTATACCATACTTATATTACATTATACTATAGCATATTAAGAATTTGGATTGGCTTTATTGTACATTGTTTTTTGGGTTGCCTACTTAGACGACTTAACAATTTTATTAATGTGTACTATGTTTATTATCTCTTTGGATTGTTTGATTTGTGTCAATTTAATGTCGTTATTTTAACTATAATTAGTAAGTACTGCAATATTTATAAAAAAACTAGCCACCCACAACACAGGGAATCCTAGTGTGGGGGCTAGTGTGCTCAAATAATTAAAAAAACAATACTTATTTTGTTGTAACTAGTTATAAGGTAAATACTGTTTTCTACACAAACTTAATTGGAGAAATTGAATAAATTATTATTATTATTAAAATAAATACATTTAGCTGCATTAATATTATAAACAAAATAATATTATGCTAGTATTTGTTTACATTGATCAAGTAACTTACCTCCAAGTCCAGTTTCAGGAACATTGGGTAGTCCCTCTGATGATGTTCTGCCAATTACTGATAATATGGCATCATCAGCAAATGACAAACTCGGCACTGATACAGAGTTACCTGTTTGCCGTTGGGCTCGGTATACTGCAGCATTTGATGCTTTCGCCCTGGACTTCATGTCACGCCAAGTCTGTGAAATAAGTATACTTACATAAATATGTTTTAGATGAACAAAATATCCCGCTTCATAAAGTTATTCGCTTATCATCGGTATTTCGCATATTATAGCCTGTTATAAAGCTACAGATGTATCTTACAGTCTTCCACTGGTCTACGCTTTTATATGGACCGAGCTCGCTTAACTCGTGGGTAAGTTTTGCCCATAGCTCTGCATGCCGTTGTTGGCCCATGCTGCAATTGAAGGAGTTCAGGCCGATACTCCGATGCTTCGACATAAAGTTAATCAGGTGCTCCTTCTGAACTTGTGAGCATCGATTGCTTTTTCTGAAAATTTTGAATAAAAAACATTTAAGTAAATTGTACCTGTATAAGTTTAAAACTGAAAGCTATTGTATCTATGTACTTACTTAATGGCCGACATTATTGATAATCAAATTATTTAAAAAATTAAATAAACTTAAAACAAAGATGATAGAAAATTAAAACTTAGGAACTTAAAGTAATATATTAATAGTATAGTCAAATGGTGTACTCAATTGGCGCGAAAGTAACGAAACCGGTATCCGTTAAGTTGGGACAATGAAATATGCCATATGGTTGGTTGTTTCTTATTTATATGTCTTTTAGATGATGACATTTAAGTTTTTAATTTAGTCCCTAATTCAGTTTTTTGTTGCTAGGATACTCGTGAATTAGATTGAAAACCATCATTGATAATTGAAAAACCGTATGGCAACATTGAAATTATGTTTTTATGAAACCGGACCTTTGTTTACTTAAATACACGACATCACGATCGTGATAGAGAACTGTGCTACCGATCATAGACAATAATCGCTTAATTCGCAAGCGTAAACACGATCGTGATAGAAGAACCGTGCTCGCACTGGGTAATGGACGCACATAAATTGGGTATAAACTATGAATGATTTTTTTTTTGTTTTTCCGCCATAGAAGACAACCCCTCACAACACCCGCAGGCCTATTGACCGTATTGACGTATAGAAGTACGAAGGGGCACTTGCCAGGGGGTTAAGTAACCGGCCAGATGACACCCAACAGTGAGACTTCTACTCACTAAACTCCCCCTTAGTGATCTATTGTCTTTCTACAGACAATCGACCGAAGACATGAGCGCTATGCATGAGCGACAGCCAGTTGGTGGTGCAGGCTGCGCGTAGCTATGAATGAATATCATAAAGTAACTTATGAATGCACAGTATGAATGTTTACACCACACAGATCATATGAAAAACAGTAGGTATGTTCATAAATTACCCAGACTAATTCACTTCACGCAGTGATCATTGATGATTTTATTTAGTTTTTTTTTATTGCGTCAATGAGTTAACGGTGGAGAATATTTTTAGGGCAATGTTAAACCTATGGGTAAATTTATAGATGTGAATCCAGCATCTAGCCCTTTGTTTTAAAGGTTTGAGAACTAAGCAGGGTTCGAAAAAATCTGAATTTTATAATAAATATCATTTCATTTATAATACGACGTACAAGATGTTTTGTAGTTGACTTTATCCTAATGGTAATTTAGAGTGACCATGGTTTGCTTATTTGCGTATGTTAGCGGATATATTTATTTCTTTGTAAAAAAAAAAACGATTTGTACACTCTTACCTTGAGACGTTCTTCCTAACTTATGAAGGTATGCCAGCGGTAGTCGAGATTCTGGGTTCTATTCTCAAACAAAACTACTTTTTAACCGGATTAATCGCTTATAATTTATATTTTACATTTTAACTCGACGTTTCGGTGTCTTTGCAGACCCCGTGGTCACGAGCGACTCTCGAGTTAAAATGTAAAATATAAATTATACGCGATTAATCCGGTGAAAAAGTAGTTTTATTTAAATTATGAATCGTGAAAACTTAAGACAATATTATCGATTCTCAAACGTTGACGGAGTTCCTATGTAATCTTCATATCGAGTAGTTAGGTAAGTAGGTACCATGGGTATCTACTATTATTTATTGTTTAAGCTTTCGCTAAGGTCCACTAGCAGGCGGTACTCATCTATATACTCGGTACCTACTTATTTTAGGCACATGGGTACCGACCTTATGAATATAAATAGCACAAAGATGGGCTGCAGTTGGATATTTAAACATAAGTAACCTCCCTAAGCAAAAGCTTGTGGTGCGGCCTTAGGACCGCAGATTTTTGTTTTCATGGTTGCATACGATCATACCTACTGACATTATTTAGAAAACCCATACTTCAATGTAAACAGGGACTAGGTACACTGGAGAGTCACTGTTTCAGAGTCTACAGCGCTTTGTCTCTATCACAGTGTGATTTTAATTTATGATGAGGCCGAAGAAAATATCTAGAGCATTATTATCTTATCTATCTTTATAATCAACCTCTAAAAAATCAAGCTAATCGCACTCAACACGTAAAAGTTAGAGATACACTGGGTTCCGTCCGACCTATTTACTACATCTCATGGCATTCCGCAGGGCAGTATACTTGGCTCAACGCTCTTTTAATTTACATGAATGATCTAACAAATACAAAACTAGAGAGAGGCCGAGTATTCTCATACGCAGATTACACAGCTTTGTTATTTTATTTAAAAAACTGGAAAGATGTATTTCATGACGCAGAGGTTGGGGTGCAAGGTGCAATCTGTTATGAAATGGCTTAAAATAAATTATCTCTCCCTTAATATAACCAAAACAAATTACATCACATTTTCTCATTCTAGGGAAAAAAAGTAACAATAAATTTTCTCAATCTTTCTGGATCATTGTCCGGTCTTAGGGCGTAGGTAGACCAAAGTCCACAGTGCGGAGCCGTTTGCCCACGTTTGCCGTGCGGCGGTACGGCACCGCCGGCAGTGTATATGGGTCCACGCCCTTATACAGATCTTTCTATAATTAATATTTATTTCGCTTCGCAAGGTGAACAAAAACTTGTGATGAAATTTTTGGATACGAATATTTTCAAAATGGTGGATATGACTGTCAACACTTTTGCCTTGTGATGCCATTGAACCCGAAACTTTGCGTCGTCATAACAACAGATAACTATTAAACTAGTTAAAACAGATAGACAGATAAAACAGAGTGTTGTAAGCAAAGATGCACAGCTTCAAATTGAGATGTCGTTACGTCACAGCCTCAATAGTTCAAGCTACTCCGCACTAGAGGCACTGGCGTTAGTTCGACGCTTACTTCTGTGAAGTATGTACACGCGTAGATATTTAAAAAAAATCCCACATTGTTGCTCGGTTTCTCTACTTTTATACAGGAATTACATTGACAATCCAAATCAAACTAATTAACCACGAAGATAATTTCATTCATAATTATTATTTTCAAATTGTTTGTTTTCCAATTATTTGTGTCCAAAATTCCAGATTTTTATTTGATATTTTTATAGGTACTGCGAAAAAATTTTGCGCTATCTAGCGTCAAGTAGAAATACTTTTATTTCGCGACTTTTTTCTGACAGATTTGGAACGTATGAAATTTCGTTAAAAAACTAGAGTCACCAAGTAAAGTATGAACTTTTTTGATGATCATTTGAATATTTTAACCTTATGTTTCAACCGGTTTTTACTACTCGCTACTAGGTGACAAATGCTATCGCCTGTTCGGCTATGATTGGCCATAAGCCCATAACACAACCACTTACCCCTCTCGCACCCCGCCCGTAGGCTTCAATTGTGTCCCTACTCCCTAGAGAAAACTGGATATGGCAACTCCTCTATATATTTCCTCCGTGGACACATTGACCTACATCAAAAGAACTTAATGCGTGGACAGGACAGCTGAAATCGGATTTGAAGAATAGGATAGAATATTGAAATGCAGCTAGGTATGGGATCTACAGATAAATAAAAAGAAATCCAAAATGAATGAAATCTATCTTTTTCTATATGATTTTGAAAGCCGGCGTTAGTTGATCTCAACCACAGTTACGGTTAAACTCGAAGCCATCAATGAATAAACAAAAGGAGCAAAATAGGTTTTTCCAAACGTCAGGAGATACTTTGATTTTTGATTGAACGATACTATCATCTGTCAACAAACAATAACATTACTCAGATGCGCTCAGCTGTTAGAATACAATACGTCAAAGCGTCCGACAAATGTCAAATTTGAATTTCAGTAGCATCTTGAAGTTGTAACGAATTCCACTTTCCGTAATAATAAAAACTGATGCTGAAATGGATAATAATCCGCTTACTCCAAACAAAATACAGAAACTAATAAAATATGCTCAAGAAAGATCTTTTAATACCAATGGCAGTTCATCACGGCGTCGTATTGATAATGAACCTGAAGCCAGAGTGTAAGTATTAGTTAAACATAGGGTCTGCAGTGAAATTAAGTTATGCTCTTTAATTAAATACACAATTTAGAAAATTAGTAAATTATTTAAATAATAACTTTAACATTTCTCGATTAAACATTGGTTAAGCGGGTATTCTGAGATTTATCATTCTTTACATTTAAATTTCTTATTTAATTCTAAAAATTGACAGTTTAAAATTCTATATTTCGATACCTTTATAGTATTTTTTTTATATTAGCGTAATATTTCAGTGTTGCAAGGACTGTGCTGTGATAAACTTAAGCTACGCCTTTTTTGTTTTATTTGCCATCCATAAACTTCACAATACTTAAGCTACTTAAATTTTTTATTTCAGTATTGAACCCCAATCATTAACACTTAAACCCCCACCAACAGCTCATCAAGAATCGTCAGGGCTTATAGACTTAAGTCACATTGAAGGTATGTATTATTATATAGTATTCTAGTTGAAAAGACCTCCACTGCCAGATCAAATGACGAGCATACCTTAGGTGCCACCTTTCTAAAGATGAATATAATGTAGTGGTTTATTGTATGAAACTAAGCTAATTGTTTACAATTTCTAGTACAACTACTCTTTATACAAATTATAGTTTACTTGAAAAAATTAAAACACAATTGACTAATAAAAATAAAAAAATTACAATTTGTTTAAGTTTTTTTAATATCCTTTCAGTTTGTTGTCTAAAAATTTAATCCTAAACATTAAAATTTGTTAAAGCCGAAGCACAAAATTGTGAAGTCATTAAGCGGCCATTCAATGGTCTCATAATGAATAAAAATTTTTCATTTCATTTTCATGGTTATAATCTAATGTTTCCTTTTCATGTTTGGACACCAGGAATTGCTAACTTATCATTAAGTAAATCGGTAAGTTTTTCACATGTAAGGATTCATTAGTAAGTTTTATTTTAATTTAGTTTTACTTAAGATTTTTTAATTTTTAGACTGCATTTAATCCTGGTGAGATGACTGGCAGATCTACTGGGGCAACAGACTTTATTCCAAGAACCATACAGATGGAAGAGGCAACAGAGACAATGGGCAGACAATCACTGGCACTTGATAGTATCCAATCTCAGATGGATAAGCAGACTATGGAAATTAATAATATTATGAGACATTCCATTGCTAGTAACTTTTCCTTTCATTCAAAGGTATGTTATTTCTCATTTTATATATTTATATTTAGTATATGTGTTTGTCAAGTTATTCACAATTATCTATCAAACACATGATCATGCGATTTTGGCGCAGCAGCGTCTAGCTAGACCACTGCAATGATGGTACATTATTAAATATGAATATATGATAGTACTTAATATATTATTATCAGGTCCTTGTGTACATATGTCAATAAACAAACAAGTTATACTTAGCTATGTCATCTTCAATTCACATAGTAAATTGAGACAAAAATGAACATAATTCACTGCCTAATTCATTGCCTGTATGTTCCATCATAGCCTCATTGACACGTCAAGTGAGGTTGAGGTCAAATTCAGTTACGATATTTATTTAAATACTTATAATAAAATAAATAAATAATAAAATGTCAAGATAATCACACCAACTATCTGGCCCCAAACTAAAGCAAACAGAGCTTGTGGGATACCATGTAAGCGAACTAGGGGGAACCTAGAATATAAATACATATATAGATAAACACCCAGAACCGGACTTTTTCTTTTGTTTCGTGCGGGAATCATACCCGCAACCAATATCATCTGAGGCAGACAGTGTTACCGCACCGCCAAAGGGGTCGTCATTATAGAAATAGTAATTTATTTTTTCAGAGAGATCTTACAGCTGATGAGGCCAGTCTAGTCTTAAGGGAGGCTCCACTTCCAGTGCAGCACAGCACACAGCTACAGGACAGCATGTCGTAAGTAAACCATTATTATTTTTATAATTTGGGGGTACCAATAGGACTATGTGATCCCATGATCCCCCAAACCAAATTAAGTGGATACTAAACAAGCCTGTACGATATATTACACTAGCCTTGGATAGCCAGTAGGAAACTTTCTTCTAATGTAATGTAATTATTTATTCAAGACAGAAAACAGATTACAATTGTTATAACATGTACTGTGTATACAAAAAAAACTTAAAACTTAAATTGTGCACTTAAAAAAGAATTTCGAAAGTGACACCCCTTAAAATCATTTAAAATATATTAAAATCATTAAAAAGGGTAAAAGTAATTAACCATAAAATAGGGGTTGCAATATTCTTTGACGTTACCTGGTTAGAAAGTTATACATATGAAATATCAGACTTATACTCTTGTGGGAGCAATGGGTAGTCAACACGGTCTTGAACCGCCGAAGAGCCTAAAGCGATTAATACTTTACACCCAGTGCCTCTCTGAGATCTAATACCTGTAGGAACTTTCACAAAGCATGCAACATTCAAGGGAACTGATAGAGGGATACTCCAAATACTACACAAAGTGATATATCTGAACTTACGTTGTAATGGTTTACAATAAAATATAAAAAAATATATATGAACAAAAAGTAATAAAAATACAGTCCTTATTTTATTTTTATAAATTTCAGAGTCACCAATGTATCCTCACTATCAATGGGAGCATACTTTAAACATAGATGTCCTGATTTTGGAGGAATTCTTAAAAAAACCGAAAGTCCTGAACGACGAAGCATGCAGCCTAGTATTACAGAAGGTATTGTTTTAATATTTATCCAAAACAATGTAGGACTTTAAAAAAATACTTTAAATAAAGTAATTATGTTACAATCACAATACATTTAAAAAAATCTTTGTATTTAAAAAAGAACATACCATAATATTGTCTTAAGTTTTCGCGATTCATACTATTAAATAAAACACTTTTTAACCGTATTTATCGCGTTTAATTTATATTTTACATTTTAACTCGACGTTTCGGTGTCTTTGTTATATCTCAGTTAAAAAAAATTTACGCGATAACTCCGGTTAAAAAGTATTTTATATAAGAACATACCAGTAAGGAGAATAAACTAACTTTCTATAAAAGTATACCTACCCTATAAAAGTACTAGCCCATTTACAGTTAATAATTGAGTAGGTACCTAATGCACAGTTTGAATATTAGTTAGAGAACTCATATACCTAATGAAGATTAATATACAATGTGTTAGTGATCACACTGTTGATATTTTCAAAATTCAAAAAGTTTTTTCATCTTAGGAATTTCACAAAACACTCGATGAAGTCAGTCATCACGTACTTCGGCTTTAACTAGTTGTTGATAGTTGTTAAATAAGATATTACAGTAGACCAAGAGACAAAAAAAGCCGGCAGAAAAAAACTCTTGGCTCTCTTTTTCAGTCAGAATTATCAAATTAATACAAATTGACCGTGACATGAAAAAAAACAAACACAAGACAGCTTATTGTGAAGGGCCAATGTCATGATACAACCAAATTGCTTACATAGCAGGTTCAATGAGCTATTGATGCACAAAACGAACATGACAAACTGGGACCAGAGTATTTGAACAAGAATGGAAAATTAGAAACTTTTAGAAATATCCTGTTGTGCTTAATCCCATGCCTTTTAATCATCTAAGTAATCTTCAGTTTTATAATAAGCTTTTCAAGTGTTTTTAATGATTGATTTAAATTTATTGAATGGCAGGGATTGAATTGACTTCGAAATTTTGTTATATATTGACATTCCAATAAATGATTTGCTGCTTTTAGCCAGCCTTAATTTAGGAAACGCTAACTTATGGTCGTTCCTAGTTCTTACAGAGTAATTTGTATCATGATTATCTTTCCTAGTTTTAAATTTATTACTATTCTTATAAATATACATAATGTTTTCATAAATATATTGTGATGCAAGGGGTCAAGATACCAATCTCTTTAAACTTTTCTCGAAGAGATTCTCTGTTTCCAAGTTTATATATTCCCCGAATAGCCCTTTTCTGCAGAGTAAATATCGTGTCAATATCTGCGGCATTGCCCCAAAGTAGGATGCCATAGGACATTATACTATGAAAATAACTAAAATATACCTACCAGCTTCGCTGTATTAACATCAGTCACTGAGCGAATTTTCTTTACCGCGAACGCTGCAGAACTAAGTCTACTCGCTAGTTGTGAGATATGGGCGCCCCATTGCAATTTAGAATCTAATGTTATTCCAAGAAAAACAGAGTTATCTACTACATTCAACCTGTTCCCATTAAGCCGCAGATCAGACTCAACTTGTTTTACATTTGGTGCAGAGAATTTTATACATTTAGTTTTTTTATCATTGAAAGCTAGATTATTTACAACATTTGCAAGAGCATTGTTTACATCGTCGTAGTTTATTTTCTGTCCTATCATTTTAAAAATTAATGATGTGTCGTCAGCAAACAATACAATCTCGTGATTATTGCCTACAATATAGGGTAGATCATTTATATAGACAAGAAACAAAAATGGGCCCAGAATTGATCCTTGAGGCACTCCCATTCTCACAACCGACCCAGCAGACCTTTTCCAGTTAACCTCAACCTTCTGAATTCTATCACTTAGATATGAATTGGTCAGTGCCTTTGATGCCGTAGTGGTGGAGTTTCCTGATGAGAGTGTCATGCTGAACACAGTCAAATGCCTTAGATAGATCACAAAATACACTTATGGCATCCTGTGACCTCTCCCAGGTACCAGTGATTATTTCAAATAGTTCAACACCAGCATCAGTTGTTGAACGGCCCTTTGTAAATCCAAATTATTTATTATGAAGTAAATTGTTATAGGTGAAATGGGCCAAGAGTTGATTAAGAATACTTTTTTCATAAATTTTACAACAAGTAGGAAGAATTAAAATAGGTTTAAAATTAGAAGGGTCTGTATTGCTACCTGACTTAAATAAAGGAATAACCTTACTATGCTTCATTAAATCAGGAAACTCCCCACTAATAATACAGTTGTTAAATATTTCAACAAGGCAAGGAGCTATTACATCCATAATAGAATTTAATATTTCAACAGATATGCCACACAGATCAGTTGTTTTTTTAATATCAATTGTCTTAAATGTTCTTATAATATCCCCGGTGTCTATGGGTTGGAACTTGAAAGACACCTTGCACTCACTCACATGATTTCATTAAATTTAATCAGCAGAAATCATCTCACCTCAAATATTCCTTTAAATATTTCAGTTTCCTCAATAATGGATAAAACGCCGAGTGCGTATAAAATGGATAGTACCTTAGATTGCGTACCTGTGAAAGAAAGTGCCAATTCCGAAGTTGAATATCACGTGAACACAACATACAACAAAAATTCGGATAACATATACGAACCACAACCTGAAAGAATTATGAGTATATCCGAAACTATACCAAACTATCATAATATTAAACAAACAAAACAAAGTCAGGCAAAGTCAAACATGAAAACGGACATATCTATTGCAAGAAATTCGATGAATGCAAAAAGGAATAAGGAAATACTTGCAACAGCTTTTCAACCAGTTTCTGAAGATACGGAAGGATCAGAAAACTCTTACAGTACTTCTAAGATTAGAAATTATTTAATGGGTGAGTAGATAAAACAGGTACAGCAAAAGAGCTGTAGAACTTTTATGAATAAAATGTTAAGTTATAACATATTAAGTACCTATCTAATCATTTACAGGATGTAGTTGTTAAGCGCAGGCGAATATTCCGTAACCAATAAAAACTTTGAATTGATATCAAAAGTTACCTAAGGAGAACAATGATTTCAATAGCTTTTTAAAAATTAATATAAGAAAAAAAAACAAACAAAAACCAAATATAATATGGTTATTACCTCTTAAATATTTTTGTAAAACGTCGCGTTGTATACATATTTTTAATAAATTGTCAGTCAACCCTAGTAGTGCCGTAATTGTCTCCGCTATGTGACTGTCCACCTTAATAATGAATATTAGATTTCTGCAAAAACGATTGGCATTGGTTGTTTAAAATAAATACATGACAGGATTTTTACATATTAAAGAGCAGGTTTCCGGTACCGAAAAATCAGCGCCGGTCATCGCAGGTTCAACTTAGGTACTTAAAAAAGCAGTTGCGATCAACCTGTAAATCAATGAAATTTACCAATAAATAAATTTTGAATTTGAATACCTCGGTACAGGCAATCGGTGCCGATAATTTTGAACCAATCTCTTTATGATTGAGCGCCCATACTTACATTACACGTACCCGCGCTGATTTGCCCGTACCGGAAACATGCATACATAACTTCACGCCTGATATAAACCTGCTTCATTTTGTAAGCAAACTTAGTAAGGATGAGATTGAATGGATTTTTCACAACTTTCCAAATCTCAATGGAGTTATTAATTAATCAATTGCAGATACACCATCAGATGTGAGTGTAACAGAAATGCTTTATCAAAACAATTTATTGAAAAATAACAAAAAGAAACAACCTTTAGCTGAGCTTTACATGAATTTGCAAGATAAATACAAAAGTCAAGAAGTACAAGTTACGCATCTTAAGGATACTAAAAATATTGAAACTGCAAGCTCAGCTGGTACTTTAGAAACAGTTATATCTATGAATAAGACGGATCTTGTGAAGAAAAAGGTTGTCCCGACTCTCGTTGTGACCAATACAACTACAGATTCCAATAGTGAAGAGGGTAAATTGAGTAAGACTCGGTCGAGATCACCTTCAAGCAAAAGTCACTCTACGCTCAGTACAGTTCAAGAGAATTATAATAGTTTTAAATCTGGAACTAGTCCCAACCATCAATCAGGTATGTTAATGTATTCATAAAAAAATTTACCCTTGTTTTTTTTTTGGTGTATAAAACGTCAGTTTTTGTTAATATGAAACCTAGCACACGGGTCACATATTTGCGTTAAAAAATTCTGTATACAAAGTTTCTGTATACTATATTGTTTTAAAAACTCAGTAAGTTTCAAGACGCATAAGATACGCGGGCGAGTGAGTTTGTACATTATTTAAGGATCTGTAAAACTATTGCAATTGATTTGATACCAATTCTGGACCAGTTTGTTCAGGTTTCATAAAAACAAAAGATAATGTTGTATATTGATAGATTTTTTACAGCTGTGTTTATTTTCTATTATTTCTTTGCTATGAATCGAGTCTAACCGTAAATAATACTTGATAGTGGAACTATCTGACGCTAGTTATCGCTGTTCTATTTTTATCAATTTTCATAACTATAGAACAAGTACTTTCTGTACACAATAATATCACTGTACTTAGTTAAAATTTTCAGGGGAAGATACTACAAAATATGTCCCATCCCCTAATGTAGCCTATAAAGAGTTAGATAAGTCTGTAGATTGGCGCGACGTAATACGACATAAGCTATCGGAAGAAGACGGCTTGGCTAAAGGTTTGTGGGTCCTGCTTACATCCTGGGAAGGGCGATTAACAGTTAATATTACTAACAAAACAGCATTATAATCGATTATTTTACAAAAATCTTTGTAATATTGTTTTATTTTTTAATATAATGCCAGCGTTTTTAATATGCATAGCTTTGAGTTGACTGAAGAAAACCGATAGTTCGATAGTAAGTATAAAGTGTAATCGGGCCCTAACAATACTTATTTCAAAACACGTTAATATGCTCAAAAATATCACATATCTGGCAAACTTGGGATAATAAATGTTGTTGAATATAAGTAGGTACGCGCTATAGATATTATGATATATAGGTGTATAATGCGCATGTTTGAATGTGCATGGAATTAAACTAAAACTATAACAATTTTTTACTATTCACGGAAGTGACTCTGACTTGATATGGTGCATTGAGATAATTTATGTATTTGAGTGTAAAGTAGGCCAAAATCTACATGCTTTTTTACGAAGGGTTTCCGGTTACTGCTTATTACAAAAGCGAAAAAGCGGACAAACAGATATTTAACCTATTACCTAGAAAACTTACTTTTATAACTTTAAAATTTAAGTGGTAACCTAAAAATAACGTTTTCTTTACACTACATATGTATTAATTTTAAACAGGGCGTGTGTATGCTTAGCGTTGCAAGTATTTTGACTTAACTCGAATGTATGTTCATATTGTATTTTTTTTTCAGAGAGTTGGGCAGAGATTAATGCAAGTCCAGCTAGAGGTTTCGTAGGTAAGTTATATATTATAATATAATACATAAATTATCGAATTCGGAGTATACAAATAGACAACAACACCAAACAACAAATGTAAAATCAGTAGTTTTGAAAATAGTCCAAACCAATTTAGGGTCTTATGTGCTACTTCAATATCATTAGAAATACCTACTATTTATGATATTGAAGAATCAAAATTTCCGCTCGATTTATTTTTGATTCCATCTAAAATAGTTTGTTAAATTTTCAGGAGTACCCTGCCCCGTGAGTCTAAAAGTGACCACACTCATCGACAGTTGGCTTACTGCGAAATTCGAATTCGATGACTTGCCCAACAATGGCCAAGACTTGTCCATTGAATTGCCACGGCAGCCTCTTCTACTTTCCCCAGGAAAATCCGAAACATTCACTATTATAATCACTTCCAATGTGGAGCTAGACACGAAATTACATTACACTATGCTTTTAAAAGATGCCTCTTTAGATAGTGATATCGTACAAAAAGGAAGTTTTACTATACAGATCAAAATTCCAACAGTACAAGCAATGTCAAGCGATGGTATCAATAAAGTCCAGTTTTCACCAGTTCTAGAAAATACTAGTTTAACAAGATCCTTTATTCTCATAAGCGATTGTCCTGTAGATCTTCAGTTAGTGCTGTCTATATTGGAAGGTGACTCTATGTTTTCTATAAAGAGTGTCCAGGAAATTAAGAAGGAAGATATAAATAAAGTTTTGTGGTTGAAACATCAGGGGTCGACTGAAGAGGCGCCGAAATCGAGGAATAAGAACATGCAGGTCTGCCGGCTTAGTTGTGGGAATGCCATAAAGGTTACCATTGCTTTTGTGGCACCGAGATTAGCTGACTTGAAATTGGGTAAGCAATAATAATAATTTAAATCTATCTAAAGTGTTTCCGTAATTTGGCTACGGATACCCTATTTATTTGCTGATATTTAGTAAATGTAAAAGTTATTCAAAAAGGCATTTGATAAAAAAAAGAACATTATTTTTGTTGTCGTTTTAAGGCTTAAAGTAACAAACAACATAAAAAGATCGAATGCTAATTGCCTTTAACTCTTGTTTATTTTGTTGTCGTCTTGTAACTTGAAATGTCGAATATTAGTAGTAAATTACAGATTAAACTTAAATTTTGTTCACTTACAAGTATTTTAATATACCTATGGAAAACAGTGAAAAAATATTTTTCGTAAATTAAACCTACTCCTCCTTCCTAACATGCTCTTAAAATATTTAGAACTATTTTATCAGGGCCCTATATTTCCTTAATTATTCAAGTTTGTAGAAATAGTACCTTTACTTATGTTTATGTTTGCTTCCACGCTGGACTGGGAGCTAAAGAAAAACATAGAATGTGCCAGCTGCTTCTCTTCCCAGGCAAACTGTAAAAGTCAGTTAAGGGACGGAAGATTTATTGGCTATTTTGCGGTCGACAGGCAGACCCCCTGTCACTGCTATAGTCTCTCTCCATCATAATAATACCTCCAAATTTGTCAAACGTGATATCAGATGGTTTTTATAACCTCTGGTGTTCTGCCTGCCCCATTAGGGATACAGGCGTGAAGTTATTTTGTATGTACTTATGTTTCAGAGGATATCTCGGCTACTTTGAAAGGTTGCTTCAAAGTAACGATAATGGGCGTAAACACAACGTTGCAGAAAGTGGATTTGTTTGCCGTGGTCGGCACTGCCTTGCTCGCTGCTCAAGCTGAAAGCCCACTTAGAGTCGGAGCTGGTGAGTTCACAAATATTACTCTTTGTTAGTACTAAAAAGTAAGGAGTTTCAGCATAAAAAGTTGTGAAGATAATATACCTACTACCCTAGCCCAACTACTTTTTTGACTTTGCGAAATAAGGATTCAAAAGGTTATCTCTGTCTCTCTTTTTTTGTATAAACGAAACCTGAAAATAGTTCAGAATTGATTGCAATATGATTGCAATAGTTTTTATACCATGTTCAATTTTAACTCAATAATCTCTACAGAACGTTAAATAATGTATTCATTCACTCGCGCTCGTATCGTACGCGATCCCAGGATGCAAGTAGGTAATACGTCTCTTGAAGGGGTAGCGAGCGTCGCGCGCCCAGTGTCCTCACTCGCGCTACTTAACCAAGGCGCCGCAAGAGGCTTAAAACTTACTGAGTTTTTAAGATTCTTTGAACGAAAATATTTGACCCGTGTATTAGCATAAACAAAAAATAATGTTTGCTTCCATGCTGGGCTGGGAGCGAAAGAAAAACATAGAATGTGCCAGCTGCTTCTCTTCCGGCCAAACTGTAAAAGTCAGTTAAGGGACGGAGGATTTATTGGAGATTTTGCGGGCGACAGGCTGACCCCCTGTCACTGCTATAGTCTCTTTCCATCATAATAATTCCTCCTTTGTCAAACGTGACATCAGATGGTTTTTATAGCCTATAGATGGTCTGGTGTTCTGCCTACCCCATTAGGGATACAGGCGTGAAGTTATGTATGTATGTATGTAAAAAATAATGTTGTAATTAATTTACTTGTTATTTTCCAGAACCGGTCACCTTCACAGTAAAGAATAGAGGAACTATGCCGGGCAGTTGGATGGTCAAGTGCAGACCGTCCATTAATGAAAACAATTCATTCAATATCTCCCCTCATCAATTCGATGCTGAGCCCGATGACTGCGTCGATATTACTGTCTCTTATACTGGCCATGAGCAGTCGAATGAACTGTGAGTATCTTTGTCTCATTAGGTTCAATATTTATTTGTTTACTATAGATTATACCCGCGTTTGACCTCAGTCTTGATTTGCAAGATTGCTAGTATTATCGAAGCTATATCGATGACTATCTTATAGGTACTATGACCATCGCAAATTGATCATAGGTTAGTAAATAAATAAACGAATTTTATTAAAACATGAAAATCGCGGGCCCATGAGCATGAAAATCAGTAAAGGTTTTCTTTGGCGATGGAATAATAACGTCTGCCTTAGACACCAGTGGTTGTGAGTTTGATTCCTGGACAATGTAAATATTCGAGTGCATATAATTTTTTTGTATTGGTATGAGTATATTATGAATGATATGCATGTATTTACGAAAAAATAATAATGGTATAAGTATGTTTATCTGTTGTCTCGCACCTATAACACATGTCTTGTGCTTACTTTATGGCTAGATGGCGCTGAGTGAATATATGTCCAACAACTTTTAAGTAGCTCTATTTATTACGTGTTAATTTCACTCTTATTGTAATAATGTTTCTTCCACGCTGGACTGGGAGTAAAGGAAGAAAAACATAAAATGTGCCAGCTGCTTCTCTTCCCGGGCATACCTACTGTAAAAGTCAGTTAAGAGCAGAGGTTTGATTGGAGATTTTTGTGAGCGATATGCTGACCCCCTGTCACTGCAATAGTCTCTTTTCGCCATTATAATACCTCCAAATTTGTCAAACGTGACATCAGATGATTTTATAACTGGTGTTCGGCCTGCCCCATAAGTGATACAGGCATGAAGTTATGTTTATTTTATTTTATTTGATTTGATTTGGAAAACATACAGTGTATTAAATCTAAAAAAATATAACAATAAAAACTACACACCATTTAAACATTTTCGCATATAAAATCTCAACAGATAGAAGTTCAAGTATCCAAGTATACATCGAAATAAAAAAGCACAAATAAAAATATTTAAAAGAGCAAAGTAATTAAAACGAACAAATAAGGCACCTATGTTAATATCAAATATTAAAGTAAACATACACAACAAATTATTCAAATGAGGAAGAGACACACAAAATTACACAAAAAGTTATACTACGCTAGAAATAAAAACAAAAGACATATTAATGAGAAAAATAAACAAAAAAATATATATACATATGTTAAGAAATTAATGAGGAAACGCATTCATCCAAAACTGTACTAATGCATTTCTTATGATAACGGAAGAAGAGGCAAACAAATCAAATTCGGGTAGTCAACCATATTGTTAATAAACTTTGTAATGTTGTAATACTTCATTCCATCCATCATTCAAGACATTAAATAATGTTACATATTCTTTTCTTTCACAGGACCCTAATATTTGAAGAGTTAACAACCGGGCAAAAATGTACTATCCAAGTAATAGGTATTGTGGACAAGCCGAAATCTTTTCCGATCAAATGCAACTACCACACACTATCCTGGGTCAGGCCTGGCCGTAAGGAGATCAGTCTCAAAAGCAGTTCGGATAAGAAATTCCACGTGCGATGCCAAATAATCGGCGAAGGATTTACTTTAGACCTGCCAGGAATGGAGTCCCGAGGGGTCTATGCGTTTTCTTTTATGCCGAATGAATGCAGAGCTTTGCCTATTATATTCCAGCCTAACAGTTCCATGCCGCAGTCCGCTACATTGCATCTTGTTTACGATAAAAGTACCAATTTGTCTAGAAAGGTGAGACTTTTTTCTTAATTTAGACTGTAAAATATATAGCTTTAAATTTAAGATGAAAGCACTCCTATTAAAAGAGCAGACACTGAGTTTCCCACTTTCTTTCTTTTTATTAAATTATCATTTCTATTTTTAATTTAGATGTGATTAAATTTTAAATTCAATTTATATATTCAATTTCTATTTGAATTTTATTAAATTATGATTTATTTCTTATTTTATTTATTTAGGGTTTAATTATTTAATTTTATTTTTACATATTCAAATTTTAATATTCAATATTCTATTCTATTTAAGGTTTTATTCAATTAATGTCAAGTTATGTTTTTATTTTTTTTATTAATTAAGGTCAATTTATAATTTTATGTTAGTATAATCTGCAGTGGATACCTAACCCCCTTAGGCTTTAGCTGAAAATCAGCGTTTTGTTCATTGAACAATAATGTCGCTGAGCTATGGCCCTTTGCACTGCTACAGCATACATACTAAATCTGTTATTATTGTTCTATTTTGTGTTTCTTGTATTTGCTTTGTGTATGTGTTTGTTGTAGTTGTCAATAAATTTATTCTGATTCTGATTTTAAAAAAAGCACTACGATTCAAAAGTAGGTTCTTTGTTAGGCGAGTTTTTGGCGAAAACGTCTTAGCGCCCAAAAAGAAATATGAAAATGAAAACCAGCACACAGACCAACATGTGCTTGTGCTTTTTCATTCTTCTTCATGTATCTGTTTTTCCCGATTTACATTTTATTACATCGAGTTATACAGGGTGACTGGTGGATCACTTTTGAAATTCAAGGACGTGATAGTTTGAGATCATACATGAAGAGAACAAATATAATAAAAAAAGACGTGTGGCACTCGGAAACTGCCGCGGTAAAGCTATTGCATAGCATTTTTTATCAACTTATGCAATTATAACTATTTATTTATTTTATTAATGCAGTAATGTTTGATCTAATATGAAGTTCCACAAGTTCCTAGTAAATGGCGCTGATTATTTATTAAAGCCCGCATGTAAAGTTATGAAATCAAAGTATCACCGCCGTGCCGGTCGGAGTGGGGGGTGTTAGGTTTTTTTCGTTACGGAATTTCTGGATTCGGTCCCCACGCTCAAGGCCCGCGATAGAAGCTATGCAAACGCTTAATAAATATTAATTATTTACTGAGTTCTTTAACCGAAAGTTAAAGAATTGATTACGCAACGGTTACGCTAGCGTTGGCAGCGATCCGCGTGCCATGTCAAGTGCCGCGCTCGACTCAGTTGTATTTAATAGTAACATAGTAGTATTTATTTATAGGCAATGCAATTGAAAAATTAAGTACCTACTTTTATTACATAATTATGTTCAGAATCGAGTACAGAGTGCTCTTCTTCAGTATCTAAAATTTGTCACCAGTCACCCTGTATAAATAAGAAGTTTAATGACTGCTTACTTTTAGAAACTTTTACTTCTTCACAAAAGATACTAAATATTTTTGATTTCCCTGAAGTGAAAATTATTAACTGCGTAAGTGACTTTTCGAGATAATTTCTGTACCAAGAAAACTTTCTTATTCGCACTACAGAAAGATTCGTTAAGAAAAAATGTGAAATATTTTGGCTATAATACCTACTTGGTTAAGAATAACCCTGCCGCCCTGGACAAGCGTGTCGTAAAAGGCGACTAATCCGAGTGACACTGCTTGGGGGTAGGATCCCATCAGGGTCCGACTGGCTAGCGACCAGCCTTCATATAAAATCTGCCACTATATTACCGCTCCGGCGGTGATGTGTTCCGGGCACATTTTATGAAAAGTCGGTTCTTTTCTCTGCCGCCGGTGTGCTTTTTTTTATATTGTAAGGATAGGACGTTTGTCTTCCATGCCACCTGATGGAAAGTGCGCATGAAGACTATGGTGTTACACGTGGACGATGGACATCCACGAGAAACCTATTCACTCGACACTTAAAAGTTCCAGGACTGTAGTGGTCAGGAAAAACAGACGCAGGCAGATTGTTCCACACCTTGGCAATCCGTACCAAAAAGGAACTATCGAATCTCTAAGATTCTCATTTTCACTTACCATCAGGTAAGATTGAGGTCAAACAAATATATAGTATAACATTAATAATCCAATGTGCAGATCAAACTGTTCGGGTGCGCAGGCGGCGAATCAATTCGCTGGGACGGACTGATGACTTACGGCAAAACTGCCCTACTGCGAGCCCTCAGCAGGATGCCCATAGAACTGAAGCTCACCAACAAATCCACCTTGCCGGCCTTCGTCTTCGCTACCGTCAGTTTTGACCGTGAGTGTTATTCTGCCCTCATTACTAGAAAGGGTGTGGAAATTGATTCTGAGAAAAAGAGATTTTTTGGTTCAAATAGTATCAAATACTTTCAATATTGGCATTTTGACTTTTTATATCTCCATCTACGTCAAAAATTTATATCAATTACACTGAAAGGTAGAGTTTTGTTTACTGAAACCGAAAATGTATACCTAATACTCATCTTTGACACAAATTCTATCTTCGTATTGCAGTATTGGTGACATTGCAAAAAAATATGATGCAGTATTGGTGATATTACAAAAATAGTAGTTTATGAAACTGTCACATAATACCTAGTTATGTGCAGTTTCATACACTACTTTATCTAATCTCATACACTGAAGATATTTATTCCCGCCATTATCGCGCATGCGCCAAAACGCGCCGCGCGGCCACAGAATGTAACGTAGCGCGGCGCTCGCAGGACACAGATAAAAAAAATGAAATCTATGGTCTGTTATCTGTATCGAAATGAAAAAAAATTAATTTTTTAATTTCATATCGTTATACTATTTTAAAAAGTATGTCAATATAAATTCGTTCTGAGTTTTATATTTTGAATATTATGATATGAGAGTAGATAAAATCTATTATGATATTTAGCAGGGCTAAAATGCAAGTATTAAAAGTTCGCGAACATTTGTCAAATATGTAAATATGTTCCTCTAGTAATTCCAAGTCGTATTTATGTAAATTAACTACACAGTATCTTTTCACACATGTGTATATCGTTAATTTGTACGCTGTACATAATCAGCGCCGGCATATACTTAGAGGTGAATTGTCTCAGGCCAGTGAATACCTACTTGTGTACACCGCACAATACTGAGTTCATGGGCCAGTTTTTATTTCAATATACACCGTTTCATATGTTTCAAACTCTAAAAACACTGGCGAGTTCTCCAGGGCCAGCATTTTGAAACGTAATACTAATATGTAAATAAACACTGGCCCGATAAGTCGAAGAAGTATTCACTGGCCTGTGACAATTCTCCCCTTGGTTTATACTTAAGTATATTCCGGCGCTGACTGTGTATTATACCTGAGGTTTGTAAGTTATAATATCTTAAATATAAAGCTCAGAACCGAACAGTCGATTTCTACTATGCCAAAAAATCGACGTCGATCTATTGGTGTGGTAATACCCTTAATGATAATATTGTAATAACTTTTTTATACCGATTCTTTGGACGAATTGTTAGGTTCGCATAGACAAAAAGTTTTATAAACATAAAAAAACCTCTTCCTTCCTATATAAAAACCATCCAAAAACCAGCTTTATTTACATAACCTTTTTGTCCATTCCCAGTACAATATATGAGTATTCAAGAATCGGCTAAAATAATCGGTTGTCGGAACATTATCCCCGCAAGAGGGCGCCACACAATAACTCTCAACGTTGATTGGAACAAAGTGGAGCGCAGGGCAAGGGAATCCGGGAGCGCAGCTACACTAGCTACGGTCACTGCTATCACGGGCAGTGATATTACAAGATGCAGAATTCTTAGGTATGTATATTAGATAAATATATGTTCCTCTTTCACGCTTTAACGGCAGTTATTTAAAAATAATTGAGCATTATTAAATGCAAAAAACTTAAAAATATTATAAAACATTGCAATCTTAACAGAAATTTTCAATTTTCTAAAAAAAAAATTGGTCTCGGGTAATTTTAGCTGCAAAGCTATATCATTAGATGGATTATGTTATGTGCTAAGTAATTTCGATGGCGCATCGCCAGGGCCCGATAGGTTCGAGTCTTGTTCGGGAGATTGTTATTTAGCACATTTTTTAGTTATTTAAGAATAATTGAGCATTATTAAATGCAAAAACATAAAAATATTATCAATTTCTGTGTAAGATTTGATGAAAACTTTTTTTAAATAATTTTGAAATGCATGCAAGAGATTAAATATTTTGGAAATGCAGTCACAGAAATATTTTTCTTATGTGTTATACAGAATCCTAAAAAACGAGTCGACCGGAGAGCTGGATCTCTCCAGGTTGCCTGATCATTTGAAAGTGCTCGCAGAAACCTTCGTGGGCGAGAACTCTTCAATGGACAAATACTTGGAGAATTTCAATGAACCTTTGGTGAGTTAATAACCACGAAAAACAATTTATGTTATCTGACAACCATGATTATTATAGTTGAAGCTTTTCCCAAGTCTAAAAAACTAAAATGCCTTTTTTTCTTGCAGTCGTCCTTAGATGAACTAATTGGAGGCCTTCA
This sequence comes from Stenoptilia bipunctidactyla, assembly GCA_944452665.1. NCBI lineage: Eukaryota > Metazoa > Arthropoda > Insecta > Lepidoptera > Pterophoridae > Stenoptilia > Stenoptilia bipunctidactyla. The sequence goes on along the minus strand of OX101740.1, from coordinate 14,548,070 downwards.
ACAGTTAAGGGCGCAAATTGACCTTCAACATGATTTTGATCAAGAAAATACTATTATTATAAACGATGATACTGTGATAGAGCACCACACTTTGATGTCATAGGTTATTCTTAAATTATGTCTTAGTTTTAGTTTATAGTCGCGTTTAGTTATTTATACTGGGGTGCGATCACCGAAGTTATCGATTCGTATGTTTACGAATGTTCGTATAGCAATCGCATAGCAATTGAAATCTACCCTGATCCGCACGAAAGTGTAAATAAATGAGTACCTTGTTCATTTTGAATGTTTGTAAACATGTACCTATTGTAAATAGATAAAATACCATGTTGCAACTGACTATACGATCATTCGTAAACACGAATCGATTCTATTGATCGCACTGCTGCGGTGACATGCGTCTAATTGAATTACAAATCGATCACCTCTGTCTGTTTCTTATTGTCGTATTATAAAGCTTACTCAGACTTGAGCTGTACTTAAGTATAGGGTTTTTGTCTATAAAGAATTGATAATGAATCTATACCATGGGCCTTAGTCTTCAAATGTAGAGTATATGTCCTTAGGTCTTGCAATTGTTTTAATGAAGGATTTAATAGTTTAAGTCAAGAATTTAGTCATATTTGGAACTTATATTTGATAAAAAGTACTAACTGCAAACCTGCCAACTAGACTTATGTATGCAACTCTCTCGTGAAATAATTTTATTTAATATATGAACTGAGAAAAGTGAGAAGAGTAAATTATCTTATTTGAAATAGGAATCTAATCTGTTTAGAAATCAAGGGACTGTGTTTGTTTTCTTTAAAATATTTCTTAAGTTGTTTATAATATTGAATATAAATAGTTTGTATTACCTTGATATGTGTGTTTATTTATGATTATGTGCCTTAAATTAATTTACTAATAAATGTTTCAACCGTCCAATGTATAAAACTATTTAACAAATAAAAAAACAATTTTAATTCATATCATTTATTATTTTCTTAACCAGTTATATTTATTCCAATCGTTTTCCTATTTTTTTTAAATCATTGTCTAAGAGATTCGACTGTTGAACACAGTATCCATTAGAAATGAATGACCTTTAAAAATATTGCCTACAACTTATAAAAACTAAAATGCATTTCACTTACAGTAATGAAGTCATTAAACACCGCAAAAATTATCATAATTTTATATATACAACACTAAATCTGACGGTTCTTCATAAAATTTAAATGGTTACTTTGCTAAATTCAATCCTTTACGGTGAACCCCTAATTTTGGGATATAGTGTAGTGCGGGACACAAGAGAAAGTTCTCGACTAAATACATAAAACTATATTGGGCTGTGAAATTAGAAGTGTTGGTCCATTAAGAGGGGTTTATCGTAAGGGAGTACATCAATATTACATCGAGCTTGGTGTATCATGGTTACATTTTATATTATATGATGATTTTTCTAACACAAACAGAATGTCACACAGGCATACGTCATTCTCGTATTCATCGCACATTCCATGGCTCATACATATAGTGGACATTCGTCGCATTTGGCAGATTATCTGTTATCCATCCTCACAATGTTCTGTCAATATTCACATTATACTCTAGCTGCTATCAATACAAAAACTAATCACTCTAAAATACGCGTATATAAGACATTTTGATGACAAACTGAATATGATCCAGAGGTAAAATGTGAATAGCGACAGCACACTCATTGACCGTCCACATAGGGATGTCAGTTGTACAGTCTATGCAATGAAAAATCTTATTAAAATGGAAGTACTTACAATGTTTATTAGGATACTACTAATTTGGATCAAAAATGGCAATGTACAATTTTAGCAGCACATTTAAAAATACCATTTTTATATTTTTATCGTGTAAATCTAATACATCTAAAATTGCAAAAGAAGACACAATGGAATTCCGAATCAATCTAAAGAATACTATTCAAAATAAGCTAAATGTTCCTTGAGAAAGTTATTCGCCACTACGGTGGTTACAATGCATATAAGATTATATACATTACACACTCACTCGTTTTTACAATAGGAATAAGGATACTAAGAACTAAAATTAATCCAGTCACTTACTGTTCTATAATAATAACTAATAATACGCCCAAAGCGGCAGCTACCACTCTGGTGCTAGTCGTGGGATCTTCTTCAAAAGCTGCCAAAATCTGCTGATCAATTTCAACAGGTAATTGTCGCACAGCTGCTTGGGGTACCCTGACGTTCAAGTTACCCGTTTCTCTAAACCGACGATATGTGGTAGGAAATGTGTCACGGTCAGGTAAGCGTCTATTTGGATATCGCTCCTGGTAAATTCGCCGCGCTTTGCGGGCGTTACTGTGTGCAGCACCATACGCCAGCAGCATGTCGGCGTATTCTTCCCTTGTGTATCCCGGCATTTTAAAACGAAATGTCTTATTTATTTATACCTGTGTCTACTCAACTATTTGTGAAAGCACACGAAACGGAAAGGAAAAGCATATATGACAACAACTTAAATGTCATAGAGATGGGTCCGACCTCATCTTTTTCATTTGACGTCTAAAAGTCATTGAAACTGTCATTGCAAATGAAAAGAGTTGGTCTACAATGAAGAAGTAACTACAAAAGATGAGTTAATTCAAAAAATTAATAATGCGTTTTCTGTTATGAAAGAAGAAATTAGGCTCAGTCTTACCACCACAGAAATTAGGAAAAGATATCGGGCATGTATCAGAAATTGCGGGCAGCAATTCGAGCAGAATTTTTAGTTTCAACTCTATTTAAATTTTTCTTTTGATGCTCGATATCTTTTTCTGATTTCTTGCTTTACATGGTAAAAGTAAAAAAAAAAATTAAGTACACTAAGCACTCAATTTCTATTATCTAATACCTACTCATAAATTTGCAAAAACTACTTTGCTAAATTAGCTTTATCCTGTCGTTGGGACCTTCACTATTTTTGATCAAAATGACTGGTTGACCTGAAAATCCTACCGATGTTTAGCGAATCAAACTTTCCGTTGCAAATTTAGTACCGTTGGTAAGGTGACGAACTAGAGAACTAATTTAGAGTAGAATAAATTATTAAAACGCCGTAGTTTTTTTATTATTTCCGGTTGAATTTGATCGCAAAGTAATTTTTCTTTATTGATTTTTTTTAAAAGCATAAGCGTCTTATTTTTTAACCCTAGTTTGAGGGAAGTTCCGACGTATTTTATTCACAAATGTTAATGACTACCAAGAAATAATAAAAAAACTCTAAACTAATGACGAAAAATAAAGTTACGAATGCTTTAAGGTCAAATTTTGGAAAAATCTCAATAATGTATAAAAATTGACATATCTCCTAAAGTATAAAACTTTAGTTAGGGAAAGTAAGGTCCAATAATTAGCAAATGACCTCCTCTATATGCTAATTTGCTATGGCGGGTTTGGTACCAGTCACCCTGTATAAACACTTGTTCTATATAGTATGTGATAAGTGCGAGAGATAGTAGTTTTTCAAATGATATTTGAAGGAAGCTATTGTTGTGGCTTGGTGGAGAGAAGATGGTAGTGAGTTCCAAAGAGATATTGACTTCACCGTGAACGACTGCTGATAAAAGTGGGAACTGTGACGAGGAGTTGCCAGCAAGAAGTTGCTGGCTGACCGCAGGTTACGTTCATGGAGTTGATGGCGAAAACTAAAGCGTTCTTTAAGGTAGGTTGGCAGACAAGGGTTGAACAGTATTTTGTATAAAAGATTAAGTGTATGAGTATTCCTTCGAAGACGAATTGGGAGCCACTTGAGTCTAACGCGGAATTCAGAAACGTGATCATATTTTCGTAAACCAAATATGAACCTGATACACATATTTTGAAGGCGCTCAAGCTTGTTTAGTTGCTCTTCACTCAAATTAAGATAGCTAGTATCGGCGTAATCCAGTATTGGGAGTATAAGTGATTGTGCAAGAGCAATTCTGGTAGGTATTGGTAGAAAGTTCCGAAGCCTTCGAAGAGATCGGGCAGCAGAGAAAACCTTTCTGCTGACAGATTCTAGATATGGTTTCCATGAAAGTGTGGTATCCATGAGAACTCCTAAATTCTTAACCACGCTACTGAATGGTATAATGATGTTGTCAAAAATTATAGGAGCAAGTTGTTGGAAATCAATTTTGTTTATGAGTTTTGAACTACCAATAAAGATAACTTGAGTTTTAGTTGGATTAATATTCAAACCATGGGATTTGCTCCATTGAAGTATAAAATCAAGGTCCTTATTGATAGTGTTTATTGAATTACCGATGTTATCTAAACTGTTCTGCGTATAAATTTGTAGGTCATCTGCATATAAGTGGTAGGAAGAGGAAAGAGAGGTCGTTATAGTATTAATAAAAATAGAAAACAATAAAGGAGATTGCAATCTTAACAGAAATTTTCAATTTTCTAAAAAAAAAATTGGTCTCGGGTAATTTTAGCTGCAAAGCTATATCATTAGATGGATTATGTTATGTGCTAAGTCATTTCGATGGCGCATCGCCAGGGCCCGTATAGGTTCGAGTCCTGTTCGGGAGATTGTTATTTAGAACTTTTCAATTATTTAAGAATAATTGAGCATTATTAAATGCAAAAACTTAAAAATATTATTAATTTCTGTGTAAGATTTGATGAAAACTTTTTTCAAATAATTTTGAAATGCATGCAAGAGATTAAATATTTTGGAAATGCAGTAACAGAAATATTTTTTTTTGTGTGTTATACAGAATCCTAAAAAACGAGTCTACCGGAGAGCTGGATCTCACCAGGTTGCCTGATCATTTGAAAGTGCTCGCAGAAACCTTCGTGGGCGAGAACTCTTCAATGGACAAATACTTGGAGAATTTCAATGAACCTTTGGTAAGTTAATAACCACGAAAAACAATTTATGTTATCTGACAACCATGATTATTATAGTTGAAGCTTTTCCCAAGTCTAAAAAACTAAAATGCCTTTTTTTCTTGCAGTCGTCCTTAGATGAACTAATTGGAGGCCTTCAACAGTTAAGGGCGCAAATTGACCTTCAACATGATTTTGATCAAGAAAATACTATTATTATAAACGATGATACTGTGATAGAGCACCACACTTTGATGTCATAGGTTATTCTTAAATTATGTCTTAGTTTTAGTTTATAGTCGCGTTTAGTTATTTATACTGGGGTGCGATCACCGAAGTTATCGATTCGTATGTTTACGAATGTTCGTATAGCAATCGCATAGCAATTGAAATCTACCCTGATCCGCACGAAAGTGTAAATAAATGAGTACCTTGTTCATTTTGAATGTTTGTAAACATGTACCTATTGTAAAAAGATAAAATACCATGTTGCAACTGACTATACGATCATTCGTAAACACGAATCGATTCTATTGATCGCACTGCTGCGGTGACATGCGTCTAATTGAATTACAAATCGATCACCTCTGTCTGTTTCTTATTGTCGTATTATAAAGCTTACTCAGGCTTAAGTATAGGGTTTTTGTCTATAAAGAATTGATAATGGGCCATAGTCTTCAAATGTAGAGTATGTGTCCTTAGGTCTTGCAATTGTTTTAATGAAGGATTTAATAGTTTAAGTCAAGAATTTAGTCATATTTGGAACTTATATTTGATAAAAAATACTAACTGCAAACCTGCCAACTAGACTTATGTATGCAACTCTCTCGTAAAATAATTTTATTTAATATATGAACTGAGAAAAGTGAGAAGAGTAAATTATCTTATTTGAAATAGGAATCTAATCTGTTTAGAAATCAAGGGACTGTGTTTGTTTTCTTTAAAATATTTCTTAAGTTGTTTATAATATTGAATATAAATAGTTTGTATTACCTTGATATGTGTGTTTATTTATGATTATGTGCCTTAAATTAATTTACTAATAAATGTTTCAACCGTCCAATGTATAAAACTATTTAACAAATAAAAAAACAATTTTAATTCATATCATTTATTATTTTCTTAACCAGTTATATTTATTCCAATCGTTTTCCTATTTTTTTTAAATCATTGTCTAAGAGATTCGACTGTTGAACACAGTATCCATTAGAAATGAATGACCTTTAAAAATATTGCCTACAACTTATAAAAACTAAAATGCATTTCACTTACAATAATGAAGTCATTAAACACCGCAAAAATTATCATAATTTTATATATACAACACTAAATCTGACGGTTCTTCATAAAATTTAAATGGTTACTTTGCTAAATTCAATCCTTTACGGTGAACTCCTAATTTTGGGATATAGTGTAGTGCGGGACACAAGAGAAAGTTCTCGACTAAATACATAAAACTATATTGGGCTGTGAAATTAGAAGTGTTGGTCCATTAAGAGGGGTTTATCGAAAGGGAATACATCAATATTACATCGAGCTTGGTGTATCATGGTTACATTTTATAGAAGACTATGGTGTTACACGTCCATCCACGAGAAACCTATTCACTCGACACTTAAAAGTTCCAGGACTGTAGTGGTCAGGAAAAACAGACGCAGGCAGATTGTTCCACTCTTTGGCAATCCGTACCAAAAAGGAACTATCGAAGCGTTTTGTTCGACTTCTTGGTAAATCCACTATATAGGGATGGAAGTTCTGTCTGCGTCTGGTAGTCCGGTGGTAAAAAGGGGTGGGTTCAATTTCGTCAAAAAGAGCACTCGCACACTCACCAAAATGTAGCCGATAAAATACTGTCAAACAAGCAACCTTACGACGATGCTCCAGCGTCTGCAATTTTTTATTTGTAAGGTTGTTGTTATTTATGATTTTACGGGCTCTTCGGTCAACAGAGTCTAGCGCTTCGAGCTGGTATTTGGCAGAACCATCCCAAAGGTGACTACAGTACTCCATGCACGACCTCACTTGGGCTGTGTATAAGTTGAGCAGCCGTTCAGGGCTGAAGTACCGCCGGACCTTCGAGATGATACCCAATTTTTTGGAAGCCGTTTTTGCCATAGACTCAATTTGTTGACCGAAGTTTAATTTGGACGTTATAGTGACGCCCAAAAGCCCTAGTTGGTCGGTGATGGGAACAGATACATTCTGGAAAGTGGGCGTAAAAGTAAAGGTGCTCTTTTTCGCGGAGAATAGACACGCTTGTTTTTTGGAGGCGTTGAATTTGACCAGGTTAGATTCGCCCCAATCGGACACATTCCGCAAGGTCGAATCAACGCGCTCAATCATAGACCTTCTCAAAACCTGGATTTCATGGGCGCTCGTTCGCGCATTGGATATATATCTCTCAACAACAGTACTGTCATCAGCATATCCAATAATGCCGGGTGTTAGGAGGTCATTAATGTGCAGCAAGAATAAAGTTGCAGAGAGAACAGATCCCTGAGGTACCCCGGCATTAATTGCCATTAGGTCAGAGGAGTAGCCGTCTAAGACTACTCGAATCGACCGTTCCCTCAGAAAATCAGATATCCAGTCGCAAAGCCCGGTCGGTATGCCATATGCTGGAAGCTTACTTAAGAGACCATCATGCCAGACCCTGTCAAAGGCCTTGGATATGTCTAAGGAAACAGCTATTGTTTCACCATGACCCTCCAAGGCCTCACTCCATAAGTGTGTGGCATACACGAGAAGATCGCCGGTCGAGCGTCCACTGCGGAAACCATATTGGCTATCGCTTAGGAGCTCGTTGGTCTCGAGGTATGCCAGGAGTCGATTGTTCAATACACGTTCCATAACTTTGCAAAGTATGGAAGTGATTGAGATTGGTCGATAGTTGACAGGATCAGCACGGCTTCCCTTCTTCGGTACTGGTTGTACGTTAGCCAGCTTCCAGGATTTGGGGACTTTACCAGATTCCAAAGAAAGTCTATAGAGACGCGTCAAAACGGGAGACAACTCAGCTGCGCAGCGTTTCAACACCACTGCAGGAATACCATCTGGACCGCTAGCTTTATTCTCGTCTAGGTGCAGCAAGCATTTAAGAACCTCCTTTTGGCGAATATGAACGGTACCCATTGTAGGACCGAACTGAGGTAATTGGGGTGGGATTTTTCCTTGGCTATCTAGACGAGAATTTTCCGCAAAGATACCGGCAAATAAATCCGCCTTTTCCTTAGCGGTGTGGGCCAGAGAACCGTCAGGTTTCCGCAGTGGCGGCAGCGATGGGCGACAAAAGTTCGTTTCGACCGACTTGGCGAGGGACCAGAAAGCTTTGCTTCCCGAGGGGTATGACGCTATTCTGTCTCCAATACAGCCTATGTGGGCGAAACGAGCTCTTTTGATCACCTTCTTGCAGGACTTGGCGGCAGCATTGTACCTCTTCTTGTGTTCATGCGAATCCACGGCTTTGCTTCTGCGAGCGGTTGCCCAGGCTTTGTACGCTTCTCGCTTACGCTTTTCAGCGGAAAAGCATTCAGCACTAAACCATGGGCGAGCTTTGGTTTCAAGGGATAGATCAGCGTAGGGAATGAAGAACTCCATTGCTTGACCTATCACATTTGAGACTGCATCAGCGCAGCACGATGGATCGGTTGATGTAAAACAAGCGTGCCGCCACGGATAAGATGCGAAGAAATGTCGCATTTCATCCCAATCTGCCGACTTGTAACGCCATACTCGCCTAGAACCACTTGGTCGGGTGTCAGGTGGCGAGTACTGCGATACAGATTTCACCAGACAGTGATCGGATGTCCCTAAGGGTGCAGTGACGGACACCGAATATCTGTCGGGATCGGTTGTCAGCAGAAGGTCCAGGCAGTAAGCAGTGTGGCCAGCAACGTCTGGGATGCGCGTAGGCTCGTCAACAAGCTGAGAGAAGCCATGAGTGAGCGAAAACTTAAAAGTCTCTCTACCAGCATGGTCAGTGTCCTGAAACGGGTATAACCACTGTCCGTGGTGTGCGTTAAAATCCCCCAGGAACACCAACTGCGCTGTGGGAAAACGTTGCTGAACCTTGTCCGCTGTACTGCTGAGATAGTCCATAAGCCTTGTTGTCTCCCGATCTCCGCTGTGTGACCGATAAATACCAGCGTATACCATTTGGTCTAGGCCGGTTTCTATGTGAACCCACATAACTGAAAGGTCCGGCACTTCTAAGTAACGGAGACGCTGACAACAGAACTTGTCACTGGCATACATGCACACCCCGGCGTGCGGGTAGAATTTGGACTCCAGGATGTAACCTGGGTAACAAAGGTATGCCGAGTCTGACGGATCACAGATCTGCGTCTCCGTTAGGAAGAGTAGGTGGGGTCTCTCCGTCTCGAGGTGTTGGTGGACATCATTGAGATTGGAGTGCACTCCTCGGATGTTACAGAAGTGCACTTTAAACGAGAGGAAGTGCAACCGCTGTGTTACCTTACTCTTCTTTGGACCTTTCATTAGTTTTGGAGTGGAGTGAATAGGGAGGAGAACAGAAGTTGAGTGAAGTGCTGCAAATGGAACCAAGCAACTCGATAGGGGAAACGCACCTTTGGGAAACTCGCTTGGAGACTGCGGGGACGCCCGAACCCCCCCGAGTTCGCCATCGGGTCCTCTCAAACCGGTCGCCAGCCGGCACGATGGAGCTTCCCGGGATTTTTCGCGAGGTGGCGGGGCAGCCTTTTGCATGTGGCTGGCATGCTACTTGGGCCCCCTACTACCTGCGGTCGGCCAGCGGTGCACCGTGCTTCGGATCCCGCTACCCTCCAAAACGAGTCACCCGGTGAGTCATTATCCCACGAGTTGAAAACAGTTCTCCGATGCAGCACGATTACTCAGACCTATCCTCCTCAATGGCTACACTAGACATCATGCCGGAACGCAACTAGGTTACTTGGCGGCATGGTTTTGTCTAGTGGGTGGTGACAAGCCACGGCCGAAGCCTACCATCAGATTTTACTGCTCGTTTAGCACCACCCAGGGACCACGTACAAGGCATCGAGGGCTAAACCTTGCGGACGCGAGCAGTTTTCAGTCCCCAAAAGTTAAGGTTAAGGTTTTATTCAACTCAATTTCGAGTTATGTTTTTATTTTTTTTATTAATTAAGGTCAATTTATAATTTTATGTTAGTATAATCTGCAGTGGATACCTAACCCCCTTAGGCTTTAGCTGAAAATCATCGTTTTGTTGATTGAACAATAATGTCGCTGAGCTATGGCCCTTTGCGCTGCTACAGCATACATACTAAATCTGTTATTATTGTTCTATTTTGTGTTTCTTGTATTTGCTTTGTGTATGTGTTTGTTGTAGTTGTAAATAAATTTATTCTGATTCTGATTTTAAAAAAAGCACTACGATTCAAAAGTAGGTACTTTGTTAGGCGAGTTTTTTGGCGAAAACGTCTTAGCGCCCAAAAAGAAATATGAAAATGAAAACCAGCACACAGACCACCATGTGCTTGTGCTTTTTCATTCTTCTTCATGTATCTGTTTTTCCCGATTTACATTTTATTACATCGAGTTATACAGGGTGACTGGTGGATCACTTTTGAAATTCAAGGACGTGATAGTTTGAGATCATATATGAAGAGAACAAATATAATAAAAAAAGACGTGTGGCACTCGGAAACTGCCGCGGTAAAGCTATTGCATAGCATTTTTTATCAACTTATGCAATTATAACTATTTATTTATTTTATTAATGCAGTAATGTTTGATCTAATATGAAGTTCCACAAGTTCCTAGTAGATGGCGCTGATTATTTATTAAAGCCCGCATGTAAAGTTATGAAATCAAAGTATCACCGCCGTGCCGGTCGGAGTGGGGGGTGTTAGGTTTTTTCGTTACGGAATTTCTGGATTCGGTCTCCACGCTCAAGCCCCGCGATAGAAGCTATGCAAACGCTTAATAAATATTAATTATTTACTGAGTTCTTTAACCGAAAGTTAAAGAATTGATTACGCAATGGTTACGCTAGCGTTGGCAGCGATCCGCGTGCCATGTCAAGTGCTGCGCTCGACTCAGTTGTATTTAATAGTAACATAGTAGTATTTATTTATAGGCAATTCTATTGAAAAATTAAGTACCTACTTTTATTACATAATTATGATCAAAATAGAGTACAGAGTGCTCTTCTTCAGTATCTAAAATTTGTCACCAGTCACCCTGTATAAATAAGAAGTTTAATGACTGCTAACTTTTAGAAACTTTTACTTCTTCACAAAAGATACTAAATATTTTTGAGATTTCCTTGAAGTGAAAATTATTAACTGCGTAAGTGACTTTTCGAGATAATTTCTGTACTAAGAAAACTTTCGTAAACTTTTGTTCAAATATTTTGGCTATAATACTCGGCTAAGAATAACCCTGCCGGCCCTGGATAAGCGTGTCGTAAAAGGCGACTAATCCAAGTGGCCCCCGCTTGGTGGTAGGATCCTGTTCCGGGAACATTTTATGAAAAGTCAGTTATTTTCTTTGCCGGTGTGCTTTTCTTTATATATATTGTAAGGATAGGACGTTTGTCTTCCATGCCACCTGATGGAAAGTGCGCATGAAGACTATGGTGTTACACGTCCATCCACGAGAAACCTATTCACTCGACACTTAAAAGTTCCAGGACTGTAGTGGTCAGGAAAAACAGACGCAGGCAGATTGTTCCACACCTTGGCAATCCGTACCAAAAAGGAACTATCGAATCTCTAAGATTCTCATTTTCACTTACCATCAGGTAAGATTGAGGTCAAACAAATATATAGTATAACATTAATAATCCAATGTGCAGATCAAACTGTTCGGGTGCGCAGGCGGCGAATCAATTCGCTGGGACGGACTGATGACTTACGGCAAAACTGCCCTACTGCGAGCCCTCAGCAGGATGCCCATAGAACTGAAGCTCACCAACAAATCCACCTTGCCGGCCTTCGTCTTCGCTACCGTCAGTTTTGACCGTGAGTGTTATTCTGCCCTCATAACTAGAAAGGGTGTGGAAATTGATTCTGAGAAAAAGAGATTTTTTTGGTTAAAATAGTATCAAATACTTTCAATATTGGCATTTTGACTTTTTATATCTTCATCTAAGTCAAAACAGTTATATCAATTACACTGAAAGGTAGAGTTTTGTTTGCTGAAACCGAAAATGTATAATACTCATTTTTGACACAAAATCTATCTTCGTTTTGCAGTATTGGTGATATTACAAAAAAATCTATTATGATATTTAGCAGGGGTAAAATGCAAGTATTAAAAGTGTGTTCGCGAATATTTATCAAAACTGTAAATGTATTCCTCTAGTAATTGCAAGTCATATTTATGTAAATTAACTACAGTGTCTTTTCACACATGTGTATATCGTTAATTTGTACGCTGTACATAATCAGCGCCGGCATATACTTAGAGGTGATTTGTCTCAGGCCAGTGAATACCTACTTGTGTACACCGCACAATACTGAGTTCATGGGCCAGTTTTTATTTCAATATACACCGTTTCATATGTTTCAAACTCTAAAAACACTGGCGAGTTCTCCAGGGCCAGCATTTTGAAATGTCATACTAATGCGTAAATAAACACTGGCCCAAGAAGTCGAAGAAGTATTCACAGGCCTGTGACAATTCTCCCCTTGGTTTATACTTAAGTATACACCGGCGCTGACTGTGTATTATACCTGAGGTTTGCTAGTTATAATATCTTAAATAATTTTCTCAGAACCGAACAGTCGATTTCTACTATGCCAAAAAGCGATATGAATGATAATGTAATAACTTTTTTATACCGATTCTTTGGACGAATTGTTAGGTTCGCATAGACAAAAAGTTTTATAAACATAAAAAACCTCTTCCTTCCTATATAAAAGATCAAAAACCAGCTTTATTTACATAATCTTTTTGTCCATTCCCCAGTACAATATATGAGTATTCAAGAATCAGCTAAAATAATCGGTTGTCGGAACATTATCCCCGCAAGAGGGCGCCACACAATAACTCTCAACGTTGACTGGAACAAAGTGGAGCGCAGGGCAAGGGAATCCGGGAGCGCAGCTACACTAGCTACGGTCACTGCTATCACGGGCAGTGATATTACAAGATGCAGAATTCTTAGGTATGTATATTAGGTAAATATATGTTCCTCTTTCACGCTTTAACGGCAGTTATTTAAAAATATTTGAGCATTATTAAATGCAAAAAACTTAAAAATATTATAAAACATTGCAATCTTAACTGAAATTTTCAATTCTCTGAAAAAAAAATTGGTCTCGGGTAATTTTAGCTGCAAAGCTATATCATTAGATGGATTATGTTATGTGCTAAGTAATTTCGATTGCGCATCGCCAGGGCCCGATAGGTTCGAGTTCTGTTCGAGAGATTAGAATAATTGAGCATTATTAAATGCAAAAACTTAAAAATATTATTAATTTCTGTGTATTTGATGAAAACTTTTTTCAAATAATTTTGGAAATGCATGCAAGAGATTAAATATTTCGGAAATGCAGTAACAGAAATATTTTTTTTTGTGTGTTATACAGAATCCTAAAAAACGAGTCTACCGGAGAGCTGGATCTCTCCAGGTTGCCTGATCATTTGAAAGTGCTCGCAGAAACCTTCGTGGGCGAGAACTCTTCAATGGACAAATACTTGGAGAATTTCAATGAACCTTTGGTAAGTTAATAACCACGAAAAACAATTTATGTTATCTGACAACCATGATTATTATAGTTGAAGCTTTTCCCAAGTCTAAAAAACTAAAATGCCTTTTTTTCTTGCAGTCGTCCTTAGATGAACTAATTGGAGGCCTTCAACAGTTACGGGCGCAAATTGACCTTCAACATGATTTTGATCAAGAAAATACTATTATTATAAACGATGATACTGTGATAGAGCACCACACTTTGATGTCATAGGTTATTCTTAAATTATGTCTTAGTTTTAGTTTATAGTCGCGTTTAGTTATTTATACTGGGGTGCGATCACCGAACTTATCGATTCGTATGTTTACGAATGTTCGTATAGCAATCGCATAGCAATTGAAATCTACCCTGATCCGCACGAAAGTGTAAATAAATGAGTACCTTGTTCATTTTGAATGTTTGTAAACATGTACCTATTGTAAATAGATAAAATACCATGTTGCAACTGACTATACGATCATTCGTAAATACGAATCGATTCTATGATAATGTGCGTAAGGATTGAGGGCCACTTCGATAAATCTCTTCAAAAATATGTTTAAGATTTAGTGGACATTCCAAAACAATTGTGCAAGTTAAAAGAAAAATTGTGAAACGTCAATTAAGCGAGTTATAGGCCAAATAGTTGGGCTCTCAAACCTCACATAGAGGATTGAGAGCCCACCTGTACCGGGTAAACTGTATGCACTACAGATAAAGTCTTTACGACAAAATTTTTATCAGTCACGAACATAATTTGTGAAAATAAGATATCTCCCCAAAAGCTGTCGTACTCTTGTATAATTTTCGTTCAAAATGGGCTCTCAATCCTCACACTCCTGAAAGTTAATTATGTAAATAAAAAAAAATCCTTCACTGCCGGCTATAAATTGATAACCTATGTTTTACATATAATATTGTGCATGTTTGTGAAAGCAAGATCAAATCGGTACTTCACTTTATTAAAAAGTTATGCCCTTGTTAATATTCGGGCTCTTTTCTATCAAGTTTGTAAGAGGGTAGGGTGACAATAATTTATTTATTTCTATCTACCCTTCATTTCATAAAATAAACGAGTATTCTCACTAGCGATTCTGAGCGAGCAAAGATCGTACCTTACGAGCTATTTTATTGTTTACAACTGAATATATTCGTAAATAACTAAGTTCTATCATATCAGTGTCAGAGGTTATTATTGAGTTTGTGATAGTGTAAAGGAAATTCTAGGACAATGCAGCGGGGACGAACAAATTTCTAAATTATCAGGTTCGTTGGATATCAATTTAGCAGCTAAATCTCTGTGGACTGCAATAGCTGGTCTATATTTTAATAACTTTGCTATATTTTGTCGCTTGTATGGGCTCAATTTAGACTTTTTTAGGGCGCTGTTTTTAAAGTCACCGGTAAAATTCGTTCCATTGCATGAAGCTGTATGAAAATTATCTGTCCTCTTAAAAATATAAATATTAATCTGTGCATTGCATTAAGTACATTGACCTCTAATTACAATATCTTGCGGCGAAATTGCTCTTCTTCAGCACCCAAGCACATGGTAATTTCGAATGCAACCAGATTTTCTCTTTTAACATAGTAGACCATTTGAATTTAGGCAATGTTAGGTAAGTTCTATAATATTTTGAATCATTACGTTTTTTGATAGATCTAATTGGTTTAATTTTCTGCCATTCATAAATATCAATATCAAATTTGAACAATCTATCATAAGTAGATGTTTGAGCAGCATGGTTGAGGACTTCAATTGATTCAGTGGTCACTGTGCCATCTGATGAAGAGTTTGTATCAACAATATTATCATTTTTTTCTGCAAATACAGTATGACGATGCCGCAAGAATGATAGATGATAGATGCAGAGCTTTTGAAGACATTTTACCTTAAATTTTGCCTACACAAAATGTAAATAAATTAAGTTAAAAAAAATAAGTCAGACGGTCTATGTATGTACAAAATAATATACTTACTTAATAAAGAATTACCATTAAACTTACTTTTAGTGGAAGCAGAAGGTCTTTTTTTCCTTATTAAATGAGTTTCTTGACCGAAAATCCGAATATACTTTTTTAATTTTTAGTGTACCACATACAAACTACTGTTTAGTTTATATCATCTAGAACTTCCGCTGCATTGTCCTAGAATTTCCTTTACACTATCACTAAAAAAAAATACACATTCTAAAAAAAAATAGGACCAAATTGTTGCACATTTTTTTCACAAAATGAGACAATGTTGCGTTTCGTCGTACCTTTGGTACATAAGAGTAAAATAAAATAAAAGTGTAGGATTGAGAGCCCGAATATTAACAAGGGCATAACTTTTTAATAACGTGAAGTACCGATCTGATCTTGCTTTCACAAACTTGCACAATTTAATATGTAACACATAGGTTATCAATTTATAGCTGGCAGTGAAGGATTTTATTTAATATACATAAGTAACTTTCAGGAGTGTGAGGATTGAGAGCCCATTTTGAACGAAAATTTTACAGAGTAGGTACGACAGATTTTGGGGAGCTATCTTATTTTCACAAATTATGTTCGTGATTGACAAAAAATTTGTCGTATAGACTTTATCTGTAGTGCATACAGTTTACCCGGTACAGGTGGGCTCTCAATCCTCTATGTGAGGTTTGAGAGCCCAACTATTTGGCCTATAACTCGCTTAATTGACGTTTCACAATTTTTCTTTTAACTTGCACAATTGTTTTGGAATGTCCACTAAATCTTAAACATATTTTTGAAGAGATTTATCGAAGTGGCCCTCAATCCTCACGCACATCTATGATAGCACTGCTGCGGTGACATGCGTCTAATTGAATTACAAATCGATCACCTCTGTCTGTTTCTTATTGTCGTATTATGAAGCTTACTCAGACTTGAGCTGTACTTAAGTATAGGGTTTTTGTCTATAAAAAATTGATAATGAATCTATACCATAGGCCTTAGTCTTCAAATGTAGAGTATGTGTCCTTAGGTCTTGCAATTGTTTTAATGAAGGATTTAATAGTTTAAGTCAAGAATTTAGTCATATTTGGAACTTATATTTGATAAAAAATACTAACTGCAAACCTGCCAACTAGACTTATGTATGCAACTCTCTCGTAAAATAATTTTATTTAATATATGAACTGAGAAAAGTGAGAAGAGTAAATTATCTTATTTGAAATAGGAATCTAATCTGTTTAGAAATCAAGGGACTGTGTTTGTTTTCTTTAAAATATTTCTTAAGTTGTTTATAATATTGAATATAAATAGTTTGTATTACCTTGATATGTGTGTTTATTTATCATTATGTGCCTTAAATTAATTTACTAATAAATGTTTCAACCGTCCAATGTATAAAAGTATTTAACAAATAAAAAAACAATTTTAATTCATATCATTTATTATTTTCTTAACCAGTTATATTTATTCCAATCGTTTTCCTATTTTTTTTAAATCATTGTCTAAGAGATTCGACTGTTGAACACAGTATCCATTAGAAATGAATGACCTTTAAAAATATTGCCTACAACTTATAAAAACTAAAATGCATTTCACTTACAATAATGAAGTCATTAAACACCGCAAAAATTATCATAATTTTATATATACAACACTAAATCTGACGGTTCTTCATAAAATTTAAATGGTTACTTTGCTAAATTCAATCCTTTACGGTGAACCCCTAATTTTGGGATATAGTGTAGTGCGGGACACAAGAGAAAGTTCTCGACTAAATACATAAAACTATATTGGGCTGTGAAATTAGAAGTGTTGGTCCATTAAGAGGGGTTTATCGTAAGGGAGTACATCAATATTACATCGAGCTTGGTGTATCATGGTTACATTTTATATTATATGATGATTTTTCTAACACAAACAGAATGTCACACAGGCATACGTCATTCTCGTATTCATCGCACATTCCATGGCTCATACATATACTGGACATTCGTCGCATTTGGCAGATTATCTGTTATCCATCCTCACAATGTTCTGTCAATATTCACATTATACTCTAGCTGCTATCAATACAAAAACTAATCACTCTAAAATACGCGTATATAAGACATTTTGATGACAAACTGAATATGATCCAGAGGTAAAATGTGAATAGCGACAGCACACTCATTGACCGTCCACATAGGGATGTCAGTTGTACAGTCTATGCAATGAAAAATCTTATTAAAATGGAAGTACTTACAATGTTTATTAGGATACTACTAATTTGGATCAAAAATGGCAATGTACAATTTTAGCAGCACATTTAAAAATACCATTTTTATATTTTTATCATGTAAATCTAATACATCTAAAATTGCAAAAGAAGACACAATGGAATTCCGAATCAATCTAAAGAATACTATTCAAAATAAGCTAAATGTTCCTTGAGAAAGTTATTCGCCACTACGGTGGTTACAACGCATATAAGATTATATACATTACACACTCACTCGTTTTTACAATAGGAATAAGGATACTAAGAACTAAAATTAATCCAGTCACTTACTGTTCTATAATAATATGTAAAAATTGCCAAGAGCACACTGGCCTAGTGATGAAACTACGCGTTTCTTCAAATATATGAACAATCACATCTCTAATAACGTTAATTATTTAATTAATTGCAGAGGCTCGTGAGTAACTTGTTCGCTCTAACATATGTCTTAACAAACAATAATAAACTCCACAAGATGTAAACTCTCCGGCGGATTTATATTTCGTAAGAGATCAATATGGCGATTCGTGATTTATTTACTTGATCAATATTTTACTAGGCTATTCATTTGCCTTGTTATTAACTTATATATTATCGTATGTATAAAACTGTCCATAAAATAGTTTATCGGTAACGGAATAAACCTATGATGTCTATCAATTCGTAAGGACCCCGCGAATCAGTCATGCAAACAATTTGGAAGATGTTTTGCATTGTTGCAGTTGGTTCAAAAGAATGTATATCAAATAGTTAAAGTAAAATTATCACAGATAACATATAAAATAAATGTTGAAATCATTGGAAAAGTATTTTGATGAATCATGGTGATATATCTTACAAATAAGATGGATGACTACACTCCTACATTTGGAAAATTTGCTTACACTAGGAAACTAAAGTGCGACTCCCACATGTAATTATTATTATCTCTGTAGACAGTTTTATTAATTCATAAGTGCACATATACAGATCTAGACACATTCTCTGAACTTTATTCACATAAATATTGTATATAGCCACAGTACCTTAGAATATTGTTAAGCAGTTTCTACAATTTACACTCATTATATATTTCAGGTTTATTTTGGTTACACCCTGTGTTTTTTGTGCTACAAAACAATCAATAGTATTAAAGTCTGTTGACAAAGAAATGATAATATTTGAAGCGGCTCATTAAATTCCTAGACAAATTACAGATATCAATCAGTTACTAAAAAAGGATAAAACTTATTCGTTTCCTACATTAAATTCCCCGTGTTAAATTGATAAGTAACACATAATTCATCCGATGAAACATTGACCTCGAGTAAGTAAAAAAACCGTTGATTACACAATTTCGTTTAAATCAAAAACACTTACAACCAGCTATTGAAAGCTAAAAGAATCCTATTCACTATTAGATTGATTGATAGAAATACACATTAAACCGACTACATTTCAAGTGTTTCCGTTACACATTGATAACCAAAGTCTTCATCGATCAATTTTCTGAGGGTTTTTTTTGTTTTTAAACTTCACTGTCTTCGTTCTTGTGTGTTTTAAAGTTCAGTAGTAGCGTGTGTTAGTGCCGGGTCCCGGCGGGTCGGCACTAGCAGCGCAGGTACTAGGGGGCTCGGTAGAGGAGGTAGGCGGTGAGCGCGGGCGGCAGCGACAGACGGGACGCGGCCGCGCGCAGGCGCGGTCGCCCCACGCGCTGCCGGATCACGCGCCGACATAGCTCCATTAGAGGCAGCGGCTCGGCTGTGGAATGAACCAGAGATTAGAATGAATGTAAAGAAATAGTCTAATAATAGAATAGTTTATCTTAATTTAAATCAAAACAATTTCAAATGAAAGCAAATCTGGGTTTTGGTTGTCATTGCAACATTTATTTGTGACCAAAGATTTTGGATTCAGATTCAATAACTACAAATCTGTTCCATTGCTCAGTGCCTGACAGACAATGTACAGCCATAACCACTGGGCGTAGAGAGCTGACATTTGGAACATACATTCCTTAGCGGATACAAGGTAGGAAATCCCAAAATTCCCACAAGAACGGTATGTAGTTTATGCGCGTACGAAGTCGCGGGCAAAAGCTCATAGTCTATATATTAATAGGCAGTTGTTTGACTTGAAACCACGAGTAGCAAGTGATATGTATACTAGAAAATAAGTAAGTTTACATCGCAAAGCGATTCCACTATTTTTGATAGCCCTAGTTGCTCAGAGACCCATTAGTAAAGCGAATACTTTGAACAGTCAGAATATGTGCGTCTCTATAGTTAACACAGAATTTATGTCTATTGCACGATACTTGAGCGAGAAAATAGCAGATAGTTACGTTTTCTCGCCCGCGATGGGATAACTGTTAATATGTAGAATTTGTCCCGCATTCAATTTATTAATCTCAACCCTTTTAATGTCCATTGCGGGTTTATGAATCTTTTCCCTGGGTCGAGGACTGTTTAGGCCATATACCACCAGCCGGTCCAGTGCTGGTTGATGAATGTCAAAATATAAAAATTTCCATTGACTTAGTTGTAAAAAAAATATGTTAGCTCGCCACATAGGTAATGTATCGTGCATAATATAAATGTCCTCATTGATATTAGAAAAAAAAACTCATTTTTTTTGAAAATGCAAACAAACAAAATTGAATTGCTTGAGCGATTGAGATTTCTCCTACAAACTTACATCCACTATTTCAATCCTTAACCAATAATAATAAATTCTTTATTTTGGTATTGATATTTCAAGTTACTTTTGAAAGTCGGTGAAAAGAATAAGGGCTAACGCATACAAAACTGTCACGTCGCGTCACGACGCGCGTACGTACGTCGCGTACAGGCACGTGCAGACACGGCTAAACCATAGGATGAATGAAAATAAATGACGATTCAGGCTTAAACATACGCTTAAGGGCCAACGCTGAGTCACGCGGGTCCACGCGGGCGGCCACGAATCTTCATCTACTTTCATTCGCCCTGTGGCTTAGCCGTGAAAGCGCTACAGGCAGACTTTCACATTACTAATACCTTCGAACTTATCTCCACTTTTAATCTAGAGGTAAAACAAATGATCATGGCAATACTCACGGTCAAGGCCGCCGATGTACTTCATAGTGATCTCGGCGTGGCCCCACACGGCGGACACTATCGGGTAGAGCGTTTTGCCACGAAGGCCCCGCGCCGCTACGCCCAGGTACCGCCCGTCCGCGCAGAACGATAATGTACCTGTAAAGGAATCAAGTTAGTACTCCTATTTATTTATTTTATATTTGACGAGTGACAGAACAAAACATGATAATTACACTTTTTGTTGAAAAAAGTTAGCAAAGGACGTTACTAGACCAAATTGATCGAGAGCGTTGATTGATGGTAGAATGGTTTAGCAGACGTTGATCGAGCTGATGGAGTATAGACTTGGTGACTCGATTGATAAAATCTACCAAACCAGTTGACGTAGATATCGCACCCTTAGTGGAAGAAACGTGTGAGTTAAAATTCACAACTTTTCAGGAGCTTAAAAAAGCTGTCCAAAAAATTTAATAGCCGCATTTGAAATATGTTATATACATCAAATGATAACTTAAAGTACCTGTGAGCGGCCTATAATTTTGTATTTCAAATTCATTCAATGCGTATGGAGAAAAACCTAAAAAAGTTTCTTACGTTATTATTGCTCGGAACATATTAATGGACGTAATTATGAATATTGCATTAAGGACATGTAACGAAAATCTTGCTTTTTGATATAATTGCAGGTAACCCTTTCAGTGCGTTCTAATTTTAGTCATTCACTCATGTGTAATTGTATTTTACCTAGTTGTTCCTCGAGCTCCTGTAAAAACATTCTGTTTTGTAATAACTTTTAGCTACTTTTATCTTGTGAAACAAGGCATTTGAAATTATTGCATCAATACTTTGAAAAAATAAACAAATAAAAAAAACTTTGAATAACTGATACCTAATTAAAATACATATCTAATATAAAATATTATAATATTAATCTGCATTAATACCCGACCCAAGGTGCGATTCTCTAAACCTAGTCACCGCTGATAGCACATTGTATAAAAAAATTACATATTTTGACAACAGCTTTGAACTCATCTCTGCCGCAGCGACGAATTATTTCAAAAAAATGCACTGCAGATTAACTGAGACAAGAGGCGCGATTCTCTTAAACAAATGCGGCAGCGATTAATTCAAGGTGGTACTCGATTTTTCTCATACAATTTCGTCATAATTTTACAGCAGCCTTAAACTCGTCGCTGCCGCAGTGACCAATTGTTTAAAAGATGCGCAACCCAGAAGCCACATGTCAAATTATACACAGCGACGTTCTTTTTACCAATCAAGTTATCAAAATTCTTTCATAGGTTAATTTTGAGAAAATAAATAAAAAATAATTGATGTGATTGTCTCTACATAGACTTATAAGGTCTTTATATAGATTTTCATATATTGATAGTGGTGTATTTACATATGTGACATATGTCCAACCTGGGTCTCACTGAGACGGCACTCTGCAGATACTGCGAAAGCGCAGAGGAAACCCCTCTACACCTACTGTGCCACTGCCCCGCAGTTATGCACAAGCACTCCGCTCACCTGGATAAGCACGAGCTGGATCCAAAAGAGATTAGGAGCATCGCCGTAAGCAAAATCCTAAATTTCCTGGACTCCATTGGAGTGTGCGGCGAGTTATAAATTGGGACTCACACAATAGATCTTTTAGGTCGCAATGTGACGAGCGGACAAGACTGCTCATATAGTCCCAAAACCCCCAATAATCTATACATATAATAAAATGGTAGGAAAGTCAAAACTGTACATTGAATATTTTTTTAAAAGAATACTTGGGGTATGATCTACAATCGAAACAGAAACAAAAAATATAGTTTTTAGAATTTTTGTCTGTTTGTCTTTCCGGGATAAACTCAAAAAGTACTGCATGGATTTACTTCAAATTTGGCATGAAGATAGTTAAGAAGTCGGGTCAACATATAGGCTACATATTATCACGCTAGCAGTGTTATAATCGTAGGTGCGTTTGGTGCTGCATAGCGTTCACGCAGACGACGTCGCGGGCAGCAGCTAGTAATAATAATAATAGTGGTGTATTTTCATTACCAGGTGTTTTATTTCTTCTCCCGACTCTAATGCAACGATTTGTATCGACAGTTATTGGTATCTCATCATCAATGTTATATCTTATAAGCAGCCTTCCGAGTGGTGAAGAATCTGCAGAAATCTCTTTTACCTTTTGTCCAATAAATTTTGTCTCCGGAGTTGTCCTTTGCCCAAGTAGTTTTACTAGTAATCAATATTTTAAAATCCGAAAAATCCTCTTGGCACATTTCTTTTACGTTAATCATGTTTATACATTCCCATACCGAACAAAAAGTAGTTTGACAGGTCAGAGACTGTATGGACCGTGAACATTACTTTTTATTACAAGGTTGACAAAAATCTGACATTTGCCTGAAGTAGTAACGTTTCAGCACGATGCAATTGTTGCCCTGCTCATCACACCTTGGCTGTAAGGGAACACCTGTTTCCCGGAGAGTTGAATCGGCCGAGGTGAACCAATCCCTTGGCTTGCTGAGGCGCCCTATCTAACACCCCTATTTTTATTAATTTATATATTTTTTGATGTTGGGAACGGACTAAGAAGCAGGTTTACTCAAAAGAAATCAATACTGTAGATGAGTACAGACAGAAAATTCGGATAATGCCAAGAATGCATTAAAGATCTCAAGCCTCTTAGAATAATCAATACGCTCACTACACTTTAATCTGCATTTTTTGGCCACACGATTCTTTCATGTTACGTGCAGGGATCTCTTTCTTTGTGTGTACAGCATTATAGCTGTGACCCAAGTTTCGTTTCATTTTCTATATAATATTCATACCAGCAGGGCTCGGCGACCGTTGTCGATGGTTTTGCTCTTGAACGTAACAGGGTTCAGCATCACTAAGTTCCACGTCACTTTCCCCCGAATGAATTGGAGAAATTATGTTATTACGAACTGATGGTCGTGGTCACAGACATACATCGAAATAGACAACGCAAGTGTCACGATTTGCATTGAAACCAAGCGTGCCGACTTTTTTAATACCTTTTGTGACGTCTCAGCTGATATTTATTGCTGGGAAATACAAACCGATTCAAAGATACCGATGCCGCCGATTGAAATCAATTATTAAGAACGGTATGATTGATTGAATCAGGCGTTACTTTACGGAAATCCATGGAAACCACTATAACAAAGTTACCTTGCTAATTCCGCGACTTGTACTTGCAATAAAATATGAACAAAAACGAACAACGTCCGGTGATTATGTACCTCTGCCAGAAAAAATGTCCACGAAGTTTTTTTTTAAACATTAGGGGATTATGCTTAATCCTAATCAATGGTCGCTTACTGGGATACTGAATTTAAATTTAAAAAAGAAGATCGACCTGTGAAGACAATCAGCGCACAGGGAATCCTATAACTTCCGTTACAGATGAAAATGTCAAAAAAGTTGAGAAAATGGTTCCGGAAGACGTCGAATAACCGTAAAATCTTTAGCCAAGACTTCATTTGGCATCGTTCTATAGATTTTAGAATTATTATAAACTAGCTGCTGCCCGCGACGTCGTCTGCGTGAACGCTATGCAGCACCAAACGCACCTACGATTATAACACTGCTAGCGTGATAATATGTAGCCTATATGTTGACCCGACTTCTTAACTATCTTCATGCCAAATTTTAAGTAAATCCATGCAGTACTTTTTGAGTTTATCCCGGAAAGACAAACAGACAAAAATTCTAAAAACTATATTTTTTGTTTCTGTTTCGATTGTAGATCATACCCCAAGTATTCTTTTAAAAAAATATTCAATGTACAGTTTTGACTTTCCTACCATTTTATTATATGTATAGATGAATTGATAAATTATAATAATCAAATGAATTAATATATTATAAAAATAAATTGATTATTAAATATTTCTGAATTCACGCAACATTATGTAGCCCAAATTAAGTTTCTTGAAGAATTTGTGTTTTGGATCATAAACACATATACCTATGTATAATCAACCAACACACATATTTTTTATTACAAAATAATATACTGAAACAGACAAATAAACATCCTTGACTAGACGGCTAATATCTGTGTTCTACACAAAAATATCTACCGCCACTGGAATTCAAACCGAATTATGGCCTTGAAAGCAATCTATGTTAAACGTAATCTTTTTGTATAAATCATAAACAAAATAAAATAATATGCCTAGTAAAAATATTTATAACTTTCATTGCTACCTTTTTACATAAATCGTCCACTATGACGACTCTTTCAGGTTCGTAAATGTTCGCAAATGTATGTTTCAACGCCCAATGATGTTATTGTTACTATGTGTTGTCTAGTCAATGAGCTTCGTTCGTTGACAAATAAAACCAATCACATTTTTATCATATTCGAAGAAAACAACTAGGCGTTAAAAGAAAACAAAGGTCGTGTGCCGCTTTTCTAAGAGATTTTGTTTGAAGTTACTCTTCTATGCTTTTTTCGTTCACTGGTGTGGGGTATCAAATAAAAGAGTTAAAATATAGGTCGTACGTACAGCTAATGTTATAGGTCGAATGATATTTCTAATTGTTTTAATTAAAACTATGAATGGTATTAAAATTGTTGGGGTTCCTTAGGGCAAATATATGTTGGAAGTTATTTAATCCACCGTATAATATAAATCTAATTCATAATGGCAAAGATAAAGGGAGTGATAAATTTAAATGACTTATTCTTGTAAAAATATAAGGAAAAAGTCCTAAAAAAATATTTAAAAAAAAACAAAAGAAAATACTGAAATAAAGATAAAAGTTGATCCCTTTAATTGATTATCTTGTCTTCATAAAGTTTTAAATCCTGAGTATAATTTATTTAAATAAAAATTTCAAAAGACAAAGTGTCAATTATGAATTATTCAGAAAGAATAAGGGATAAACATTTATATTAAATAAATAAATAAATTAATCCAATAATTCCGAAAACTAGAAACGCGCTCTTAAAAGTACGTAACAAGAAAATAGACTCCGCAGAAATGTTTATGTATTTTTACACGTCATGCTGATAGAGATATGTCTTAGGCTGCGTTTGTACTGACGCGGAGCCGGGCGGAGAAGAGCTATGGAAAGTGTTGAGTGTTTCCACTGAAGTGGAGCAGAGAGGAGTGGGGCGGAGCGGAATATGACCGTGGTCGTATGCCATCTGTTGTAGCAAGTGGGATTCATTAAAATAATAAAATAAAATCCAAGTGGCATACGATCACGGCTATCCTTTCAACGAATCTCTATCAGTATGACCAAGGACTGCATATCGGTATAATTTTTTTTAATAGTACCAGTAAAATTTCAGTGCCCTTTTAGTGTACTGCCTCATCAAACACAATACCTGTACAAGTTATTAAAATCTGACTTAATTCTATCTGTACCCAAATAATGTAGGTATACCAGATTGATTTCTGTAGATGTTTTTTTATTTAATTTCTGTACCGAAATGTATAGGTCCCATATGTCCCTACGCTCCATAGGCTTCAACTAAACTGTCGAACATTCTACCTACAGTATCCGCTACATTATTTAAAAATATTTTTTAAATATTTATATTAATATGTACCCGAAAAATTGCAGTTAACTAAAAAAAAAAACAGTAATGCTACAATAATAAAAAAGGTACACGAATCATTTCGGTATGAATTCCATTACTGTTATTCTTGAATACACCTAATTTAACTGTATGACGTCATACAGAAAAAAAAATGTACAGAAATTCATACCGGTATGCAGTCCCAGAGTATGACGTATCGAAATACGTTTCGTATCTACTTTTTACAGTGCGTTTCTAGTAGTCGGGTTTTAGTTTTTTAACTTTATTTTTATGTATGGTATGGTACCTTCGTCCATGTCTAGCACGACTAGTATTCTGTCAGGGACTAGGAACTGCTCGTCGGGCCGCAGCAGCGCGGGGTATGTGGTGCCGCTGCCTCCGTTGCCTTTCGCGTTGTGGTACACCTGCAAGTTATAAATAAATAAATAAAATTCTATGACAATCGCACCAACTACATGGCTTCGAAGAGCTTGTGATATGGGATACCATGTGGCGAACTAGGAGAGAACCTAGTATATAAATACGTATACATATAGATACATGACAGCCCAGACCTGGAACACATATTTTTACTAGTTCCGTGCGGGAATCGAACACGCTAGTTGCGGACCGCGACCTCTAGTGTCTGAAGCAGACAGTGTTACCGCATCGCCAATGTAACATTATCTATTTGCCAACTTTAGTAGAGTTTATTTTGCAATGTTGATAAAAGTAATAATGGTGTTAGGTTAGCTATAAAGCTATAATATTAAGGTTAGCTATGTTATAATATTATATGTTATTTAAAAGAATTTAAATAGTTTGTAGTGTGTTATGTATTAGTACACACTTTGATTGCATTTTCAACATACTCTCCAGTCTTAGGTCTGCTGTAAGAAATTTCAATAGAGATAAGCTGTACCTTTGTACTTATTTTGATGATGTTTCTTTATATTGTATCTAAATTTGTGTGTACATAAATTGTTAAATAAATAAATATAAATAAGTAACGACAAATAATAATAACATAACATAATATGTAATAAATATCTTTTGTACCTATGGGAAAACTAAAATTTTAAAAACTAATAATTATAACCAGTTGCGGAACAAATGTTGTGTTGGGATTGATGTGGAGCTGATGTTGAGACATCAAGGGCAAGTACCTTAAATATCGCAGATAGAGTATTTTGTTGATTGATTTGTTTGAGAGAGATTGTTTGTTTGTTTGAAACTATATGATTTTTAAATATAAGTAATTCTGCATTTCAAGATTTCCTAAGAGTTACTTGGTTCGTCTGGGAATCGAACCGACTTAAATATGAAAAAAAACAGCCCCATTTTTTGATGCCAATCGAAAAATTGGACAAAAAATAATAAATCTTCTTAAATAACCTAGTATTTTATTAAATTAATCATTTTAACCAAATTTAAAACACGCATGAAACAGCTGAAGTAAAAAAGTGAAATGGACGTGAATTCTTTAAATGCAGAATTACCAATATATAAAAATCATATAAAATTTTCTTTCAGCAAAATACCCGTATCTACGATATTTACGGTACCTACTTTTCTTTGATATCTAGTCTTGGGAAGCCCTGTACATAACATATGATACATAACTTCACGCCTGTATCCCTTATGGAGTAGGCAGAACACCAGAGGTGATAAGACCATCCGATGTCACGTTTGACAAATTTGGGGGAATTATAATGATGGAGAGAGACTGATGCAGTGACAGGGGGTCAGTATGTATTATAATTACCTTATTTCTGCCAAGATCCCAGCCCCAGCTCTGATCAGTAGCGCCCACAAGGCTCTGATATCCAACCGAATGCAGCGGCGCGTGTAACGTGGCCACGCCAACGACCGCGTGGGTGCCCCGCTGGCGCGCCGGCCACACCACCTCCCAGCAGTGGAGGCCCCGCGAGTAGCCCACGCGCCCGCGGATGCAGTCCGTGCTCTGCGCCACGGGGTGCCGGTGGAATGTTAACGCGTCTTCCTCTTTCACGAATATGTTCAGTGATCTGGAATTTTTCGTGGAAGTTGGTGAGTTTTGGAGGGAAGTTAAATCAGTTTTTTTAAGAATATGTGGAATTTCGGAGAGAAATGAACTTAGTTTTCTAAGTCACGAAATTAGTAATAAAACTGTATCTATGAAGGGGACGAGATGTGACGTTATACTAAATAGTCGGGAAACATATCTGTAGCCACAATAAATAACATACTTTTTTGACCGAATATGATTGCTTATTATAATTAAATAATACATTTTAATTCGTCGTTTTGGCAACTTTATATACCTATACCATGGTTACATAGTCACATAGATATTAGCATTGAAATTCAGTCAAATAAGTATTTTATTTATATGAATCGGAATGATAATCCACGAATAAGATGCTGGTTTCAGTAGACAAATTTACAAAAATAAATAAAATTTGCAGCTAAAAGTCTGAACAACGAAATAAATTATACTATGAAAAGGAAAACGTAAAGATATATGACCAGTGTCTACATATTTATTATGAACATAGGTTTTGAACTAAAATAACAATAATGAACTAGATCAAATCGACCAGAATCCATTCATTATTACCTATAGCTATATAGGTCCCGTAACTTAGTCGTTTAAATTAGTTAAAAGAAACATTGACTCGATGAATACCTATGAGCGGCCATCTTGTAATCGTAATTCTTAATACAATTTTTTTATATTCAAATTAGTAGATTCGAATTGGTAGATTCGAATCGAAGATATCATGACGGCAATGTCACACAGATTGTCAATTTTGAGATGTCGTTCATATTATCTGAAAACGTTTCTACTGCACATCTGAATCCAAGAAATGACGGTCCGGCGCGGCGGTGTAGACGTAGAAGTATGTCTATGGTAGCGGTACACACTAGATCCGTCATTTTATGCAAGATTTGTGATTCTTATTTTCTTGGATTCGCATCTGATTTGGTTCGGGTGTAGTGCTTAAGAGCGGTGGTACCCCAGGGGTAAATAGGTATATATTTTTTTTTAAACTAAGACCGCGTTTGACATCAATCTCACCTAACGGTAAGTGAAGATGAGGTCGAAGATGAAAGCACACGGGCTTAGGAAAGAACTGGCTCCTCATAAAGTATTGCAGGAACACATCACCGAAGAATCGGTAATATTTGGCGGCAGATGTTATATGAAGGCTTGTCAGTAGGTCCCTGGCGGGATCCGATCACCAAGCGGTAGGTCTCAAGGATTAGTCGCCCCTATATGGACAAAAAGCTAGGTTTTTGTGAGTCGAGTTCCAGCCATTCTTAATGAACCTCAAGGACTACTACACAAGGCTTATATTAGCTCAGCGCACGTACCTGTCGTCCGGGTTCCAGGCGTGCTTGACCTGCAGGTCCGGGTGCGCCGGCGGCGCGTCCAGCAGCGCGTCCAGGCGCGCCGGCCGCGGTCGCTCCGGCGCCAACTCGCGGGCCACCACCGCGCGGAAGGGAGCCGTGCAGTCGCGCGACACCGACTTCACACCGCCGGATAGCTGCGAGGAACACAGATAATTGAATAACATCTATACATACATACATAACTTCACGCCTGTATCCCTTACTTAGGTACGTGATAGGCAGGACATCAGAGGCTTTTGAGGTAGGCTGAAACCATCTTATGTCACGTTTGATACGTTTGGAGGAATTATAAAGATGGAGGGAGACTCTTGTAGTGACAGGGGGTCAGCCTGTCGCCCACAAGCACTCAAATAAAACCTCTGTCATTTAACTGACTTTTACAGTATGTCCGGGAAGAGAAGCAGTTGCTGTATTCCATGTTTTTCTTTTGCTCCCAGTCCGCTATGGGAAGCTATTCTTTTATAATAATCTTAAGTAGAAATGACTACAATAAAAATTATAATTTTTGGTCATATATTTAAACAGCACCATCTAGCCCTAACGAAAGCAAATAGCTTGTGACTATTTTTTGCGTTAATACATACACATCATACATTATACACCTAGACCAATGCAAACATGTTAGATGCTCACGAATAGCAGCATTGTACGGGGATCAAACCCGCAAGCACAAGCGTCTGAGGAAGACAGTGTTACCCTTTCGCCAAAGTTGTCGGCGATGGGGTAACACGCAGCCCAAGTACGATTTTGCATGGTTCTGCGAAACACTAACTAGAAGCATGTGACTCTGTTGCCGGAACAGCTCCGAAGCAGCGAGACTAGTGCGTGTTGCATAACTTTACCTTCGAGTTGATCGCCCAAAATACTTTAAACTACCGATTACGTTCTCACAAATTCGGTTTCTCATTCGGCTCGAGTTGGCACTGTACAGAACGTAGAACAGTTAAGGTCAACGCGATGGTACAGAAGGCTGCAGGTCAAGCGTTCCAAATCTGTCAAAAACTTGTAATTGTGTTTGCAGTTTATGTCCTCGACATTAAGTTAAAAATTGTTTGGTGAAATTTGACAGATTTGTCACGCTTGTTCTGCAGCCTTCTGTATGCTGTTCATGTATGCTCACTTGATTTCAAGTAAAGATGAGGTCGAAGATGACAGCATGCGGGTTCAATAATGAGCTTACGCTCAAGACATTAAAAGTTAAAACACGTTTATATGTAGTGGAGGTTCGAAAGATAGTTCAGAGTACACTTAACCGTATTTTTATTTAAAAAAAACTGCATTCGAGCCGAGCCGGAAACTACAGCTGCTTAAACAAAAGACCTACTTAACCGGATTTACCTACATTTCAATCGTGATCACGGGGTCTGTAAAGACACCGAAACTTCGAATTTAAAACGTACTAATATTTGAATGTCAATCGCTGCGCTATTGTAATAGAAAAGACTCTTCATCGGAGACACTGTAAATGTTACTTTGACTGGCAGTCCTTCTATTACAACAAATAGTAAATGTACAAAATTTGTCGTATAAACAAAACAGAAAACGCTTAGCTGTCTGTCTTGTACACTTTAGCCATAATTAAAACTTTATAAATAAAATATTAATTAAATTTACAAATAAAAAAAATATCATTCATGATTAGAGATGGGTTTATGCCCTGGCGTTTTTGGCGCATTGAGTAAATGCCCGTAAATGCCGAGTGTCTTTTGTCTGGGCATAAATTTTAACAGATTTTTTTTATTTATTTATTATCGTATCTTATATCTAAGTATACAAAAAAAAATAATTCATTAAAAACATATTTTATTTTAACTAATATACTGCAATAAACCTTAACATTTAACCAACGAGCATACAACCAGTGGAGAGCGCGTGCGGGGCTACCGCGGTCGCTCAATTTGACCTATATGTAGGGCATGCGACAGAATTTTGAGTCAGTCACAGCAACTGT
The DNA here is from genome assembly GCA_944452665.1 of Stenoptilia bipunctidactyla. Taxonomy (NCBI): domain Eukaryota; kingdom Metazoa; phylum Arthropoda; class Insecta; order Lepidoptera; family Pterophoridae; genus Stenoptilia; species Stenoptilia bipunctidactyla. The sequence continues at coordinate 14,516,342 of OX101740.1, read as the reverse complement.
AGGTTAACGTACGGACGTCCCGCGCTCCTGATTATAAGCAAATTAAAACTACAAATAATGCCTAGTTGTGCAATTAAATGGTGCGGAAAGTCAACTACGACTTCAAGCTACACAAAAGATGGGGTATCATTTCATATTTAAGTGGATTTCTACTCTATTTATTCAATTTGATAAAAAAAAGTATGTCTTTCTTGCTATCTCTTTCTGATACACTGTTTTGCATATTAGCAGTTGTCTCTTTTTATTTCGATAGTGCTGTTCGCAGGATTGCTACGTTTCATATAGATATTTTAAAATATAGATACTTACCTTATGTTTTTTACATTGTTATTGCTTTATGTATTTGCTCTTGGGTTTGAATGCAAATATACAGAAAAAGGATTAAGTTAAATACAAAATACTGGTATGAAATATAGATAAAAAATATATATTTCAAGCCTACAGTCCGAATAGCTTGATGGATTTTGACAAAGGTGGATTTTAATGATTATTGTAGTTGTTATCTTTTGGGATGGTTGAAAAATGGTTTTATACAGGGTGTCCCAATAAATAGTGTCAACTGGAAGTTGAAATATAGATGGATCCTTAGAGTACCCGAATCACGCCCATGTACCTTTCGCAATTTTTTTTATGGTTTTCTATTTTTATTTTTATTTCTGAGAATTTCAACCGAAATGACATTCCACTTTCTTGAATTGCCATTTAATGTTCAAAATAATCAAATCCATCATTTTAACGTAAAACTTTAATGAAAAATGAATAAATAATGTTCGGTTACAGATTTGGGTTATAGTAACCCCTTAGGGCTATAGTAACATACGCTAAAAAATCATTATACCTACTAATAATAAATCAAACCATAATTTATGTGATAAATGTGATTTGTTTTTAATTCTAATAAAGGCATACGTGCGCACCTAAAAATAGTGAATCTATAAATGGCCGTTATAATAATTATTCCAGTTTTTATCGATATCGATATTTTTTTTGGAATCCCTAGTGAATCTGATGTATTTTGGCTGTCGAGTCGTCGCCCAATGACAGCGGGGAAAGGATACCTCTGCCCCCGCCGCTTTTTGGTGACTTCGATATAGAACAAAGACGTGCCGATGCGCTCTCCACTGGTTTTATTCTCGTTGCATTTAACCAAAATCGATTGATTAAAATTATAACTTGGTTCGAAAGAACAACGGGGGTAGCTGGAGTTTACTGTTGAAGCGGGAGGGGAGTAGCACTGTGATTATTTAATGACTGATTATTTGATTAAAAGTTTTGATTTACATAATACTTAAAGTTTCATTTTTATTCAAGTTCCTGCTTAATTTTTACAAAATTAAGTTGTTTGTTTTTGTGCCTAGTGATCGGGCATTTATTTGGACGTAAACTAATTTATGCCCATTGTGTCCATATTTGTTTATGCCCCGACCCATCACTATTCATGATAGGACAGGATAAAATTTTAAACAACCATTGGCGAAAATGAGCATTGAATTATATGCATGCAATCAAACATTATGGAATATTTGATTGCATGATAGATTCTACTAACTTAAATGTCACTTATCTCTGTATGAAACATGAGTAATACAATATTTTGAAAATAGGACATGTCCAATTAAAACTGAAATATGGGTCATAAAAATTGTAGGGGCCTCCTCGTAGCGAAACGCCTAACCAGCACAAAGAAAAAGTACAGGATTTTCTCTATAGCCTATTCGTATCTACTCTATTTATTTTTATTAGGTATATTGTTAACCTAACTCTAATAGCGCCTAAGTTAGAATGAGGTTAATGTGCCTGTATACACAGTTTATTAGCATAAAATAAAGTTACGTCACTATTTTGGTATTAAATGAACAAAAAATATCCTTGAGGGGTTGACATATAAAAAAGGGAAAAACGGTCAATAATACAAATAAAAGACACTTGAAAAATATAGATTATACATACGTATAATCTATATTTGGTACTCTTTCATAAATAAGTTTGCATTTAATAAACACACATGCATTTTTTAAAACCAAACACAACGATTGTCTTCGTCGTAGGGGTTGTGCTTCATTAATTATTTAAATAATATCGATTTCAGCCTTAAAATATCTACAAATGGGATAGTAAGCGATAGGTTTAACTTATTAATTACCGAACACATTGGGAAAACCATCCAGTTGTTTACTTACATCAAGTAAACAAAACAAATATAAGTAGTTAAGTCCCCACTTACTTATCTAATGATAACTACCGTATCTGCATACTCATTAATATTTTAATGTTATCTTTATCTCTATTTACAACGAATTAAATGTAAGGATCAATATAATATGATTTAATCTTAGCATAAACGATTGAATAAATGAAATAATTAATGTAAAAACAGGACCATGGCCACAACTAATTATTTTATTTTCTATCTTGCACAGCATTATTACTTGAATGGTTAACTAATTTCATATTTGATTTAAGAATTAAATTATAGAACACCTAACAATTATATTGCATTTCTATTACAATAACCAGCTAGTAGCATTAACCTGGATTAATTAGAAACTATTAAGGATGCTGGAATAGGAACGAAAGAAAAACATAGAATGTACCAGCTGCTTCTCTTCCCGGGCATTCTGTAGAAGTCAGTTAAGGAACGGAGGTTTTATTGACGTATTTGTGCACGATAGGCTGACCCCCTGTTACTGCAACAGTCTCTCTCCATCATTATAACTCCAAATTTGTCAAAGGTGACATCAGATGGTTGTATAGCTTCTGGTGTTCTGCCTACCCCATGAGGGATACAGACGTGACATTATGTATTAAGGATTTTCTTTGCTCTACATCATCAAATCACAGTTATTTATGATTAGGTATATGTTTATGGATCAGTGTTGCTTTTATATTTCTTTGTATTGAAGTTTTAACATGAAAAAGAATACGTGTCAAAAATTGATATCCTTTTTATGAAGCCGGCTATTAAAGGTTATCAATCGTAACGAAGGTATGTTAAACGAAGGTAAATCCTCCGGTATTAGACTTAACATATATGTATAGCCTGGATTATCCCACTAATGGGACTTCGTCTGAGTTTCGGCAAAAGTTTCCTCAGGCTATACTCAGGCAATGTTGTGATCACAATGTAAAGAAAAAATGCCAGCTTTTTCGTATTTTGCTGAAGAAACTGTTAAAATATACATTATTATAAATATTTTTACATAAAATCGGCAGGTATCTTTTATCTAACAGTCTGAGAGGAGGGAATCCGTAATAGATACCTACATCTTCAATTAAACTCGACTATACCTATTTATAACGCGTGGTTGTGTCTGTTTTGACTCATGGGATTACGTGAGTTATCACTTAGCACTTCTTATCTCATCAATAATATCTCAACCTTAAAACTTCTTTTTTGTACGCTGTGGTTAATATAAATAATAAAATAAAGCTTGAGGTACGGAAGATTTTTAAAAATTAATTAATCTGTTGCCTTGTACTTAAAAAAAATGTGTTTAGGTCAACGCCAACGGAAATACAGACAGGTAGTAATTTTGTTCAAAAAGAGGTATCATCTTAATTTACATAAAGTGTGAAATCACTTTGCATACCATTTCAACGAACAACAGCCTCGTTCATTGTAGACGTGTGTTTAAAAGCGATGGTTCTCAAAGACAGTTACTTTGTTAGAAAGTTGTCTTCACTGATTGATAGCTAAATTAACAAGTTTACAACAAAGTACAAAGAGCACAGTTTATTTCCTTCGTTTCTAAAAGTAAACTTTAAAAGACTTCTATAATACCGCAAAACTAGCTGTTACAGATTAGCTCTAGGATTGACTCTTAAGATATGTTACTATTAAGTCCACAGGAAACATTTCAACTGTCTCTAATTGTTTGTAAATATTTCAATTTAATATTAGAATTACACTAGGATACCTTCATCCATAATATACCATTATCGCATATTATGTGGATAATAGTGCTGGTTATACAGTTATCACTGTTTTGTATTACTTTTTAAATGATAATGATTCAAAGTTTTGAAAAAATATGTATGATTTTGGAGGATGTTTATGTTGATGACACTTTCAACTCAGCTAAGTTATCTCTGGCTAAGTTATGAAAATAGAAGCTTGATCACGTGGCTAAAAAATATATTCTGTAGCTGGACTTATTATTTCTCTTTTATAAATCCTTGCTTCGAAAGAGTGTAAGTATCACGTTCCTGCTATTACGTAGCTTGGACGAAGTTCTGTTTCATGTGTGCTGTTCATGAGTGTTATGCTGACTTCAGAACTTATTTTGATAATAATAAGGTTAGTCACTTTGGCAGCCATAACTCTATTAAAAGTATCTACACATAATTTATTTTAACGTAATTTATGTAATATTGCCAGGAATCTTGAATGTCTGGTTCGTAGCAATTGATGTTCCCCTGTCTCTGCCTAGACAGACAGGCATCAAGATGTATGTAAGTTAAATAAGTCACATTTGCGAATAGAAATTCGCTTCAGCTTTTGAAAATACAGACAAAAACCCAAATTGTTCTTATAAAACAAAACAAAACCAATCAAGACAGTCCTACTAGAACAGTAAGTAGCAGGCACTTCAAAACGGAGAAGTTATTCAATCTTAGTAAATTTTTTTGGATAGGCCTACTGTCTCAATGGTTTTATACCTTTTGAATTGTCTAATTTGGTCTTATACAGTTATACAATTTATTTTCAAGTAACTTCTCTATAATCCTAATTTATTTTAATTTGACAATATGAAACTGTTTGTACCATCTATCTCTGGTAGAAATCGCTTGTCATACATCATACATATTGTCCATACTTGTTTCATGAATACCTAATGTTTGTGTGTAGTGTTCTGATTGACAATAGAGTGTATTGTCTCTATCTCTTTTGGTCTATTTTCAAAAAAACGAATAAATGTAAATTGTATCTACGGATACATCGAAACCAACCTTTTGCCCCATGTTCATACCCCTGCAGCGAGTACGGGCGCGCTTCGGCAGCGCCTTGAGGCCGCCGCGCCGCGCCTCTTCCGCGCCGCCGCCGCCCCCGCCCCTCACTGAGCGCACCCCGCTCTTGTACCTGAAAACCACATACAATAATATTTAGAATAATTAGACTACTAGTTCATTTATTTAAAAATAAGTCAAGCGCGATTCAAAGTTCTTCGAGCGCCATCTAGCGGTGGGGTATTGATCTAAATTATATGAACGTAATGCAAACGCATGAGTGTGAATCAAAATGATTGAATTTATTGGGCAAGTATCTGTGAATATCGGCTCGATTGAATGGAAAGTTTGTGAAGAAAACTCGATGAAGATTTGGTCATCTTGGAGATTCAAAAAGTGAACTTGAAATTGATGGATTAAATTACTTAATTATTATGGAATATTATATACCAATGTACCACAGAAACGATAAATATGACATAGTATTTTGTGATCAATTCAAAATTCAATAAGCAGTCACATTCTTGGATACGGCTTTTATAAACAAAAAGCATAACTGTAGCTAATGACAATAGATTTATCACATGATAAGTCACAACGTAAATGATAAGTAATACGTTTAATGGGAGGTCTGAAGTTTCAGCACGTCTAGCCCATTAGAACGTACCATCTTGAGCATTGTTTCCATTTCTATGTGAATTACGCGGATTAGGGATAGGAGTATTTGGATACAGTTCAATGATCATGTCGTTGTTTCTCTGATATGACGCTTTGAAATAGGTCGCCATGTTTTAGCAGTCTAACTCTTTTGTAGGTAGGTATACAGTCTACACTGAAGAGTTACTTTTCAAACAGAATTCGATATTGGTCAAAGAAATAGGTTCACAAAAAGAATGGGTTAGTGATATAAAATTATAGTACAAAACCTTAAAATTAAAATTATATGTATTTGTTTTCCTGAAAAACTTCAGCTTTAGTAACAATCGTATACAGAATGCAGCAAGGTGAATTTGCCTAGTTTAACATGGCAAGTCAATTGAAGTATACCTGAATGATGCATAGTGAAATAACCTGTCCATCGACTAAGTACAAATCACAATACAAGGTTTAGTGGGCTAATGCCTAAATAATATTTTACTTAGTAATGTGGCCATTCATGTTGTATTCTCATACAACATGAATGGCCACATTGAATTGTGTCAAATTATCTATCAGTGTTAGAAGTAGGCGCGGGCGTCGTCAAACTCCAAAAAAAAACTGGTTCCGGAGGATGGCCGCGGTGAGTGGTGAGCATGTCGTCACAGAGGCGTCGCTGCCGGAGCCCGTGGCTTATGTAACCAGCCATCTAACCGTGAAAGTCGCCGCTCTAAAGCCAAGGTTAACACGGCCCTGGAGACTCGCGCACCAACACATGCGCGAATATTACATGATCGCATCTATCATACAAGTTATTTAATTGCCACGTTTTTTTCCTTGACCATGACGTCATGTAATTGCACGGCAAATCTTTGAGTTGCCAAATATTGAAGGAATTGAAATGTTTGTCGTGCCAGTATAGTTATACTTTATTAAATTAATACGAGTCTGCGATATCGATTCGACGGGACCGAAGCCGTGCGGGGAATGGATGCGATTTGAATCGGAATATTGTACGGGTCGAGTACCTACGATGGGAAGGGACGCCTAGAAGGCACGCAAGCTACAAGGCCGCCTGCCTTTCCGTCGCGTCGCCTAGAGTGGCTACATTACAAAAGGGGGAAGTGAAAGGCAGTGAATGTGCCCCCACCTTCTGTCGCCTCAAAGTACCTTCATCATTGTTAAACTGCATAATTGTTCCTCGAATGGTGAATGACCGCTTCAGAACCAGTCAAAAATTATAAATGTTTGAATTAAAACTTCACCTACAACATTCTCTGCCAGTAATCAGTAATCATTTTACTCAGGCGATATTTCATTGGTATGGAATTCTCGGAGATGGCTATAGTTTGAGTATGTTATCAAACAAGTTCAAGTGTCCGGCGGTCGGTAAACAAAGTGTCAGAACACGTGAACGACAGAACCAATCGGCAGCGCTAATGCGACGCCTCGTGGACGATATCTAACCAATAATAAATCTAATAACGTTATGTCGTACTTGTGACGCAGATATCTGCGATATAATGCGATGAATAATGTAAATCTGAAGCAGGCGGTAAAGGTATTTCCTTCTAAATGGTAATCGAATTATTTAGCTTAGAAATAAGATAAAATTGAGAAAGAAAACACATAAAGTGAAGTTAAGTCAGGAAAAATATAAGTTACTCTTCCGTGGTTGAACTAAAAAAGCTCTGTCGTGTTCCGGACACGGATTTAGAGGGAAATTGGATAGACGTTGGTGTAATTTACGATTACAAAACGGTCGAAGGGTTTGGTAAATGGAACGGCAGAAATCCTCAAGTGTCGGTCGGCGAGCAGTATGCAATGTGGCTGCTTACGCTCGGTGAGAGGTGAATGGAACCGGCAGTAGTTTCGTTGCTAGGCCGACTAGATTAGTGTGTGCCAATGAACTAGCAAGTGACGTGCAATCCTGGCAAGTCACCCACAAAAAACATAACATCTACTAACTGACAATTCAAAAGTCATCGACATTACAGAAATAACCCTCAATCTGTCCTATTCATGTTTTTTTATTATTGAGTGCAGTGTGAATCATTGAGTGCGTACAATTGTAAACTACGGTGGCTAGATCGGACAATAAATCAATATCTGAAGATGAAATATTGCTTTGTTTGAATTTAATAAATTCTATAAACAAGACCAACTTCATAACATTTATTTATTTATGGCATAAATATTTATACTTTTATCTTTGTGACGTTAAATAGTAAATAAGTAAGTACACAAAATATGTTATTTGAAAATTAGCTGTGATGCAATAAAGAATTGTTTTAAGAGCTGGAGGAACAAAAAAGTCATTATCATAAAAAGATTTCGATTTGTTCCGCGTAACAAATAAGAAATTGATCCTAATCCAAAAGTTAAAGAAAAAATTTATGCGCAATTAATCGCACAAATACGCATTGGTCATATTTAGCTTATACCTAATTTTGTGTCTACCATTACGTTGAAACATTATCTTCACCATCAAGGGAATCTTAAAGTGGAACAATTGAGTATCCGAGGTGCATGGTGCATTTAACATTTGTCGACCGCACGGAGAAAGTTCGGTTTCGGATCAAGTCTCGTCTTGCGAAAGAAGCTCCGATGAGGTGGTCGCGGAATGGCGCCATTCTTCAACTGACCGAAAAAATAAGACAAGATTTTCGTAAACAATTTTGTACCGTAATTTACATAATACAGTTATTTATACACAACACACGTTCTCGAGCCAAGTTTATAAACATAGTTACGTTGACAGATAAAGTTAATGATGCGAGTTTAAATAGTATATCAAATAAACTGCATGTACTACAAGTTCTCGGATGGAGCAACCTCGCCGTCTCGCAAAGGAGAGTTCGTTAGAATTGATAGTCAAAGTTTATAATCTCCCTCTAAAGCAGATAAGCCGAGTAGTTTACTTATCGCGTCTCAAATATTTGATATTTGTTCACATTTAGGAACATCGATTATGGGAATGCTTTAACTAGTTAAAAATAAAGGAACTTTAACTCGAAGAATGTATTTACTTGTTCATAAATAAGAATGAACATGATACATAGAAATGGCGTTGTTTGCGCTAGAGAAAACGGTTTTAACTGAAGATTATAATGATTTAGTGAAGATAATAACAACGTTGGACCAAAAAGCGGTGGTTATTTATTTCACTTGATAGTTTACAATATTTTAGCTCAAATGCGTTTATTCCTAGACTTCATTCAAACGCGCTGGTTTCCTTTAAACATTCTTAACTAAACTCAGATGGTTCTGTCAAATTTTGCTGAATATACTCAGGTTCGAAGTTCCTTATGATAGCTGTAGGAGATTTAAACAATTAAATAATCGCTAGGGCGTGTCGCCTCAACCTTGTGTTTGTTGCCGCGTTGCAACAGACTCTTGTGTCAAGGGAAAAGCCCACTTAATAGTTTCCCCGACCCCGAACATTCGCTAACTTGCTTTTCTCATGTATTGTGTTTATCTCGATGACGTTTTGCTTGTCAACGACTCGGTCCTTGAGGACTTTTTAGACCCTTAATATTTTCCATTCCTTAGCTATCCTTCTTGAAAGTCAGTTTTTGCCTCATCAAATTGGTTTGTATGTTTGACCGCTCTATAAAAAAACATTGACGTCGCCGTTTTTCAATAGTCACGGGTGGCAATAGTTTATACTTTATTTTATTTTCTTTGAAATCTTATTTGAACAGAGTTAATTCAAATCACAGAAAAGCTGCAGTTCAAGGATGTTTATAATGGGACCTAAAACATGAAAACATTTTATCTTAATAAGTTAAATTAACACGTTTGCTCATTAAGCGTTTTAGCCATGACCCAAACGGCGCTAAATACTTCGAATTAAAGCGGATTTGCCTTCATTTTAAATACATTCAGTTGCAGTTTAGTTCAGTCATCATATATGAGCGGGTAAACACGATTCGTGGGTGATGATTACATAACAAAGTGTTGTAGTGCGACGATGCGCTAGCGCCGCATAGCCATGTCAAGGATACCAGAGTCGGCCATATTTTAATGAAGATACTGTGCCATGGTCGCCCGTATACGTATGATTCCTACATAATTAATTAGCCAACAACCATTTGCATACCACATAACATTGATTTGACTGTGTGGGCACTGCGGCTAACCTTAGTTTAAACGCTCAAAAATACCTCGAAGTAAACAAGGAAGCAATTGATACAAATGAGTATTAGGTTGATGTCGTTAAGTTGTACGCGGAGCCGACCTGCTTCTGTAGGCGCCGATTTATAAACATTCTGCTTAGGATTATAATTCTATCAATCAAACATGCAATAAGGAAACGCCAAAACTACGATCGAGGTTCACTAATGCCAACCCATTTTATTCAAAACTTGCAAACAGTTTTAGCTTCTATAATAACACAAGTCAAAGTAGATACAAAATGAATAATGAACGCAACGTGGCATAAAGCTTTCGTTTACGTTTCGTTAAGCAGAGAGTAATTAAATTAGTTCACGTAGTACGGTGTAAGATATGGTTCTACCTGCGAGTGTTGCAGGAATACTTTTTCCGTTGTGTAATTCTTGTTTTTTTTTTTTGCAGCGATGGCATTGTTACGTCGGGTGATATTTGAAGCGTGTCTTCCGCAGAGAAGTTTAGACTAGGTACCTATTGATATTGTTTGATAAGTAGCTGGTAGTACTAGCACTCGCCCTGCTGCCTGCGGGCCTTGACTCCAATGCGCGGGCGCCCGTAGCATGTCAAGGGAGCGCTGCTTTCGCCGCCACGCCTAAACATGGCAATAGGCAAAAAACTATTGATTTCTTCAACAGCCTTTGATTTAAATCAGGCCACAATAATCACGAGATGAATAAACATAATGAAATTAACACTAGTTCACCTTTAACGACACTCGCTACAATAGAATAATGGTAGCAGTGATAATTCTATTAGTAAATATTGCAATAACATTAATATTAAATGCTCCGACTACGGTTGCATTTTGCATTAACATTTTAAGTGTACTTGATAACATGTTCTTGTAGAGCAGCAACAAATTAAAAATATTTAAATTGCCAGACGGACGTTCATCATAAACACATAAGGAAGTTTAAAGATTTGATCGAGTGAAGGACATACTGGGTCATTGAATTTGAACATAGCATTGAGTTACAATAGATTATAGCAACATGTTCTATGATGAAGGCAAAAACGTTTTTATCGTGACCTTCGCGCGAGGAGTTGCGTAGGCTACAAAACGTGTCATATAAATTACCTGTATCTTTGTCTTCGAATGTATACATTAGTAAATATTTGTTGGAAACGCTTCAACTTACAAAAATATGAAATTTACATTTGCGTAGCAAATTTCACATAGTATAATTTTGTCCGAGTAATATAGAGCACCGAAGCGAATCTAAAAACCAAATTGAATCGGAGACCCGCGTATAAAGAAGTTTAGCGCGTAGACAAAGCCGAGCAATCTTGTAAGTGGTTGGAGAGGCCGGGGTGCACAAAGCCGCCCCACACCCCGGCGGGTCCTCTCCGAGATAAGCATGCCCGCTCTAAATGCCTTTAGCAAAACGCTCAAACCCGCTACTGACGAACCGAATGGGAAACTGAGTAATGCCTTTCACGGGAAACATTCTAATGTATATCTAATGAGAAACGAATATGTAGTTGCTGCCGCTAAATTTCCCGACTCAAGAATACCCATTTTGGAAAAGACACGGTCATCTAGTAAAAAAAAGCTCATAAACAAACATCGGGAATTGCAGTACTGTTAAAAACATGATGTGGATTCCCTTGAAATAAAATATTTACGTTGAGAATGAATTAAGCGAAGCTCTCACAGAAATGTTAAATGTAAATGTAGGTAAAAATACCTCTTCAGTAGCATTGCTGGCTGCAACGTTGACAACTCGCATTTTCTTTTCCGATTCTTTTACATTCCAAGTAAAGTGCATGTTGCTGCATGCCATGTTTACAGCGAGCTGGTTCAAAATGTTTTAAACCGTGTGAGTGGTAAGCTGAACGAGTAAAACCTTTGTGTTTGCGCGGTAATCTTTTAATCTATTAGTTAGAGAGTAGGGTATATGGAAACTTTATGGGATAACCAGATTCAAATGTAGAGTTTTGTCACATAAAAATTAAAACATCGTGGAAAACTTATACTAATGAATTATACAATTTGTAACCCGATATTTTTTGAGATTGAACCAAATGAGGTTAATTGTAGATATCGAAAGGTACAATTTTATCCCGAAATTTGCGTTAGGAAGGTCGGGCCAACGAAGGGTGTCGCCATTTTGAATTATTCATGTCGTTGTGCCTCAACCGTCAGTTTGCCGTAATGTGCGAGGAAGAAGGTGCCTCTATCGAAGAAATGTTCCAATCTATTTTATTTTACTCATGTTACTCAACAAGTCATAAAAAATGCATACTTTTAAATATACACTGATAGTTCAGTCTATATATTTTTAGAGGAAACTTGTGCGACACAACGAACCTTCTGTTCGCATTGTTATAAGAATATGAACTCTATGACATCATAATTTTAAAATATACCTCCTTATACTTAAAACAAACACAAAAGAAGTAGTCCGCGTACCTACGTATAATTTACATGTAAAGGTCATTGTATCTACCACAATATACAGCGTATGTATATTAACCAAATCCAACAAATTGAAGCGACTACCTTGGGGAGGGGTATGCAGGAAACAGAATTATTTGCTAAGCAAATCGCGTCAACGAAGCGTGACCTAGCTCACTAGATGATGACGCTACAACACTTCCTTGTAAAATAATCGTTTGAAATAATAACATAATATGTACCCATAAAACGAAGATTATATTGAACCATAAAGCATCCAGACACAGCTTTCAAAGTGAAATGGAATTAAACATTTAAAGCTGTTCGCTCAAATGCGCACCAGTGAAGCCGGTGAACTGAACGAGAAACAAAAAAAAACTCTCGTTCGTTTTATTTGTTTTTCTGTTGAAGTATCAACAATGCGATGCGTCTCGGTTACTGAAAACCGGTATGAGACGAGTCTCATGGTTGAATCAAACTTCTCACAACCGAGAACGCTCAATACAGTTTCGACTTCTACAATATTGTATGATTGGAATATTGTTTAGTGCACTTTAAAGGGCTCCCAAAATCAATATGGACTGTGCAGAAACAAAGAAAGTGTGGCTGGTGTACGAAGTAGAACTAAGTTATAATAGAAACGTGATAGCAACTGTTTTTGTACTATTCTATTCAAACGTTGATTGTTATATCACAGTTTGGTTCACTTTGCAGATGTCAGGTGTTGGGGCACTCAACTTCCTTGTTGATTGAGAACCTGCTTATTGTATTGGTGCGATCACGTTGCAACAATACAGTGTAAGCCGAAGCATTTCATATCACGTAACTCTCCCTTTCCATGCAGAATGAATAATCCAGGAGCGTGCAGTTGCACAAAAAAGCACGCATGCTGCAGTCGTAAAAGCATGAATAATAGGAGAATACAAAAGGAATATTGATAAATAGTGTGGTGTGCTGGAGAGAAGCGTGGGGCTGCGAGTGGGGTCAACGACACGCACCCGACCCACTGCGTAGCACAGATACACAGGACGTGAGTCACTAGTTAGGGTAACCAGCTGCTATAGGCAAAAACTACCCCCGCTGACGCGCGGAGCTACACACATACGCCGCTCTTATTTCTAATTCTAATTAATTAAACATTTACCCCACGGAATAAATACACAGTACTATTACGATTTCCGTATGTAAAGCAGTCCATTTTAAAACGATCCTAGTTTAAATATGATGCATTGTTGTTGAGTTAGTAATACCATTTAATAGGCTTATATTGGAATCAAACAATGTCTGTTTGTTTAAATCTATAAAATAATGTGTTACTCCACTGATTGTAGTAGTTAGAAAACATCAGATTATCGAAATTCTATGAATTCAAAAGTAATATTCCTACATCATTACAAATCGAGGGCCATTTGTAGTTGTCGGGGCATCTTTGTTTGCTGAGAAAGATACGTCACCGAACTTATCTACAGTTCACGCCATAACCACTATCAACTTAGCAAAAAGATAAGAAAATGAAATAAGGGGAAGCATAACAACTAACAAGTCACTGCGAAACTAAACGTCTACAAAGCGTTTAAAGCAAAATATCTGGTATTAAACATGTTGAGTAAAAAAAGCAAGTCTTTCGAAATTGGTCACAATTCGCTTTGGGCCTTAAACATACACGGACAACAATTGTGATTGTGTTACAGGGAGAGAAAGCGGCGACATATGCGCGACGGCCTCATTCGTTTCATGAAGTGAGGATCATGACGCCATATGGCGAGCCGACAGCTGATTCATATAGGTACATACACGCTCAATTTGTCGAATTTCGTCAAAACGAAAATTGTTCCAACAGTATTATTTGACTATTGAAAATATGCGAAGGTATTATGTGAAAATATAAGATTGTAAAGAAAACAATTCATGATAATAAAAAAATGCTCAGAGAGAAAAATTACATTGACAAAGAGCGAAGTCCTGCGAACAATCGGCCTTCACCTAGGACTGGGCATCGTCCTGAGTGCAAGTCCACGCCCGCTTGACGAGTGTATTTATAGAAGTACTACCAACTGTGAAAATGAACTTAACGTTCATAAAACAACTATCACATACGCGGTACGTGTTTCACTTTACCTTCATCACCCAACCTTTATATTTGATGAATGATTATATTAAGCCTTTAGCACTCTACCTGCAATGGGAATGATTAATTTATATACTTAAATTGAATTTTTACACGGGGCGTGCTGGTTGCGTGACTCATATAGTTAACTACCGAACCTAAAGGCGGAAACTGATTAGAAATGACGTAATGACTATTGTAGTTATTCATTACAAGATCTGCGTGAGAATAATCTCCAAGGAGAAGGCAAGCATTGGTTGAATCGAATGTTTTCCCATGATTAGAAGGTTACTTGCAAAACTGACGGTTAAATCGACTTGCAACGAATGTCTTCGTTCAAAATACTGCAATGTTTGCAGTTTATGACTTCACAGCTCTGTTTGTGTGTTTAATAAACATGACACTATTATGATACGACGCATGATAAAATCTTAAACAGTTATTGACGTTCTGTTGAATGAGACAAGCTATGTGCGATATGGCATGTTGATGAGAAAGGCTGAAACAATTACTTTGGTGTTTAAAAAAGCATTCGAGCTAGTAGGTAGGACACAAGACGTCAACAACCTCGCCGGTACAGATCGTGGAGGTTGCAATAAATACGCCATCGACGGGGCGCTGGCCTGGTCAAGAGCCTTTCAAGGCCAGAAGGCGAGGCGGGGGGTGCGCCCGCGCCCCACATCTGCGCCGGCCTAAGCCACTCTTGCCCTACCGCCTGCATTCCAACCACCAGACACGAATCGTTTACGCAGCCACATTCAATATTATGTTTTTGGCTCTAAACTAAACATTATTTTAAGACGTATTATAAAAGTGAAGGCCTAAACACAAAACTAATAGAAAAAACGTGACCAAAAATTTCGTTAGGATACCGCGTGCTTGGGTTCTTTAACCAAGTTTCCTAACGAGGTTTTCAAGGTCGCATGTTTAATGACTAACTTAAATTTAGATTTAAAACTTCTGCGAATTAAAAACCAATCAGTTACGTGTAGAAGTAACATAACAGAAATGTTGGTATTATATTTAGAATGGCTTACTTCACCATCTCAGCAAACAATGGCAGTCCAGTCATACAATCCAGGATATATTCCTATGACAATAAGAATCACAGTCACAACACAAACACTTTGAGCATCTGCTGGTACGCGTTGAAAGGAGACGGCCGCACGTCACTGCAGGCGAGGATTCAACAAAGGATTTAGTAGAGACAGGAAGTGTGCTGCGGGCCGTTGCGAACTCACCGAAGGTCGAGGAATCGCGCGCCCTTAGTTCTTCTATCACAAGACATATCGTTTGTCGGTGGTTGTATGTGGTTAATGTTTGTCTAGTATGTAGCTGACAGCATGCTGTCGAGATAGTCGCGTGTTGTCGCGCTCACGGACACTACCACCGGCGGCGAGTGATCGCGCGCACTGAGGGCCTGCTACCTGGCGGTTCCGCGGCGCGGCGGCGGAGGTGCGCATCGACGCACGCGCAGGTAACCGGGCCGGAGAGGGGGCGCTCACTTTCCTCACTATGCCATGGGGTTTACAATACTCGTCCTTCGGTATTTTTGGCTTCAGTAAAACAGCTCTATTACGAATTTATGGTTGCTATCAGCTTAAACTATGTTTCTTTAGAGTTTATTATTGTTTTGTGTTATATCTATTATTCTGATTATTCTATAAGACTATTATTTCGGATTAATGAAAGTACCGAAGTAAAGTTACTAATAGTTTGAATTTTATCAGCAAAGTAATAGCATCGGGACTCGGGAGTCTACGAAATTCAGAGTCTGATCAATTTATTCAGCGGCAATTAGAAGATAAAGTTTCCAAATTAAAGAGAAACTTTACGAGTCTAAACTCCTAATTTACATGTAAATATTGTTTCTACAAATATGAATCATTTACGGAGGCCCGGTTAACTTTCACCGGGGTCGTGGTAAGGCAATTAACTGCCTTAAAGCGTTTATAAGCCTATTGTTAGCACTTTCATGGCATGAATTTAACGATGAAATTAAAATCTAAAATTTATATTGAATTGCAAAACCTCGAGAACCAAATCGATTTTGCTAAATTGGTCTGTATCTTAGAACACTTAGAAAACAAAAAAAACTCAAAGACACCTTCAAACAATTGCACTAAAAGCTAGAATTTGACGCTTCGGATACTTCCAATCAATTCCTTTTTCAATTCAAAGGGCCCCAGTGAACTCTAAAAGGTTGGAATGGTCTACCTGCGCTACATGATATTGAAAGGGCACACCTGTGAACGTACCTTGTGACGTCACTCAAAGTTCCTTCACCTGCCCTGTTGCCCGCCACTTCTATGACAAGATTTAAAAACGCTGCAAATCAAGCGAACTCATCATTATTTTTCTGACACTCACTGAAAATCTAGGCCAATGACTGATATATTTTTGCGTGTCTTTATGATATTACTTCTTTATTGATATTAATTGAAGGTGAATGAACTGTTTCGTTTCCGATTGATTTAGTTTTGTTTGATGCTAAAATCTGAACAACGATATTGAAACGTTGTCCATATTAATAAGATATCGGAATGATATCTCACTTTTGTTATTGTCTGTACAAGGAAACATCAGCAAAAACCCAGGGTTTTGCAGTTGCTTTATGATAATGCATATTTTTTGCAAAGGAGATTTAATTTAAAGCTTTATTTTTAAATTCTATCTCATAGTAAGGTATTGGCTGAAAGTTAATCAAAGCAACAAATCCGTATAAAACTGCGTCTATGTAGACTTGTTTCACCAGCACCATGAAGAACAAGCGAAATGAGTATTCCCGCCGGAATACACGCCCCTTGTTTTTTCGTTCCTTTTATCTACCGAAATATCATTGTTACTTCCCGTTGTTCTCGGGGTAATTCAGTTTATTGTGCACAAGTCAAAAACTCCCCGGAGTTAAAGAAAAGAAACCGCATTCTAAATGAGAAAACGTCTAGGTAACAGTTAGTTATGAACGAGGCAGAAATTATTAGGAACATTTACGAAGAACTCAGTTACTAGGTAAGAATTTTAAGTGCCATTTCAAGAAAACAAACAAGGAAGTTGCACTCAGTTATTCTGTTTCCTGAACAGAATTATTGCGATCAGTTTAAAGTTGATGCACAAAGTTGGTAATGGCTCTAAATGACGTTCTGTGTCTGAAAACTGAGTTATTATGAGACGGCAAAAATTTGCGTGGTCGATGCTTTCGAGTTACTCGATTCTCGACCTTACTGCTACACTAGATAAAGGCGAGAATATGCTTCGTACATGTCATGTGGTGCACCACCGTGCCTCATTTCCATGCCTCGATAGCGCATGTATAACCCGAATGGTTTGGAAACCGCAAATACGTAATTTATGAATATATCGCATAAATATTTTAACAATATGGAATACATTTTACCCACATTTACTAACATTAAAATTGATGACATAAATAGGTTGAATATGGATCACCAGCGATATAAGTGCTATAGCGATGTCATATGTTATTTAAAAATATGCGCTGAAATTATAAAACTTAAACAATACTAGTCTAGATTGAGGAATAAAACTTGAAATAAGAACACTCCACTACTTTTTTAAGATCCGTAGATGCGAAATATATGTGATGTGACTCTCTCTCAGACATGCGCTTTGTGAAGCCTCTCCGCGTAGGTAACAAGCAGCTTATTTCCACCGGAAAACAGCTTTGCTTTATTCCAGATAGAAGGGCAAGATAGGAAGGGTAATTGCTAGCACCGGGCTTTACCTTCTAATAGGGTCTACGACGCATCTTGGCTTTGAGCATAATTACTTAACATCGGGTAACTAGACTGGTACCAGTTAAAATCGTAATCGAAATTTGAATTTCAGAACGAAATCATAAATAATATAATATCTAATATGCACGATACGCAATAAAAATGCTTTATATATTCACGCTATACAGCCATTAGGAAATGGGCGCCACGGAGTGCAGCCCATAGCATTTCACTACGCGCCGAGTGAATCGCTGAAAAATTGCACTTTTCAACGAAATTCGAGCTCACTATTTGAATTATAGCTTGGTAAAAGAACTATTAAAAGCTTTTTAGAGACATTAAATGCATTCACCTTTTATGCTCCGACGTTATGAAAATGATTTTCAACTGCTTTCACTATAAAAACCTTCGTAACGTCACAATTTAGGTCGCGTCATTTGATGTTGAAATCTGGTGATTCTTTTAAGGAACTATAAAACTTAAATACGGCTAAGAAGAAATGAGGTGATAATATTAGAATCGAAAACGTACTTCACTTCAATGGCCATGCGATAAGCACATAAATATTCAGTAGAGTACCTACACCTATAACCTAGTGAAACATTTTATAAAATAAATCTTGTTTAAAGTCTCGGAATAATAATAAAAAGGTAAACTTTCACATGCGATGTAGATAAAAATCTCAAAGGATTGACTTATCAAAGTAAAAGCACAGAGGTTTATATTCTTTAGTGCAAGGGTAGAAAAAGCTCTATGCAAACTCCTCTGAACTAATTGTGATATACAGATATAATTTTGATATACTGTACACACATTTTTTTCGAGCGAGAGTAGGATTGAAAATTGTAGTCGGGACGAGTTTTCATTCTGAATATTCATGCTAAATTTAAGGTCAGACCGTCACGTCACCTATAGGTTACTGCTACTGAATTATATTATTGCATTGAATTATTTGCCAGGGTATAGTTAGGCAATTGTTTTAGGGTGCTAATTAAACAGACTTTACATTATTCAGCTCTAAAAATCTAAGTTGCCTTCCAAATTACTATGTCAGCCACAATCCGTGCTACCAACCACGTCGGGGTTATTTAAAAAGGGCTCTAGGGTTTATGGCGCTACGCCAGCCGCTGCCGCGGCACCGCTCGCTCGGCTCGCGCACGTATATAACTACATTTCACACGAATACGAATTTTTACAAATTTTTATAAATAACACAAAAAATAAAAACAAAAAATGTTTGCTCCTTACTCTACATTTTGTAAGAAGTACCTATTATTATTTTGAAGCGATATTTACTGCGCAAGGTGCGTGGCATACCTACGCTCAAAGTAAATAGTGACACCACTAGACAGAGGCTATAAATCTTTTTTGTATGTGAAAACTAAAATTTTTAAAACTATTAATTTTAAAAAGTTGTAGAACAAATATTGTTGGGATTGATGTGGAGAGGCTGAGTGCAAGAAGTGATGCGCTAATTAAAATTAACACTGTATTCTGTAGCTGGACTTATTATTTCTCATTGTTTTATAGTTGTACGAGAAATAACTACGTCCATATCTGAGTGAACCGTTGATCTGAATTCGATAATTTGATTTTAAATTGGTAAACCACCTAGCGATTACGTGGAAAACCTTGGGGGAGGCCTATGTCCAGCAGTGGACGTCTACATTAGAAAACCACCGTTTTCACCGTATTCATAGCTTCAAATATTTTGTAAGTATTTTATTTATGAATAAACTATTGAGAAGCTGACATTTTTCTATGGGCGAAATTGCTAAACAGAACCTTTCAAATTACTTACAACAGAATTACGTTCATTGGCGGAAACAATTTGATCCAATTTATGTCAATAAAAGAATATATACCTATAGATTTCTTTGCAGATTGACAGTGAGCAAGGTTCAGGATATTTCTATCTGGATACGAAACCCGATTCTCAAATTATATTTTAAGAAAGATTTATCTTAGATTATACGTCCTTGGCCACGACAGTATTAGTTTTTTTTTTAATTCTGTTATAATAATCACTTGTTTTCGTGTAACAAAATTGAACTTTATGGAGAGTGCGTGATTTTGTTACGTTTCATAGGAAAATCGAGATGTGTATCAAAAGATTATGGAAAATAAAATACAGTTAAGATTACAACACCGTTTACGGTAGGTACTTTATTTATTTACTAAATAAAACTAAGTAACAAATTCCGTGACCGTGCTGATGAGGAACTAAAAGTCTTTTATTCTTAAGGTCACCAAATTTTTGTGAAGACTTGCGTAATTATTTGTCCAAACACAGTAGTGGAGGTCGCGTTTTTGCAGGGAAATCATAACTGAATATTCGACCTTTAAAACTCGGCATTGTTAGGGACGCATAACAGAAGACATTGCTTCCAAGTTGGAAAACATTGCACTTCCTTATACGAGTTATTTATATTGTGGTTAGGATTATGTTGACTAATCATGTTTTAGGAGGCTTGTGCTACCTATAAAATACTAGTTTTTACACCATTTTTAATACTCAACATGTTGTCAACAGTGGTCACTTCAATTGAATGTAGAGTTATTTTCAGTGATTCATTGCCTGTCTAAAAAATACGGTACAACTTGTACTTAAATCATTGAAAATAAGACTAAGAATACATCTTAACATTGTAAAAACATGAAAGGGCTCTCTCAAAGTATGCCATATTCTCAAAATCCGCAATCTTAAAAACGGACGCTCGTTAAAGACTTTTGAATCATATTTATCGAGCTTCAGAATTTATATTTTACCTGGACGTTTCGTAGGTGAACGGGATGACATGCATCTATTTGACAGTATGAAAACAATACATCACCTCCATCTGTACCGTGGTTTATGTACTCTACATAGCTTTTAGGATTCAAACAAAAAGTGCTGACAATGTCCTGAGTTTTAAGTTTAAGATTTTTATATTCTAAAACATACATTTTATAGACTTTGCGGCTCTTTTGTGTGTTTCACCTGTACTAATATACAAGCAGATGAGTTTGTTTGTATTTGAACGCGCTAATATTGAACACTATCAGTCAGAATTAAATTCTGTAGAGGTAGGTTATAGGACATATTGTACCTATCAAGAAATTTCTACGGAAACAAAAGTTACAAGGGAAGTAGTAACATCAAAAAACGTATTATCACAGGCATACTTACAAAGAATATAGTTTGATCCTAAACTCACAATCGTGTATCGATATCGGTAAAAAGGCTAAAGTTCCAAATACAAACGACAAATGTATGGTTATCCATCACCGGCCCGAGAACATAACCTCGGTACAGATATTTACAGTAATTCAAAATACAAACGGACGAAACGCGAGCTATTCCTAAGCGGCTCGATCTCGGCATGCGGCCAATCGCGAGGGTCTGCATACCGAAACAATTATTGTTGATTGAGCTTGACGTCAATATGCGGATTGTTTATACCTTAAAATTGAATAATACACTCAGTCGAGGCGCAAGTATTTTTTGGTCGCTAATTTATAAGACCGATTTGTTATTCAAACGTAAACATGGTTTTTTGCCACCAAAACGTATTTTTGTTGAACTAATCAATTTGCAAAGTATTTTATTTGTTTTTATAAAGAAAGTAGGTATATTTGCAGTCACAAATCTAAATGGAAGTAAAAACAAAGTAGGCAAATGTAATTTAAACGCTGAAGGCCCTATCACATGAGAACGCACGGCGGCACTGTAGGCATTTATTTCAAAGATGCGGCCGAGTTGATTTACTGTAGATATCTGTACTGTGACATAACGTAACAAACGTCGTCGTCTTCTGTCATGCTTTAAGAAATTCCATAAGCCTCTTTGACAACGCGAAACGAGAGTAACGGTACTTTACAGTATTTTAAAAGAATAATTCTCAGCTTGACGTCCTTATTGATGTGTAGGAATGAATATTGCCTTGTAAACCAGAGATCACGAATTTGAATCCCGGTGTATTTGGGTTGTGACCACACAGCTATTTGCTACCAAGTCATGGATGTTGGTAGGGAAGGAACATCAAGCGTTTTCTGTAATCTGTCAAAAAAATTACTTAAATCTGAATTCTCTGAACTCTATGCCCTCGACGTTAAGTTAAAATTGGTTGGGGAAATTTGACAGGTAATGTAACGCTTAATCTGCTGCCTTCTGTACAATTTACTTATGTTTGAAGTGCAGAACTAATTATAAACTATAAAAAACATCATTGTATTGTGTAATATCTTAATATAATCACATTTTGTTTGATTTTGGATGGTGATAACAGATCTCCTATGACGTGACATTGAAACTATACAATTTTCACACAAGACTTTGCAAATATTACGAATTTGTTTATTGAACTTGGTGATACGTGCTGTGTATGTCTGACATGATGGGAATTATTATTATATCATTTAATAACAAAAAATATAGTTGTTGGACATATATGTATTATGTATTTCATTTCATATGTCCAAGGCTAATGCAAATGATAGTTCTTGCACACAAAATAAGTAATTGCAGGCAACGGAACTGGAGACCACTGGTTTTTAAGGGAGAGTGCTTCTCCAGCCGTACTTTAGGTATAACGGTACTTTAGTTCATTATTTTACTTATTATTTAATTATTAACAAAACCCATAACCTTATTTCAAGGCCAAATAATTCGTTCATGCGTGTTTAAAATAAATTTGGTCTAAGCAGGCGCAAACGAAAAAATACCTACCTTTTCTGTAGGTATAGAAAATAGAACGGTTCAAAGATTAACTTTTCGAATTTAAATTGAGTTTCATCATTCTTTTACCGGTCCTAATAACGTTCGTCCAACAAAAAGATAATAAGCTCGAATGCCTAAAAGCGCCACTTGCCTAATGGCCGGTATCCTTTTAGTTTATAAAGCAACTTCCGTGTTAGAACTTTCATGGAATTTGCCAAGTATAATGAGACGACCCTGAGAGACTCTTAAACCGGGATACCCTGCCGTAAAGATTCTGGATACTCCTCTGAATAATTAAAAAGTTCCCCAAAGGATATAGGCCAAGAAATTGCTAGTAAAGAAACTTCAGCACTCTGTTTAAATATGCAAAGTTGTAATATATCCAAGTTACCTCTAACGAGAAGTGAGTTTTATTGGCTGTGGATGTTATTTTAACACTAGAAGGGGCTAGTATAGGATGATAATAGATAAGTAATCTCTACTGTTTTAAGACAAGGTGCGTCGCCAATCCTAGAGAAATAGATAGTACGCAGCCTCTGCAATTCGGAACATAGCCAAGTGGTTTAAGTGAAAATGAAAACTAGCTTACCTAGCATGACTTTTGGTATACTTCACACAACCATACAGGGTCTACGGCCATATACCTAACAAAAAAATGAAGTTATGTAGCTATGAACTTAGCAAGGAACTACGGACATACGAATTTAGGCAGACTATTCGATGAAACTGGTCTGAGAAGAATATTGACAAGTAAAATAGTTAAATAAATACCTACCTACAAAATTATACATGTAGAGCACGTCCACTTGGCTTATTCGACGACTTTTTATAGTTAAATGTTAACCTAAACCAGCATCAATTAAATTGTATCTAATAATAATTAGAGTTCGCTTCGACCTGATGTCATTAAACTGGAGCTGGTTCCATATAAACGTACTACGCATTAGGTTATTACATTGAAAGGCGTTCAACGGTCACCAAAGCAGGTTTTACAAGTAACATGTGAAGTAACGGAAAATATAAGACATCCGAAGCGAGAATAAGTTACTTTTACCACATATTTTCAACCTGACTTTAAGTTCAAGAAATCCAAAACATTTCTGAATCAAATAAAAAAGGAAAGGTGGTAGTCACTGGTTACAGATTGTCTGAATACTTATCCTACCAGGTGCATTTATTCAGTGCGATAAAATCAAGGATTTCCACTTTCAGAAATTTACTGTAGGTATCTGAATGCGGCAGAACAGCGTACTCAACCTTAATTGTCTGGTCTTTCTGATGCTCAATTATTCTAGATGTAATTGCTTACATAGAAACAAATTATTCTTTAATAAAAAAAGCTATATTGAAAATAGGTCACACAGGTTTAAACCTATGTACCTACATATGATCGCTTACTAGTGTAATTCGCAATGACAAATCAGACAAGGTCTTCTAAAGTGAATGGCTCCAGAGTTGATTTTTTAATGCCAATATTGACGTGAGAACTTTAAAACAACAATGGTTGAAATAAGTTTTAATAGTCAGTTAATTTACCTTGAAAGGATTAAAGCTTATAGTCCAAAATTAAAACGGTGTATTTATTTATATTGAAATTATGACCGTAAGAATTCTAAAAAATATAATACATTACTTTACGCCTATATCTCGTATGGGGTAGGCAGAACAGCAGAGGTTATAAAACCATCTGATGTCACGTTTGACAAGTTTGGTATTATAATGATGGAAAGAGACTATTTCAGTGACAGGGGGTAAGCCTATCGCCCGCAAAAACGTACTAAAAAAACAACTCGAAACTTTATCTCGAAACGGATTCCTGTGTTATCAAACGTGTGGAAGAAATTTCAAACCACTTAAAGTTCAAGTCACATGATATGCTTGTGTATTAAATTTCTTACATAACTATGTCTAGATGTCAGTAGGTTATGACAAATATGTGTTTCGTATAGAATTTCATCCAAAAGCGTTCCTGTAAAATTGAATCAAGGGGCAACTCCCTGATATTTTTGGGTATATACAGAAAAATATATAAAACTCAAAGAACACAAAGTTATACATATTATATGCCTTTTCCTGGTCATATTACTAAGTTGTTGATGTTAGCTACTCTTTCACGCCAAAGCAGCGACTTAATAAGCTAAATTTAACAAGTGCATATTCTCATAAATACGATCTTATCTAACCGGGATTAAGATTAACGCGAATGAAGCCACGTGAAAAAGTAAGATTTATAATAAAAATAAACGTAACAACAAAGACTGGCTGTTTGTTCGTAAGCCGTCTTTAAAAAAACTATTAAAAGATGCCACACACGAAGCCTAGTGTTGGGCTAACCATGACACGCGACGCAACGCAATTTCCACCGCCACTAATTAAATTCCACCATGATTCAAACGCGGCAGGGGCTCACGTGCCGACACGGTGAAAAAACTAAATTATCGATGCTGAAACTATTTCCTTTAAGAGTTAAACATCCATTAAGTATTAAGAGTCGTTAGAAATAATAAAAAATCTCGATTTGTAGATTTAAGCTTAGGTATCTATATTAACACAATGATTTAAGAGTTTGTTTATTTGTTTAAAAGCGGTTACACTAGTAACACTGCTAATCTTATTTCAAAAATGCTTTTAGCCATGATATGAAAAAATATATCATGGCCATGCTGGACTGGGAGCGAAAGAAAAACATAGAATGTGCCAGCTGCTTCTCTTCCCGGGCATACTGTAAAAGTCAGTTAAGGGACGGAGGTTTTATTGACGTTTTCGTGGGCGATAGGCTGACCCCCTATCACTACAAGTCTCTCTCCATCATTATAATACCCCCAAATTTGTCAAACGTGACATCAGATGGTTTTATAGCCTCTGTTGTTCTGCCTACCCCATTAGGGATACAGGCGTGACGTTATGTATGTATATCAAGAAATAGGACCAAGTTAAGTTAAGAGGAAGAAACCGTTTGAAGCTACCAGTTATCATCCAATAAGTAAATAGCTTTCAAAATATTGAATGTAGATAAATTCATCGTGTAACTTTAATACTATATCGGTTGCACATGTACTTGAAATAGTAAGAAATCCGAAGCTGCGTATAAAGTTACTAATAACTGTCATTGGTCTTGATCGAGTTAGGTATTATGTAGGGCACTTGGATGCATTGGATAATATGACACCCACTATCAATATAAATAAGGTCAAAGATCTTATAAGAACAAGCCTGCGCGCGCGGTTTTAGCCGCGTAACTTTAGATCCAATAAGAACTTATCGTGTGAAATAAGAATATTAAAATCGATTCATAACTGTCCAAAAAAATCACGTAATAAACATACAAAAAAAAATCATACTAATTGAGCACCTACTTCTTTTGAATGTTTCGGTTGAAAATCACAAGTAATGTTTTATTTAGAGTTATGCTGGCAATATATTGAAGATATCATACATACATACATAACTTCACGCCTGCATCCCTTATGGGGTAGGCAGAACCAGAGGTTAACAAACCATCTGATGTCACGTTTGACAAATTGTAATTGGTATTATAATTATGGAGAGAGACTATTGTAGTGACAGAGGATCTATCGTTCACAAAAACGCCAATGAAACCTCTTACAGTATGCCCGGGAAGAGAAACAGCTGGCACATTCTATGTTTTTCTTTCGCTCCTAGTCCAGCACGGAAAATTCTAGACATCATGGTTGTATATCTTGGCTGTTTATGGTGTTTCATAATATGTCAAAACTCAATTAATAAATAAATAAATTCGATACAATTTTAATAGATGTGAACCACTATGCGTGTCGGGTCTAAATTATTACTTATGAGATAACTTTTCAATGTTAGATTTAATGTTTTAATTATGGTGATATAAATATTAATTATGTTTACATCCTTGGCGACGAGGACTTAAACTAAATCACTTATACGTTTCTGTCGTCGTCAAGAGCGTGCGAATAAACAAAGTTTCCTTATTCGTTTTCAGGGTTCCGTATTTAAGTAGTACAAAATTAACGCTTTATGCGCTGAAATCTCAGGACATAAAGCGTTATAAATAAATAAATAATAATAAATATTTCTGACACTCACACAACATTATCCAGCCCAAATTAAGTTTTTTAAAGAACTTGTGTTGTGGATACTTGATAACTGATATACTTTAGAAATATAAAAACATACATAATAAATAAATACATATTTTTTATTAGAATAAACTTAAACATATAAACATCCATGACTTGACGACTAATATCTGTGTTTATCACACAAATATCCGCCGCCGCCGGGATTCGAACCCAGGACCTCTGGCATAGAAGGCAATGTATGTTACCGCTACACCAGCCGGTCGTGAAATAGCTATCGTTAATATAGCTATCGATCCGATTCTTGGAATAGTTTTGAACAGTGCCAATTCAATTATTTTATGAGAAAATCCTTTTTCGGATTATTTTTTAAAACTAGTCGTGTAGGTCCCACTTGAGGATTAAAATGTGGTGCGTTTCGGTCTAATGGTGAATCGTATAAAAGAAACGTTTTTCTATTCGCTTTTCTACATAACACGACTTTCTTAAATTTTACAACCAAAAAATGCAAGTTCCTTCCCTTATGTATCCAAAGATAACAATATGTTTTAGTAAAAACTCAGCTTATTTACAAAATACCTACAGAAAATCCGTAATCGAATCTGTAAAACAATCCATTCTCATAGATCACTAAACCAGTTTACGGCTCACAATTCTTTTTCGATCAATACGGATGGTTTTACGGTCCGCTTATTATTAGAACCGGGCGTTATGGACTGACCGCAAGTAGGCAAGCAGTTTCTTCTATAAGTGATAAAAAAATATTTCAATCCTATAAAACAAACATTAATCAAATATCTGTAGGTACTGATATACAAAGTTAAATATAATTATTTTTTTGTAAAGCAAACATCGGCATTGTTTTATACCGGTAGTGCCTATAAACTAAACTATTTATGTAAATTCAATTTAGCATTGAAAATATTAAGTTGCTACAGTGATTAAATTATATAAATAATTTTAAATTGGTAATGACTGAGGTAGCATGCAACATGCTTAGAACGAAATAAAAATCGATTAATATTTATAAAGGTTTTACTAATTCTTGAATACTCGTATACAAAGACATTTGGTGACCCAATAACGATAAATAACAATACATCGCTAGCAGGTCACAGATAACAGGACAGTTTGTGTCCAACATTCACTTTATTAATTTCTATTTCCAACTATTAAAGGCATTTGAGTCATTTTGCAATAAATAATCACCACGTTAAGTCAAATAGCTTACTCTGAGTCATAAAATATAAAGAAACTATACTGCTCCGGTTATTAGCTAGGTATATATGAAACAGTATAATAGTGTTTAAAAATGGAACAAGAAACATACATAGATAAGGCACCAGAACTCGAACAAACACATCACAAAGAAAGGATAACAAAATCACCACGCGCTCTGTTACCAGTTACTAAGTCGATCCATTCTTTAAATAAATAAAAAAAAAAACAGTTTGACAGATCCTCTTATTTAGTACACTACAATGCATAAGCAATTTAAATGTAACGGCTTCTAAAATTATGAAATATATGTGCCTATTTACAGAACAAATACGTAGAGACGAAA
The DNA here is from genome assembly GCA_944452665.1 of Stenoptilia bipunctidactyla. Taxonomy (NCBI): domain Eukaryota; kingdom Metazoa; phylum Arthropoda; class Insecta; order Lepidoptera; family Pterophoridae; genus Stenoptilia; species Stenoptilia bipunctidactyla. The sequence continues at coordinate 14,488,011 of OX101740.1, read as the reverse complement.
AGCAATTTATTGTTTTGCTCTCGAATCGAGGTTAAAACTCCTTAGACAACTTTTATCCAAGATCAATATTTTTTGTTAAGGCCACTCCATTAAGCGTATTTTTGCAATAACTAAGAATAGAAGTCCTAAATAAATTTTACTATAAAGTTATTTATACGTCCAACACAAAGTAAACAAAACAATCGACATACCACGGACGCTTCAGAGCTGCGGATTCCACAAAGTCCTCATGGCCATATTCACAATCCAAAAACAATGTCTCGGTCACTTCACAAATTCGACGTGCATATACGTTTCGATAACTACCAAATAATATGTAGCAAAGCTAAGTGCACGGAGCAACGCGCGGCATCGTACTGGGATGGATGACGGGCGCTATCATGGCTGCGCGCACGCACGCAGGCTCACAACACAATTTCCCCCACGCAGCACACTCCGTTAGTTTTGTCGTATCGATAATGTATTTCACACTACAAACTATGTATTTCCTAGACAACAGGTTCCGCGTTTGTAAAAAAAAATAGATCGTTTCATTTAGATTCATTTGTTTGCAGTCACAACAACTATATTTTAAATATTTCCGAATGCATAAAAGCTTAAATTTGAACTATATATTTTTTGCGTTTATAGGAGAAAAGTAGCTTGTAAATAAACAAAAAAACTAACATCACTGTTCTGCACAAAGAGGTAATGCTGAGTTCCCACGAGAATCAGCTGTGTAGTCAATATTGATTGTAGTCTTTATTTCGAGCAAAAATAGAGTTTATTTTTATCTCGACAAATTTAAGCTTATAACCCGTGCCGATATATTCCTAGGGAGACTCGTCTAGACACTAGAACAATGAAATTTTGCATTCGGACTCCACGGAGCTGAGGTTTTAATTTATTCCATAAATTAACCCACAATATGCCCTCTGGAATAATACATATGATGTTAAAATAAAGGATGTGCATTTGTGATACGATTATATACCCTAGCTTTGGGAAGTAGGTTAACGTAAATTGCGTAGTAATTTTTAATTTTGCTAACGCTAATGCGAATAATAGAAGGAAAGAACGTTATAAAGATGTAGCTAATAAGAGTGCGGCATGCAATCTGGAAATGTTGAGGAGAGTAGCTCCGTTAGGTCACGGTAATATTATCGATACAGTATTGCAACGCAGCCACAGCTTTGAAATAAATGCCTACAGCAGCGCCGCGTTCACATGTGATAGGGCTGCCGCCGCCTTCAGCATTTTAATTACATTTGCCTGCTTTGTGTCTCATGCTATTTCATTTAGTTTTGTGATTGTACATATACTTTTTTCATTTAAAGAAATAAAATATTTGTGAGTTGAATACGTTTGTGTCAAAAAACCATGTTTACGTTTGAATAACAAATCGGTCTTATAAATAAGCGACCGAAAAATGCTTGCGCCTCGACTGAGACGTACAAAATGATTTATTATTAAACTAGCAGTTTCGCGAGGTCTTCCCCGCGCAGTTATGTCCCAAGGGAATATCGGGATAAAAAGTAACCCTATATGCTATTCCAGACTGTACACTATCAACATGCCAAATTTTATCCAAATCCGTTGAGCCTTTTTGCCGTGATAGAGAAACAAACATCCATACATCAAGACATCCATACATCTATACATCCAAACTTTCACATTTATAATATTAGTAAATAAAATAAAAATAAAAAATCTTTATTTGCATGGAAATTGGTACATTGGAGGTCTTATTGTATACATAGAAGTTTCACAATATCCTACCGCCAAGTGTCAGTGCGCAAAATATTAAATTTGAGATATGTCGCGATGCATGACATTACCTTATAGTCAATTACAATAGTCTAATGTGATAATTATTTATGTCACAATATTTTTGTCATTTAGAAAATCGTTATTAGAATAATATAATTTATACAGCAAGAATTCCAAGAGTCTAGTTTTAAATTTATTAAATGGTAATTTTTTTTATTTTATCTGATAGTTTATTAAAGATCTTAACTGCCATACATACAATATTTATTTGAAATTATGTTAATCCTTGGGCAAGTACATATTGTTTTTTCTGGTCTCTTGCGACCAGAAATCATTTCCCGATTTGTTGGGAAGAAATGCGGGTGTTTTTTAACAAATAAACCCACTTCATAAATATATAAACAAGGCAACGGTAAAATTCTGAAGTTCCTAAAAATTGGTTTACAACTGTCGATATAGCCTGCACCGGATAATGCTCTAATGCATTTTTTTTGCATTTTAAAAATGAAATCGATATCTACAGAGTTGCCCCACAAGAGAGAGGCTAAGATTTTAAAGTATAAAAAATCCGCATTCCAATGTAAAGCTCAATGTTTCAGCATGCAGACAAGTGCGTCTGGCCGCATGCCGAGATCGAGCCTCGTAGGCATAGCTCGTGTTTCGCCATTTGTATGAAGTTGAAATACTGTATAGATAATATTACCCTGGTTAGGTGTTCAAGTTTTTCAGTGCATCTCTTGATTCTTCCGTATGAAGGCCGTTATCCAACGCCGTGCCAGATGCTGCACTTACCGCGTCGACCGTGTCTATCTATTCAACGTTGCTACCTTCCACTTTTGAAATTACCGTTTTAATGCATTGAGACATTTGCTACAAATTTGCTGTAGAATGACAATGACAACGTATTTTTTTATTATAAACGTTTGTATTGAACGGTTTAACTTAATTCAGTTCATTTTGAGTTATTTGCTTCATTATTTAAAGGGATAATCAACGAATGCAAAGCATTAAAAAAACCTACTTCACGTCAAAACTTTGGCTGAGTTGAGAATATCATCAAGGTAAACATACTCCGAAATCATACATATTTTTTCAAAAGTTTGAAATTTTCAATGAAGTACCCAACCGATTTCGATGAAATTTAAATGGGACTAACTATGAAGTATCCTCTATCATATGAATGATAGAGGATACTATCATTCAAATTGATTGAAAATTTTCAAAACCAATTCATATTTGTCCGAAATATCGAGCAACAAAGACACAAAAAAAAAACATACAGACGAATTGAGAACCTCCTCGGTTGAAAAAGACACCTATTGTTGAAGTTATACCTTTATATTTGTAATTGAATTTCATATGTTTTTCAACCTTTGACCAATTCAGGAACAAAACTAGTTGCTTCCTGTTTTTAAGGAGTTAAATTCCCGATTGCGGTAAAACAAAATTGGATTATTTGAATATATCAAGGACAAGTAACTTACTTAAAATGCGAATAAATACGAAACCAATAATATATTAAAGTGCTTATTTGCATAAATGTTTATAATAGGGTAAAATAAACGTGATATTGAAAATATCCTTGCAAATCCGTAGACGCAATATTACTATCACTTTTACAAGCTGTCATACAACCATTTAAGGAAAAAATCAATGGTTTAATTATTTCATACTTACGCATTAATTAAAACAATTTTACCTGCAAGCAAAAAAACACATTTTAAATTATTAAATAAGTAAAGGATTAGTAAGTTGTATTCGAAACTTAAAAATAGTATGTATGAGTATTTTTTGAAATAGATACACAGACTCGAGTTATGTCACGTGTGTAAGTTCAAGATCAAATAACTAAAACTACATAAATATGTAATCAGTTGCGTAACTCAAAAAATCATGTTGATTACGGTTACGACGGAAATTTCGAAATTCATTTAAGAAAATACCAAACATGTTTACACTAAGGAGGTCAAGTTCTCGGGCTGTTTGTCGTCTTTTTCGAACCGCCAAGGGAACTGCCAAACTCTGCATGAAAGGTGAACATTTTTGAGTTAAACCAAAAGTTTCTTCGGTTGCGAAACATCCGCAAGGTGTGCGACAGGTTCTGAATTAACAATATAGCAGCGGACCAAAACTACGGCCTTGTGGTACGCCAATAGTAGACACATACATGAGGCATAATGACGTCGCCGCGGCTAGCAAGGTTAGGTATCTTGACTCAAGCACACTTAATAACAAGGTCAAGTAACGCATTAGATATTGCACGATAGACACCATTAATCAAACCTTATCGCCCTAAACCTTATCCTTAGAGCAAAAAGACATAAAATTCAATAAGTTGTGTTTGAAAATAATAACCATTTATCGATCAATAAGTATATTTTTCGATTGAAATCTAAACATATAACGTTAATGTCGTCTAATTGGAAATATTAATTTGATGACAGCAATCAAACACGATTCAATTGCAAATCGATAAACTATATTTCAAAATACTGAGTTGCTAATTAACTGATAACTTACTTAAGGTTTCATATCAGCATTATTTGAAACAGCAAATTTGCTAACGACCTCTTTGAACACTATTATAATAAGTAATTAGAAATACTTTGCCTTAATTTGAAAGTAACACAAGCCGTATCAGTATATTTTAGGCTATTCAATATTTTGCGACTGACGGTCGCTTCTTTAGAAAGAGATTGTTTCTTATCAAAGATGTTCTAATTAAAATATTAATATTACTTTAATCAAGCCAGCCTTACCATCAGAATTAATGAAAACATTTTGGATTCGGAATGGTGTTGAGTATTCAATTCACTTTGAAATGTATTTTTATTTAACAAATCTGGTAGCTAAGTCTTTAATAAATTTGTGACGTAGATTTGAACTTTGTCCTTTGTGCACCATCATTAAAGACTAGAGTCCGATTATAATATAGCTAATAGTTTTTTAATTGACTGGTACAATCAAGTGAAGATGTTTTGAAAAGATAGTATAAAAACATCCGACGAAAAAAAAAAACATTTTTTTATTCTCAAGATAAAATTCTTTTGACGCTTCCAAGGCGTTGGAGGATAATCAAAAGGGGCCTGTATTTGATCAAGATATCGTCGTCGATGGCACTTTCTAGGGTAAGTGTTCACTCCAGTTGTAGCACGTCGAAGAAACGCTTCAGCGACTGCCTGTGTACACTTGGTCAGATGCGCGCGCACGACGATCAATACCAACTGCGCCGAGGAAACACGATGACTCCTAAACTTCTCTACCATTTTTTCGCTATGCCAAAACCACTGTTTTATATTGAAAATTAAACTTTTTAACTGACGTATCAAAAATGTGGGTTGAGTAACATTTTAAGGATGCCTTTGAAAATTTTATGATGTTGGCAGTAATTCGTAGCTCGTTTGAATGTATAAACTTTGATATACTGCATTTCTGATTATGAGACACACAATGTTAATTTACCAGCAGCTTCATTGCAGAGTTACCAAAATACAGCGGGGTTAAATGATCGGATAAATTCGATAGTCATTTGCTACATTCAACGTAATTAGCAAGCTGGCATAGTTACGAACTACGCGATCTAATTACTGAACCGTACTACTAATAGAGTTTAACTAGATGGAAAAATAATTAATAATATACCATCCTTATATTAAACCTATAATAGCATTTAAAATATATGCGGTTTAGAACATGTAACGTAATTTATATGTGGCATCGGTATTATATAACGTTGCGAGTTACACAGATGTAAATAACATTATTTTGCGGTTAAGTACTTTTGATCTTGAATGTTTCGACGGCGTGATGTCTATAATGATTTTCTAGTTATACAACATCAAGATATCTAAGTACTGGAATTTCATTAATAGTGTTTCATGTTATTGAACGTTTGATGTCAGTGAGCTTCTTTCGGAGAACGAGTCTGTTTTGTTATCGATAACCTTTTCCAAATCAAATAATAGTCCGTTAACAAAACATTTATCCTTTCTTAATAGCAACCGAGATGTGGTGACAAGGCTTTTGTTATGCCAATGTGACTTGTATTGTCAATTATGCCTTCTACGCCATGTTTGTTGCTCGAAAGCAAAAACAGATTATTCGTTAAATAACAACGATGAAAATGCTTAAATATTATTTCACAGGGATTTATTTAGCGGGTAATAAATAATGGCCTTTGTGAAATACTTTTGGAGACAAATTACGAGATAAAAGAGTAAGTAAAGGTGAGCTGTTCATTATTTTACCTTCGTATTAGGTAATATTCTTGTCCTTTAATTGTCTATGATATTATGAAATTATTTTTTTTAAATCGCTATTTTCAGTATGAATAAGTATAGTATAGTTTTGGTAAGTTTCTATTTATGACTTCGGAAAAGACGTCAACAAGAAGTGCTCTGAGAAGTCACAATAGAGAAGTGTATATGCGAACCGTCACAATGAACTGCTGGGTGGGCGTCGTGCGTTCATTGACCGCCATTGTCAATCTTCAGGTACTCAGGACATAACAAAATAGTCTAGTTAATAGAACAAGCTTACCCTAAAAGAGAGAAAGTTCAAATGTTTCAACAGCACTTTCAAAAGTAGGTTTCGAAAAGCTATTGTTTTATCTAAATATTTCATGTTTCTGACTGATACATGATACATCAAAACTTTTACCGTAGGCCCCATTTACAAATGCAGTTCCCAAATTTAAGATTCGCATAATGCTGCCTATACTAAGGGCACAAATATGAAATATATTCGAATATTTCATGTTGGAAAGCTGCTTTAAATCGGAGAGTGGTTGTCGTTTATGTGTGCACACGTGTTGTCTCAGTTAAATATAACCATCAGTTCAACGCACGAGGGGCGCGCCTCGTCCGGCTAACCCACAACTATAATATTTACTGCCAACTTCACGCCATGACTTTGACTCTGACTAAAATATTTTACAAACTCATCCGCATGCTTTGTTCAGAACTGATCAGGATTCATTTAAATCAACTTTAGAAACGGGATATTTACCATGTTTTTGATTTATTTTGAGTTCTCGATATTTCGGCACTGTTACAAGCGCCATGATCACGACGGTACTGAAGATGCGGGTAAGCTTGTTTTTATTCACGGGCAAACAAATCTGTCTACCCGCTTTATTTTGCGTTTCGATCAGGATTCGTGCATCATCGTAAGGAGTAAATCTAATGTACAATGAGACATTTTCATTGATGACTCACATAATATGGTATTTTACAGACGATTTTGTCTTTGTATGAGAATTTCTGTAAGCTAATATAAATAGTATCCTAAAAGCAAACCAAACGTGGGGAATGAGTTTGCATGTTGTAGAAAGGAAAAGCTACACGATTTAATTTATTTTGATTGAGAGAAACTGTTTTTTTTCATAAATGAAAATTGCTGGACTGGGAGCGAAAGAAAAACATAGTATGTGCCAGCTGCTTCTCTTCCCGGGCATACTGTAAAAGTCAGTTAAGGGACAGAGGTTTTATTGGCGTTTTTTGCGGGCGATAGGCTGACTCCTTGTCACTACAATAGTCTCTCTCCATCATTATAATACCTTGAAATTTGTCAAACGTGACATCAGATGGTTTGATGGCCTCTGGTGTTCTGCCTACCCCATAAGGGATACAGGCATTAAGCAATGTATGTATGTATGTATGAAAATTTTGGTCTGGGATATGACATGGGAGAATAATTTGAAATTCTGCGCTCTGTACCGAAAATTTGCCGTTGTTTAGTGCCTAAATATGATTCGAACACAATAATGAATAGCACATGTGGCACTATGTTTATGATAGAGGCTTGAAAATTGAAATTTACATTTCTTTTGTAAAACCAATGTCGTTTTAAAATACTTTCCAAAAAAGGAGAAGGTTCTCAATTCGTCCGTATGTTTCTTTTTTCGTGTCTTGGTTACACGATATTTCGGACAATTATGAATTGATTTTTAAAATTGTTGTTTCATATGATAGATGATACCTCATAGTTGTTCCCATTTAAATTTCATCGAAATCGGTTAGGTACCTACTTTTTTTTTATAAAATATGGATGGGACGTTTGTCTTCCATGACACCTAATGTTAAGTGAACATGAAGACTAAGGTGGTACACGTCCATCCACGAGAAACCTATTCACTCGACGCTTAAAAGTACTAGGACAATTGAAAATTTCAAACTTTTGAAAAAATATGTATGATTTCGGAGAATGTTTACGTTGATGACATTGTCAACTCAGCCAAAGTTTTGACGTGAAGTCGTTTTTTTTAATGCTCTGCATTCGTTGATTATTCATCTCATATAACTTAAACATAGCCGTGCGTTGTTCAAAAACTGAGTGCGATACCTATGTCTAAAGAGATCCTAGGACACTTTTATGAAGCTGTAAAACTTTCAGTATACGAAAATCTAATAAAACACCGCAGTCATCTACTATAATTGCTTTGACTATTTTTATTATTTCTTCCTTGTCGTGTCATAAAGCCTTTGTGTTGCATTATTTTTAATGGCTTCGGTTGCTTTTTTTCAATTCCGTAATATTTACCGAGAAAAATGAAAATATTTCTATAAAAAAAATAATCCATTATGGAATGATGACGACAAGGTTAAAAATACGTAAAAAAAAAAATGTTGAATAATCAACGAATGCAGAGCATTAAAAAAACCGTCTTAACGTCAAAACTTTGGTTGAGTTATAATGTCATCTACGTAAACATTCCCACTCATATATACGAGTATATTTTCAAAAATTTTAAATTTTCAATTAAGTGCTCATACGATTTCGATGAAGTTTATATGTGACCAAACTTTGGTTGAGTTATAATGTCATCTACGTAAACATTCCCACTCATATATACGAGTATATTTTCAAAAATTTTAAATTTTCAATTAAGTGCTCATACGATTTCGATGAAGTTTATATGTGACCAACTATGAAGTAACCTCTCTCATATAACAACAATTTTCAAAATCGATCCATAATTGTCCGAAATATCGTGTAACAAAGACACAGAAAAAATAACATACAGATGAACCTTCTCCTTTTTTGGAAGTCGGTTGAAAAGTATTTTAAAACGACATTGGTTTCAAGCCTCTATCATATACATATACATATTGCCACATTAATAACAAAATATACAGAAGAATTGAGAACCTCCTCCTTTTTTGGAAGTCAGTTGAAAATGAATCTGTTATTTATTTAATTCGTTTTAAGTCATCAGAAATAACTCTCTCACTTGAACGTCAAATTAACTTTTCATGATACTTTTTAAATGTTTTTTTAAAAAGCTGGCTTAATAGCTTTTAGCGTTTTCCAATTTCGTTAATTAAAAAACGTTCGTGTGCTGTGGTTGTTAACTGAAATTGGCCTGTAAAATTCTATGTAATAACGAATTCGGTAACAAAATATACGAATAGCAGCACTCTGTCACATAAAAGTGGTTTAACTGTTTAATAGTAAAAGCATCTGTAACATTGTAACTTTAGAAGTTCTTTTCGTGGACATAAAATAAAGGAATAGGAACATGAACCGCTTTACCATTTACTTTAATTTGTTTAAGCTTGCCTTTACTTGTACTATTTTTTTTAATATACTTTGAGACAAAACTATGTATTCATTTATTTACACTTCATTGCATACCATATAAAGAAATGTATTCTAAAAGGCCATTATACAATTGCTACACAATTGGCGGTCTTATCGCCAGCATGCGATTTTTTCCAGACAACGCGACAATTCATTCATATAACACTGTGTAAATTAATTAGTGAATCAAAGAGGTTTTTAGAATTTATAATTTTTCATATCAAAGTGATGGTAGTTCGTTTTCTGTGTCCCTTGGTGGAATGTGATCATGACGTCCAAGGCGTTATACATCGATCCACGAAAAACCTTTTCACTAGACATTAAAACCAAGACCTAATTTTTGTTACAGATTTGTGATTTGTCTCTTATTTTTAAATGACTTTTTCGTTCAAGATCTATGACTTATTAAATATAATAATCAATTTTAAAAGATTTGGCCTATTTGATCGGGCTTCTTTAATTTTGGAAATTGAACGATTAAATGTTCAAGATCAAATGGGGATTTAAGTCTCTATGCACGCGGATGAAGCGGCGGGATTCGGCTAATTTATCAATGAATTGTCTTACATTTCCTGATTTTAAAACATTCTGATTTCAAATATAGGGACTTCAAAATTTGTACTTGTGAGCTTTGATTAGGAGTTCCCAAATATGCGATTAATGAAACTTAAAATTGTAGAATGTCATGTCCGACAGGGCCTTGTTAATGGCAGTATGTTGGAGGACTGCAACTTCAAACATATTATGACCCAATTAAATAAATAACATTGCCCAATACTCAACCTATATGGCTCCACTCTAATGTAAGCTTTTAAATAAGCTAGTGTTATGGAAACCTATCCAACATACATATTTAACCAAATTTTGTCTTCATCATAATCATAACAACGCTTTTATGATCTCTTCTGGGTTTGTGAATCAGCAAACCACCAAGTTGTCCTAGAGCTGCTTGATCAAGCGTAACGACATTGAATTCGTATTTGACAAATGTACGTCAACCTCTTATGTCTGATCACTATTTAGCCATGCACGGTGACTCTGAACGACGACGTCGTATAGACCTTGCTTGTGTAATGAGCATTGATCTGTTATTGTCTTATGTGCATATGAGATAAAACATAGTGTATGCAGATAATCTTAAAGTGTTTTTTAATACCCAATCAAATCTGAAGAAAAGATTACTACCGAAATACCATTACATATCAATTTTGGTTTTCATGGGAACATGAAATCACAGTTTTCAATTTATACCTAGTGTATAAATTCTTAGGGCACACAATCCAGTTAAATATCATTTTGCGACTCACTTTGAGTCTTTTCTTTCCATCAATAATGGTCTAAGGAACTTTTCACGCGTCATGTATGTTTTGAATTTTCTAAGTCCTATTCTAATTGTATACCAAAAGGTGTGTGATTGCGGACATTGTAGCAAACACTCTCGAAACAGTCAGCTCGCTTCACTTAAGTGTTACGTGCGGTATCGGGCTCTGTTATTATAATTATGTCCGTTCTTATTAGACGGAATTGATATGTGTCCAGACTGAGTAAGTTTATTACAATTTTTAAATCAGTAAATAATTTGCTAAACGCAAACATTCAAGTTCCGATGGAGTCCATTTTGATTAATAGCAATGTGAACGGAATAAGAATTGGAAATAATTTAAATAAATCGCTTATTGAGTATCGAGTCAAGGAAGTTTCGAATGGCGACTTCGCATACATAATGTTGAGGCTACACGAAGACAAATGCAGTAGAGAATTTGTCGATTATACACAAGGCAGTCATAGTTGTGTCTGTTTCGGAAGCAAGATGTATCTTAAACTGATCATTGTATCGGCGAGTGTTGGATGTTGTTTCCGTGTGCGTCAGGAGCTCTATCGACACGAGAAGCCGCTGTCAGACAAGGTCGTGCGAACTTCTTTGTCTTTAATCTGAGTAGCTGGCGTGGCATGTCGACAAAAAACCGGCTGCGGTTGTTCACATTTGCACGCGACCGAAACAACTATGTACCTGCGTACATTTTGTTGAATTTGAATTTAGAATCGAAAGAAAAGTCTTTGATTCATAATGGAAGCTTTGGCGGAAGTTTAAACAAACAGGACGAGGGTTAAAGTTAGAGAACTTTGCAATTTATCAATTTCGCTAAACGGAAACCCGAACGAACCTTAACTTTGTAGCGGAAAGTGATAAATCAGATTTTACAGCAACCGCATCCCATTACGTAGATAGAGGTACGTTCGGCCTCTATAACTTGTTTTAGTTTTAAAATCCAATTTAAAATGTTTTATGAAAGCCTTATTTTAAATAGGAAGCTTAAATTGTTCCCGTTACTATCTACCTACAAAGGAAAAACAGGCTTGACTGAAAACTTTATTTTTGTAGTAAAACTATTATACCTAATTATTAATGAAAGTGAGAGAATAGAGCTAACTCTTTTAGTAGATGAAAAGGAAAATGTGTTAATATTTAATAGATAGGAGGCAGTTTTTGAGGTTTATTAAGTATTAAAATTATATTATGATATTAAATAACAATATTTAATGTCAAATGCTAGTAACCTCACCAAGTATTCGGGAGACTTCCTCGGCTTATACATAAACGATTTAGTGAGCTAGAATACATAATGATTATTTATCGATAACGTTCGCTTATGTATAGAAGTGGCGTGTTCATGAATATGTTAGCGATATTATGTAGGTACCAACATGTAATAGGCTTTAAGGCAAACAATCGATAAAACAGGCTTAAACGTTCAAGTCGCTACTACAAATTTTGTCTAACATATTATAATACGATTTATACGTATAAACAAACTTCGAACTTACTCCTATGCTAATAGAATTCATCTAACATTTTTTTTCGATTAACTATGAATATCACACCATACGATACATGTACAACGATACGAATAATTAATAACATATTCTTTTGATAATATTCTTAGTAATATCAGATTTTAAAGTACCTACCTACATCGTAAACGCTCCAACGCTAACAGCGTTTATTTCAATTATATTATTATTCAGAATTACTTTGTGACTAACTACTTCGCATGTTTACGTCTAAGGATATTTCCAGAGAAGAACCGGTCATTTACAGTTAGTAAAATGTTTATACGTATCGTTTTGTTGTGTACCTATTGTATACTGTGAATGCCTTTTGCAAGGGGAACCTAAAGTATTAACGAGTTATATGTATAGTTGTATATATATTTTTTAAATTGCATGTCTTGGAAAATTTGGGTGGCCTGTTCTGTACCTACTTTTGAGTTTCATGACTTTGAAGTTTTTAAAGAAAATTGGGGCATAACAATAATCAGAGTATTGGAAGTCGGTTGACAATAAGCGATGATTAATTTAAAGAGATACTGATTGAAGTCGTCGTGGCGAAGTGGCTCCCGAGTATATCAATCGATATCGATATCGCAGGTTAAGCAACGCTCGGCGGGTTAGGTACGAGGATGTGTGACCGCCAACCATTCATTTCTCACGACAACTTCTATGCTTCAGAGGGCACATTAAGCAGTCGGTCCCAGATGCTGTATACTTGTATACAGTAGTCGTTAGGCTTTGTTAGAAGCTATTTCGGCGTGATGACAAGTCTTACATGGAGCTTGAAAGCCTGAAACCTCCTCGTCATCCAGAAAAGAGACTCTTAGCCCTGCAATGGGTTTATTACAAGAAGTTGTGATGACGATATTGATACTTAAAGACCTTCAGTTAACCTGCTTCGTTGCGTAGCGTGATACTTCTTTGTATATAAAATAACAGAAGGAATGTTTTAATCGCAACTCATACAAAGAATTGTGTTTGAATAGCGTTTTGAATGTTGTCAGTAAGATTTATTCTTTTCAGTTCGTGCACTGACCTCGCAAAAAATAATGCGCTTGTTCTTATTAAAGTTTAAAATATAAGTACTTTACCTCAATTGTTGAGGATAAATATGTATACTAAGTCTCATGAACAATGACCAAAAACTCATGGACTAAGTTAGAAGAACACTAAAAAGCAAATTCATTTATTAACACTTCAGTTTATACGATACAGGTATAGTAAAAGAAAAAAAAAGTTACATTAGACATTAAAACTCGGCGCTCTTATCGCTGAGGAGCGATTTCTACCAGACAAATTTATAAATAAATCTGCGTCTTACTTGGCATTTTATACAAGGGCCAGGCAGTACCTACTTGAAGGGTAGGTACTGCCACCAAGCGGGATTAATATTTTAAACAGACAATTCCATATTGTTTATGTGCGTGTTTTCATTATAAAAGAGTAATGTTCATAGCTGACCTGTCAGATTTTTGACAACCCATGAAATTTATTAAAACAACATATAGTGCTCATTTTCGGTGAAAACATTTACTTATATTAGAAACCGCAGCAAGGATTTTAATATTTCACCCTCTCAAGTTACTCAATAGACTACTAGTATCATCCACTTGAAATGAAAATCCCGATATCGTTTCTAAAATTAAATCAAGTCTGCACCAATAGTTCAGATAAAAAAAAAAAAAAGATTCATAAAACCAAAATGAAAGCAAATCATATCTTTTTTAGAAAAAGTATACCGCCCACAAAAAAACCACCCATGATGAATAATGTAATAAGAACATTAATAATTTGTCTGGTAGGTATTTACATAGTTTTTGAAGTCGGTGCCATATCACTAAAAAATTAATCACGAATATCTACAAATATGGAAACTTAGTTACTATAGCTTCCATGCTGGACTGGGAGCGAAAGAAAAACATCGAATGTACCAGCTGCTTCTCTTCCCGGGCATACTGTAAAAGTCAGTTAAGGGACCGAGGTTTTATGAGCGATTTTGTGGGCGATGGGCTGACTCCCTGTCACTACAATAGGCTCTTTCCATCATTATAATACCTCCAAATTCGTCAAATGTGACATCAGATGGTTTTAAAGCCTCTGTTGTTCTGCCTACCCCATAAGGGATAAAGGCGTGAAGATATGTATGTATGTATGTATGTAGTTACTATAGGTGCATCCACACCGCAGTTACTTTTTGTGGAGCAACATTTCCAAATGTTACTGAGCTACATCCGATAGTAATAAATTATTCATTGTAGTCACAAAAGTTAGAGATTGTTATTTAATGTTACCGTGTTGCAAAACGTTGCTCCACAAAAAGTAACTGCGGTGTGGATGCACGGTATGAAAAAAATAATAGCTAGCCCAAAATTAAAAGTAAGTAAATGAAAAACAGAAAAAACTATCAAAATCGATTTACCCAAACGTTAGATGATTGCGAAATACTACATACATACGGATCAAACTTTTTTGCTGTCGGTTAATGTACCAAAAGATTCTCCTGAATGTGACAAATATCCTTTTAAAAACCGCATCAACATCGGTTGAGCCAAACGCGAGATAGCTAATCGTTGACAAACATACATACATACAGGTTAAACTGAGAACCTCCTTTTTGTAAGTTGGATAATCAAACAAAAACATAGCCGTCCGTGATTGGCGCAGTAATAAACTAAAATCTTTCTTTTATAATAAATGTGAAAGTTTGGCATAGGGAATAATGTACAGTCTGGAATAGCACATTAGCTACTTAAATCAGAAAGTACACAGGTAAAACCGCGCGAAACTGCTAGTACTCGGTAATTATTTGGCAAATCAATCAAACATTCGGCTGAACACAAATGTCGAAATATGAATGAAATACGAATGTTCGGCTCATATCTGATACAAAATAAACAGATAAATTGAGAACCTTATTTTTTGAAGTCGGTTAATATACTAAAACCTTCTCCTAAACATGACAAATCTTTTTCTGAAAAACGCATCCGAATCGATTCAGCCAAACGCGAGATAATCGCGGACAAACATGCATACTCCATTTTTTTGAATTCGGTTAATAAACAGGCAGCATTTCAATAACGATATCATCTTTACACATTCACATACCTAACAAAAAGTAGTTTGCCAGGTCAGAGACTGTATGGACCATGAACATTACCCTTTCGTCTGTAACTTTAATCAAAACACTCCTGGTTTACTTTGACAATTGCAATATGCTAGACCGAAGTGAAACTCGAGTCTATCATCATCGATTTCTCTCTCTAAAAGTTGTATTTAACCTCAATCAACGTCAGTCCACAGTTAGGGGTGACTTCTGGTCTTGGAAGTTCTCTGAGCTAGGACTTTGCGAAGAAGTACTTCAACTGACTTGTTCAGGAGATTTTGTTCTCCAGTAACGAAGACCTCTTTAGTTTGTTTATACCAAAATTTTGGCTTAACTTTATCACGAATTAATCTAGACTTGGTCTTAAGATAGATGATAATAGGGTTGATTTGTATAGTCAAGCTATAATAGATTAGTTCTGTTTCACAATTCTGAGAATAAGTCTTAGTGGGAGGGAAGGGCAGTAACTACCTACAGCGGAGGGGTTTGCTTAGGCGCCTATGAATGAACTCACACATCATTGGAAAGTTATTTGCGATACACGAGTGAAGTCAAAGTCAAAGAATCTTTATTTCGTAAGTATTTAAATACATTTGAAATAAGTCCCAATTTACAAATTGAACTGAATCTACCACCACTTCGGAAAATCGATCTGTTGAGAAGAAGTGGCAAGACACTCAACAGCAATCATCTTTTTAAAATACACAATAACAATATTAATTTACAATCTTCTTGCATCCGGATATCTTATAATAAAACTTTATACTTATCCTTAAATCTATCGAAGGAGACAAAGTTTATTCATTTTAGTACCTTATTTTAGACTAAACGAAGTGTTTTGTTTTGTCTAAACTATTGTATTTGTAGTCTAAACTAAATGTAATCATAACCTCAAAGACTATTGTACTAGGTATCGTATTACCCTCTAAATTAACACAGCAGAAAATCACGGCATTGACAATCAAAAAAAGCATTTTATTCTATTTCAAGAGTTTTTCCATAGCACCATTTAAACGTTTGGTGGCGCCACTTATTACTGGCAATAACAACTTGATATGAGTGAATTAAGTGCTACGCATATCTGTTGTAAACTACACATATCTGCTGTGTTTATATAATTTCGTGCAAACTCAGATGTAGCGTCAAGTGAACTATAGTTTATCATTTATGTAACTGAATTATTGTGATGCTTGATAGACTTCATGATTCACATATTTTGACGAATAACTTTATAACTATCAAACATGCTACCTAGTGTTGGTTTTTGATTATTTTAGTTAGTGGTTCGTCAGTTAGTTACCATTTTAATGTAAATTAGCAACCTTTGTTTCACATATGAAAAACAATATTTATCAACAATAATAATAAAAACCACTAGTGCGTAGTCCACCCAAAAAAGTTCAAGCACATAAGGGCCCAAAGCGGCAAAAAAAGCTTGCATTCCAAACTTCCTATAATATTGATGTGTCCTATCTGTACTTTACATAATACTTTCTGATCTGTGCAGAAAATGTTAACAAAAATAGGAACTTCCCGAAAAAATATCTCGAGTGAAATGTTAGCATTATCGGCTCACGGCAGAATAAGGTATAAAATTACACAATATTCAATTTTCCAAGCGATTAGCCGGGCAATAAATAGATTGTTACGGTATAAAGAGATCGGTCAAATTGGTCTTATTTTGGAGAAGCACGTTTTAAATTATACTTCAGACACGAAGCGAGCAAAGTCAATATTAAACCAGAATTATGGTATAATAAGTTAGAGCTCAATGACTTTATTCCAAGTTGGCTAATTTACTGATACTTGAACTTTTCAATTTTATGGGAGAAGGTTTGATTTTTTTTGTTTAAATCCTACTGACGATCTTTGAATTACGCCAACACTAGTTCAAGCTCATAAATATCTCAAACACATTGACATCAGGTCTCAAACAGTGACAAAGCTATGCCACATGGGAGAATGAACGACTCCTGTAAAAGCAGAATTTGCTTTAGGAGACAAGATAGCTAGCAACACTGAACGTTTTCGAGAAAATGTTATATTTTAGTAATGTTGCCAGCGGGCGTCTCCACTCCTACGGGACAACATATTATAGCTCCAGCTATCAGACAAGACAAGACAAAACTACAACTACTTACCTTTATATAAAACAAATTGTGATAAAGGAACTCTTCGTAGTTTAAAAACACTCAATTTTCTAGTAATATTTTTTCAACTATAAAACCTTGACGTATTAATAAGTTATTTGACACCATGGAACTAGTGATTGCATTTACATTGCATTATCAATTAGAATATTGCAGTACGGGCTATTGCCAAATAGGCACTGAAGTGAAAGAATATGCAAGAAAAGGTATTTTTTTTACGTTGTTTTGCAACGGCGTTGTTATCAGCTGTAAAATGCCAAACAAAAGAATCATAGAAACTATTTTTATTATACTAGTGTTTTCGATTTCCGCGAGGTTATATTTATTGGACACTCCGCGTGCTCTATGCTCAGTCTTGTCGTCCTTAACATCAGATGTAATCTAGGTAAAACGTAGGTTAAGTGATATCAAATAAGTAAGTAGTATCAAAGGTAAAAACAACCACCATTGCTCTACATCGTGTGGCAGTCTTGACATGCGACATGGTACAAGCGTCGTCTTTAATAATAAATACTCTTTATTGCTCCTGAACTTAAAGAATTAACATTTTAACAATATGAAAATCAAAAATAAAAATGACTATCTGGGCAGCCTTATCGCAGAATCGATTTCTTTCAGAAAACCCAGTGTATTACTCGTCAGTGTCCATCTTCCGCGTGAGTAAAAACTCGACAATTTATTCACATTGTTAATTAACTCAATTTAAACCTATCTAATATTGTCTTAAGTTTTCGCTATTCATACTATCAAATAAAAAACTTTATAACCGGATTTATCGCGTTTAATTTATGTTTTACATTTTAACTCGACGTTTCGGTGTCTTTGCAAACCCCGTGGTCACGAGCGACCGTCGTAAATTAAACGCGATAAATCCGGTTAAAAATTGTTATATACCGATGTATTCTGTAATAGTCTCTCTTCATCATTTTAATACCTCCAAATTTGTCAAACGTGACATCAGATAGTTTTATCTTCTGGTGTTCTGCGTGCCCCATAAGGGATACAGACGTGAAGTTATGTATGTATGTATGTATTTTGTAATTATGTCTGTTAATAAAATGAAAACTTTGACTAGTAATACGAAAGTAGACATCAAAAACAAAATTCACTTTAAACTCGTGTTGACAGAACTGGCATCAAAATGCTATTAGCGTCAATTATTGGATACGTCTAAACTCACGTTAAGTGAAAAGTTTTTGTAAATTTCACACCGAATCCCGTGATCGAAACTTCTAAGATTTAGGACGTTTAAATAAACTTAAAAAGACATTACTTTGAAGTTTTCTTATCAGTTTTAAATAAATAAATATTAAAATCAATAATAAACAGCAAACCTAAGAACGCCATGAAACGTTAATTTGTCCTTTAGTAAAGTTTAAATGCATTTAATCTGTGGTTTAACCATAATAATAATATTATTTCTTAGTAACAGTAGATTCCTTAAAAATACCACCAGCAACGTTTTCGGTAAAACGACGTGGGTGGTAAAACCGAACTAAATCCTTGTATGCACCCATTAGTCGCTCCTTTTGTCAATGTCTCAATTATATGCACGTGATTATACTTGAGATAATAAAATCATCAATGTTGTATTATTTTTATTGATAGATACGATGACTAACGACCGGTCTCTATATTCTATCGACTAGCTACCATCGGTAAATAAAATTACTACTGACAAAACGTATAGACCGCATTGAGTTTTGCTACTGTTACAAATGCTCTAAACTACCATGCTAAAAACGTGCTATTTAGTATGCATTTTCTAGCAATATGCATGCTACTTTTAAGTATGCTTATATTTATGTATGAACGACAGATCGATACTAGCATGCTCAATAAGCAAACATGTTTAAACGCGCTTAAAGCACGAGCACCCTTCCACCCGCGCCGGCGGTAGTGTGCTCAAAAATAGCAATCCTGTCGATTTACGAGCATGCTCGAAATGAGCATGCTAATTTTGAGCAACATTCCGACACATATGTTACTTCGTAGCAAGTGCTCAATTGAAACATGCTTTCGTGCTTGAAATATGCATGCATAACAGGTCGCAATCCCAAATTAAAAAAAAATACAATTTCATGAAGTGATTGTAGCGACAAGCCCCCGTCACAGACAAATTTATACGAGTAGTCAAGGCAAGTAGGCTCTAACTAGGGACAGACAAAATCTGTTTGAGTTGCCGTCTCTGCACAGTAATAACAATAACTAAATGATAAACCGTTTGAGTAAACAAAGAGAGATCGATTTTGTTATGCAAACACTTGCAGCTTTATTTAACAGCAAATTATATGACCTACCTTTTGATTATTGTAAAATGGTGTCGCTTTGAATAAATAAGCGTTAAGGCCGCTTGAATATAATGTCCAGTTAAGTGTTTTTTAACGTGTTTTCCATTTGTATGAAATAAGAAATAAAGTCTTAAATTGACCAAATAGGCGGCTTATGTGGTGCAATGGTTAAGAAATCGGCGCGATGGTCCCGAGTTTGATAAAACCTTTTAGAAAACTGTTTTTTCTATACAGCCTCTTAACCTGAGCCCCATTTGGTAAAACACCAATGTATTATTAAGTTATTATGAATTAATAAACAATTATTTTTAACATAAGAACATTGTACGAGAAGATAAGGTGGAAAGGAAGCTATGCATCACACACAAATCAAGTTTTTGCAAGATTTAGTTCTTCAACATAGCACAGTAAAGTGTGGCCTTTTTACGTGGTACGGTATGTTGTATTTGGTATGGTAGCACCATTTTGCGAAGGAACCCTAAAAACATATTAGCACCTAGAGTGAACAAATAAAATAATTACATTAAAACGAAGTTTTTAAAGCTCGATAGTTTGAAAAATCAAGAAATAAGGATTATAAAACTCAAATTTAATACTTACTCGTATGAGACACAATTTTGTGACTCTGCAGAACCGAAAACATATATTTTGTCAGTATTGAAATTGTAGAGTATGAAAATGATATTATATAAATTGTGTTTATCAACATAATGAGTTTTAGCATCGAGCGGTCTTCGTCGTTGTCATAATATAGTTTACGTAAAATGACTTCGAGTTATCATCATTCTGAAGTAAACATGCGTCGTTTATACTAATTACGTCAAGACTAGACCCATTTATACAAGGAAGCGTAATATATTATTCACCGATAGTGTACTTATTTTCGTATCGGTTCCTCGTTTACAATTTGACGTAAACAGAGAATGACTCGGTTTAATAAGGAGTTCTGTTCTGCTTACAATATCGAATTATATTTCCGATGAGAGTATCGCGTGTTTGATCGTAGTTGTAGATTGTTTACCTAGTGAGGTCAAGAGCAGATGGCATTCCTCGCAGCACGAAGCACCAGGGCGGCCGCGGGAGTGGCGTGCACATCCGCTGCGGCGGCGCGGCGTCACTCCACCATGCACCCACCACCAGCCTTCCACACACCACTGCGACCCAACACAACGCAGTTTACCAGTTTCACATTCACTATCCGCACCGCACCAACCAATGTCAACGCAGTGTCATGGTTCAACGAGTTTTAATCGACCTAAATATACAGATAACGGTGACGCAAAAGCGTTTACCAGCTCCGTGATACGCCCGCTCAGTCTACGATCTCAGAGCTTCCCTATTGGCGAAATAGCGGAAAAAACTAATTGTCCCTTCTGTAGGATAATTAAACTGTTGCGGAACTACACGAAGAAGGAAGCGACAAAGTCAGTCGTGTCGAAATATCGCGACGACGGATAGCAACGAATGAACTGCGAACCGAACTATAATAAAAATATAACTGCAATAAAAGGGCTGAATTGCGATCGAGCGTATTTTTCAACAAACTTTAGGGGAGTCAATAATTAGAGGGAGCGACCGGCTGAGTAGTGAATAAGGGTTGTTATGGCGGTAGCGGTATGACGGTAGGGTCGATAAACTTTAATAAATTGTGGAATAAAGAAATGTTTCCGTTCGTTTACCGATTGTAGAACGGAGCTAGGAGACGCGTGCGGTACCGCTAGGTGAATTGTTCACGTGAGAGTTGAGCATGTGATAGTTTCGCGGCGGAGTGCGGGCGCGCGAGGCGGGAGGCCGCGGCGTGCTCTCGAGGCGGACTGACACCAGTCGGCTTCCGATAGCGTCGCCGTAGTCACCGCCGACCCACCCCCGCGCCGCGCGCAAACACCCCATGCCGAGCGCTCTCAATGTTCTCTTAGTTCACCCAACTATCTTATCAAACGAGCGATAGCCTGAACTCATAACACCGCTACCAACCATTGCATATGAACCGACGCACACTTAACGTCTTTTAAACCCACAGTAAAACTTTACGATTATATTTCTGCTGTGAATTCTTTCTGCTATTTGATAAGACGACGAATCTCGCTAAATTCAACGTGACATTTAAAAGGTTTCTTTAATAAACGAAATACCTACACATTCGGGGTTCAATGATATTCATTCATACCAGTTCATATTATTGCCTTGAGTTGGGAAAGAAAGGGGTGCAACCTTACTTTTGGTAGAGGACGAAACCAATTTATAAAATGCCTGATGTTATCTTCGCATATCCTTTGGAAAGCGAAGTCAACTTTCAGAGATACCTACATGTCAGCAAAAGGATTTCGTATTTGAGAATAGTCAAGTCTATTTAATTTTTAATTCGAAATTGAGTTGCTGAAAACTACTCCATAGCTAGGGTTCTTATTTATCTAAAAAACTGGTCAATGTATGTATAAATTAATCTTTTTCGATATCATATAAAATTACGTTACGTGCCGAAAAAAAAGTTTTGTTGCACTATTATTTTTTCGGAATTTAAGTGTATTTTTTAAATCATAGGTAAGTACTTCATGAATTATATTTTTAAGGTATTCTCAGCTACCGACCCCTTAATAGGATAGAATAAAATAATATTCATATTTTACAGTTTTTCGTGACCTATAATTATAAAGCGAAAACGTCTCGTCATTGCATTTTAAAGCAAACTATTTGTTTGAGGAGGAAATTTTTATCTCGGAAAAAGTAATTTTCTTCACGAAAGAAAGACAAATAGTCATAAGCTGTACTGATTGGGGCACCCGAATGCATTTTTTTATTATTTTTAGACAGTTTTCTCTATGATTAATGGTATTGAGTGTGTCATCTTAAATAACTTAATAAGAATTAATATTAGCAAATTCGAATGTGTCACACAATTTTAGACCTTAGTATCTTACTGTAAGATTAAAATCTTGAAAATTTGTGAAGATTTTATGTGTGTATGTTTTTTACCTATTCTATCAGAAAAAAGAGTTTTTAGTGTTTATCGCCAATCAAGTAGCAGACACTGTTAGAATTGAAATAGGTTTGCCTATCATGGAAGTAATTATAAGCTTAATTATTGAGAAATCATTATATTAAGGTGAAAAGAGAAAACTATCTCCACATATACTATTGTAAAGAAAATAACATATTTTTTCTTAACGGTCTACTTAAGTAGGCACAAAACATTATTCTGAGAGACAAAAAATCAAGAGTATTTATTTATTGAAAACGTTTCGTTCAATGGCATATACCTTAAAACAGCCGATACAAGGTAAAATCCATCGGCAAGTGAATGGCGCCCGCGCCGCCCAGACAGCCTCTTGTAAAGGACCAAAAACCTTGGGCGTCTTCTATGTATTATTGCGCAATTAATTATGATTCACGGAAAAATACAAAAAAAAAAACAAGTAGATCTGGAAATCAAAATATTAAGAAATTCGATTTAGAACTCCTCTGTTCGTACCTAACGTTATTTATTAGGTTCAGATTTTAGACGATGTTTTTGTTTCTTTTTAAACTGATATTAAGACGATGGATATTTTTAATGGAATAGATACTTTAACTTCTGAAATCTTTATGTACAAGTTATTAATAATCTACTAATTTAGGTACCTAGAGCTTATCTATACTAATGTATAAAGCTGAAGAGTTTGTTTTTTTGTTTGTTTGTTTGAACGCGCTAATCTCAGAAACTACAAGTGGGATTTGAAAAATTTGCATTTGATAGCCCAATTCTTAAGGAAGGTTATAGGCTATATTTTATCCCGAAATTCCCACGGGATCAAAAGTTACGCGGGTAAAACCGCGCGCGGTGGCTATAAAATCCCCAGACAATCACACCAACTACATGGCCTGATAGTAAGCAGAGCTTGTCAAAAATAAAGTCAAAAGTTCCATACCTTAAAACAACCAAATAACATAATATTTTAATGGCATACGCAGTTAATTGTCGTCATAAATAAGAAATACAATTATATCACAATCAGTATTTAGAAACGTCAAGCGAAACTGCAGTTCGAGCACAGAACTTTATCGAATCGTAAGTTAACGAATTTTTACGAATGCTCGTATAGTATGGTCGGTTGCAAGTTTTGAGTAACATCGTAATTTTTTATTTTACAGATATTTATGAGTACACCATGTTTACAAACATTCAATATTAATAAGGCACACATTTATTTAAGCTGGCCGTGCGGCAATGGATAGATTAAAATTTTTTCTTAAAAACCGTCTCCATACTATACGAACATTGTTAACAAACGATTCGATAAAGTTCTGTGCTCGCACTGCTGTATTAAAAACTATCAAGCCTAATTAGTTTCTTTACGAAACACTAAAACGAAACTCCGTAGATTAAACATGGCTTCTTTAAAGATTCTCTTATCGACTAGGTTCAGCCTTCGACTCCACTGCTCGAGGTAGAATTACGAAAGTTGACAACAGGCGCACGTGAGCCGACTACAGACTACTCCATTCCACTTCTTTTTTGTTCGCAATCGCTACTTCGCATTTCCATACCCTGCAAAACTGATATTCTTTTTAAATTGAATAGCAAAATCCTCTCAGACTCCTTGAAAACGTAATTTATATCTGTCAAGGCGAACCGAACCGGAAAAGCATAGAAAACGTGAAGTGACAATTAGCGGCCCTTTATTTAGTTTTGGAATTTGTTAATGACAATTGTTGGTAACAATGAGACATTTACTGCCCACGAGACCCCTACGCGCAAATTATGCCCAAATGTGTGGAAATGAGGCAAGCTTGGCTACGGACTCACAAAGGTGCAATAGTGGATGTGTTGTGAATAGTAAACATCTAGACTACCAAGAACCTTCTTGGTCTGAAGGTGATGACGCTGCCTTTTATGCGAGAGGTCCCGGGATCGAATCCTGTTCTCAAGTCATGGGTAATTTCATATATTTGTTTATTTATACTTCGATTATTGAAGTTGTAGTTTTATGAAGAAAAGTTCATAAACTTAATTTAGACTTGAACCTCCTCATCACCTAGGGGAGAGATTCATTGCCCTGCAGTGGGCTCATTACATGGAGTTGTGATGGTGATGATGATGAACGTGGTAAAAACGTTAGAACCATTTAAATATCAAGTATTCACTATTTTAAAAGACTTTTTTACCGCATTTTATGGCGAATAATGTTATTTTAAATCGACATTTCGGTGTCTTCGTGACCACAGGGTCTGTAAAGAATAATAAAACCGTAAAAACTTTAGACTTCATTATGCGACATACAATTTTAACGATAGCAGTTTTTCAACGCAAATAGCACGCTTTATCTACAATTTGTATACTTTAAAACTAACTTTAAAAACGGGGCATTTATCATGTTTATTTTGAGTTCTTGATATTTCGTCACTGTTGCAAGCGCCATAATCACGACGGTACTTTGTATACTTACTATTTTATGAAATTTACATTGTAAAGCTTCTGCAAAAACGATGATTGTTACTGTAAATGAAGGTGATAAGACTCTGATAGTAAAACTTGTCCTTCTAATGAAAATTCTCAAGTATGTGGGGACAGACTATCATGCAGACACAGATAGAGCTGAAATCACACAAGAGACCAAACGTAGAAGAACATAATATAGGATAAGTTTAAACCCATTCACGAGATTAAGATACAAAAAATAAAGGTTAAAAATAGTACATACTCCGGTACTACTTAGCTTAGCTTTGTATTCCGAAATATCTGTAAAGTTTGATACCTATTTGATAATCTGTACACCTAACTCAGCTACTATTTGACATCTAACTTCACTTTCAAAAATATGCAGCTAAAACTCCATCGTCGAAACTAGAAAGGCGCAGATATTTTTAGAACCGACAAGCCCCCAGTACCGCGCTAGCATCAAGACCGTGGCATTATTTGAGTGGAACAATTAATCTTCGTCGTTGCAGACAAACGCCTAAAGGACTCTTGAGAAGACAGATCTTAGATATTCCGACGTTATTGTTTACCTTGTGTAATCCAAGGTTTTATAAATTCTTTCGGGTATATGAAACGCAAGTTTATTT
Organism: Stenoptilia bipunctidactyla; assembly: GCA_944452665.1. Taxonomy (NCBI): domain Eukaryota; kingdom Metazoa; phylum Arthropoda; class Insecta; order Lepidoptera; family Pterophoridae; genus Stenoptilia; species Stenoptilia bipunctidactyla. Next base: position 14,462,263 of record OX101740.1, on the reverse strand, counting down.
ACAGAAATATACACAGGGTGTCCCGTAAATAGACAACATACTGAAATCGGGCGATAGGTTACAGGATTATACGAAAAAATATTTAAAAATTCTTTACTCTGTCAATTAAAATAAATCTACAGAAACCTACTGCTTTATTTTAAATCTCTATCTAAGCTAATGTTTCAGAGCTTACAACAAAACACCAATAGTTCTCCTGGATATGCAAAGTGGTGCAAATTATCTAATTATCTTATTTCCATCACTTTTATAGACAAAAAGGTTTTTGTTTGACCAGTGTTAACTTTTACACGTAACTTTTGAACTCGTGGGCACCTTTCTCAACCTTTCTCAATATAACCTAGCTCTACCTAAATATACCTGTTTTTTATGAAAATACCAAATTCAGATGTTCGGTCCACAGCAGTGTCAAAAAATTTTGACGTAAAAGCAAAATTGTCCAAAACTTCAAATACTGAGTTAAGCGTCCCCGATCTGTTGGTGCTATGAAAAACGAATCTATTTTAGTTTTAGGTGAATGTCCTGAAGTCCACTGTGAAATAGTTCATTTTATTTTCAAAGACTAATTTTCTAATTGTAGTTGTTTACGAGCCGCACGGGGTCGTTGGTCATTGGTATTGGACTGTGGAAAACACATCGTTTTTGTCCTCGCGAAACCTATATTATTATAGGTAATTGATTTCTTCAAAAATACTTACTAAAAATACATATAATTAAATGGTTTTGCGGGATTCATACCACGATTTCCGATTTTGAGTCCGCGATCATGGTGCTTGTAACAGCATCGAAATATCGGACGCGCGAAATAAAAGTTGGAAATCGTGTTAAGAATCCTGCAAAATCATTAAGTTATGGTGAAAATAACCGCGATAGTTTAAATTAGTTATTTAAAAGATATTAGGGTAGCAAAATAAGTAAGCTTTTGCCTTCTCATTATAAGGTCATGAATGAACCTTGATAATGAGAATTAAAACTAGTCCAAATGAGTGGACACCTAAATGAAATTTAGTGTAACAACAAAACATATTACTTGCAATATTGTATAAAATAAACACTGAAACCATACCGGTACTTTCTTTCTCGCCAAAAAAATCTAACAAAAGTAAATTCTCTCAAATACAATAAAGACATTCACGGTAAAGATAACAAGTTTCACCTGCGGGGTAAGAAAGAACTCGCTATAACTAGGTAGAACCATATCACACTACCTTTGTTCCTCCACGTTTGAGACCCAAGCTCGACGAAAAATTATCTTTTTACTTTTTTGCTGACTCGCTCACAAACGACCGAGCAGGTAGACACGGCTATATAAAACTTAACCCAAGTTTATTATATTTTTGTTAAACGTCTGCGTTCATATTATTGTTTGTTGCTGGTCAAGTTTCATGTATAGGACACGTTCTTACAAAATCTCTCGTGCTTCTTTCACAAGGCAGAGACAAAGGCGTACGGAAAGTTAGGAATTCCTCAAGTTTCATAACGTCAGGAAGGTATTAGTTACTTCTGCAAAGATAATGCCGAGATAACAGTGGCGGTACCAACACTAAGATAATGGCATTAATCAGGAAGTAGTGTTCGCTTCTTGTGTTGCACGAGGTCATCAAAGGTCGTTTGAATCGAGATGTTCACGCCGAGTTGCCCTACTTGCTCGCTTTTGTCGCGATCCACCAAATTGTTCCCGAAATGGGAACACGTGTGCCGGTTCTCTGGCACAGATTAAAAATAGTTTAAGGTACTGTCAAATGTTTCCTCCGAATGCTACAGATATTCTCGGCTTGAACTGATTTATATAAACCCATGACTATAATCTGCCAGTCTGAATTGTGCCTGCGAGATGATAAGATGGTATACTATAGTAAATTTTCTCAGTAAATTGCCTCGCGAAACAACAATGGTTTTTTTTCAATTACTTATAATAGATTATTCTTAAGACCTTAAACAAGTAAATGGTCGAATTTGGTTAGATATGGAACCTAACTTGACTATCGGTTACCCGGGATTAAACCGGGACGTGCGTAAATATGCGTTTTACATATTCTTTTTGAAGGTACTTTGACAGTTTTTACTATAACACAACTATAAACGGTGATAACACAGTTTTGCAATTGCATGACGTTTCTACTTTTTGTTTTTCTTGGCATAAACTAGGTAAGCAGGGTCAACCAAGGTAAATATAAACTGGGATGATTTGAAACTTAAAAAGAGTAATTCATTTGAGTTTTATTTAAGTTAGAGCCATTTTTTTTGTTTTTGTTAATAATTCCAATATCATCTTAACAAGAATGCTTATACAGAGGCAGTGAGGCTCGGATATTCTCAGCTTACAGATATTAGACTGGATTATTAGATAAATTTGTAATTATATAGGCAATAGCACCGCCGAGGTGAACTAACTAACCAAACATATACTACTACACTTTGAATATCATCCATGCATTGTAATAGGTAAAAAAAACCACACACCGTTTTTGAACAATATTTATCTGACTTTTTTATTAAAAAAAAAACTTTTTTTAAAAGATTGGATGAAATTATATGAGGCCTCTGAAGCATTCTCGGATTGTGTGTAAAAGAAACTATATTGTTTGGCAGATTATAATTGTACTGTCACTGCTGGATATTTGTTACACTGTAAAAGATGTTGCTGAAAAAAGAAACAGACAGGCTGCAGCCATATACAATGTGCCTATTAAAGTCATATGTGACAGAATAAAAAGATCAAAAAGTGTTTACAAGTACCCCAAAAGCTTGAAAAAATAAAATGATGGGTTGTAAACAGAGATTTAAAATGTATATAAGTAATCAATATCATAAGTAAATGCATACATACATAACTTCACACCTGTATCCTTTATGTGTTACGCAGACAGACACCAGATGCTATAAAGCCATATGATGTCACATTTGACATTTGGAGGTATTATAATAATGTAGAGACTATAGCAGTGACAGGGGGTCAGCCTATCAGCCACAAAAACATCAATAAAGTTTACAATGACCCTGGTTGACCCTATAATTAATTATAGGAAAATTTAAATGGAACAAGCTATACAAGAACAAAACTTCTGTCCACTCTTATTTAGTTTATCACAATATTTAAGGGTCATCTACATTACCACTGTTGGACAAAATCTTTCCTTAAGAGAGGGAAGCCATAATGATTTAGCAATAAAATTGTAGTTTTCAGAGAAACTGCTACTGCTCAGTTTCTGTTTTTGGTGGTTGTGGGTTTTTCAAATAAACTATGAAATCCTACATAAACTGCATTTTTAACAGTGAACAGCCTCTTCGAAGAAAGAGTTAATGTGTGTTTTCATTTTTAAGTTTGGAGCAGGCCATCCAAATTGTCCATATTAATGTAATATCAAGTATATTTTTTATTTCTGATTTGATGATAAAGTGTATTTTTATTATTGTACCTTTTTCAGTGTTAATTTGAATTTGGAATTCTGTGATAAATTTGTATAAGGATTATAAATATAATTATTAGAACACATTATTACCAAGATGCTTTTGTAATTTTATTTATTTTTATGTTTCATATGATGATGATTTCAGCAGTTATTGCAACTTAAAGAGATTATAACAAGCCCATTACAAATTTCAATTGAATCATAATCCCATACTACTCAGTACAATTCTGGATCAGTCCAAAATTTTTCTTATAAGATTTACATACATCAGTACCTAGTTCATTGAACTTTCTTAAGATACACTTTACAGTTAGTAAATAAAAGTTTGACAGAATGCAATTCTATTAAAATATTTTTTATTAAGTCTTCTACTGCATATTGATTTGATTTTTTAATAATTTAATACATTTTGGGCTATTAAGTATGGTTGAACTATTAAAATCAATTTAATAAGTATCTTTATTCGTAATTGTAGGCACTTTTAACATGCTATGAGCTAAAAATGTAAAGTCTAATCGATTACCTACCACAAGCACGCAAATAAAAACAAAAACGTTTTACTGCAGGCATTTTACAGTAGTTTTTAATGCAGGGTAACCGAGAATTTTATTTAGAAACAAATAGTCCAAAGTATCGCTGTATATATTGTATTTAAAGTTATATTGTTAACGTGTTGATGAACTTATTAATGAAATTATGTGTTAAGTTAACTCCACTAGTTACTGTCACTAAATCAAGGCAAAACAGTACCACATACAATTAAATAAGCTCAGAGATAGTCAAAATCCAAAAGCGACATAGTATGATATCGATTTCCAATTTTTCTGCACAGCCGTGGCGTCAGTACAAACAATGAAAACATTTTTTACCTTCTTTTTCGTGACTCCACGGTGCCGCTTTAGTTTCCCAACGCTGACTACAGTTATTCACAGCACTTATCATCACAATACTATGGAAGGTAATATTATATCTATCATCAAAGATTTTGTTATACACTGTGTTTAAATTTAAATAAATTTAACAAGAAATATAAAATTAGGAAGATAGAGAGAAGCGGGGAACCGAACCGACATACATGCACGACACAAAACAAACCAAAACCAAGAATAGAAAGAGAAAGAAAATACAGCAGTAGTGGTCATGGTAGGTAGTAATAGACAGGAGATGCCCTTAGAATGAAAACCATGAAACACTTGACAGTGGCTATAAAATGGCTGCTGAAGAGTTGAGCCCTAATTAAAATTACATATCGATATCGATAAAGTTTTCGTCATTGTGTACATATACTTAATGAATAACCCAGTATTGGCAGGTAAAGGAACTAGTGACTGCTTAAAAAAAAATAGATGTTTTTTTTTTAGGAAATTCCCTCATTTTCTATCTAAAATAGCCAATATCTCTCATTGAGTAGTGACTTCATTATAAGGTTACATTATTTTTGTAAAATCGTAAACTACGATAACTCTATCCAATTTTAGGTAATTGCCGAAAAATAGCTCTTAACACATTAAATTATCAATATCTTTTATATTTTTTAATCAAATAGTAAATGTTATATCGCTTTAGAATGAGGCAGTTTTTTGAGAAGTTCCAAAGTGTGGCAACAAAATTATGAAAACACAAAAATAAAAGTTCTAGCGCTTCTTAAACAAAAACTGCTGAAGGAATTCTGCTTATTCTGATTTTATTTAGTGGTTATTCAAAATTGTTATTCATTAAAAAAAAAGAAACAAAATCCGATACTTGTGGCCAATATGGCTATTTTAGTTAGAAAATGAGGGAATTCCCTCAAACAAATTTAAAAAAACACAGACCTACTTGCTGAAGATTTTTTTTCTAAGCAGTCACTAGCTCCTCTACCTACCACTACTGGGTTATCCATTAATTACTGGACACCCGATATATTATACCTAACTTTCATGTTCTAATCCGCTGTTTAGTAATAATAAAAAACAATTGTCTTATGAGGTAGTGGTAACCACGGCTGAAATATATAGAGGAGCTGCCCTATCCAGTATTTTCTAGGGACTCAAGTGAAGCCTACGCGCGGGGTGCGGGAGGGGTAAGCGGTGGGTTATGGCCAATCATAGCCAAACAGGCGATGGCATTAGTCACCTAGTAGTGAGTAGTAAAAACCGGTTGAAACATAAGGTTAAAATATTCACATAATCATCAAAAAAGTTCAGCTATACTGTACTAGGTGGCTCTAGTTTTTTAACAAAATTTCATACGTTCCAAATCTGTCAGAAAAAACCGCGCAATAAAAGTATTTCTACTTGACGCTAGATAGCGCAACCTTTTTTCGCGGCATAAAAATCACCTAGGCAACAAATAACAATCTGGAATTTTGGACACAAATAATTGGACAACAAACAATTTTGTAAAAAATAATTATAAATGAAATTATCTTCGACGTGGTAAGTTAATTTTATTTGGATTGTCAATGTAATTCCTTTATAAAAGTATAGAAAACTAAATTTTACATCGAGAAACAATGGAGAATTAAATTTTTTTTTAATATTTACGCGTGTACATACTTCACAGAAGTCAGCGACGAACTGACGCCAGTGCCTCTAGCGAGGAATAGCTTGAACTAAAGGCTGTGACGTCAGGACAACCCAAATTGAAGCTGTGCAACTTTGCTTACAGCAGCTCTACTATGTATCTGCTTTGTGGTGGTACGAACATTTAAATTGGAAGGAGCATATTGCAAAGGTATGCGGAAAAATTAATAAATTTGTTTATGCTCTTTACCGTCTTAGAAAGGTATCGTCCCTGAAACTAGGCTTACAAGCTTATTACGGCTATATCGAATCTGTCCTGCGCTATGGTATTGTAATGTGGGGAAACTCAGTAGATATTGACAGAGCCTTTAAAGCCCACAAAAAATGTATCAGAGCACTTTTTAATATATCCTATGAGGAATCCTGCCGACCATTTTTTGTAAACGCACATATACTCACACTTCCATGTATATATATTTTAGAACTATGTCTTTTTGTAAGAAACTACTCACATTTCTTTAAAACGAAGGGTGATACGCATCCAAATGTAAGATCATCAAAGATAAATAAATTAGAAATTCCAAAATGTCAACTTAGTATATATCAAAATAATGCTTACTATATGTGTATAAAAGTTTATAATAAGCTACCTGCCAAAATTATAAATATATCTAATTTAAATAGTTTTAAGCAGACTCTAAAGAGGTGGCTTCTTGAGCAGTCCTTCTACTCTTTAAACGAATATTTTAATTTCAAGCATAAAGTGTAAGGACATTTTAGAATACGTATTAATATAGCATGACATTATGTAAATTGACATTCATATTATTTGTAATCGCTCTATTAACTCAATCCATGACTAATGACCCTGATATTTTAAATAGTTAATGTATAATTGAGATCTTTTTATAATTGACATATATATATTATTTTTTTTTTTACTGGCCAAATATGTAAAAATTTGCACGCCTACTAACAAAAGGCAAATATGTATTGGACTCTCTAGGTATTCTATTTTGTACCATCCTACCTACACAACATATTTATGGCAAATAAAATAAATTTCATTTCATTTCATTTCATTTCATACATTGCCTTCTATGCCATAGGTTCTGGGTTCGAATCCCGTCGGTGGCGGCGGATATTTGTGCGATGAACTATCGTCAAGTCATGGATGTTTATTATTTAAGTTTATTCTAATAAAAATATGCATTTACTCAATATGTATGTTATATTTTAATACGTATGTTTATACATTTCTTAAGTATATCAGGTTATCCAGTATCTATAACACAAGTTCTTTAAGAAACTTAATTTGGGCTAGATAATGTAGTGTGAGTGTCAGAAATATTGTTTTATTTACTTAGGTACTCGTATACCTAAAAAAATTGATCAATGCGGCCACCAACCTCATACAAGACTTTTCCAACTTGGAAGCAGTAGATACGTTAGCTCGTATGAATTTATAATACCTATCCATATTCATTCTGTATTCTATTTATAGTCATTCTGTATGGTTAAAATTAGTACTTAAAATTACCAAATAAAACACCTGCATTGTGAATAGATTTTGATGTATTGAAATCAACAAATTTAAGGTCACTTAGCGACACTAAAGTAAACTTATCTTTGAACAGGTGTCAACATTTTGAATTAACTGTTAATACTTATTACTAATTAAAAAACAGTCTGATTTACAAATAATACGGTAAGTACAATTTCAAGGTCACTTAGAGACACTAAATTAAACCAAATCTTAAACATTTTGAATAGATATTAATAAAATTGAACTTTTAATGCTTATTTCTAAATAAAAAATAGTCTGATTTACAGATAATAAGATAAGTACAATTTCAAGGTCACTTAGAGACAATAAAGTAAACTTATCTTTAACATTTTGAATAGGTATTCATAATAATTTTATTTATTTAAGCTGTTAATTTGATTCAAATTTTCAAATTAAATTAGAAACCTTGCGCAGGACACCCTTAATTTAATTTTAGTGCGGTCCAGCACATTCTTTCAACATGTTGCACTCTTCGTTTGTTATTAACTTTTCAGCTTTTAATTTCTCCATGACATCTTTTTGTTCTGCTATTTTCTTATTTTTTCGATATACTTGAAGTTTCAGATTTTTATTTTTTTTTATTAAGCTGTCACATAATTTTTCTAACTTGACAATTTTGATTTCATTTTGATAAGCCTGAAAATATTAAAAGAAAAATATTTTATTTAATAAACACAAGTTAGAAACGCCTGGTATCCTCAGGAAATTATGCACAAACAGTTCACGCTATCTTTCACTCATTTTACTACTAAAAAAAGATAGAATCAATAACTACTTATGTTATATTGTAAAACCAACCTTATCGTGACTTGAATTTAGTTTTGGTTCTTGTTGGTCAGAACTTTGTGGTATGACCTGGTTTTTCAAGTCTGTCAACTGTAATGGAAAAAAATGGTTGAAAAAAAATGGAATGAAAGAATGTTGCTGTTGCGGAATGTCACATGAAAACTTGAAGTTTATTTCACTTACTTCAGTGAGTGCTGAGTGTGGGATTCTTTTCTGTGAAGCCACGCTCCGAACACTAGTAATAGTTGGAGACTGAAAATGAATACAAAGTTTGTATTAATAAATAGCAATTCTCCAAAAATTAAATTTTCTTTTAATTATCATCATGCAAAAGTTATATCCTTCGATGACTATGTAAATTTTTAAAGATTTTAAATTATATAAATTATAAAAGGTACAAAGTAACAATTCTCTACAAAACACTTACTGATAAGTAAAGTGAGGGCACTGCATCATCTTTTAGCCTGATGACTCCAAGTGTTCTATTGATGTTATCATCCTCAAAATGTAATGAACATATAAATAGATTCTTCCTATGACGTCGGCTTATATTTTCTAATCCAATTGCGTTTATCCACCTTCGCCGCATATTTAAATTAGTGGGAAAACTGAAAAATATCGATAAAAAAGACGGTTTACGGATGCCCATCACTATGTTTACACTTGGTAACTAGGAAGCAAGGTTATAAATTTAAAACCTTCTAAACATTCACTATTACTCAATTATTATCGCTTATAGGTACTTGTTACAGTAAACCAGATGATGATATACGCAAATAATTACAAAACATAAGAATTTGAGATAACTTACTGGTGTAAACTTATGTTTTGCGACTTTTTAGCGCCACAAACTAAAATCAAACACTTATGCATATTGTACACGATAATTCAAATCAAACTTATAAAATTGATATTTATTAAAGCATTTCAAAGTCAAATCTCTAAAAAATCCCGAATATTTTGCACTTTTCCTGAAAGTAAACAAAACACACTGACGCAAACGTATAAGTAAAATGGCGACTGCATTTCACCAAGCTGACAACATAGCGTAAAAAGAAAATCAAACCAAAAAAAGGAAAGGAAGAATTTGACTTCGAGTCTTTCACTCATGTCAAATGTACGCTTGTTAGAAAGAAATAAAGATATGTCCGTAAATTCATCGCACGTTTGCCACATATATCCTACAGTAAACAATTAATGGGCATCTCCTGTCTATTACTACCTACCATGGTAGTGGTGAACAACGAATGCAACGCGCAAGCGTTATAGCAATGTCGATAAAGTAGCACCAAATGTTGCTAGTCCACGAGAAAAATCCGTAAAATTATCGAAATTTCGAACCTTAGCAACATATGTTCTACAATAAAAAGTCATTGCTTTAATTCCATTATCATATCACTTGATAGTATATGTATAATTATTCTTCGTGCATAATATTCTGGAAAAGTTTTTATCGCAAGATAAGTCAGACTGACAAAGGGTCAAGAGCGTTTGGTATACTTATCTTTCTCTATGGTCAGGAGCAACTTCACCATAATATATTATAGGTATGCTGCATTAATGAAACGAAAATATATAATCTACTATTTATCCTACTCATGTTATATCATTGAGTTTAGGCTGATAGAGAAACTATACTTATTCCATATTTTAATAAAACAATATTAACCACTCATAATAAAATACAGGGTGTTTGTTCAATCGCCAACCAAATAGATACAGCCTAGGTTATCTGCTATGCCTAAATGGATATTAAAAGTTCAAAAAGATATTAATGGTTCTTTTTGAAACTATTTTGCTTATAACCCCGAAATCATCTTAAAAAAATTAAAACAAGTTTTAAAATCTTACCATTTAGGCAAAGCGGATAACCTACTCTACTCTACAGGCCATATATCAATTAGGCCGGTTATGAACCAAACACCCTGTATATTTCAGGTTGAGAAAAAAAAAATAGCATACCTAGAAGTGAAAGAATACTTCTACCTAAAAAATTTAGTGATTTTAATTATATGGCAATACAATCGCGACAGCGCCATCTGTTGATTTGTTATGCACGTTGCTCAACGTTTAGCCTTTCGCGATAGAACGGTGCCAAAGTTCCAAACACAGGTTTAAAGAACTGCAAAGGATATGTGATTGATCTCATAGATGGCGTTTTCATTCGTTTTAATTTTTTGAACCAGTTGTAAAATTACTTTTTTGTAATAAAGGCCGTTCTAATTGTGATAACGACCAGGCTGAAAACTGGACAGTAGCGACAGCGAGAGCGACAGCGGCGTGGAGAATCTAGGCCGTTGTCGATGTGCTCGAGCGATTTGCCGCGGTTTCATACAAACTTAATACTTTCTATCGTGTCGCGGAAATCGCTGCCCGCGCGGCTGTTGTTGTCGCTGCCTTCCAGTTTGCAACCTAAGCCCATGTTTGACCTCAATTTCACCTGATGGTAAGTGAAGATGAGGTCGAAGATGAAAGCACAATGGCCTAGGATAGAACTAGTTCTTCATAAAATATTGCCGGAATACATCACAGCCGGAGCGGTGTTATATTATCGGCAGATTTATGAAGGTTGGTCACTAGCCAGTCGGACCCCGACGAGATCCTACCACCAAGCGGGGGTCACTAGGTTTAGTCGCCTTTTACGACACGCTTATCCAGGGGTGATAGGGCTATTCTAAGCCGTTTAAAAAAATAAATTGTAAGTGAACAAAAGTTAAGTTTAATCTGTAATTTACGACTATATAGCAAGACATAAAAACTTTCCCAGAAATCAATCAATATTAATATATAAAACTGTTCCGTTACTGACTGAGTGACTGAGGTACTGAGTGACTGAGTGACTGACAGACAACGTACAGCCGTAACTACTGGGCGTAGAGAGCTGAAAGGAGGTCAATTTGCCGTCATACAAGCTGGCCCATTTTAGTACCGTGAGGTACATGGGCACCAAATTGTAGGGGAAGACTAAAGGAACTCATAAATATGCAAATATTTGCAAAAGAGAGGATTAACTTAATGAAATAAATTATTGAAAGTTGTAACAAACTAAGGAAACAATCACGTTGTTATGAACACAGCTTAGAAAAAACGGTTTTGACACTGACGTTTTGTCCTTCTGTTGGCAAATATCAAAATGGCGGCTATCTGTTATTCAATAAATGTTTATTCCGTTCGTTTCTTTCTGCGTTACGGGGTGCTCTTTTTTCGATTGCTGTGCTGTGTTTTCCTGATTTATTTATTAAAAAGATGAAATCTATAATCTTTTTTCTTATAATGTATACTTGACGAACAATTAATATTAACAAAGCAACAACAAAAATAAACAAAGTTAATGTCGAGCCGAGTTGATGAACACGAAGTTGACAGTTGGACTTGACAGTTAAAGATAACTGCTTATGAATTTGTCTTGTAAGTGCATATTAGAGAGAAAATGGCTTGCGCGTGAAGCCCACAAAAATATTTTTTTCTTGGCTCAAACTTCATCTTTGATCAAAACTATAAATGCAGTTGTACTCAGTGGTTAGTAGGGTGTTATAAACATAGATGAATATAAGTACTAAAGTATAGATGACCGTCTCGCGGTTTTTGCACTTTAGCGCCACACAGTATCCACTCTAGGAACCTTTTTGACCAAAACAACCCTAGAATGCAGCCCGGCCGTACCGCCACTTTAAAATTTTCAGAAATTCGTAGTACCAGTTATTACTATTGTGCAAACTGCGCAATACTAATAAGTTGAAATAAACTGCACAAAGCATGATGCTATGCGAGTTGGGGGTAATAAAACAATATGCATCACAGACAATTATTTATTTTTTCTTAATTATTTGTGTTTGATATAATAATTATAGGCCATAGATTTGTTCGGGTCGTTTTCGTCAAACTCAATGCTTTTGCCACACAAATTGTTCACCTCCTTGCACCAGTCATTCACAATCAATGCAATTCCTTTTCTTAACTCACTATCTCACTAGAAAGTCAGCATCCTATGTAAAAATATCACTTCACAAAAGTAAAATCTTTGATTTGAGTTCGTAAAAACGCGAGGAGTGAACACTCTACTCAACGTACTTTGTAGAAAACACTAACAAAAGAATGCAGCGACAAAAAACACACAGAAAAATAAGCAAATGCAAAGAGTGCAAAAATTTGATTGGTTGAATACTATACTATAAATACGCTGCCTGGTACTATAGATATACATATCGATATCGAACGCAGAAAAAAATACAAAAGTTCCAGTAGTGCCCGGCGCGTAGCGCTAGTAGTAATAGAATTTTGGTATTTGTATGGAAGACAAACTAGCATGGTTATAAACCGCGGAGTGTACCTCGGTACCAAAATGGGCCACCCGTAATGACCTTCTTTGGAACATACATTCTTTAGGGGATGTAGGGGTGCACTAAGGAAGGAATTCCCGAAATTCCCACGGGAACTGGAGATATAGAACTTTTTAGTTTGTATGAAAAATCTTATTCCTTGAGTGCACCGATGTGAAACTTGGCGCAAAGGTTTTTCAATGTGTGTCTGGTTGTGTTATGAAAGGAATTCCCGAAATTTCCAAGGAAACGGGAAATATATGATGTTTTAGTTTGTATGAAAAAATCCCATCCCTTGAGTGATACTTGATATAAAGGTTCCTCAATAAGTGTCTGTTTGTATTATGGAAGGAATTCCCGAAATTCCCACGGGAAGTGGTTGGACTTTTTAGTTTGTATGAAAAATCTTATTCCTTGAGTGTACGGATGTGATACTTGGCATGAAGGTTCTTCAAAGAGTGACTGGTTGTGCTACGAAAAAAATTTCCCAAAATTCCCACGGGCACGGGAAATATATGATTTTTAGTTTGTATGAAAAAATCTTATTCCTTGAGTGCATGGGTGTGATACTTGGTATAAAGGTTCTTTCAGTGGGTGTCTGGTTGTATAGTTTCTGAAATTTCCACGAGAAGGGTAGTTAAGCGCATACGAAGTTACGGGATAAAGCTAGTTTATTTTAAGGAACATGTTAAAAATTACATAACTAATTATTCTGCGGGGCACGGTAAGTTAAAATGAAAATATTATTAAAAAATATATACCTATTGTAATAAATTAAACCTGCTCTTAAAGTATTATATGTAGGTGGTAGGTACACTATTTTAGTAGTTAGGTTAGGTTAGTTAATTGTGGGGTATCAAATAAAAGAACTTCGTTAGCACATTTCAAATATGTCATCATCATCATCATCACAACTCCGTGTAATGGGCCCACTGCAGGGCATGAGTCTCTCCTCTGGGTGACGAGGAGGTTTAGGCCATAATCCACCGAGCTGGCCCAGTGCTGGGTGGTGGATGTCAGAATTTTCAGGGTGCCGATATGGCTTCTGACAAACCCTAACGACTACTGTATACAAGTATACAGCACCCGGGACCGACAGCTTAACGTGCCCTCCGAAGCACGGAAGTCGCCGTGAGAAACGAACGGTCGGCGGTCACCCATCCAAGTACCGACTGCGCCGAACGTTGCTTTACCTGTGATATCGTAAGATATACACAGTAACCACGGCGCCACGACGACTTCAAATATGTAAACACTATTAATCCAAAATAAGTCTAAAAAATATAGTAGGTATAAAAACTAAAACCCGACTACTAAAAACACGCTCTAAAAAGTACGAAACAAGAAAATAGTCTCCGCTGAAATATTTATGTATTTACGTCATGCTGACAGAGATTTGTTGAAAGGGTAGCCGTGATCGTATACCACTTTGGTTTTATTTCATTATTATAACGATGACCGGCTGGTGTAGTGGTAACATACATTGCCTTCTATGCCAGAGGTCCTGGGTTCGAGTCCCGGCGGCGGCGGATATTTGTGTGATGAACACAGATATTAGTCGTCAAGTCATGGATGTTTATAAGTATGTTTATTTAAGTTTATTGTAATAAAAATATGTATTTATTCAATATGTATGTTTATATATTTCTTAAGTGTATCAGTTATCTAGTATCCATAACACCATTAAAGAAACTTAATTTGGGCTAGATAATGTTGTGTGAGTGTCAGAAAATATTTAATTTAATTTAATATTTAATTTAATCTGTTTTGCTATAATAGATGGCATACGACCATGGCTATCCTTTGAACATATCTCTATCAATATGACGTACCTAAATACATAAATATTTCAGCGGAGACTATTTTCTTGTTTCGTACTTTTTAGAGCGTGCTTTAATAGTAGGGTTTTAGTTTTTAAACTTTATTTTTTTTAACTTTTTTTGGAGTACCTAATAGTGTTGACATATGTGAAATGTGCTAAGGAATTTCTTTTATTTGATGATACCCCACACGAAACCGTCATAAAATTTTCTTTTTACTTCTTCACTTCGATTATTTCGATTATTATTTCACTTATTTTAGAGTAATAATGTTTACATGTTTGAGCTGTGCTAACAAAGCTCTTTCATTTGATACCCTACACGAAACCGTAGAGAAAAAAATTTTTTGTTCTTAACTTTAAGTCCCCTAGAGGGCGCTGTAATCCATTTAACTCAACCTTATGTAGCCTATAACCATTGACCTACATCTAGAATAGAACTTAATGCCTATAACCAGCGGACAATGAAGAGGCTTCCAACGACACCTCATGAATTGTCTAATCATAATTTCTAGTTTAGAAGTTCTGAGGGAATAGGTGAACATCCATACATACATAATACATACAGGTAAAAATCATAACCCTCCTTTTTGCTTTAAAAATAACGCAAGATTAGGTAACTAAGCTAAAATCCACATAAATAAATAAATATTAAGGTAGGTACGACCAGCCACAATAGGTTAGCAGTTGGCATTTAACTCAAAATGTCCTGGAGATGTATTCTAGCTGACGTTACGTCTTTTATACTCACAGGAATCTTACCTTTTTGAATTACCTTCATTTTATCGTCAAAAGGCCAGAAGGGCGCACGGAGTAGGTCGCTACTGCAAGAGCCCCTATTAGGTTTGGCCACTCGCCTTTGTGCCAAGTCGCCACCCAACTGTGATGTCTTTGAGACAAGAATTGGGTCGAAATGAAGTCGTCACATCAAACGGCGAGGTACGTTTTAGATCTTTTGTAAAGGTAAGCCTTGATTTCTGGGAATGAAACTTTGATTCGTGATCGGCAAAAATGAAAATGTAAGTTTGTTTTATTTACCTAGTTTAATAACTACTTATTTTCTAAAGTTTTCGCGATCTACAGGTACTATTAAATAAAATACTTCTACGGCACTAAGAGACAGTCTCTCGTGACCACGCGACTTCCAAAGAAAACGAAACGTCGCGTCGGCGAGTTAAAAAAATAAATTGTAGGTAACTTGTATGTAATTTTGCACCCTCTTTTATAGGAGTTGTTCTCAGTACCTACGTCGATTCTCGGC
This sequence comes from Stenoptilia bipunctidactyla, assembly GCA_944452665.1. NCBI lineage: Eukaryota > Metazoa > Arthropoda > Insecta > Lepidoptera > Pterophoridae > Stenoptilia > Stenoptilia bipunctidactyla. Next base: position 14,446,594 of record OX101740.1, on the reverse strand, counting down.
ATGTCGACTCAATTTTATGTCATATACATATGTATATGAAAACATTATGCATATTTATAAGAATAGTGTAAATTTAAAACCATGAAAGATAATCATGATAAAAATTATTCTGTATGAACGACCATAAATTAGCGTTTCCCAAATTAAGGCTGGCTAAAAGCATCAAATCATTTATGGGAATGTCAATACGTATTTATAATAAAATACCAAAGTCAATTCAATCCCTAACGTTTAATAAATTTAAAAGAACTATCAAAGAAACATTACCTATGCAAAAATGGCTACTATACATAGACTCAAAGATTATTTAAATGACAAAAGAACGTGGGATTGATGTCTCCACAGGTTATTTCCAAATATTAAACATTAATCACTATGTAAGCAGCTTGGCTGCGACATGATATTGGCAAGCACGAATAGCTGTCTTCTGTTTGTTTGTTCATGGCATAGCAGAGCTGTATTTCTGCCAAGTTGTACATATAATAAGCACTTTTTACAAAAGAATGCCGAGAGTTTTTTTCCGCCGGCTTTTTTCCTCTCGGTCTACCTAGGGTTCTACTTTCATTTCGTTTTATAAAGCCGAAGAGGAAGTAGTAGTAGAAAACACCAAGACATTGGTGGATAATGGGCGATCATTATCTTCATGAGCCGAGAGATGCACACTTCTCGACGGAGGCCTCGCCCAGGATTCGTCATGTCGTCCGGACCCGCGCCCGGACCCGGAAATTACCGACTACGAATAAAAAAAGTTTTCATTTAGTTTCACTGGCGGGAGTTTGCACAACGTCTGCGATCAGTGGAAAAGCCCACATCATTGCCAGACCGACTGGTGAGATTCCACTAGACGCTGCAATACACCCAACATCTTACTATACTTCAATTCTGAAGGCTTTTTATTCTTAAATAAAATCTTCGCGTCAAAAGTATAAGCGGCCAGTGAAATACAAAGAGGGCGTATTCCACAGTACCTACTCATCAATCTTATCTTACAATCAAATTCGCAACTCATTTTTATATGGGATAGCTTCTCTATATGTAGTCATACTAACTCAATGGTGTAAATATCCTTCTAATTTGTGGTTTAATTTAAATATCAAGATATTAAAGTTACGACTTAAAAGCACAATTTTCTAGTCGCACAATTTTAACAGAAAAACCTACTAATATTATTATCAAAGCAGAATCACAGTACACCTCCTTAGCAAAACATTATTCACATTATAATTGGGCATTTAGTTTTATTGTTTAACATAGGTCACAATTATTTATGAATATTATTCGCTTTGAATTGACTCAGTGCGTGATATTAAGCAGTTGTACAGATTTGTGTTTTATAGCAGTAACATTATTAAATAAATGAAAAAATGTGTTAAATAAAAATAACCCGATCAGGACTCGAACCTGGGACCTCTCGTTTTCCGGACGAGTGCTCTCCCACTGAGCTACCAGGGCCAGGCGGTACGGCTCGCAATTACTTGAGACTTTTTTGTTTTTACGTTATATTGCTAACGTAGCTCCATTATGGTTTCATTTATTTAAGAGTAATTAAGTATTTTAAATGCAAAAACATTAAAACATTATTAAACATTGCAATGCTTCACTTTAACTGAGATTTATAATTTCTGGCCCCCGTAGCTCAGTGGAAGAGCATTCCTCCGGCAAACGAGAGGTCCCAGGTTCGAGTCCTGTTTGGGCAATTTTTATTTAACACATTTTTTCATTTATTGAAGAGTAATTAAGCATTTTAAATGCAAAAAACATTAAAACCTTATTAAAAGAATCTAAATGTAAAAGGGTAATGAAAAATTGTCATGAAGCTATGAATACATTTTCAACCGACTTGCAAAAAAGGAGGAGGTCTCAATTCGTCTTTATTTTTTTTTGTGTTTCTTTGTTACACGATATTTCAGACAATTATGAATTGATTTTAAAAATTCTTAATTCATATGATAGAGGATAATTCATATTTGGTCCCATATAAATTTCATCGAAATCGGTCGGGTAGGTACTTCATTGAAAATTTCAAATTTTTGAAACAATATGTATGATTTCGGAGAATGTTTACGTCCAAAGTGTTGACATGAAGTCAGTTTTTTAATGCTCTTCATTCGTTGATTATTGGTGATGTTAATAGGCTACTGTGGCACCAAAGTTTTTGAATAAGTCATCCATCGCCCTTTGACATAGTTCGGTGTTATTTGGAAAAAAACCATGTACACACATTTTTTAAATTTTTTTGTCTTCCAATCTATTTTGGCCAAAGAAAAATAAAAAAATCCCATAATAATTTTAATGTACAGTCACGTTTAAAAATATGTATACATTTTTGTTTGGAATTTCAACCTTACCACAACCGAATAAGTTGCGAAGTGTGTACATATTAATGCAAGTGACTGTACATACCTACTAGCGTATGTTGTACTGTATAATAATTATAAAGCTTAACTAAACAATGAAATTAACCAACCAATTTTTCCTAAAAAAACCTAAATCATACTCATACCTTTTGTTATTGTACCTATATTACATAATCATATTATTTTAAGAGTTAATGATAATTTAAATGAAGATTAAGATGTTTTTATGACTTGCTGGTAACGGACTTGCTTAACTATTAATTCTGTATTTAAAAATATATAAAACTAGCTTTAACCCGCAACTTCGTATGCGCTTAACTACCCTTCTCTTGGAAATTTCAGAAACTATACAACCAGACATCCACTGAAAGAACCTTTATACCAAGTATCACACCCATGTACTCAAGGAATAAGTTTTTTTCATAAAAACTAAAAATCATGTATTTCCCGTGCCCGTGGGAATTTTGGGATTTTTTTTCGTAGCACAACCAGTCACTCTTTGAAGAACCTTCATGCCAAGTATCACATCCGTACACTCAAGGAATAAGATTTTTCATACAAACTAAAAAGTCCAACCACTTCCCGTGGGAATTTCGGGAATTCCTTCCATAACACAAACAGACACTTATTGAGGAACCTGTAGGTATATCAAGTATCACATCCGTGCACTCAAGGGATGGGATTTTTTCATACAAACTAAAACATCATATATTTCCCGTTCTCGTGGGAATTTCGGGAATTCCTTTCATAACACAGCCAGACACACATTAAAAAACCTTTACGCCAAGTTTCACATCGGTGCACTCAAGGAATAAGATTTTTCATACAAACTAAAAAGTTCAACCACTTCCCGTGGGAATTTCGGGAATTCCTTCCATAACATAAACAGACACACATTGAAAAACCTGTACACCAAGTTTCACATCGGTGCATTCAAGGAATATGATTTTTCATACAAACTAAAAAATCTTATATTTCCCGTTCCCGTGGTAATTTCGGGAATTCCTTCCTTAGTGCACCCCTACATCCCCTAAAGAATGTATGTTCCAAATTTCAGCTCTCTAGGCCCAGTAGATACGGCTGTACGTTGTCTGTCAGTCACTCAGTACCTCAGTCACTCAGTCAGTAACGGAACAGTTTTATATATAAGTATTGATTAAAGCGTCTGTTTGTAATTTTTAGCCCGGTCAAATTAGACAAAAAATAAGATTTAAGTTACATAAATTCCCACCAAGCTGAAAATCGGTAAGGTTGTTTAAAATATGATTAAAAATTAAATTTGAAAGTTTCCCATATTTCCCTTGTATAGAATTTCTTTTTATTCAAGGTCAGACGTCAAAAAATGGATTTTTTACGATTTTCAGTAAAACGGTAAACTTTATCATACAAATACCTAGGACAAAATTATAGATCATAAAATTTATCTAAAAAAAACATGTCAATACTCTTTTCCTACGAGCCACCGGTTTTAAGATATGATTCTAAAAGTTGTAATCGTCATAATATGTGGCGAAAATGTCACTACTTATATTATACTAGCTGACCCGGCAAACGTTGTTTTGCCATATAAATAAAAAAAAAATAGATGTTGGCCGATTCTCATAGATACCGGATAAGCACAAAAAATTTCATCAAAATCGGTCTAGCCGTTTCGGAGGAGTATGGCAACGAAAACTGTGACACGAGAATTTTATATACTAGAAATACTCTATGTAAATATTTGTTATACTCTCGAATAGAGGAGATGCGATGTTTCTCTTTACACTTTCGGTGAATGTCGGTTTGCATTGTTATGAGATAATTTCAATGAATTAATACAAGACATTGGAAAGCAGGAACGTAGTTTGATTATAAAGCAAGAACACGCAATAACAATCGTTCCCGCATTGGTGACCTCAACGTGGAAAATCGGCTACATCGATTACGAAAATTTGGCGTGCCCTGGTAAGATTGAAAACCATCTCATGTCCTGAAGCTTTTTCGACTAAAATAAGTTTGCGATAAAGATTTAAAATCCACGAGATCGTGAAAATGTAAAAAAATCGATGTGAATTTTCCATCGAGAAGTTTTCATTTGTACACCAACGACGCCCTCTAACGCTGAGCAGCTGTAGGTATTTCACGGGATTGTTACGCGAGATCATTTTCTAGATCAACACCATTATGTCAACAGCTTAGTAAATCAACAGTTTACTATTGGCACGTTTCAATATTCAACTGACTAACCGATACAGATACAAAACTGGTAGAAAAAAATAGCGTTTCACAATACCTACGCGAGCTGGCTACGAGCTGTATGTTCTCAAATTTGGCATGGGCCCTCTTTACATGACGTTCTTCCAAGAAAATAGGCGATATGTGATTTATAGAATATCACGCATTCGCAAATTATTTGTATTATATTTGATTCAATTTATTCTTGCTATGTTTTGGTATTCGATTAATGTAATATAAGTATGTTTTAGAGCTTTTTGTTAATCATTGCGTTTAATTGCTTACGTAAAACGAAACGCCAACCCTTTGACTTATTTTTTTATTTTGCCAGTGGTTAAATCACATTTTTATGACGTCAAAGTAAATATTTAAAAGATAAATTACGTCATACCCATCTGCCTCAGACGCCAGTGGTTGAGGGTTCGAATCCCGCACGGAACAAAAAAAAGTGTTCCGGGTCTGGGCGTTTACCTATATACAATTTGTATTCTAGGTTCTCCCCTAGTTCGTTACATGGTATCTCATGACACAAGCTCAGCTACTATGAGGCCATGTAGTCAAAGTGATTGTCTGGGGATTTTATTTATTTATTTTTTATATCACCAGGCTGTTTTATATGTCATGAATCGTGATAGTTAGACAGTTGAAATTTTCACTGTTTTGTCGGTTTAACAACAAAAACAAAAAAATAATAATTTAAATACCTGTTGAGGTAAGAGAGTCCTCCCTGAAAACAGACATGAGTTTTACGACGTATATTTTATGAGAGAATGGGCCCGCGTTTGACTTCAATCTCACCTGGAGGTTAGTTAAGATGTGGTAGATGATGAGAGCACACGGGTTTACGGTAATCCTAATCGCACCAGGCGCGGTCGCAGACTGAAATGTTGACCCACAAATGAAATTAGGGGGGTCACTAAAAGAAAAATACAGTGGAATCCGTTTATAATGACATCGAAGGGAAATAAGAAACAAGTCATACTAAACGGATCATATTTGATGTCTCATATCTTTTTCTTATGGAATCTGAGGATTTTGTTTTCTAACTACTACTACTCTTTTTAGTGGTCTATCTTTTCTTAGATTTTTGAATGTGGTATGTATGATTTTAGGGGGATCATGTCCTCTGGGATCGCGCCTGACTTGCACTTGGCCGTTTTATTAAAGACTGGGCCTTTCTAAAAGGCCTTTGAGAAAATTGTTAACATACCTGCTTATCATTTATTTCCTACAGATCAGAAAAACGTTCATTCTTGTGGCCGTGATTACATAAATAATCAACGAATGAAGAGCATTGCAAAATCGACTCCACGTCCAAACTTTGAAACTTTGAAAAATTGTAATTTTACTCAAACGATTTAGATTTTTTAATGGGACCAAATGGGAAGTATCCTCTATCATTTGAAACAAGAATCATAAAAATCGGTCAAAAGTTATGAGGTAACAAACATAAAAAAAAACACAGACAAATTGAGTACCGCCTTTTTGAAGTCAGCTGAAAATACGTTTTTTTCGGCTTTTCACGTGAAATCGGCCGTCAGCTTGACATACCTACACCGTTAATAGTGATTGATGAGTAACATCCCTGATAATTTTTCTCATGTACAAATATTTTAAATAAAGATTACACATAAGTGGTAAATAACAATACCGTCATACAATTTTCGTGCTATTTCTTATAAATATAAATATATTATAAATAAATATAATAAAATATCTATGTTTTATGAATGACCTGAAAACTTTCACATATTTCCGATGTAAATATAAGATCAAAGAAATTAATTACCTGCCACTTGAAATGTCAGTTTCTTACCTTAGGATGACCTGGATACGAGTGGAGGCTGCATAGGGGTGGTACAAGAGGGGGCGATCGATGTGTTGCCATAGCAACCGCGACGTCTGCCTAGGAGTCTGCGCTCTACTATCTCGCTCTGTCTCGCCTCGATATCATATCACCGTAACTGAAATTGTATGAACGGCTTCACAGCCTACGACGTTCAAGTTGTTTTCAACCTTGAATGTAAGAAATAAGAGTGCACTTTGGATTACTATTTGATGTGACATATGTTGATTCAATCGAAGCAGGGCATCTTCGTACGATATACCATCAGGAAGAAACTGTTTCACGAGTCGATAAGACATGAATAGCCTACAACCGATAAACAACTCTAGTGTCCTAGACTTGTGCTTGAAAATCCTATGCTTGAACTTTTTTTATACATTTATGTTGTGTTATTATGTATATGTTGAGGCCGTGGGTGGTTAACAAGATATTTGGGGTTTGTTGCGAGTCTGTTAAACATCTGGTTCTCAATTTATGGGAAGGGTAAGTAAGCCGTTCCCGGGAAGGTGTTATAATTAATAATTTATTTTTGTCAGAATTCTGCCTTCGTAGGCGTATTGTGGTTGGTAGATTAAATTTGTTTATTTTATTATAGACCCTTACAGCTTGTGAAAAACGGTTTTAGACAGTTAGGTGTTAAGAACTTTTTGTTAATGTTGTTTTTCACGATTCATAATCTTAAATAAAACACTTTTTGAGCGGACTTAAGTACCTATCTCATATGATTATATTTAACGTTTTAACGCCACGTTTCGGTGTCTTTGCAGACACGCTCGTGTTTATTTATGTAAGATAATTGATTAGTTTTTGGATGGGACGTTTGTCTTCCATGACATCTGATGTTAAGTGAACATGAAGACTTAGGTGGTACACGTCCATCCACGAGAAACCTATTCACTCGACGCTTAAAAGTACTAGGACTATAGGTACTGGTCAGGGAAAATAGACGCAGGCAGTTCATTCCAAACCTTGGCGACCCGTATCAAAAAGGAACTGTCAAAGCGCTTAGTTCGACTTTTCGGAATATCAACCACATACGGATGGAAGTTCTGTCTGCGTCTAGTAGTCCGATGGTAAAAGGGTGAGGGTTCAATTTGCTCAAACAGAGCACTCGCGCACTCACCAAAATGTATCCTGTAGTACACGGTTAAACAAGCAACTTTACGACGATGTTCTAGGGTCTGCAGGTTTTTGGTCGCAAGGTCGACGTTGTTAATTAGATTACGGGCTCTTCGGTCAACGGAGTCCAGCGCTTCACATGGTGTGTGTTGTCCTGGCGGAAAAAGTTCGAATTTCTTATAGTGACACGTTATGTGTGTGAAAAGTAAACTTTTGTGTGCCCATCCATTGCGAATTATTTAATTTGCTACGTAATAATTTACCTTCTAATTAATAATTTAAATATACCGCAGGCATTTACTTTAGGATTTCATACAGTTAAACAGCAACTAAAAGTAGTAAAATTTCGGTAAATCAGCCTATAGCTCATTAATTATTTAGTGCATGAGTGATACTTAGCAAAACGTTGTAGATACTTTCAAGATATGTATAAACGGTTTGAAATAGACCCTGGAGTCCATACTTTTAGTGCTAGGACCAAAAAATCGTATTTCACATTTATATTTTTTTCTTCTGAATGTTATATTTTTCCAAAATCTGTTTTTATAAACATTACACACAAATTCAAAACTACACATAGAAAAATCTACAGATCTCTAGAACAGCGTTTTACATGAAATCAAGCAAATGGCCAAACGTAGTCCCAGCGGAAACTTGAATATCTTCGCAGGTTTACGACTCACAAAAATCATATAGTGACCCACAATCACCCCTCATCACACACTAACTGGAAAACCAAAAACTTTCCCTCTAAGTCTACGGGCTTTTTGGGGAATAACTTCGCAATGGATGGACACACAAAAGTTTACTTTTCACACACAATTACACGAAGTGACACACTGAAAACCTGTAAAACTTGTGTTCGAACTTTTTCCGCCAGGACAACACACACACACACATGGACATTAAATGTAGGATTCAAGATGTGTTGTCGTCATAAGATGGTAATATTTATCTTGTAGGATCGGTTTAAGATTTAACACTCTTTATACAAAGTCTGTAATCTAAAATCACTCTGGCATTGTTTTATGAAGAGCAAGTTCCTTAACTTGTGCTGTCATTATGGATCTCATCCTGTCTTACCATTTAATGTTTATAAAAATGTTTTTAATAAAGATGTATTCCAGTTAGCAATTATTTCAATACAAGTACTTGCTAATTTTTTTTATCAGGCGTTTGCACACATAGGCACTGTACAACACTTTGGTATTTTATATTTTAAGAATAAATAAACCAAGAATACACTTGTAGAAAATAACAATTTGCGTATGTATTTTGACAGTTCATTGGACTTTCTGCCACAGAGCTGCCATCTTATTTAGACCGTTTCAGAAAACTCTCATTACGGTGACGTATTATGGAGGAAGGTACTATAGGTCACTATCAGTGTTGGACGGAACCCTTCGTGCGTGAGTCTGACTCGCCCTTAGCCCTTTTTAAATGCTTTTTTAAAGCTCTAGGGTTTCCTAACCTTTTTAATATCGTTGCCCCTGTTACTTATAACGACATCAGATTTTACCCCCTACGTATGCTTAGATAAGGTGTTCTAGAGATACCGTCTCAGAGTTACATTTTCGAGAAATTATTCAGGTTCAGATACCCACCACTTCTACATTGCCACACGTCACTCCATAAGACTGTATTAAAAAACTCAGGATCTTCTCTGTTTTTTTTCCAACATTAGGTTCTTCGTTACCCCCGTAATATTGTTGTTTTACTCCCGTGGGGTTAATTACCCCCAGTTTAGGAACACAGGATCCAAACCAAGACATCACTTAGATAAATGATGTCTTGGTTTACAGGTTTAAGGTCAAAGATGTCAAGTAAACCATGAGTAAATAAATAAATATAATAAAATAAAATCCCCAGACAATCACACCAACTACATGGCCCCAAAGTAAGCATAGCTTGTGTTATGGGATACCATGTAGCGAACTAGGGGGGAACCTAGAATATAAATAAATACATAAATAGATAAACACCCAGACACGGAACTTTTTTTTTTTCTTTTTCCGTACGGGAATCCAACCCGCAACCTCTGGCGTCTGAGGCAGATAGGTTTACCCCATCGCCATAGTGGTCGTCTGAATAAATATCAGGTTTTCAAGAACATTTTGCATTGCCTTTCTAAAAAGCTAAAATTAGCTATCATAGTGCAAAACGTTCGATGAATAGCAGGTAAACTAGCATTTGGCCGGTCGGTCAAAGACGAATTCTGTATTTCGGAGAATATGTATTCCCACAGTACAGATATATACAGTAATTCAACTCGGCCGCATCTTTGAAATAAATGTCTACTGCGCCGCGGTCTGTTCACATGCGATAGGGCTGCCCGCTTTCAGCATTTGAATTACATTTGCCTACTTTGTGTTTACTTCCATTTAGTTTTGTGACTGGAAATATACTTTTTTATATAAACATACAAAATACTTTGTGAATTGAATAGGAAGTGTTCAACAAAAATATGGTTTGTGTCAAAAAACCATGTTTATGTTTGAATAACAAAACGGTCTTATAAATTAGTGACCGAAAAATACTTGGGCCTTGACTGAGATGTACGAAAAGATGTATCATTAAATTTTAAAGTATTTTTTAAATAAAGATTTAGAAAAAAAATTAAAGTATGTATAAACAATCCGCATATTAACGTAAAACTCAATCAACAATTGTTTCGGAATGCAGACACTCGTGACGGGCCGCATGCGGCATGCCGAGATCGAGCCGCGTAGGTATAGCTCGCGCTTCGTCCGGTTGTATGAAGTTGAATTACTGTAGATATCTGTACTGTGGTATTCGTAAACGTCTGCTAGAAGCCATTTCGGTATCCTGAAATTCTGAAATCTACTGACCTAATTACACTGCCTTATCGAATATAGATTAATCACCCCGAGAGAGTCAAGATGATGGTCATCACAGTGAAATCATTAAAAAATTTCGTTATGATCTTACTAATATTATAAATGTGAAAGTTTGGATGTGTGGATGGATGTTTGTTTCTTAATCACAGCACAAGAGCTCAATGATTTGGTCACAAGATTTGGATGAAATTTGGCATATCTAGTGATAGTGTACAGTCTGGAATAGTACATATTCTACCTACTTACCTTATTTCCCGATATTCCCGGGCGATATGAAAGCCGAAAAAAAAATTTGGTTTTGTTTTATATCTCTGATATGGACAACGCCTTCAGTTACATTTTTAGTAAACGTAATTTTTACGCCACACCTGCTCCGAAGCGAGATATAAAAAAATATTTCTGCAAAATGATCTTTCGGCGAAGAAAGTTTTGACTTACAATGCGTTTCAAACAACGAGCATACAACCTGGTTTTATTCTCGTTGGTTTCAAATGAGAATAGGACTGACCCAGCACAATATTGTGACGTCATATCTATCAATTCGAACCGGTTAGGTAGAGTAAGCAAAACAAATATTATTTAATATACAATTTATTTACAATTAGATACAAAAAATATTTCGCGTTTTCAATTTCTTCCATTCCAATTAATGATGAAAATTTATTTCCTGAATAGTCATTGTCGTCGTCGTATAATCTTGGCATGGTTCCCGCGCTTTTTCACCATGCAACCTCTTTACTTTCGCGCGTAAATAAATTTTAAAACTACATACATACATACATAACTGCACGCCTGTATCCCGTATGGGGTAGGCAGAACACCAGAGGTAATAAAACCATCTGATGTCACGTTTGACAAATTTGGAGGCATTATAATAGTGGAGAGAGACTATAGCAGTGACAGGGGGTCAGCCTATCGCCCACAAAAAAGCCTCCCATAACACAACGGTCCCTTAACTGAGTTTTACAGTATGCCCGGGACGAGAAGCAGCTGGCACATTCTATGTTTTTCTTTCGCTCCCAGTCCAGCATAGAAGCTTTTTTTTTATTACCTATAAGTATTAATTTTTAAAACTAAATAAATAATAATACAAAGTTTTTATTTCTATTACATATAATAATCTGATAAAGAATATAAAATTATTTTACTATTTTTATTGAAATTTTTTTTTTGCTGAACTTCATTTTCAAGTGACTTTTGACAGATAGCGGTCATTGACGTTCCTATTCTCATTAGAATCGCATATCTATACTCTATACTAATATATAAAGCTGAAGAGTTTGGTTTTTTGTTTGTTTGAACGCGCTAATCTCAGAAACTACAAGTGGGATTTAAAAAAATCTTTTTGCATTTGATAGCCAACTCTTGAGGAAGGTTATAGACTATATTTTATCCCGAAATTACCACGGGATCAAAAGTTACACGGGTAAAACCGCGCGCGGTGGCTAGGCACAAGGCTAGGAGAAGACGGGCTCCGTGGGGCAGTGGTCGAATGTTCAACTGCGGCGGTCGATTTCCAGCCACATAAGTTTAGGAAATAAGATATACTTACATAGAAATATATTTGTGTTATTAATATTTATTTATTTATTAATCCACCAACATTTGTTCACATAATTCATTATAAATATTACACATATTTTTTTTATCATTAAGTTTATACAGGGTCATGAGATAGGTACCTTTCTACTAAGATTATGTCTTCATCTCCTGGTTCGACCCTCACAGATTTTTTGTAATAAACTTAGGTAAGAGAATCCTATAATTAGCTTGACATGTACCTAATAAATAAGTCTTAAGATAACATGTTTGTAACGCTATTGGTTTCTTAGTTCAATAAATAAATTAAGTATAAGTATAGTACTCAAGCTGGACTGGGAGTGAAAGAAAAACACAGGATGTGCCAGGTGCTTCTCCTCCCGGGCATACCGTAAAAGTCAGTTAAGGGACAGAGGTTTTATTGACAGTTTTGCGGGCGATAGGCTGACCCCCTGTCACTGCAATAGTCTCTCTCGATCATTATAATACCTCTAAATTTGTCAAACGAGACCTCAGATGGTTTCATAGCCTCTGGTGTTCTGCCTACCCCGTAAAGGATACAGGCGTGAAGTTATGTATGTATATTATGTATGTTATTAAATTAAAGAAAAAACGAACTACTTATTCTCCACAATCTCATAATTCGACGGTCTTTGTCGTGCAGTGGTATAGACGCCAATCGTGAGGTCGCAGGTTCGATTCCCGAAAGGAACAAAAAAAAATCAGTGTCTTGGTGTTTATCTAGAGAGGTAGGTATCTAAGTATTTATATTCTAGGTTCCCCCTATTTCAATACATGGTATTCCATATCACAAGCTATGCTTAATTTCAGGCCATGTACTTAGTAATTGAGATTATCTTGATGTTTTATTTTATTTTTATTCTAAAATGGTTCGTATCTGAGTGTATAGTTAGGTACTTAGATACCTCCTAGTTCCTTATACAACGTGTAACAAAATGGAGAGATAAAACTTAAAGGTTAGCTTCCATACCATACGTACAATATACAGTAAAAAAAATAGCATGATCAGTGCTGGTATAGACTTTCATAAAAAAATAATTTCATTATTTTACAAAAAAAATATTTTGACAACCCTAGTCAACCTAATAAGCTAAAACAAGACTTGTGCCGCAGTCAGTGACCTTATGACCTTTCCCGCACCGGCTGAACTTTGTAGTATCTGTCTTAGTTACCCATCACTTTATTTTGCACCATCTGTTATCGAATAGATTTCATCAAAAGCTAACAGCTGTTTTAGGGGTTGACACTTAGATATTTTGATCTAAACTTTGAACTTGTTTTTCGGCCGAACCGTAAGGATAACAAATTTATGTTACAGTTACTTATAAACTACATCACCAAACATACAATTCCCTTAAGTGTTATCTCTTCATTATGTTACACGTTACATAGCACTTTATTTGTTCAAAATGGTCCTCCCGATTGTATTGTTACTGGTAGAATTATTTATGCATCATCACCAACGCACGGCAGACAACCACATCAACTTTTGTCTTTCCCTCCAGCCTCTTGATATTTGTGTGTATGAAAAATTTGATCTCCCTGTAAGTTTGAAAGATGTATTTTCTCTAGCATTTACTCAAAGCAAAATTATAAACACATTCTGATTGTTATGAATGAAAGCTTTGTTACTTCTTGCCCCTTACGTTAATACATGCCCCGGCTTTGCTAATAGTTGCCCCACATACGGGGTATGTATCAACAACTAACTTTTTTGGTTTTGAGGGCTCTGCTTTTAAAAGCACTTACGAAACTAATGGTTTTTGTTACTTATATAATAGATGAATAACCCAAGAATGCCTTTAAAGAAAAATAACACAAATATGTTCGTTAGTATTGAAGATATAAACCATAATACAAAATTTGTTAGTGCCAGCCCCGCTCTCCCCTAGGTACAGTTAAAAACTCGTGAATTTCGTAGGTACCAATATACTTATCAATAAAGGCCATCTCAATGTTTTTAAGCTTTATAAGACTAGCAAACATACAAAATCTCACTTTTTATATTAATTTAGACTTGCTTTAGACATACGGACACATTAACGAAAAGTAACTCTAAATTTAAAAAAAAATCAACATAATCCTCAAATATCAACCCCTGAATATGCATAAGGGTCTTATAATTAATCATTCATAAAAAAGACAGAGTTATTTCACGTCATATCTTATATCAGGGTTCGTTGGGCCATTAAAAAGAACCTGGAGCGTCTTAATGACCGGCCGTGTCACGGAACACAGTAATATTTATGTAAATTGCACAGAATATGATTATTCCTCGGCTGCCCCACTGATAATCATATTTACTGCCCCCATCACCCACTGCCTCCCGCGTGGGGGTATAAACTGGTCAGAAATATTACAGGACAGGCTTGAGGTAAACTTTAGTTTTTAAATGACTTTTTAAATAAATCTAGATTAATGAAAAATAAATAGGTTCAAAAACTAAAACCCGACTACTAAAAACACGCTCTAAAAAGAAGTAATAGTCTTATTGTGTATTACGTCATATTGATAGAGATATGTTGAAAGAGTAGCCGTGATCGTATGCCACGCCACTTTGATTTTATTTTGTTATTAAAATGAATTTGCTTTGCTATAAAAGGTGGCATACGTAGGACCACGGCTATCCTTTAAATATATCTCTATAAATATGGCGTAAATACACAAATATTTCAGCGGAGACTATTACCTACTTTTTTTAAGAGCGTGTTTTTCGTGTTTTTTTTTGACCCTATGGCATGTTTTAGAAGTTTAGAAGGTCATGTTTTACTGCTTTGCCAGTCGCTTTTAGTTATAGATCGTGCGATCAATTTTATTTTATAATATTTTTTTCGAAGTCGTTGTGGCGCCGTGGTTACTGGATGGGTGACCGCCGAACATTTATTTTTCGACTTCACAACGACTTCCGTGCTTCGGACGGCACGTTAAGCAGTAGGTCCCGGGTGCTGTATACTTGTATTCAGTAACGTTAGGGTTTGTCAGAAGCCATTTTAACTCCCTGAAAAATTCTGACATCCACAAACCAGATCTGGGGCAGCTTGGTGGATTACAGCCTAAGCCTCGTCGTCACCCAGAGGAGAGACTCAAATAGCGCTGCAGTGGGCTCATTAAACGGAGTGCTGATGATGATGATGATGATATTTTGTTATTTTTGTTTATATTTTGTTAGTTTTGTCGACGACCGGCTGGTGTAGCGGTAACATACATTGCCTTCTATGCCAGAGGTCCTGGGTTCGAATCCCGGCGGCGGCGGATATCGGTGTGATGAACACAGATATTATTCGTCAAGTCATGGATGTTTATATGTTTATTTAAGTTTATTCTAATAAAAATATGTATTTATTTAATATGTATGTTTATATATTTCTTAAGTATATCGGTTATCTCGTATCCATAACACAAGTTCTTTAAGAAACTTAATTTGGGCTAGATAATGTTGTGTGAGTGTCGGAAATATTTATTATTATTATTATTAATCGTAAATTTTAGTTAAAAATACATTTTCGTTAGAGTACGTAGGTAGACTACGCAGCGGCCAGTAGCTAGCGAGCCATCAAAACTTCAGGTGACATGTGAGAAACATCCCAAAGTACTTATAGGTACAGTCACGTGTAATAAAATGTATACGCTTAGCAACTTATTCGTTTGTAATAATGTTCAAAGTTCAATGAAAATGTATACATATTATTAAACGTGATTGTACAATTTATTCTCAATGAAAGTTAAGTTAGAAAAGCCCTAGCACCCCTGGATAAGCGTGTCGTAAAAGGCGACTAATTCGAGTGACCGTCGCTTGGTGGTAGGATTCCTGACTGCCTAGCGAACACCCTTCATATAAAATTTGCCGCCAAATAACACCACTCCTGCTTTGATTTTTTTTGGCAATATTTTATGAAGAGCCAGGTCCTTGCTGAACCCGTGTGCTGAAATCTTCTACAGCAGCTTCACTTACCATCAGGTGAGATTGAGACCTAAGGCAGCTTTAACCACCAGAAAAAAAGAAAAATATTAGTTAGTAAGTACGTACCGTAGAGGGGACCGTAAGGCGGCAATTTTATGAAATACAAAGATTTTAATAATCAGAAACACATTTATTATTTACTATTTTAGCACTTATTTTATGAATATAAATATCATTTATTAGGTTGGTGGCAGAGGAGCGTAGCAGAATCTCGGGATCCTGCTACTTTTTGGGGCAAAAACAAACATAAGTATGAAAATATTATCTGACGGACAACCCGCTTCATTTTTTTTATTTTACTTTTATCTTATCAAATGTAATTCTTACATCTGCCGTAAGGTTGGTTTGCGCTTATAAACTCTTTATTTACAAAATGTAAGGCGCAACCAAACCTTACGATGTACCTAGCCCCAAGGTACCTATGGATATTTAACGCAAGTTTCTAGGTACCTATTTTAGTTCTATACTCTGGAAAATAATTCAATGCAGTAAACTGACAGGTCAAAATGTAAGAACTGAATGAGAATGATTGAAAACGAACGAGTATTTGTAATTCGTTGCGCATAAAATTTTAAAGAAATTTATAAATAATTGAATTTGAGGTGTGTATTTCTTTAAAATAACTTTAATGAAAATAATTAATTACCAAACATACTTACTTTGTGCTTTAAAACGGTTACAGTGGAAGTAAAATCGAATTTACAACTTCTTGCTTTTTAACAGCAATTTTGTCGTTAAAAATTAAATTTCAAGGATAGTTGCCCTTCGCTAACAGCACCATAAGAAAAGAAAAATCTTGTGAGCTAAAATATTTTTTTTACATACATTACGTTATTATTATTAAAACAATAATTACCTACATTCATTCACTTAAACCAGATCACTATTTTTTTTCTTCCCGAAAGTGGGCACACTGGAACTGTCATTTTACTGCATTGAATTATTTGCCAGAGTATAGGTAGTTATTAAAATTAGGATATCTACCTAACTATTCACTGTTTACTATCGTAATCAGTTAAGTATTTAAATTATACTACGACGACGAAAACACTTTGACGCTAGTGAACTGATACTTTTTTTTGAAATAGAGGAAAACGTAAAGAAGAAAGTATTAGGCTTAAAATTAAAAAGCAGGTTAAATTTGAAACTTATTAGTGAAGGTTTAAGCGCGGTTATTCCCTGAGCTCGAAAGTTGTTGTATGAAAAAGGTCCCGCTCGAGCATTCGAGTAGTTACAGAATGGGAAAAGTACCTATCAGAAGTTAGCTTCAAAGTTTGCACACTATGATCGTAAGAAATATGAATCCTAAAATACTTAGTATTGCTTCTCGTTGTATATTATAATTAAGTATTATCAATCTGTTTTCGAGTCGAAGTGAGGTTGTAGGTACCTAAATCATTGTAACCTGATAGGTGCTATTATTGTTATTTTAATATTTAGTGTTGAAAGTTGTTAAAGACTGAAGTGTATGGAAATTTCTTAGTCAAAAGGCTTTTTTCTAAAACAATGCGTCGAATAATCGAACGCAACTACACGCGGCATCATTAACCTACATTAAAAGAAAGAGTTGTGTGTCATTAATCGCAGGTGAGTCGGTATATGTCCGTGACAGCGCGGTGACCAATGTAAACAGGCAATGGGCGTAAGGCGCGCCTTGGACAGTGTGGTCTGAGACAGCGGTCGGAAAACCGCTTTCCCCGCGGCGCTGTTAGCACGTGATCGCAGTGTCCCGGCGACCGCTCGCGTGACACGCCGCTTCGTCCACGCAGCACCCTCGACCGTCCCACTCCCGACCTCTCCCGGCGCCCGCCCAAGCCGGACTGCGCCCAAACCCCAAGCGCGCGCAATATAAACTCTCAAACGTTCTAAATTCAAAAATTGTGATCGGATAAATAATTGAAGGTTTAGAAACGATGCGGTCGAAAGCTGTGGCGAGGAGGCTACAAGCTCAAGGTGAGTTTTTCATTTGTTTTCTTAGATTTCTATAAGTTTCGTATGTTTATGGACTTTCAAAGAACGGTTGAGTCAGTACAGTTTTGTTTTGATGTTTCATAGAAAATAAATAAAATACTCGACATTGTTTAACAAGTATAATGTTAAACAATGTCTCAAATATTACCTATATCAACCCATTAAAAATGCTACATGCTAAAAAAGAATATATTTATTTAAAGCACCTAATGCTTTACACACAACTAGTCAAAACTATTATACCTACCTACAAAGAAAAGTGTGAAAACTTTCCAAAGATGCGCAATGGGTATAAAAAGATAAGGACAGTGTGATGCGCTCGGCGAGCGTTCCGATTGGTCGAAGCTCCCCCGCTTGACAAGATAACGAGGGCCATCCTCTGACTGGTGGCGACCAAAAACCCTCCTTCGCTTCATATGAATAAAGCTTACTTTTCAATACAATTTTCAACCGGAGGGATGTACCCTCCTATATCAGTTTGTCATTGGATGAGTCCAAAGGTATTTTATTATTTACTTTCATTGTGTACAAACGTGATACGTTATTCTTTTGTTTGCGTTATCTTAATGATACTTAAGTAAATAATTTTCATTTTAATGTTAATTTATTTTAGTAAGTTGATATTTTTATATTATACTTTATACATAAATGTGATATCAGTAGTGGGACATCTATTTCGAAACTTAGATTGCACAACGTATGGAGGTAATCGGCAGTTTTTACGATTCGGTTTACGACGGTCGATCTTTATTGGTAGTGTGCGTACAGCCTTATAGATTCAATTTAAAACGAAAGATATTTCATACCTACCTATATTATTTTGGGACAGAATATTGAAGAATCTGATCATATATTGGAGACGGTTCCCATTTCATATTCTTTTTTTTTATATTTAAAAACCAATGTTCCTTATTCCAATTTTAAATTTGTATTCAAACCGAATTGTCTTTTGTTTTCAGTATCTAAACAAATTTTCAAAAAGTATATGAAGTAGGTATACGACCTACTTAAATTTTTTCCCATAGGTATATAGGTAGGTACATAAAGTGTAGGTATAGTTGTTGTCATAGCAACCGCTTTTGAATAGCAACATGGTTTTGATCTTGGATTAAAGTCGCAATGTAAGGTGACATGACTTAACAAATTTCGATAGAGATAATTAAAAACTAATTGTTTTAATTAATTAATCACTTTGGCGATGGGGTAAACTTATCTGCCTCAGACGCCAGTGGTTGCGGGTTCGATCCCGGACGGAACAAGAAAAAAAAAGTTCCGTGTCTGGGTGTTTATTTATTTATGTATTTATATTGTAGGTTCCCTCCTAGTTCGCTACATGGTATCCCATAACACAAGCTATGCTTACTTTGGGGTCTTGCAGTTGGTGTGATTGTCTGGGGATTTTTTTTATTTATTTATTTATTAATGATTTCTCGCTCAGGTACAAAGATTTTTATAATAGGACTGTAGAGCATGAATTGTACAATATGTCATTTCGATGACCTCCGCGACGCAGCGGTCAAAAACGCTACCTACTTAGTAGGTAAATCATGAGGTCGCTAGTTCGATTCCCGCACGGAACAAAAAAAAGTTTATTTGTATATATGAATACAATAGGTCTTTTTGTACTTTAAATAACATTCTTATATCTATATTAACTAAATTTTATTAGGTATCTAAATATTACAGGCTTTGTTTAGTTTGTAGCCATGTCCCTAGTTGTTAAGATTTTCTAGGGACTTTTTTCTTTATTTATAATAAATAACAATTTAGGTACCTACTAACATTATCAACCCAAAGCAGTTGCGAATTTTTGACTTCGTTGGATTTTTGTTATACCTAAAATAGCCTAATATCTTCCTCAAGATATTATATTATAGGCTATTTTAGGTATAACATTGACATAGATAGATATATATAGATAGATAGACATTGTAATCATTGTAAATCAAAGGCAAATATATTTTTAAACACGAACAGTAGTTTCCCAGAAAATTCAAACAAACAAACTCGTCAGTTCTATTATCTATCTAATATATAAAATTCTCGTGTCACAGTTTTCGTTGCCATACTCCTCCGAAACGGCTAGACCGATTTTGATGAAATTTTTGTGCTTATCCGGTACCTATCTATGAGAATCGGCCAACATCAATTTTTTTTCTTTTATGTGGCAAAACAACGTTTGCCGGGTCAGCTAGTATTAGTATAAATTAAGCCTATAGAAATATTTTATATCAATACGTAGAAAAAGAAAATATTTGTAGGTCTTTTTAAAGAAAATCGCGAAAGAGCAGTGCAGAATTTGGTATCATTAAAGATATCATACGGCCAGTATCAATAACTTACCAAAAAGTTCAAGTAAACGTGAAGATAGATTTATGTATTAAAGAGGTTGAGTTCAAGTGAAAGATTTGTGAAAGATTTGACAAACGAGAGTACAAAAAATTCTACCCTAATTTTTACTTAACTTTTTGCGGCCAGTCTCAATAACTGCAAAAGTAGGTAAAGATAGAAATTCCAATACTATCTATCTTGTGTCAAATATAGCACAAATATGTTACTTGAGCTCAGGAATGTATAGGAAATTCTATCTTTACTTTTACTTTAAATTTTTAGAAAATTATTGAGACCACAGGGAGAGAAGGAGTGAAAAAAATAACTGTAGTACCTACCTATGTTTGATACCTAGGGTATAATCGGGTAATGCGCCCCAGTTGACAAAATATCCCACACTTGTTACACTCAAACCAGCAAAGCTATGGGGCCAGTTCTTCTAACGAGCAATGACCTTACTCACCTGCGCATAAGGTTGCCGAAAACACGTGATTTCTGCCGCAATTTTGTAAAATATTTAGAAAAAACGATTTTCTTAGCAAGTACAAATTGGGACGAGTTTCAAATATTTTTGTTTTTTTAAAAAATTATGGTACATTTTTCAAATTTCTTTATATGATCGTAAAATATGTAAGAATGAGTTAGTTTTTTCGATACATAAGATGATGTTGGTTCAAAATGGCGGCATGATTTGAAGTGGGGCGTTTTAAAAATCCATTTTTACAATATGCCCCACCAAGTGTTGCACCAAATGCCCCGTCTGTTGTATTAGTGTTTCATGTCTTCTATTGTCTTATCCACAAAACAGCACTCAGCCAGCTTCGTGGTTCATGGCACCCAGCGGAAGGACTCATGAGCCTGCAATAGGCACATAAGGGGTTGTGATGATTTTCGTATTTCAGAAAATGTCCGTATATAAACGCAAAATGTTGTGAATGTTAAAAATAAAATGACAAAAGAGAGACCAGTTGATCGTGACATCAAAGGGACAGCTTCCTCGCTGGAGAGAGCATTTTGAGGGGGTTTTCCGAATCTGAACGACTTCCTTACCTCAACACCTGCTGCAAACTTGCCAACGCAAGATATTAACGTGTCTCTCTCTACTGGTAATGAAGCAGTGTAATCTATGCAGTCACTTCAAATCGGTAAAGCTTCAGGAGTCATCATATCGGTAGAAATAAGATCTTCCACACCGCTCTTGTGGAAGATCTGGTCAGCCGAAGAGTTACCCAATGAATTGAAGTATAGAACTTCCCATCACATAACGTAGCTCTCGATCCTCTGCAAGGTTATCTTAGGTAGATATCGAGGACCGTTGAACCTCTTCTTTGCAAAGATACATTTTTATTACATACATAACGTCACTCCTGTATCTCTAATGAGGTAGGCAGAACAACAGAGGCTATAAAACCATCTGATGTCTCGTTTGACAAATTTGGGGGCATTATAATGATGGAGAGAGACTTGCAGTGATAGGGGGTCAGCCTATCGCCCACAAAAACGTCAAAAAAACCTCCGTCCCTTAACTGACTTTTACAGTATGCCCGGGAAGAGAAGCAGCTGGCACATTATATGGTTTTCTTTCGCTCCGAGTTCAGCATGGAAGGTTAATGTTCATTTATTAATGTTCCGTAAACTCTGAAGCGAGACGCTGACGTTGACGCTTTGCAACAACTTCATAGGGGACTGACTACCTAGATATTTGGCGCCATCTGTACCTACTTAAAGGTACAAAAAATAGCATTTTTTAACCGGATATATCGCGAGTCGCTCGTGAACACAACGAAATATTGAGTTTAAATGTAAATATGTAATTATTCGCGATAAATCCGGTTACAAAGGTTTTTGTTTAAGATTATGAAGCAAGAAAATTTGAGAAAATATTAATTAAGACAGTTATCTACTTCCTAATGCGATTCGCTAAAATGTGAAATAAACTGTCATCGCAACTGTTTTTCCTTACATAGCCCTGGTTATTTCCACAGTAGAGTAAATAGCACCTTATGATTATTGATATAGCTTTGTGTATCCGCTATCATTTCCAAGTACCTACGATGGAGAATACACGCTCATCTATCTATCGATACTCTATACCCGTATTGTGAATAGGAAATAGTAAGAACAGATTTTTTCAATGTTTATAGGATTGAATATAGTCAAGAACCAGCAGACCGATTTTAAGAATTCTTTTACCTCTAGAAAGCTACATTATTGAAGAGTAACTTTAACTGTATCTACAAATAATTATCAAGATATTCGAATGAGATCAGGAACTCAAAGTTAAAATAAAATGGAATTGACACTAAATCACCTGTTTTTAAGATTTATTTAAGTATTTTCGGATATTTCGCTTCGTACGAGCATGGTGGGTCTTATTTAATATCTACCAGTATTTTATGGCCGCTATAAAACGGGCCACTCTTTAGTCTTAAGGAAATTCGATAGGTACTCGAAACCTGGGTTGAATAATGATGAGACCGACATTTTGTGGTAATTTATTAATAGGCATAGAGTTAAGTTTAGTGAACATTGATTTCAATATTTTATTTTGATTTTTTTTACATTTTTAACTCGAACTTTTGCTGTCCAACGAGTTTACACTATTGTCACTCGTCTTTTATATATCAAGCAGATGCTTCATTTAAATTCAACCCTAGATTGATTATCAATAAAAAACTGGTGATTCCAAATTTCCTTAATTGTAGAAATAAATAAGTAGGTAATAAATTCTTACTTTCCTAACATCTCCTTCTACATCTTAAACTGTAGTGACAAGATAGGCAAATCATAATTGGCCTAAATTATTTTAAAACTCATTTAAAAGTGGCATTTCAATGTTATTATATACCCTTTTTTTATTAGTTACTAAATCCCGATTTGACCATAATTTCTCTGAGGTGTAGGAGGACTTATGTGTTGAAAAAAATTAGGATTCCACCTAGCTCCGCTGTGTGTGTGTGGGCTCCATAACACAAACTCATGCTTTTGGAACACATAGGTTGTGTGTCTGTTGGGTTAGTTTATTTATTTATTGTTTCTAATGGAAAAATTAGGGAATAAATAATCGCCGAAGCGATGATATACCTACTTTATGAGAAATATTTTACACCGGGTATGGACCACTTAAAGTAGCAATTTTTAAACTCAACGTATACCATCTTTCTATATCCTGTACCTAATATAGCTTCAGACACTTATTGTTATAGCATTTTGGTTCATCCATATCGGTTGTAATAAAAAATTTGGCCACAATAATAATAGCTTATTCAATCTACCTCAAATGATCCTTTTTAGAAACCGTTTGTTTTACTTCATTTAAATTTTTGAATAAATTGCGCAAAAATCATAGACAGTTGAAGCTCGAAAAAAATATTGGTTGATTTTAGAACGAATTCTCACGAAACTAAATATAAAAAAACGATTTCTCTTGATAAGAATCTCAAAATTATTCTGAATTTACAGATATATATGTATGTCCACTAAATTAAATGCTACTTCAATTATAACAAGCATCGATTCAAAAATATCAGGTAAGTATATTTTTGAATCGATGCGATAAACAAAGCAAACATGAGTATATATTCCGTATATACCATTGTTTGCTTTGTCTTTTATCTATGTAAGCCACATTATCTAAAGTTAAAATACTTCGCAACCTAATTCGAACGTTTGCTAAAACCGGGAACATTCCAGAAAGGCCAGCGTTTAACGAATCAGCGTTCCGCATTTAGCCAGTGTCAGCTTTCCGGACAATAACTTTGTCTTTCATAAATAACCCTGAACAATATTCAATAACCGACGTTTATTCCTCCAGGAATAGTGCTCGTAAACCTCGCAGACATACCTATGGACGTATCCTCGAATCATAATAATACTGCAGCTCAACGGAATCCATAATCTTATTTTTGTACCGCACCACGAAGCGTGAATTTCGCAATTACGAGATCTGATACCTGGCCAAGGAAATTAAATCTCAAACGCCACACCTTACAACTCAAATTTCTGTGGCAGCCGTGACTGAAAATAAACAATTCTTGTCTTTGCACGTGCGATTGTCGACTTTATCTCAGAACTTGAGAGCGACGTGGCAGGAAAGAGTTGTGTAGAAGGAAAACGAGCTTTACGCTGTAAGGATAGGGTGGGTTTTTGATGGTTCATGTGATACAGTATCCATTGTGTTCCCTCCTATAATTTTATCGAAGCAGATTTACGATCGATTGTTCGCCTGGTGGACAGTCGGATAGGTAGTGTGTGTGCGCGAGAGCACAATCCTTGGACACACATACCTGCCAGGTGCAATGGCGCTACCTTAAACAATTATTATTTTAAATCGACATTTTCTTCATGCTTTCAGCTTATTCTCTCATAATGAAAGCTTTTAGAAATATGTAACATAAATAAACCATAATTGTAAAATTTCGATCCCCTAGAACCATCAGGATTGATAACGCACTTTGTGTTATTTCAGGCTAACCTACCTAATTACTTTAAACCAAATCTGTCTAGTTGGTTCAACAATGTTACACAAAAAAATCCATACAACTATCTTTACAAACATTTGCTGTTTATAATCCACAAGTAGATTTGATCTTTTCTTTGTTTTATTTGCATTGTTGATGCAAGCCGTGCTTGACCTCAATGTCATCTGATTTTAAGTGACGGCGAAGTTAAAGTAGGCACACGGGTTCAGGAGACATCTGAATAAGACGCCGGAGTGATCATAATTAGCTGCAGATGATATTCAGCTGCAGCTGGTCGTCGGTCATACGGATTCTGTAGGGGATCTACGTATCAGTGGACTGAATAGAAAAATATGTGGGATTTTCTTGGTCAATTCTATTTAGAAGAATCTAAGTATTTAGAAGAATCTTTATTAATGATTTAATGTATTTACGGGATTCTTACCACGATTTTCGATTTTATTTTCGCACGTCCGATATTTCGATGCTGTTACAAGCACCATGATCGCGGACTTCAGTGCTTGTAACAGCATCGAAATATCGGACGTGCGAAAATAAAATCGAAAATCGTGGTAAGAATCCCGTAATTACATTAAATCATAGTGAAAATAACCGCGATAGTTTAAAACAATTATTGATCTTTATTAAGTTTTTTTACATCCACTATCGTGTAGTTATAGTTTTGAACACAGAAATATACTAGAAGAAAAGATTACAAAGCTTTGCAATTATTACTTAATTTTAACGAATATTAAAGCTTAGTTCAAACTATAAAACTAGCATACCAGAATAAAACAGTTTTCCAGTTCAATTACGAGTTATTATAAACGGTACTGCGGAAGTTAGAACAATTCCTATGCATACTGTAATCGCTCGTAAATACGACTTAGAAGTTATTAGGAAGCTGAGAATATTGCTTTGTTGGAGTTATCGTTGACATTTGACAGCAGTTACTGAACAAAAGGGTGTCGAAGTAAAGGAAAATGATTCTACAAACAATATCGCGTAACAGGCTACGGATCTTTGAGGAATATTTGGGAAATTCACTTGTTTTGTTTACTCGTACCTAAGTGTTATCGCATCTTTTGATTACGCGTGCTTTTGGGAAAATTGTTTGGCATAATTTGTTACGAGATATGATAAAGAAGCTTTTTCATAGAAAAAGTTTTTAAAATGAGAACCTAGTAAGCTTTTGTGGAAAGCTGTTCGATATTTTTGTAAAGATTTTTCTTGAACACAAAGAAAATCAAATAAAAACTACCCATTGTATCAAGCGTGTATACTTATCGTCTCAATATTTTTTGTTTTTCTGCCTAAGCTAGTGTCGAGAGCGAAATTACGCTTAAATCGTCAAACCATTCCAGTCCAGAGTTAGGTAGGCTTATGGTACAGTTAATGTCAGAAAAAACCGTACTAAATATCTTTAGCTGAACTTTTTAATAGCACTTAGTGTCGGAAAAGTATAGCCCTATAAACTATCTAGCCCTAGATAAGCGTTTCGTAATAGCTGACTAATGCGAGTGAACCTTGCTTGGTGGTATCCCTTAGGTAACCCTTCAGGGCTCATCAGATTAGCAACCGCACTTCATATACAATCTACCTAATTTTTTATCTTTATTATATTGCATTTTTTGTGAAGAGCCCTTAAGCCCGTGTGCTGTCAACTAGAACTTCATTTTCACTGACCTTTAGGAGAGATTGAGACAAACACCAATAAAAGCAAAATACGAATCAAACTGATAAAATATCAACTTGCCTCATAGTCTCCTTTTAAAGAAATACTTTTAATGTAAACTAGAATTTTCGCCAAATTTAGCTTCAATACTGAAAAAGAAAGATCACAAAACTATTATATAAAACAATTTTTAACCAGATTTATCGCGTATAATTACATTTCAGTCAGTGAAATATTGTTGTTCTTCAGTCAGGCGTCTTGACAGTGGAAAAAGTTATACATTATCACCTCCAACCGTTTCTCAGTCTTCGAGTGTAGCCTTCTGGATTGACACGAAACGGGCTGACAGTATCTTGAGTTTTAGGTTGTGTAGGGTCCCATGTCGGATAGTTTTCAGTCATCTTCTCTATTAAAATTATATATATACTTCTCTATTTATTTCTACACCTCAGTCTCTCGTGACTACGGGGTTTGCAAAGAGACCGAAACGTCGAGTTAAAATTTAAAATGGTTAAAATTTAAATGGTTTAAATTTAAAATTATACGCAATAAATTCGGTTAAAAGTGTTTTATTTAATAATATAAATGGCGAAAACTTAAAAAAAAGATATCAAAACCTCTCTTCATCTTTTATTTTTAATGCTTTATTACAACATAAGATAGCAGCAATTTCCTTAATTTTCGCGACAACAGGAAAATTGTTTATTTTCACAAGTCAGAGATTGCAGAAACAGCGAAATAAGGCTTCGTTTTCCAATAACCTGCATACGTAATAGGCTTCGACGGAGTAACGGGAAATACCGCTACACAACTGATAGTTATGTCACAGGAAACTAGTTTGAAGAACCTAGTTTAAATCAAAAGACAAGAAGTTAAATTGTTTCAAAAATGGAACATGTTGAACAAAATTGAAATGAAGGAGCTACCACAGTATCGGCTTTACAAGTGTTTTTACTTTATTTTTTGGAGGTTAATAGAATAATTTATGAAACTATGTAGATTAAATAATTAAATAAGTTACAAGCCAAATAACAGCTTCTAACCGTATAGGATTCCATATAGGGTTGTCAGCCAATATTCTCCTTAAGCAGCTGTGGAAATATCCTGTGGTTCTATTTATTTAATCTAATTATGTTTTTGACTGGAGATGAAAGTAGCTCAGACATTGTCAGTCCCTCATCATAATCCAAAAATTTCCAATGCGATGGCATACCCCACTGTTGGGCATCGCTAGGTTTTGGTTTGGCGCTTTCAGGAGAACTTATGCATACCTACAACTAAGGCGCAAACATGCTAACTAGCCTGACAATCATCACAGCCTCAAATTTTTCATTTATTATGTCCCTTTCCAACCGACCTCGAAGAGCCTTTGACTCTCTAACATATTTTGGCCACGCTGACGATCATTATTGATCAGCAATTGAATATATTATTATGTTTAAATATTTTAAATCACGATGACGGATTTGATAACTTTACTTTTCGGTCAGCAAAGTGTCTCTTTTGGCAATTTAGTGTTGCCACCTATAGTTCTGCACGTTCTATATATTACTGCCCACTAACACTAGATATCTATAACAAAAACGCTGCCATAATAAAAAAAACACATTCCATTTTCAAATAACTCTAACAAACAAAACCTATTTCTAAACAATCCCATGAAATCGATTCCCTCCAAAACTAGCGCAGCATTCCAATTTTGAAAGACAATAAAAAATCGTTCGTATATAATATAAATCCGACGGAGTATACATTGGTGAATGTTTTATTGAACACGTGAGCTGGTGATCTGAGTTAGATATGGCTTATCTATGACTCACTGCGTGTTTCATACTTCAGCTTGGAAGCTGGCTGTGGTTAGCGCGTGTCATAAACGGTTTTTTTTGTAAAGTAAAAAAAAGACACGAGTACTTGGTAAATTGGTTATGATGACTGGATATTGAATCAGACGATTGTGTCAAACTACATATACAGGGCAGAGATGATGTATACCTATGATAGAGGTCTTCTTTGGTTGGATTCTGAAACTGCAACCTGATAAGTCTTTATTTCGCAAATTCGGATAAACAAACGTTACATTGTTACTTAGCTGTCCATTTTTAGACACTTTAATAATAGTTGTGTAAAAGTCAAGTAACAAAGGATTCCTGATCCAGCTTTAGACTTCGTCAATGATCAGATTGACCGAAAAAATCGCAAGAAAAACTAGTTTTTTGACAGCGTTCATTAAGCTCTGGTCTGGGGTTCGAGTTCGAGGGGGTCATTCTAAAAGGACATGAGCTTGGGTCGATACTAGTTCCGTTGAGTAGTCCAGAACGCAAAATTTTGATAATCCATTACTATTATAGTATTTAATACATGATAAACTCATATGTTCATCTACTGCTTACACATTCCATGCGAATCCTATTATTTTATAAAAGTAACGACTTATCAACAATTTGGGAATGTCAATAATCAACGAATGCAGAGCATTAATAAAACCGACTTCACGCCAAAACTTTGGCTGAGTTGACAATGTCACATGTAAACATTCTCCGAAATCATACATATTTTTTCATAAGTTTGAATTTTTTCAATGAAGTACCCAACCGATTTCGATGAAATTTAAATGGGACCAACTATGAATGTATCTTCTATGATATGAAACAACAATTTTCAAAATCAGTTCATAATTGTCCGAAAATCGTGTAACAAAGACAGAAAAAAAAACAAAAAAAAAACATACAGACGTATTGAGAACCTCCTCCTTTTTTGGAAGTCGGTTGAAAAGCTCATGAAATTAAACTAATGAAAACAGTAGCTTTTACTTACGTTACTTAAAAGGCTATTTAGTTTGAATGCGATTGCACTTCTCTACTTGAAACAGAATATAGAAAGCTTCATAAACAGAATATAGGAATGCAAATGGTTTGATATCAGTGAAAAGAGATCATCGGGAGCAGCACACTCACATCAAAACTTCGGCGTACCCAAGGGCTCACTGCTCGGTTCTATTACATTAATGATTCACTACTTCTAGAAAAGATAAATATGAGGTGCAGTATTATTTGCGGTTGTTATTTTTTTCATTTAAAGTTATAAAAAGCAGTTGATATTTTATTCTTTTTTCCAGGTGTAAGGACCTTACGAATTATCTTTCACGTTTTGACTCGTCACCATGGTCTTTTTTACGGATAGGTACCGTGGTCAGAAGTGAATCTTGGTTTTATTTAAATCTTAGCGACCCTAAAGAAATTAACTGTGTATGGTAAATCTATGGTCACCACAATTTTTGGATAGTGAATTTTGGCGCTCACTGCAGTATAATATATCTTTATATTATAGGAATGTACAAATTAAAGCGATGCATCTTTAGAATAACGATCAGTGTAAATAAGAATAAGGTACTTAAATACATACATAACTTCACGCCTGTATCCCTTACGGTGTAGGCAGAACACCAGAGGCTATGAAACCATCTGAGGCCTCGTTTAACAAATTTAGAGGTATTATAATGATGGAGAAAGACTATTGCAGTGACAGGGGGTCAGCCTATCGCCCGCAAAACTGTCAATAAAATCTCTGTCCCTTAACTGACTTTTACGGTATGCCCGGGAAGAGAAGCAGCTGGCATATTCTATGTTTTTCTTTCACTCCCAGTCCAGCATAGTCTTTAATTAGGTACTTTTTAGAAATAATTATAGTAAATCCATTCAGTATAGGTAACCATTTGTTTTTACCACGGAGATGGTAATTTGTAGATCTGAGTGCCACGGATTCGATACGCAATTCGATGTACTTATTATAAATAAGTTGACAATAACCGTGCCATAGCAATGTTTGAAAGTAATCTTTATTTTAAATTACATCTCCGCGTATGATAACGACTGCATTGTATAAGTTTATACTTGAGCAAATCAAATGATATTTGAATGTCTTTATTTAAATGTTTACTTATAAAAATGCATTGTTTTTATGTTTTACCTATTTAACTTACAATGATTATATGTATAATATTTTAAAAGATATGAGTTGAAAAGTAATATTTCAAAGAATGCGGGTGTTAAACCTAAGATAAAACGATATTTTTGTCAAAATCTGTGGGTATTATTATCTATCTATCTATCAACCAGCAGGGCTAGCATGCAACCATCGATAAGTACTCGAATCGACAAAATAAATAAATGTAAGCTAATATGCGCACCATAATAGATAGAACTACTCGATTTGATACCATGAAAAAGACCACAGAACCAAAGATGCCACATACTTAATAAATTACATACACTAAGTACCATATTCTAAGAAAATATCGATAAAAGGCCCCATTTATCGTTGTCGACGGTCGCATGCTAGCTAGAAGGCGCCCTGAAAAAAACCTTCCATAATTCTACATCGATCGGTACTGCGCTGCCCTCATCCAGCGTTTACCGGCGACGTTGACCAGTACGTGGCTGCCACTCTAGAACCTTACTGCCATATTCTGTTCTGCGAGATGTGTACCCTTATTGCCACTTTAGCTTTGCAACTGTTTTGGCTATATCGGTAATTTTTGTTTGCCTTCGAACCCCCTCATATCTGATACGATCCTGTCGGGAAACTCTGTGCTCCTACTATATTGCCTGCTCAGCGACTAAGAGCTTGTTTATTAGGCATACAGGAAAGCTTTTTATTAAAAATATTACTCTTAATAATTAACGAAAAACAAGAAACTACAAAATTCGTTAATAATCCGACTAATAAGTGAAGATGGCTACAACAATGATTATGAGGAATAGCTCGCCACAAATTTTTTGAAAACATGAAGTTTTTTGATACATTAATTAAAACAAAAATATGAAATTTGAACTTGTTTATCTAAAATTGTTACGTTTCTTGTAAATCAACAATAAAGTATCTAGGTGTAATCACGGATTAGATAAATAATCCGTGGGTGTAATAATTGACGAAACTCTGTCCTTTAAACAACACATAGATACGGTGAGTGGCAGAATACGCAAGCTAATATTTGTTTTTAAAAAATTGCGCACCATAGGTGAATCTAAACTTATTAGCCAGGTATACTTTGCATTGTGCCAGTCGATACTAAATTACTGTATTACGCCATGGGCAGCTAAAACGTTTCTCAATAACATTGAAAGAGCACAAAGAGCAATTTTAAAAGTTTCCCATTTTTGACCTTTCCTTTACCCCACTGAGCTGCTCTGTAAAGACTGTAAAGTACTGACACTCAGACAGTTATTTATAATGAGCACAATTTTAAAATACCATTGCACCCTTAACTCCAGATCACATGTAGCTAACAAAAGAAGGCTTGACATTGCACGACCACAAAACACAAAAACAGCATTCTCTTCTAAATTTTACATTTTTCTAGGACCACTAACCACTGCTTTATAAACGATTAAACTCCAAACTAAGCATATATCCCCTGACCTATAACAACACTAAACGGATAATACGATCATCACTTTTAAATATGTGTTATGAAGATACAGAGAAACTGTTAATAGTCTTAAAAAAACATTAACTTCAAATACATGCAGATTAGAATCTGGTTATAATTTACACCTCCGTATGTTTAGTATGTTTTAGTAGTACAAATAGATTATTGTATGTTGTATTTGTATATCCGATTATGTGTTTAGTATAGTCTTTCTTAAATTGAAAAAAAAAAAAATAAGTTAAAATCCTTACTTAGGTACCTTATAAAAATCTGTTTATGTAGTAGTTACATTAATTGGACAAACGTCCCATCGATATTTTATATAAAAAAAAATGTTATTGTATCCATTTTGTTATAGAATTAATAGTGACTTAGCAATTCATTATATTGAACATTTTATACCTAAAAAACAAGTCATCATACTTACTTACTTTAGGTATTATGCCTGTGTTACCCTAGTTCATGATAAACTAATGAAATCACATATTATTGTATAGCATCTATTGTTAAATTTAGTAATCTTATTACATACATACGGATTATGTTGTTTAGCCTAGTATAAATTTCTAAATTAATGTTATTCCTAGATATAAGTTCTTATCAGAAATAAATATCTTATCTTATCTATCTAATTAATTTGTCGAATTTTAATGGTTTAACTAAATCTAGAGTTCTCGAAGTTTCTTTTTTCGTCAGCGTCATGAGGTCAAATTGCTCAAAGAGAAATTATATTCGAAGACGACCACTTTGGCGATGGGGTTCCTCAGACGCCAGTGGTCGAGATTCGATTCCCGCAAGGAACTAGAAAAAAATTGTTCCGGGTCTGGGCGTACATGTATTTATATTCTAGGTTCCGCCCTAGTTCGCCATATCAGCTCTGCTTAGTTTGGGGCCATGTAGTTAGTGTGATTGTCTGGGGATTTTATTTAAGTATTACAACAACGAGTCGATATCAAAATAACTTACCTAATGGACATTCCTAATACAAATTTATTTTTAAGCTGTTGTGTTATGTGGCGTGTTGACAAACATTACTCGTAGAAGCAGACATGACGTAATCAAGAATTTCGTAGGCAAAACTGCTGAGCACTGCTAGTTTATTAACACGTAAAGAGCAATCGTAATGAGTACTCAGCTTAACACGTTCAATGTCCTCCGTTACCCTCAAACAAAGACCCTATAAAACAAAACAGCCTCTGCCATTTGCAGCCGTTTGTTTCCTGGTTCGGTTAGTTGACCTTTCAATAAGAGCCTCAATTCTCGCTCGATATTAAAGATAAATAAACCAATTGTTGGAAATCTATTCATACACCGCCATCTAGCGTCGAAATAAGGTATCAGACTAAAGATATACTTACTTATTTTTGTATAGTATGTGTCAAGTATAGAAAAAAATACCATGAATACAAAATATTGCATTGTAGGCTAAACCCGCGATTACAGGTATCTAAGTCAGATAGCGCTTGTTACCCACAACGATCATAGGATTTTGTTATCCACAAAGTGATCGAACAAATTTTCATGTATTCTCAAAATATCACGATCAATATGAGTACAAGTCAGTAATAGACTTTAGATTGCAAAAACTTACGTTAATAAATATGAGCGTTGATATGCAACAGTCTTCTTCTTCTTGCGAGTCGACACAAATTCAAATTTTGTTCGACTCGCAAGAAGAAGAAGATACAAACAAAAAATTGCTTGGTGGTAGGATCCCTTCTGGGTCCGACTGGCTAGCGACCACCCTTTATACAAAGTCTGCCGCCAAATGTTACCGCTCCGGCGGTAATGTGTTCCGGCAATATTGTATAAAGAGCCAGTTCCTTCCTAAACCCGTGTGCTTTCATCTTCGACCTCATCGTCACTTACCATCAGGTGAGATTGAGGTCAAACGCGGTTTTAGTCACTTAATAAAAAAAAAAAAAAAAAGGTCCAAAATTTCGCCACCTCTACAGCACCATAGCTAGCCTCCATCAAGTCCTGGAGTGTGCAGCTATGTGGATATTCTGGGCAGGTGAGTAGGTGCGTCATTGTTTGCGGGGAATGCCCGCATTCACACTTGCAACAGTAATATTGTATGAAAACTTAATTCTGTAGGTCACTCGGATTAGTCGCATTTTAAGACACGCTTGTCCAGGGAAAGTGGTGCTATTATTAGCCGACCCTATGTAGCTCCAAAAATAATAGTTAAAAATCGTAAACACCCTGTGAAAGGATATGTTTCCGTTTCTTTGTTTCTGGGGCTACAATGCGAGCACAGGGATATATTGAAGAGAATAAGTACCTATACAAACAAATAGTAATCACTCAATTTCAGATAGGAATTGTATTAAAAAAAGCACAAGATCTATTAAAAATCGCTTCTCCGTACATAGACATTCCATTCCTCCTTACTTCTAGTGACAGATTTATATCAAATGACAAGACAGATCACATGACAATGACAGTTTTGACAATGAAAAGAGTATCAAAAATAGCGAAATGTAAAGACGAGCTAGTATGGCATTTGCCATTTTACATGTGCGCCATCAATTAAGCTTATTGTAATTTTTGGATATTTTTATCGATACCAGCATAATTTCAGCTATGTTGTGGTCTAATGCTTATTAAGTACCTCCCCCTCAAAGCCAGTCTCATACACAGCTAGATGTTCAACCGCGATCATTTGGTCACCACTTGTACGCGGCGCACTATGCGATCGTGTATTCAAAACAAAATGTGGCTTCGCAAGTCACGTTCGAGCACATGAGCTAAGACAGAATCCGTGCAACAGACAGGGTGTCGCCGTCGACGGATACGTCTGGGAGGACATCATCATCATTAAGTATTCCAATTTGGAAACATTACCTTTAGTTTGGAAAAGTTCGTAACTGAAAATCGAACGACTTGACGAAGGGAGGACCCGCAATTGAACACACGAACAATGTTTCATATCGGATATATCTGATTCCCTTCAAAATAAAGCCGAGTCCTTTCTCACGAGAATTGGCTGGCAAAAGTAGCAATATTCATTTATATCTTTCTTGCGTTCATATTAACGGCGGCCTTGGCAGTTGGCATCTAAGGAGGTATAATTTTTATGCTCATGTTCATGCTGAAGGTCACAGCACCCCCCGCAGCCTTATTAGAGGTTGTCACGTTTGTTAAATACAGAGTTAGTTGGTTTTCTCCGAGAATCGCTTGGAAATAATTTAGATTTGTTACTAGTTCTTAAGACCTCATTAGTGAAGAAAATGGGTAGGGTAGCAAGGAAGGATTGGCTTCTAGATAATATACAGAAGGTATGCAAGTTTATTAATTTAAAAATTGATTGCGGCTAAAAATTGATATAAATGCAGATGGTACCTATGTTCAAAAACAGTCATTAATTTGTTAAATTTGAGTGCACAGTAAAGTTCATAATATAAATAAAATAACGACTAATATTGACTATCTTCAATGCCTTATTTTTACATAGACCTAAATAACATGCTAATAATAGTCGTTATTTAGGCACAATATGGTGAATAGCAACTTTGAAATTTTTAATGTGTTCATCAACTTTTGATGCTAACTGTACCATTACAGCTAGGAAAAAAGGATGTCAATAATGTGATTGCTTCATAGAAATATTTTTTTTGTGGACCAAAGTCCTTACGCAGAGTTACGATAATTTTGGGTTTATATTACACAGGTTTAGTAGAGTACATAAATATAATAAATAAATAAAATCCCCAGACAATCATACCAACTACATGGCCCCAAAGTAAGCATAGCTTGTGTTATTTATTTATTTATTTTATGGGATACCATGTAGCAAACTAGGGGGAACCTAGAATATAAATACATAAATAGATGAACACCCAGACACGGAACATTTTTTTTTCTTGTTCCGTGCGGGAATCGAACCCGCAACCACTGGCGTCTGAGGCTGTCTGCCTCATCTCTGTTTACCCCATCGCCAAAGTGGTTGTCAACTGACAAATCAGTATGACAATATCACAGGGCTATTATTTTGTTTTACTGCTAAAATTGGCATTAAGGAAAACCGCGTATTTTTTTAGTTTACCAGGATGTACTTTTCATTCTAACAGGTGCTCAATGTTTATTTTTTTAGTTATTTCAACATTGTTTTTATGGAAAGTTTCGGCTCTCCACAAAGAATAAATAAACAACAGTTTGCTTTGTATTTTAACATTATTAAAACTAAAACAATTTAGGAGATCTTTGACCTTGAGGTATGTTTTTAGGACTTATATTACACCATACGCTCAAAGTTTTGTTATGGTGCGTACAGATTGCTGTAATGGAACTTGTAATGTAACATTCTACGCACCACACGTCCAAATACGCAAATTGCGCAGAATGTTACATTACTAGTTGCATTACTAGCAATCTCTAGGCACCATTAGGTTTCATAGGCGGTTTGCGAATGGTCTCGAGTGGTGGGAACTATCAACTTTATTACCCGCCTTCGCCGAAGCAAAAAAGAAGGTTATGATTTTGACTTATATGTATGTATGTGGGTATGGTTTTTCATCTATTCCTTCATTGGAATTTCGAAGACTCTTGATTGTTCGCTGATTATAGGCTACGTCACGTCACGGTAAATTTACTACAGCGCCCTCAGGGGGACTTAAAGTAAAGAAGTGAAAAAGAATCTTGACGATTTCGTGTGGGGTATCAATTGAAAGACCTTTGTAAGCACATTTCTAATCTGTAAACTCTATGACACCAAAATAAGTAAAATGTGAATAAAGTTAAAAAACTAAAACCCGACTGCTGAAAACACGCTCTAAAAAGTACGACACAAGAAAATAGTCTCCGCTGAAATATTTATGTATTTTTAGACTTTATAGGTAGGTACTACTTAATAGAGATATGTTTAAAGGATAGCCGTGGTCATATGCCACCTATGGTAGCAAAACAGATTCATTAAAATTATAAATTAAAATGAACGCGACATACAATCACGGCTATCCTTTCAACATATTATCTCTATCAGTATGACGATTAAAAATACACAATTCAGCGGAGGCTATTTTCTTGTTTCGTACTTTTTAAGGCGTGTTTCAGTAGTCAGGTTTTAGATTTTTAACTTTTTTTTATTAAAAGTTTACTGTAAAAGTCGATAGCTGCTATATCGTTTTCGGTAGCCGCAAATTTATGGCAATCAAAAAGTAAGTTCGTGAATGTAGTGCTAATAGTGTTTAATAGTAAAACAGGAACTATAAGAGCAAACACATAAACATACCTACTAATAAATTATAAAACACCTAAAATATTTTTGAAAATCTTACTTATGTAAAAAATGTTCCGTAGAAAGTGTGATTTACTTAATGTACCTAAATACTAGAAATAAAATTCAAAATTCAAAAAAATTCAAAAAGTTTTATTCATCTTAGGAATTTCACAAAATACTTGATGAAGTCAGTCATCACATACTTCGGCTTTAACTAGTTGTTGATAGTTGTTAAATAAGATATTACAGTAGACCAAGAGACAAAAAAAGCCGGCGGAAAAAAACTCTTGGCAAATAAGTATAAACTATCCGGCTATTAATAGTAGTTCCAAAAAATATTCAAGTCAAACAAAAGTTATGTGAAATGGGCTTCTATAAAATATCTGAATACGTGGAAGATAAAACTTTCTGGCTGTTAACTGTTATTGTATATTTTTTCTAAAGATGATAGTTGTTGAGTTGCCACTTCTTCTCAACAGATCGACTTTTCGAAGTGTTAGTAGATTTAGTTAAATTTGTAATTAATTTGACTTAATTATCCATTATTAAAGGCAAAAGTCTTGAAATTTTTTTGAGTTAATTTAGGTATATTATTGTACCCACGAAATACAAAATTTTTGATTTTGAGGGTATGAAAAGCCAAAAACTTTGTAAAGCCTATAAAAAGTACAATGTAAAGTTGACTTCGTTATCATGTAAGCAAGTTCAAGTTTAGCATTAATTGCGTTAAGTTAGTATTATTTTAGATATTTCATATTTATTTTATCAGTGTTTTCATATACAGGGTGATTTGTTAGGGGAACCGAATCTGTCGATGGGTTATAGAGTAGGTTAAAACGAACAATTTTCCCTATGGAAACAACCCTCTTCTTATATCTATCTTCTGTGTAGGTAAATGATTCCTTATTTTAGTGTAGATTCAAAGAAAAATAGTACATACAAACATAGCTTCACGCCTGTATCCCTTATGGAGTAGGCAGAACACCAGAGGCTATAAAACCATCTGATGTCACATTTGACAAATTTGGAGGTATTATAATGATGGAAAAAGACTATTGCAGTGAAAGGGAGTCAGCCTCGTCGCCTGCAAAAACGCCAATAAAACCTCTGTCCCTTAACTGACTTTTACAGTATGCCCGGGAAGAGAAACAGTTGGCACATTCTATGTTTTTCTTTCACTCCCAGTCCAGCATGGAAGATAAAATAAAAAAAATAGTATAAAGCACATATATTTTTGTCGCTCCTCAGTTACCAGGCAAACATAAATATCTGAGTATGACAGTTCCCATAATTCAGAAACAATCAACTTTTATGTTTTATGCTAATAATTATAAACGTAGTAAGGGTTATTGTCCACTGCGCGCGATGCGATATTATCTGCTTCCGAACGTCGCGCCGTTGTTATGATAATAGCTTTGCGACACGAAACTTATTTAGCTTAAAATATGGTAAGGATAATGTCTTGGTGGTGAATAGTGGGTTATGTGAAGGAGAATTTAATATTTATTGACAATATTGACTTTGTTTTCTGGTTTTAGTATGTTATACAGGATGTAGTCACCGGCCAATTTATTTTTTTACAAGAAAATTAATATATCCGCTAACATATTAACCAAGGCACGGGGACTCTAAATTTCCATTAAAATCAAGATGACTACGCGCTACTAAAAAACATCTTGCAGTACTACGTTTTAGTATTATCAATGAAATGCCGCTTCGTACTAGGTATGTTCAACAGCGACTATTTTTTTTAAAGTTTGTGGTTCCATATTACTACTTTTTTGTACTGAGCGACGAAAAAATAAATATGCAGATACGTTTATATTGTATCAAAGAAACTAACAATTAAATTTGGCTGGTGACTACAAATCAACCCTGTATAAAAAAGTTCCCGTGTCTGTTAACGACAGCATTTGTTTTTTACTAAACTCGCATTTGACTGACTTGACCTGATTAAAGTCACGATGAGGTCGAGGATGACAGAACACTAGCTGAGGACTGAATCTCTCTAATGTCTGAAATGACCAGCGTAATAGTAATAGTGTTGACATATTTGAAATGTGCTAAAAAAGTTCTTTTATTTGATACCCCACACGATTTTTTTTTAGTTCTTTACTATAACTTTTATTTCTCTGATATTTGAGTATTCCATGCTGGACGGGGAGCGATAGAAAAACATAGAATGTGCCAACTGCTTTTCTTCCCGGTAAAAGTCAGCTAAGGGACGGAGGTTTTATTGACATTTT
This sequence comes from Stenoptilia bipunctidactyla, assembly GCA_944452665.1. Taxonomy (NCBI): domain Eukaryota; kingdom Metazoa; phylum Arthropoda; class Insecta; order Lepidoptera; family Pterophoridae; genus Stenoptilia; species Stenoptilia bipunctidactyla. Next base: position 14,407,347 of record OX101740.1, on the reverse strand, counting down.
TGTGAGTGATAACTGACGCAAGATATCACTGCAAGTCTCCAAATTTGTCAAACGTGACATCAAATGGTTTTATAGCCTTTGGTGTTCTGCCTACCCCATTAGGGATACAGGCGTGACGTTATGTATGTATGTATATTTGAGTAATGATTTTTACATATTTGAGCTGTGCTCACAAAGCTCTTTCATTTACCCTCACACGAAACTATAAATTTTTTTTTTTTTTTTAATTCTATACATTAAGTCCCTAGAAGTCCCTAGAGGGCGCTGTAGTCAATTTAACGTAACTTTTTATATAGGTACCAGTGGACAGTGAAGAGGCTTCCAACGACACCTTATTTGTTCAATTATGATTACTAGTTTAGAAGTTCTGAGGGAACAGATGAACATCCATACCTACATACTTACATACATACATACATACAGGTCAAAATCATAACCCTCCTTTTTGCTTCGCCGTAGTCGGGTAAAAAAAATTAATAAAATAAAATAAAATCCCCAGACAATCACACCAACTACATGGCCCCAAAGTAAGCATAGCTTGTGTTATGGGATACCATATAGCGAACTAGGGGGGAACCTAAAATATAAATAAATAAATAGATAAACATCCAGACACGGAACATTTTTTTTTCTTGTTCCGTGCGGGGATCGAACCCGCAACCACTGGCGTCTGAGGCAGATAGGTTTACCCCATCGCCAAAGTGGTCGTCATATACATTCTATCTTTTTTGTTATAGGCAAAGCCCGCGTTTAACTTCAATCTCACCTGATGGTAAATGATGATGAGGTCGAAGAAGACTGCACACGGCTTAGGAAATAACTTGCTATTCATCAAATATTGCCGTAACTCATCACCTTTGGAGCGGTAAATTTTGGCACCAGATTTTATATTACGGGTTTCTTCCACCAAGCAAACCTAGTATGCATACTATTTACTAACATATTTTTCCAAAGTGTTCTAAAATTTCTATCTGAACGTGGCGAAGGATTTAATTCACCTTTTTAGAACCTGTGTTTTTTATAGATTCGGACACAAATCTGTTTCGGGTATTTTTTGACCTTAAACAGTAAAACGTACTTGCCTAAATTAAAATTTTTACCTGGTTTATCGCGTTTCAATTGATCGTGGCCTCTAAAGACTTTAAACAAAATATAATTAAAGACGATATGATCGTGGCCTCTAAAGACTTTAAACAAAATATAATTAAAGACGATAATGCTGTTAAAACAGTCAACTGAAACTCAAATATTCTTTATTTCGTAAGTATTTAAATACATTTGAAATAAGTCAAACAATTTACAAATTGAACTGAATCTACCACCACTTCGGAAAGTCGATCTGTTGAGAAGAAGGAGAAGAAGTGGCAAGAAACTCAAAAGCAATCATCTTTTAAAAATAAGAAAAAAAAATACTCAATAACAATTTACAGCTAGGGAATCCCATCTTCTTGCATACGGATATCTTATAGTAAACCTTTTCACATCACACTTATCCTTAAATCTATCGAAGGGTTAATCTTAAATATTTTGGATTTTTTTTATAAAGCATACCCATGAACGAGTTGGTGATTTTCTGGAGTCTACTATTATATTTTATAGTGTTTCATTAAAGATTATGTTTCGTGAAAACTTAGGACAATGCTAAACGCTATTAATAAATATCAGATCCTGTATCTTCGATCATAGATAAGAAACACTATGGGTAAGCATTGCCATGACAACCAAAATCTTTGATTCAAAATTGATATCAAATCTTGAAATATTGTAATGTTATTTACATTACTCGAATTATAAATGCAAAAGTTTGGTTGGATCTATGGATGTTTGTTCCTCAATCACGGCAGAAAGGCTCAAGGGATCTAGATGAAATTTAGCATAGTGATAGTGTACAGTCTGGAATAGCACATAGTTTATTGCATATCCCGAAAATAATAATGTTTCTTGACAGATTAATGACATGAAAGTCAGTATTTTTAATCACTATTTCATTCTGGGAAAGACGTGTGGAGCAAATGCTCCACAGAACTCATCCAATCAGAACTTATCCGATCCAAATCCGAGAAAATAAGAATCTAGAAATTTTGATTGATATGACGAATGACAGATGCCGGGTGTAGTGCGCTAATATAAATAAATAAATATTTCTGACACTCACACATCATTATCTAGCCCAAATTAAGTTTCTTAAAGAACTTGTGTTATGGATACTAGATAACTGATATACTTAAGAAATATATATAGATACATATTGAATAAATACATATTTTTTATTAGAATAAACTTAAATATACATATAAACATCCATGACTTGACAACTAATATCTGTGTTCATCACACAAATGTCCGCCGCCGCCGGGATTCGAACCCAGGACCTCTGGCATAGAAGGCAATGTATGTTACCGCTACACCAGCCGGTCGTCAAAATATTGATTAACAGTTCTACAACTACGCCGCCACGCCACCGGACCGTCATTTCTCGGACTTGTATCGGATAAGAATCAGTTGTAGTGCGTAACCTCTTACTTTAATTACAATGTTGTGTTTTGAAATCAGAAAAATGATGATAAATTTATTTACGTATACATTTAGTATTAAAAAATAAACTGCTCTTACTCTGCTTTATCAATACTTCTGTCTGTATCCATATATCTACAAAAGTTCATCAATCTAGGACACAATGTGTTGGGTTAACATCGATCGGTCACCAACACAATGGGCGCGCTGAGAGTCGAACCCGGGGCTCTTCCATCTATCAATGTGATAGTGTCAGTTACTCTGATCGAAACTATTAAGGTGGTTCAGGAAAACAGCGATTTCACTGGAATTAATTTTGTAGTATTTTAAGATGGGATGGATGGGATGGGGCATTATTTTTTTATGCAAGTAATTTAGATATAACGTCCTTATCTCTAAAAGTAATTAATATAACAAATTGAAAATAATATTTCTGCATTTCATAGCCTATTTTTTGATGATAGTTATAGGTATGAAATCCTAGTATTTTGTAAATAAGTTTTCACTACATGAATAAACCGCCATTGTTTTGTACAAGTTATTTTAGTATTGATGGTGTTTATGTAAATAATAGCAATAACAAGTCATTTTGCAGAACAAGAAAGTTTTAGGGGTCTGAACAACTACATAAGTTTAATGGTTTAATCATTATACTTACTTAAAAACACTATACCCCCTAGTTGAGTATATGCACTAATGCACTATATCTCCATTATATAGGTAAGCTTATGTAAAAGTTTACTTAAGGGGCCACATTTGTGTGTGCCAGAATTTATTACCTTTTGGATAATTTTCCGTAAAATTAGGGTAACACATGACTAAAAATTTAAAAAGTGTTAGATCATTATGTAGAAGAAAATTTGTCTTTGGTCCAAAGTAATTGTGTCTTTATCTACTATGTTAAAGTATGAATCATCGATGAGATGAAGAACTTAACTTTAAAAATGTGCTTACAATTCAAATTAATCATCGGGTCATAACCCAAACTTTTTAACTTAAGTACATAAAATCTCTTTGGTAGTCATAATATCGTTATTTTGAATGTTTGAGACAAAACATGTCCGTGTTTAGTGGTTCAGCACGTTCGACGTCAACTTTCAATGTATGCGGTGAGTTACAACGCCTGTCAACATCTTTTTGTTGGCTTCGCTGAAGATGAAGTTTTATTTTTATATACACAGGAAAACTTCCTATTGTGGTTTACCAGCTGCGTCCCATGGGACCTCTTAACTTTTTCAGAATAAAAGTGCATATGTGTTATTCCAGGGTCTAATCTAAATTTTCGCATATACGTGTCCTTCACTAATAATTATAGAAAGTAGAATTGATGGTGCTGAATGATGACCCTAGGTTTATGCTCGGAAAACCTGTCGTTTCTAAAATTTCTTTATCTGTATTACCTAGAACAAAGGCTATTGATAACAAGTTGCGAGTCAAATCTCGTATACTTTTACAATTGAATTGTCAAATTGTGGCCCTATCACCGAGCTGAAATATTGGATATCTCTCCACTTATGAACCTCTACAGAGCAGAATATTTTTTGAACAAATTGAACCCACAACCTTATTCTACAATACAGAATATTTGCGTGAATATCTTTTAAAGAAAATTGAACCCACTTCTTTTTTATCCTATCGGATTACAAGAAGCAGGCAGAGCTTCCCTTCCTATACAAATAGATATTACAAGGTCATACGAAGCGCTTTGATACATCCATTTAGGAACGTGTCGTCAATGTGTGAAACGAACAGCCTGACTACTAATAGTTCTGGTGTATTCACACGTCTTTCCTTAGTCTTCATCACTTTCCAACAGATGACATGGAAAATAAACGTCTCATCCTTGTACTATAAAAAGCTCTAGTGGCTGCAAACTATCATCCATCCTATCACTAGCAAACATCCATTGCGCATAATTATCATCAGGTAACCTAAATAAGTCGTCGTGGCGTGTCGTCGTCGTTGCGCCGTTGTTACTGTGTGTAGCATACGATATCACAGGTTAAGCAACGTTCGGCGCGGTCGGTACTTGGATGGGTGACCGCCGACCATTAATTTCTCACGACGACTTCCGTTTTTCGGAGGGCACGTTAAGCAGTCGGTCCCGGGTGCTGTATACTTGTAAACAGTAGTCGTTAGGGTTTGTCAGAAGCCATTTTGGCGCCCTGAAAATTCTGGCATCCACCACCCAGCACTAGGCTAGCTTGGTCGATTATGGCCTCGTCACCTCGTCACCCAGAGGAGAGACTCATGCCCTGCAGTGGGCTCATTACAAAGAGTTGTGATGATGATGATGATGAACCTAAATAAATGTGAGCTTACAAATACTTGCTTAAAAAACCAAATAACGCCAACTTCAGCTCATCTTTACCGTAAAAAAATCAGCATTTCAATATTTTCGATATAAGTTTTATTGCTCCTACGCAGACCGCTCGGAGCATCGTAAAGAATTAATTGGTGATAACACCGTATAATTGGACTCTGTTATCGCTTGCACTAATGAAAATGAATTACAAACTATGTTACGCCACGCAGGCTTGTAACTACCGATAAAAGGAAGAATTGCAGCTTGAAAGGGGCCGAGTACTTATATCAGATATCACGTGTAAGTGAATTTCTTATCGACGTAATTGAAGTTGTTTTAAAGGATTGTCAGTTTGCTTTTTGTATTGATTTTAATACTTCACCTGTAAAAATTTGCTAAGGACGTTAGTCTGAACGCGCTTATTTTTGAGACTCAGGGTTCAATTTGAGAAAATATTTTTGTTTTACTAAGTTATTAAGGAATTCGGACAGGATTAAAAGTTTTAAGGTACACCTTTGCGAAGATTCAAATTTTTTTATATTACATACTGTAAAAGTCAGTTAAGTGATAAAGGGATACGTTATATGGGCGTTTTTATAGAATATAAATACATATATAGATACACGCACAAACCCGGATTTTTTTTTGTTTCTCCACCGCTGGCGTGTGAGGCAGTGGTCGCCAAAGTGGTTATGAAGAGACCGTTCCTTTCTTAACCCGTGTGGTGTCACTTTGGGCCTCAATCACCTTTACTAATCATTTGAGATGTATGTCAAAAGATCATCACCATCATTACAACCTTTTTATAGGCTCCACTGCAATCGCATGGGTCTCTTTCCTAGTTAAGGAGAATATTTGGGCCCTAAGCTACCAAGCCAGCCTGTTACTGGTTGGTGGCTTTTGACAAACTAGCAGCCTACATCTGAAAGTGTCTTGCGATACACGAAAGCCAATATAAAAAATAATGTCTGCAGTGTGACCACCGAAAGCTGTCCACGAAAAATCGCGGGAATTTTAAAATTCAAGATGGAGCAACACTGGCTTTATTGATGTTGACACTAATAATAAACACATCGAATACATAACGTTCCCTTATTTTGAATAGTATTAATATATAAGAAATAAATAGTATCAACTTCGTTTAAGCTCTGTAAAACCAAGATTGCATGATCGTGAATTTCCAAATTTCCCGACTTTTTCAACCGACTTCCAAAAAAGGAGGAGGTTCTCAAGGCATGTGTGTTTTTTTATTTATTACCTCATAACTTTTGACTGGGTGAACCGATTTTGATGATTCTTGTTTTATATGATAGAGGATACTTCACAGTTGGTCCCATATATTGGTTAATTGAATCGATTGAGTACTCCATCATTTTTTTAAATATGTATGAATTCGGAGATCCTTTACCTTGATGACTTTCTACTTCAGCTAAAATTTGACGTGAAGTAGGTATTTTTAATCTGCATTCGATGATTATTCTTGAACAGATTTCATTGGACAGACTCTATCGGTCATTCATCCTTGTACCGACTGAACCGAACTTGCTTAAAAACTTTACAATACTATTTGTTGATTACTATGAATAAGGAACACATAGGAATTGTTTGTTGAACTTATATTAAAGCCTTGTAAGTGACTTCAATGAGTTCACTACTCCCTAAAAAAGAGCACATCCCTGAAACCATAGATTCAACCTTTTTTTTTTATTTATTTTTTTGACTGGAGGAAAACGTGCAATCACGTCCCCGACCGCCCAAGAGGGAGCGGCGGGGTATGTGGGGATGATCCAGCAGAAGGCCGGACCCACCCACTAAAAACCTCCAGGTGTACCTCATCCGCCATAAGTGGAGCTCACGGAACCGCCATTGGCACTACCCGTGAGCCTCGGCGTGTTGCGCTCAGCCTCAGCCGAGCGCCCTCCGACGACGGAAATGGTCCAGTACACAAGACCATTTCCCCACCATAGCCCTAGTAGCCACATCAGGTCCCCTCACCTGCTTCGGCTGGCTATCGGGAGGGAGAAGGTGAGCGTATCTCCTTATCCGTCCCCCCCTCCGCCACCATAGATTCAACCTATATTTTCATAAATTCACATTTATTACTGATTGAGTTTTTATGAAATATTCACGTGTAAGATTTCTTCAAGTAGATACATCTTACACCGTCTATAAGTAGTTGTTACTAATTGTAATAGATGAAATTGATTCATACTTTTCTATAACGCAAATCATAGTTCTTATAAAACAATCAAGTGAATCATGCGTAACAATCCCATTTATTAAACTCAACATACTTAATAAGAAAAAAGTGGTAGAAATTACTTCGGTATGAATTGACTTAAGAAAAATGCTCTTTTTATATAACTCGTATAATTTTAGATCTTTTAAGACCCTATAACCCTTTATCTCCACCTGGGTGTCCTAACAGTTAATTTAAGGATTGTAAACTAAAAAATATTCAGTAGAGCCCTCGTCTTCAGAAATTCTAAAAGTATGTCATTTTTGTCACGATTAATTTGGCTAGCTACAAGAATATACAAGGTCACTAATGCGAATTTTCCCACCCAAAATAAAGTGAACAGTCATATAAAATATATCGATAAAAGCTTTAAAAAAGATACCCTTTCATTTATGTTTACCTACTATAGAGTAAAATTCTAAGATTTGGTAAAATTCTTAGAAATACAAGATTGTCAATGACAAATTATTCAACAAAAGAAACTCAAGGCTTTATGAAATATTGTAGAAAACTGAAACCAATCGAACCAATAGCATTGAAAATATGATTAACAATGTAAAGCAGGTTCATCGACTCCATTCCAAAAATTTTAAGGTGAATAACATCAAAAATAACAAAGGTAAATCTTAAGGTTTCTATAATTTTCCAGTGCCGTTTGACGTATGTAAAAATCAGGGCCCAGATAGGCATTTTGGCGCAAATCGTAACGTATAGTGTTATACCCAGGTGCTGTACACCCGTGTATACAGCACCTGGGACCAACTTCTGTATACACGGGTGTCATCGTGATTAATAAACTGTTCGTGGTCACCCATCCTTCACCAAATCTGCTATAATATAATGGAAATAACTTGCTATATGACAAGCTACTAAAACATCGAAACTTCGAATGCGGAATCACTTATCCATAAAAAAGTAAAACCAAAAACGTTAAATATCCCTAAAAATTAAACCCTTAAAGAATGTGTTCCTTCAACATCGCGTGGCAAGAAATAGAAATCATATTAACAGCATGCTGTAAACGGCCCACAGACTAACAATAATAAATAGGTTAATTATTTTTGATAACACTGCTTATATCGGTATAAATGCTTATTAAGGCTGCGTAGGCGGTATTCGCGTCAATTAGTGAGCTCGGTATTCCGTGACTCTTGAGTTATTGCTAGTTTTCCTAGGGATGCGTGGTTTTCTTGCGACACCGGCTAATGTTATTTTTTGGAAGTGTAAAAGGGGCTGAAAAATGAGAAATATTCATCATAATCAATGTTTCAGTGTAAGTAAACGACATACACTTAGGTATTTGGTGTTAGATTCAATATTAAACCCCACGGATAGTTATTTAACTCCACGACTTTTTCATGGCAACGCCTATATATTTTAGTGTTTACAAACAAAGATTTTGCATTAAGATTCAAAATAGGAATCCAGTTAATGAACTTCAAAATTACACATCAATTACTGATCAAAGATTTGAAACTACTTCGAAAACATTGTAAGCTTAGAATTGGCAAGAGATAGGAATGATTATGCTAACCTTACTTATACTTATACTGCTAACCTTCGTAGTCGAAGTGGCACAATATGAAGAAGAGGAATAATAAAAATAAAAATGTTTATTAATTTAAGAAAACCATAAATTATAAATATTGGCTTAAATATACAAGTAAGGATAGAACATTGGTGCCTGAACTAGGATGATCCTGTTTTTCAAGCTGGAGCGTGCTAAAATAACAATTGAAAATCATTCAAATTAAATATAACTTCTATAAAATAAATATATTGATCTTAAATACAAACATAGTAGAATCTATTTAACTATTCGTCGTAACTAGTCGGCGTATGAAATTATTTTACCTTGTACTAGTTGAAGATTACAAAGATCATTTACGTATATTAAAAATAATGTGGGGCCTAAAATACTACCCTGGGGGATACCGAAGGGGGTGGTTTTTTGTTCAGAACTAACTATATTGCCTAGTTTAACGCGTTGACTTCGATTACTAAGGTAACTAGTTAAAATATTTAGCTGATTTCCTGAGAATAAATAATAACCTCACGTATTAAATATATAAAATTTGAAATATACATGACTTAGGAGTATTTGTTCAGGCTGAATGCCTGTCAGATCTGTCCCTTGTGTCTGACTCGTGTTGTCTAAAAAAGTACTGAATGTCGATTTAAATTATATACATTATTGTTATGTATATATGATCAATTATTATTAAATGTATAATTAATCGTGAAGTAATTCGTACATACTTCCTCCTCAATGAAAGAAATTGGCCCCCAAAATACGGCATTCGCCGGATATAAAATGAAACAGTCATAAAACAATTTGAAATGGAAAGGAAAGGCAAGGAAAGAAACTCCACAGCTTTTTAACATATGGAAGCTTTATTTCAAAATCACGAAAACATTAAAGCTTTTATTGAATCTTACTTATTATTCGATAATATATGAACACACCAGAAAATATTATAATTAATAATAATCAATCAATATCAATTTAATTAAAACTTTGGCTGAGTTGAGAATGTCATCAACGTAAACATTCTCCGAAATCATACATATTTTTTCAAAATTTTGAAGTTTTCAATGGAGTACTCAACCGATTTCGATGAAATTTAAATGGGACCAACTATGAAGTATCCTCTATCATATGAAATTACATTTTTCAAAATTAATTCATAATTGTCCACATTATTTGCCTACTCATCTCTACTTAACTAGGATCTAGGAATAAATACGACGACCAATTCGGCGATGGGGTAAACCTATCTGCCTCAGACGCCAGTGGTTGCGGGTTCGTATCCCGCACGGAACAAGAAAAAAAAAACCGTGTCTGTGTGTTTACCTATTTATGTATTTATATTCTAGGGTCCCCCCTAGTTCGCTCCATGGTATCCCATAACACAAGCTATGCTTACTTTGGGGCCATGTAGTTGGTGTGATTGTCTGGGGATTTTATTTATTATTATTTAATTAACCTCAATAAACATTGTAAAGTTGGCATTAGTAGGTAGTAATATGTAAATATAAGATAGTAAACCTGAAACAAACCACAGTAAAATTAAAATAGCAGCAACAATCTCTGCTAACCGTACCTGACACACATTCTTTCTTTCACAGACTTAATTCCTATTTACGGCCTCTGTACGTCCAATTAAGTTTCAATTTGCACACATAAAGTAGCACAAACAAAGAAAACCCTTCAGATATACAACCTTATTCAAATCGAGGCGGCCCTTCTTGGACAATTAACCTCCATTTAGATTATAGATACCTTCGCCCTATGGTGGAATTACGTGAAATTATCTGTAGGACTTGATGATAATACATGTTATATTATGTTATAGTTTAGTTTCAGCAATGTTATATTATCTTTTCTTATAATAAAATATACTAGCATTATAGCGCGGTTTTACCCACCTAGCTTTTGACCCCGTCGGATTTTCTGGATAGAATACATACATACATAACTTCATGATATAAAACCATCTGATATTTGACATATTTAGAAGTATTATAATGATGGAGAGAGACTATTGCAGTGACAAGGGGTCAGCCTATCGCCCATAAAAAAATTCCTTAACTTACAGTAGGCTCGGGAAGAGAAGCAGCTGGTACATTCTATGTTTCTCCTTTGCTCCCTGTCCAGCTGGATAAAATATACCTTCTTCAAGAATTTGGCTATCAAAAGGCTTAAAAAGGCTTTAAAAGAGTTTTTCAAGAAAGTTACGTTACAGAGGTAAGCGCGTTCAACCAAACAAACAAATAAACAACCTCTGCAGCTTTATTATCTTGGTATATAGATATCAATATGGAAGTGAATTATTACCTTCGTGTAAGTGAATTTTAAGCATTGCTATTGTTTCTAATAGTTAAGTAAATATCCGTCTTACATTGAAACCCTCTTGACACAGTACTAAAATAGGGATTGCACATGATTATTGGAGCCTCTGAAGATAGTATTGATTACAAAATTAAAGATTGAAAATAAAGATAAAAAATAAGTTAAATACGATTGTAACGAAACTCTACTTATAATGTAAAAAAATATTAACCTCCAAAGTCGTTATTTTTTATACGTTATTTTAGATAACGTAAGTATTTGTAAAAATATTTGTAATTTATTATTCCATAGATTATTTATTTAAATTGTTAGAAAAAACATTTGTATGACTTTCTGATGAAAAAAAACCTAATTGTCTTTAAACTGGAGCCTTCTAATGTCAAGTACACTTTCTTGATCAGCTTAAACTTAATCGTAGTTCGTAGTCCATAAGATCGTAGACCGTAGCAAATTTTGAGGTAGTTATTCAATTTCGTGTGTATAAAAAAATACAGCTTGAAATAAAATCAGTTTTTTGTCAGCAAAACAGACACGAAAAAAACAACGCATTTAAAAACATAAATAAACCAATTATCAACTAGCTAACAATCGTACTTTTGCGACACGAATATTTAAATTCCTTTCAAAGCTGCTGACTTTTTTGCCGACCATACATACATTATGCCGTTAGGTTGGACAGGCGACGGTGTTATTATGGCAGCCTTATCTTCCCAGAAGTCATAGAAAGCTATTTTCCTTACCTTCGTGATGGAATTCGCCAGATTTCCACGTACATTTGGAGTCAAATTGAAGGGAAATTCTTGAATATTTTTGCTGCTGACAGTCTGTTGTGGGTTGAAATGGAGTTTTTGGGATTGAACGCTGGTTTATATTTGAGGTATATTTACTTCAGTTAAGTCATTTCAGTCTATCAGTTCGTTCGGCCTTTTGCGGTGTATTTTGCAAATCTTTGCATCGATATCTCAAAGTCGCTATAGCTCGTCTGACATCAAAATAAAATATAATTATTGAAAGTCCAGAATGTCTATACCTTGAGCTGATTCAAGTATTATAATATTTACACTTTATTGCAGAGAAATACAGGAAAGAAAAGCACAAATTTAGTACAATTGTGCCAGCCTTAGTGCTTAAGCGATGTCTTTCATTTGCTTGTTATTTAAAGTAGTCTGATTAAGTTCGATTAGTCAGTTTTATTTGGTTGGTTTATTGCGACCGCTAAATTTTTAACCTTAAAGTCACCTGATAGTAAGTGAAGATGAGGTTGAAGAGCTTTTGAAATCAAACTGTTTTAGTTGCTTTTGACTACAAGCTTTTGCAGGGAGAGTATGGTTTTCTAAGGCAAATCTGCTCTTCCTAAAAAGTGCTAATCAAAACACCCTCAAATTTCAAATAATCTTTCCGTCGTTTTGTTCCTAAGTATTCGAATGTAGTGATAATCTGAATGCGATTCTATTCTTGAATATTTTACGGAGCTTCTCGCTGCCCAGCTAAGTTGGATTCGACGATCAACCTGTTTCACAAAGTTGGAGCTACCTAACTGGGGTTTTTGTCCATGTAACTACCACAGAAACAGGTGTAACGAGCATGTTCGACATATATTTTGTCTTATTCATGTTTATCTTAATGAAATGCTCAATGACCTCAGTGGGTGAGACTGAGGTCATTGAGCATTTCACTCAATTTCTGCAGTTTCTCAGGCATTAACTTGGGATAGCTAAACTTTGTGAAAGCTTACTTATATAAGTTCATATATTTTAAATTCCGTTAAAAATAAATGTAACACGGCTAAGACCTTGGTTAGTGTGGGTAGCTACACACGACCCTAAAATCACTGGCAATATCGGGACAGTGGTGGGGAGGACCCTAGATCATATCATAAATCGTCTCGTGTGTAGGCAAATCCTACCCGATTTTTATCGTCCCTAAATCGTTCCGAGCGAGCTCACGATTTAGGGACAATTATCGTCTAGGGAGCGTTGTCAGTACGTGTGTAGCGAAATCAGGATTGATTTCTACGCAGTCTGCGCTTGAATGCCGCGACGATAAGACGACGTGCTTGCGGCTATAATTGTTTATTTCGCGCGAAAACATGGCGAAGGAGAAAGATCGAGAAGTGTGGACCAAAGCTATCGATCTATTCAACGATTTACCATATTTGTGGGCTAAAAAACATAGAAAAAAAATAGAATTATATGTTCATTTATTTATATAGTTATAAAATTATTTTATATTCATTACTAACTTAGCTGCACACTAAATTGCTCTTTATACATCCCACTCTCCACTCGCAGGAGTGCTGGAAGAGATTCCGCTAGGAATAAGCAGTACCTTTGTACCATTTAATTATATTTCTGTTTTTTATTATTATTTGTAGTGTGTACATAAAAAAAAGTTAAATAGAAATTGAGGAAGGTCGAACGGCAGAAAATGGAAGAAGTATTAGTACTGGAAGTAAATGAAGTTCGAGAAGGTGATATGGGGTACTAGTACTGGAGAGTTTATGAAGTTCGAGAAGATGTTATTCGAGGAAGTAATTATTGTCATGGAATTAATGTATTTGAAGAAGTTGTTCATAATGGAGCGGCGTAATAATTCAAGAAGAAAGCACATTACTACAGAAAAGAAAAATTACATGAAAACCAGACAAAGATAATTCAACAATTAGAAGGATGTCTGTCTTTTAAAAATAAACAATTAAAGGGGTGAACGTAAGGATATAATTGTTTATTAATGGAACTCAAAATAATACACAACAGCAAAGGAGTAAGCATTTATTTTGATAAAGAGTTACAACTGTTTTTTAATATTCTTTTATGTCTTTTATAGTTTTGTTTTATTGTTATTTTGCTTTTAGTCCTTAGGATGTTTAATTTTGATTTTATAATAAAATAATTAAATTTTAAACATGTGACAAGTAGTGAGAAAATTTAAGAAAAGTGTTTTTTGAATTCAAATGAGTTATGGTATGATATCTTAACTGATTCTTTTTCGTCTCTGGTTATGTGGCACCGTAGTAAGTGCCAAAACAATGCCTATTTTCTGCTGTTTTGTGAGTGTCGGCGGCATCTCGGAACAACGAGCAGTCTGTTGCACGGTCGATTTCGTACTGACTGGCAGAGACGTGTGTAGAGTAGTAGCCGATTTCATCCCCACTACCGCTGTCCCGATATCGCCAGTGATTTTAGGGTCGTGTGTAGCCGCTTTAATATAATTTCAGAGGCAGTGTCAAAATCATTACGCTGCTGCTTCCTTTGGTTTAATTTTCGTTGTCAATTCTTACTAAGTATATCTACGGGAGGTTTTCTTCGAATTGATACGCCACATACCACGTTTCCCAATCGTTCATGAGTAGTTTTATTATTTATTCAAAACACAGAAAAAATATACTTATGTTTATACATAGTTTATAGAATCTATCTCGACCTCAATTCAGCTCGACGAAGCTTACATATTCCCATTAATTACCTGGTCACAGTCACGCATATAGCGAGGGCTGTCTTGCCTTCAGACGTACCTAGCTTCATTACCCTGTCCACCTACTGGGTTTTTTATGTCAATTATATTCAGGTTAATCCAAGTAGTTGAAAGTTTACGTTTGCCTATTTGTTCGTTTTTCGTAGTAGGTAAAGATGAAACATAATTAAGAGGGTTTAAATATACTTTAAAACATAGTGACCTCTGAGCATAATAAACTCAAAAGTTACAGAAATAATTTTCATATAATTTTCACCAATATGGGCGGATTGATAGGTCTTTAAAGATTATTTTTTATATTACCTAAGTTACGATATGTGTTAACTTTACCCTTATGCCAGCGGTTTCGCTAGTTAGCTTTTATAAGTGTAAGTTTTGTAATCCAGCATAAGATAAGCCTAAGTACCACCCAAAAATATCACTTCCATTAACAACTTACCAAGAAGTATCTCTTCTTGAAATCCAAATAAAGATAATTTCTAATTTAGAGGTTGCCAAAGCATCCCTCATATCATTATTATCTCAATTTTATGTGATATTGTCATGTTTTTCATTGAGCTTAATTATATACGTAATTTATTTTGTATCACATCCTCAGTACTCTTCAATAAGTTTCCTTGAAGAATCCTGTAGAATCCGTATTTTATTCCGAAACTGTAACGTATTTTTAACTTTATTATTATTTATTACATTATCCTCTACGACCAGAGCCACCCTTGAAGCCTAGTTCAGCAATATTCGCGTGTGAGCCTTCGTAAATCACTGGATTGTCACTGCAGTCAACTTATAATTTTATTGTCGTAGGAGTCCAGTGCTCACGGCAAGTTTGTCACGCGACTGCCCTCAAACGCCTTCATAACTAACATGGATTTGACATTTTATTATCCGCCATCTAATTATGTATTATTTACTATAAGATCTCACATGAGATTGCTGGTCTAGACGACTTTCGTGAGATTTAAGTTAATTGGAGTCAGCGGAGTGATGACTGATTGGCTTGAGCTGTTATGCTCGTAAACGCTTGTTTTACATACGAAAGTTACATGTATAATTGTGCTTGTTAAGGCTACGTTTTTAGATTAATCTATAACTAAAATTAATTAGCAAGTAAGCCATATATGAGTTTGAAGTCAAATAAAGGGAAAATGGAAGATATTTTTGTTCATTACTTATGATGTGCTTCTTATGAACATGTCAAATTACGCCTTCTGATAAATCTCGTAATTTTAATAATTATTTGCTTTAAACAAATGAATGATGGAGTCGAAAATGAGTTACGAATATAATTTTTCTCTGATATTTAGAATTTCACCTTTTAAATATATCTTGTGTTATATTATTCGCGATCGATGCCTTTTTGGCAGTAGTCTTAGCGCGTAATACTGAAAAAACACGTCGCGGAAAGAACAAATAAAGTCCGTGTTAAATGATTAAATTATGTTCCCAAAACTCTGTTCAATGCGCTCACAACCCCATGGATGACGAGGAGGTATCTATAAACCACAAAATTGGCTTACTGCGGAATGGTGGATGTCAGATTTTCAGGGCGTAGAAAATCTGGCCAAAAAATGTTTAAGTGAATTTATGAAGTACAAAAACTTATGATAATATTACGCAGAACTTTTGACAAACTCTAACCTTCACTGTATACTGTTTTAAATTGTTGAACGTTTTGGTGAAGATGTAGTTTACCTACACCAAACACTACAGGTGTGACGGGTTCGAATCCTGCTATGTGTTATGAATATCTACTACCTGTGTAACCATGGAGTAACGTACTAAAGCCGTGATAAAATCTTTATTCGTTTTTTCATTCGTTAAATTGCTTTACAAATGCATTTCTATATCTACTTTTAGCGTCAGAAATATTTTTATGTTTATTTACCTGTTAAATCTAATACTTATATAAAATTCTCGTGTCACAGTTTTCGTTGCCATACTTCCTCCGAAACGGCTTGACCGATTTTGATGAAATTTTTTGTGCTTATCAGGTATCTATGAGAATCGGCCAACATCTATTTTTTTTTTATGACAAAACAACGTTTGCCGGGTCAGCTAGTAGTTTCTAAAATACTCACAAGTTAATTATGAAAATTTTATTTGAAAAAATGGGGTAAGCAAGTGCGGAATATTTATTTGTGGCGCCGTGGTTACTCTGCATTTATCATACAATATCGCAGGCTAAGCGACGTCCGGCGCGGATGGTGACAGGAGGGGTGACGGCCTATAATTTTTTCTCACAACGACTTCCGTGCTTCGTGGCGCACGTTAAACAGTCGGTACCGGCTGCTGTATACTTGTAGACACTAGTCGTTAGGGTTTGTCAGAAGCCATTTTGGAATCCTGACAAGTCTGACATCCACCAACCAGCACTGGGACAGCTCGGTGTTTATGGCCTACACCTAGTCACCCAGGGGAGAGACTCATAGCCCAGCAATGGGCTTATTACACAGAGTTGTGATGATGATGATGATGACTAAGATGGTTTAACTTAGGTTTATAACCAATACGAATTCTTCTATATGAAGGTGTATTATATAAAAAATCGAAATAAATTTGAAGTCACAAGTTTCGTAGACAAAAAATGAAATAAAATCAGAGAGGGTCGTAAATTTCGTTTAATAACTACCAATTTTCACGTTACCCAATTTATTTCTAAGCCGAAACATTATACAGATTTCGAACTAGTATTCGTGTTTAAATGATTATTATATTCAAGCCTAGCTATAAACGGTATTTTCCGACCTGCTAACTAAATTTGCGTTATCCTTGGTCCGATCTAAGTCTAATCTCGTGGTATTAGGCGCTTTATTTTACCAAATTAAATGATTGTACAAGGCAAGCGAATTCTTCAACACGGGGTCCTAACGCGGTCAATTACAGTGCGACATACAAAAAAGGTTTTATTTTAAATCTATTGTTACTTTTTGGTTTTGAATTATAGTTTTGCTTTTAAAAAATTGTAATGTTCGCTTGTTTTTACGTTAAGGAGAAAGATTTGGTTTGGCAAATAAAAAGTGTAATATTCGTGTAATATCTTTGATGACGTCATCTTATCTTGAGAATTAATTTGTATAGAAGAATAAACTATTAAGAGTATACTTGTAACATATTACTTAAACTGTTATACAAACAAAGCAAGGAGTATTAAGTTGGTATAACAGTTTCAGTAATTTATTTAATAAAATACGTTTTAAACCGTATACAGTCTTTTACAAAAAGATGAAATCCTGGTAATTAAAGACACTGTAATTGTATTATACAGTTTAGAGTAGGCACTTTTGTATAATTGGAATATAACATCATAGACATCATAACTTGTAGGTATAAAAAATACAAGAGTTTTATTTTTGGACCACGCATAAAGTAAGATGAGTGAATGACTCCGACAGCATCGATAAATTATACGATAAAAGATCGAAAAGTATCAGTTTCTTAGAATAAAGTAATAAGTTATTTTAAATGAATAATGTTTTACTTATCAAAGCCCTGATGGAGAATATTTCAATGAAAGACCTACAATAATGCTATCAGACGCGATAAAAAATAGTAGAACATACAACCTTATTGATAGTTTTGCTATGACAGTGACTTCGTTTCAACAAGATGTCAGCAGATTTGCAGGGTGTCGATAAAAGACTTTTAAAATACTTGAGTATAGAATTTTGTATACCTGTGGTGGCCACCACCGGATTTTCCACCACTGGTGAACAGCGACACAACTTTTAACAAATGTTACATGATTTAAATCTATCCGCGTTAGCCACCAGTCGTGGACAACGGCGCGGCACCAGTGGTGGCCAGCGGGAATGATCGGAATTTAGTAACTTATAATAAACTTATAACAATAAAGCAGTATACGACCGGCTGGTGTAGGGGTAACTATGTAACTATGGTTGTACACAAACATAGTTACACAGATTAAATTAAAATAACAATCACAATAAACATACAAAGGGCGGTCTTATCGCCGGAGCGCGATTTCTGCCAGGCAACCCAGATGCTAGCTACGTCCGTAGCAGTTTTGTATACACGCATGACGCAGTCCCTAAGTGTCCATTCATTGCAAAGTTTATCAAGCAATCTAAGTAAGTACCTACGAGAATAAAAATCAAGTTACGACACATAATTTCCAACCGCACTTTTCATGTCCCAAATGACTCAGCAACATTCTTATATAAAGTAGCCCTATTATAATATTAGGGATGGTATATTTTTCAGCAGAGCGTGTCCACCTTACTAAGAGTGACACCGCTTTAGCTTGAGCTCTGATCGGGAGTAGTCTGCATGGGGTAACAGGTCAGGCAGGTTATCGCTTTGCTTTTGAAGGCAAGTACTATTACGCGACGTCATGCCACAGCTAATAGATGTCATTATTGCGCTCAGAAATTGCCTCACTATCGTACAGTTATCACGCTAAGTTTATAGGTACAGATTACATGGTGTAGTTTTACATGCCTCAGGTATATAGACCGTGGATTCGTTATTGGTGTTTTTCCGTGTTGGAAAGGTAACTTGTTGGGAGTTTTTCTTTAAAATTCGATTAATGTGATAGCTTTTGTGACGCGTGGTTGCAATTTCTTTCTGGTTTCTTTTAATGTTTTCAGGATAGAGGTTACCTAACTGAGTACCTACCTAATTATTATCGTCTATGGATAAGCCACGAATGTGACATACGATGGTAAGTCTTGGTATCAGTAATTAAAGTGAAAACCCTTCTCTTCTGTCCGGAGCATAGCAGAGTTGTCTGTTTTCAAACAGGATGGTGGTATCTTCGCATGAGCTTGCTTCAAAAGTAGACATATAGGTACTCTAGCACCAGTACGTACCTAACTAAGTGAAAAAGCTACATGAAAACTCTTGACACAAAGCTACTTACATAGTTTAAATTTAAATGTCAACCTTTAAGAAAGCAAACTAACTCGTTAAATTAAACAACTATTTTTAGTTAAGTAGCTCCCGTACATAATTAGGTAAATTATACGCAAAAATATGATATAAGTAAATTTACTTAAATATTCCGGAGGGTTTATTACTGTACAAAACTGTGTCTTTTCGGAGTTATAAAAGTGAATAGTTATAATAATTTTAAATCAAAGTCGTAGATAATGTTATGCATACTTGAAATGAGTAAAAGTATTTAGAGATTGTCAGAAATGTACCAGCGTCATTCGTATTAACGTTAGAAACGGCATGTTTTTTTTTAAATATTTCGGGACTGTATCAAGCGCCATGATCACGAAAGTCAGCACATTGCGTTGCTAACGATAATATGAAAGTACCAGCAGCGCTTCAGAAGGTTAATGGCAAGAAAATCAACGGTAAACTATTCTAAAAAGTTTACAAATAAGGAGTTTTGTTGTCCATATATTCAAAAGTTTTATGAAAGCTTTTTTATTTCTTTTGTTTAATAGTATCTATTATTTAAAGGATGAACACGTGTTCGTATGCGTATTGTTCGCAGTTTTCGTGAACAAGTGAGAGCAATATGAACGAAGAGGGTGTGAGGGTTGTCTGTAAGTGCAGTTTTATTACAATAAGTGTTTATGACGAATCATCAACTGTGAATTAAGATGTGGTGAGATATGTATTATTGTAGAGGTAGATATTGCTGATACTGGAAATGACAAAATGTAACCATGATAATTTTTAATTTTATTGATATTTCGACATACTTTTTTGCAACTAAAAGATCTCTTGAAGGGCAAAGGTTTGAGAGATTTATTTGGAACTTGAGTTTATTTCGAAGTCTATATTATTTATTTATTTATTATCATTAACAAAATCCACAGACCTTAAGTATATTTGAATAATGTACATGATTGACAATAAACTTACGTCCAATGACGGATTTACATTTTATAATTATAGCTGGAGAGCTTAATTTATACAAGTAATATATACAGAATATAACGTACAAGTTTTGCTTTTATAAGTTTTTGAGAAATAATTAAAAATAAGGAAATCTCAATATCATCATCATCATCATCATCCACAGCCTGTAGACGTCCACTGCTGGACATAGGCCTCCCCCAATGTCTTCCACGTCACTCGGTCCCGCGCCGGCCTCATCCAGCGTTTACCGGCGACGCCTATATGTTTGTTACTAATTATATTATTTGTCATTGATAATTAAATTAAATTACATTATTATCACTTTATGCTTGTATCATGCATTTTTCTTCAACATGTAAAAAATGTGTATTATAAAATATTGTGAATCGTGAAAACTTTAGACAATATATTCAAATTAATGTATTTCAGTAAAAAGTGTTTTGTTAATTATGTAAAATATGAGGACGTGACAGTTAGTCTGTTTTAAGTAGTGCCTTTGGTGAACTGTAGGTAAGAGTTGCCACAAAGAATATTGAACCAAAAAACATTATGTTCCATCCCGGACGTAGAGTCAGAGATCAGCTCATTTAAAAAAGAAACATTCTTCAGCTTTTTTAACAGAGCTTTTTTTTCCGCCAAGGAAAGTCTTTGGCACCCACTGCGAGTGCAAGAGCACTCCTTAGTCCCATGCGGCTCGGTGGATTTGGCAGCGGTGGCACTGACCGGGGAAACCACGTCTATGTGGTTTCTCGACACGAATGTTAGAGAGACCGCAGACAGTGCGGTGCCCTCTGAAGATGAACTGCTGTAAACGGCGCAGGAGATTCTGTAACCGTAGAAGTGGAATCGGACTAACTACGTGGCGGGGTAGTTTTGCGTTTGCACGCGGTAGTATCTACCGACATGGCGTCTGACATACTGTCGGCGTATTCAGAGGGATCTGGGGACGCCGGAGAGTCAGTTGGGAAACCCAGAGGGATCGGAGCTGAAACGGAAGAGGTAGAGGCTCGGGACTTTTCCAATTGCCGTTGACTTGTGACCTGTGAGTTAAACTCCGCCATTCTCGACACAATAGGTGTGAGAGATGGGTCGACTGGAAGTACCGAAAAAGAGGGTACTGGAGGGGGAGGAATTCCCAATTGAGAAGGTTCAAGAGCGAGTTTTGCGCAGTTTTGAAGAATGATCTGACTCATTTCTTGCCATTGCTGCAAGTAACGTTACTGAGCTTCCTCATAGAAAGAAAGAAGGCTTTAATTTAGGATTCGACGGGATGACCCATCGAGCCCGAAGTATGACTATGCTGAAAAAGAAACCTATTCTAGATGAAATCCATGTGCCGGTGAACGGCGAGACGGCTGCACAAACTGTGATGTAAAAAAGAACGACCTAGTACGGACCTATTGCCGGTGAATGGCGGACGATCAGGCTTAGTTGTCACGGTTACGTATCCACCTGATCAGGGATGCTTCGGCTGGCAGCAGTCGGGTCCGCCCTGTAAAGGGCAGATGAATTAGCCCCAACACCACACAACCTCCGCGACAGAAAACTTTCCGTTGAGAGCTTGGCTTGGTAACCCAACCTGCAAGAGAGAATTTTATTGTTGTGTTGTATTTTTTATATAACGATTGTTATCAGGATATAGTAGCTACCTTAGCGGGTTGGAGAAGTTTTTTGGCCATTAACAACAAATGAAAAATATTTGAAATACTTACTACAGTTTTTTTTGTAAACTGGTTTGTATGGGATAAAGGGAATCAAAACCGAAAACTCTCATTCCACAGATGAATCCTTTCAATTGCGCCAAAATAAGTCATTAATTCGTTATGTTGTTTATAGTAAGCAAAAAACCTTTAAACATGTCTTAATATAATGTACTATTAATAAAATGAAACTACACCCAAGAGAAACAGTGAAGAACCGACGTAAAAGCAAACAAAACTAACTTAAAAATACATATTTTTTATGAAATCCAAACAAACTATGAATATTCATAAAAATCACAGACACTTCCACTAAAATTATTATCGTGTTAAGTCCATTAGTTCATTTTAGGGGTAGATGATGTAAATAGATAGGGGTCAAGTGTCCCCCGGGGGGTGAAATATCCATAAAAAGGGGCAATTTTTGACCACGAAGTCAGATTATACATAATGATAATGTAAGCGGTGGGAAAGACACTAATTATTATATTCTAAGTATTATCAAGTCATTATGCTATTAAATAAACTTATAGTGAACTTATTTTTTTGTTACTTTTATAGCATTGAAAGTAATCTTAGTAGTTCTAAATATTTTAGGCTTATTAACTACTGCATGAATTTGTATAAAATTTGGTTAGGTACAAAGTGATGATCATTTTAAATTTTGTAAAACAAGTTTGTCTTAAGTTTTACTGATCACTTAAGTGGACATTCGTGATCTGTGCTCGTGACCACGGTGTCCGAAATATCGCCTAATGCACCAAATGGCTTCTTTCAAACTTTAACGATGATGAGACCTTCTGGCTGATTTCGGCAGTGGCGACCACTTCGACCTAGTTGTTACGGCGCTCGTGCGCCAGATAATGACGGAAGTTGCTGATTTTCGTAGTAAAATGCAGTGCGCACTTAGTGCATGTGAGCACACCTTGCTTAATATGGTGTTGGATGGCAGCAAGATGATGGAACTTCAGCTTATCGCGTTTGATATCGAGATGCTCCTCGAAATTGCCGACTCACTTCTATACAAGCCTGCGCCACTCGGGACGAGTACCTACTGTAACAAAAAGTCAGCGATCAGCCATCTTGTCATAATTATCCTTCAGGATCATCAAGACGACTTCAATTTGGTTATTCTTTAAAGAAAAGGTTATTACAAGGGAACAACTTAATACATATATCCTAATTGTTTTAATTTAAACCATTTTATATCAATAGTTTTGTTATTTAGGGAGTAATAAATTTAGTGGTAGTGCTTACACGATTTAAGTGAATATTAATATGATTATACCGATATTTTATAAACAACTCAATTTATTTTGCTTTGTATAGTTCGAATGTTTTCGGCCACCCACGGTGACAATAACCTACTTTTAGCTACGCAGCACAAAAATAAACACCTGAAATTTAAAACAAGAGAGGGCTCAGGGTACTATAGTTTGTAAACAAGCCTACTTAAGAGATCAAGTGATAAGAGATCAATTAAAAAAAATTAAGTATGTGAATGATTTAGGTTAATGCATTTAATACCTAGTACAGTACTAATGTGAAAGAGATATTATTATTATTATGAATATTCCAGCGAAATTGTTTAACCTATTTGTTATCTAAAGACGATAAAATAATTAAAATGTTGAAATTTCTCAAAAACTCTCCATCATCATTTTCCAGAAAAAAAACGTGCAAAAATCTAATTCCAAATCGAAATGATCCTAATAAACGTATAACAACATTTGTAAAACTAGGAAAAGTATCCTGTAACCCCTCGGATGTGATTTTTCACGCCAACTATCATAACTACACGAGGGAGCTTTTATAGCCTCTCACCAGATGTCGCTAGTCACCTAAACTAGAGGGGTTAACTTTTGTAAGAAATCCCCCAAACATGCCCATTTTTACGTATCCCATGCGAATAAACTTAGACATAAATGTATAATCCCTGCACTGAATCAGCAGTGGATACTGAACATAGACGAAAAAGCTAATTTCTTTCCTCAGTTGAATAACCCTCTAGAATTCGTGCGTTGGTCTGCTTGACCCTAAGATTAGAGAAGCCAATATCGTATCAATAAGGTTAGGAGTCAAACAAATCTGTTACCTCATAACATCAATAATTTTTCTAGTAACAGAGTGCAAGACATAACAATAGAATAACTTATAGAATGGATATTTTTGCGTTGTAGCTGTTATTGCTTAACACTATTATGCTTAATAATCCTAATATTTAATATTATTGTAGTTCAAATTACGTACAGCAAAAACGAGATAACTAAAAACGTACTAGAATTTGACTCCTAGTAATGAAGTCACATAGAACCGATTTCTTTGCATATTCGTTTACTGTCCATGCTGTCAGATTGTGGAACTCCTAACCCTACGAAATCCGTGAGTCGAAATCACTATACATTTTTAAAAGAAGAGTTAGAGAACATTATCTCTCCCAAACATAGGTCTTTAAAATCGATTATATTATAGAACGTTTATTGATATTTTTTTAACACGTGTTTATTGTTATATATTTTATGTATTTATATTTTATATATGTGTAATTATAAATATGTATTGTATGTATATGTATGTATTGTATGTAATATATCTTTTCTATGTTAGTATGTTTTACGCACTTAATTTGTTTTTTTTTCTTTCTCATTTCCCAGCCTCAGGCTTGCTGGTAGAAATTTCTATTAGAAATAAGCTTTGCCTTTGTACCTTGTTGTCAATTTAATTGTTTGTCTATTTAAGTTTCCTTGTGTGTACATAAATTATTAAATAAATAAATATTCTAGGATTCTAGTTAGAATCCAGTATCAACTATTAAGTGAAAGTTCTCAGAAGCAATATAACCGCCGATTACCCTCGAATACAAATTCAAATATAATTCAAAATTGGTAACAATTTCCTTACACAAGATAGCTTTCCGTTTGCAGCAAGTATAATTCAAATCTATTCAAATTAGAAAGTACGATGTTTCAGTAAATTAGCCGGGAGGTAATAAACAATCCAATTTGGAAGCCTTATAGATGTTTGTTACGATTCCACGGAAGTTTTGAACAGTGGAAGCAATTCAACTAATGACAGTGGTTCTGTCAGACTCATTTAGTTTTGGGGAAGTTTTTGTAATCGGGGTTTGAGGATCAATTGAGTTGGGTTAAAGATCAAAGGAATAATAAGTCTAAAACTTTATACAAAATTCAACATGAAATGACTGTAAACATATAAACACAAAATTGTTTTTCGTAGAAACAAACAAAAAAAACGCTTGTATCGTCATCAGATACTATAGAAAATACAGGACTAAAATTAATATTAAACTCTAGAAACAAGGGGAAAAATCTTAATTATGACAGCAATAAAAATAAACACTTTGAAAATTATCCAAAACTTTTGCAAATAAAATATAGGGTCTCGTGGACTCGTAATTGCCGTCGTTCGGGGGGTTAATTAAACAATAAATAGCTGCCCGTTGGCGAAGAAAGTGATTATTATATTCAAAAGCGGACTTTGAAATTCGCATCACTCTGTAGTAATGTGTCAACGCGAACCGAGGGGAGTATTCGAAAGATTTCGTTATGAGAAGAAAATTCTTGTAAGAATTCTTATCAGAATTTCATTTTTATGTTACTAATAAGTTTAATTGTAAAAATAAAATTTTTATATCGTTATGCCCCGAATGAAATTCAAATCAAAATTGTTAAAGTTAATTCATCAGATTTGTCCGATGTTAGCGTGTACAGCCAACGATTATAGTACCTAGCTATATTCGTTGGCTGTAGGTATCCAATTTTTTCTTACAATGTCTATTGCTTCTTGCTAGTATTGGCGGTGCTATGATTGTTTTTACAATGTGATATATGTATACAACGATATTACAACGATATATCGAAGTCGATAATTACAAATATTCCGTTTCTATTTACATTTATTTTAACACCAATGGATTGGACGTTCATCCTCTACAACGAACATATAACACATCAATTTATTATCATGTGATACAAAAGTGCAATAGATGTCAGCGAGTTTCCAGTGATATCTTTATCAAAAAATAAATAAAAACACTTTTTAACCGAATTTATCTTGTGTTATTTATATTTTGCATTTCAACTTGACCTTTAGGTGTCTTTGCAGACCCTGTGGTCACGAGCGACAGTTCTTTCGATCTTTATCGCAAACTTAGAATAGGCCTCCCGTAGTCATTACAGCTAGCTCGTTAACGTTCTCTAATTGCGCGGGGTTAATATAGACTTTGTTAAATAAAATCTCATCTCCCCCTGAAAACCCTGCTCGGGTTTTTAGGGGCTTACTGTCGGAAAGAAAAACTTTTTGTTGTCAAAGCATTTTTTATATGTATGTATGTATTATACTTTGTATAGTCAAAAAGTAACACTGAAATATCTACTCGGATAAGGAACTCTTTTGAACTTAAACAAAAAAACTTTTGACTAAAACTAAATTTAAAAATAAACTTTTACATTGAAAACGTCCAACTGTTAAATTTACTTTGAACGAGGTTTGCTATCGCTAAGTAGGTGGCGCTGGACGTTCTCTTGGATTTAGCTCCAAGTATACAGGGTGTTTGGTCCATCGCCGGCCAAATTGATATGACCTGTAGAGTAGTTTATCTGCTATGCCCTAGTGGCAGTAGTGGCCATTAAAATTCAAAAGCCATGTGGTTTTATTTTAATAACATTTTTAAACTCTTTTTGTTTTTCACCCGGAAATGGTCATAAAAATATAAAAATAAAAAATAGTATTCGGAGTAGACAGCTTATTTTAATCTCATTTAAATGTGTACTATTTTAAGCTTCTTTTGACACCCAAATCATATCATTAGTTGACTAGTTCTTGTTTATTTTCTTACGAAGTTTCGGAATCGAAAAAAATAATTTCAGTTTTTGGATTTAAATGCGTATAATTAAAAAAAAAATACCTGTGTCTTCCAATATCTCAAAAACTTCTCTTGTCTTTCGTTTTTAGAATGATATGCCATATGCTATAAAAACTAAAAACAACATCGTGAAATTTGCTAAATTAGTGACTTATGCGACCCATTAAAAAAATCCCAAATTGTGAAAAAAAAATCTTTTTTGCATAAGTTTACACGTGAGAAACTGGTAGAAGCTGTTATATCACTATTGCGAAATTAAATCTGTTTTATATCTTTTTCTTGCATAGGATAAACCTTATTTGGTTAGGTTGCGTATAGGTAGACCGATGAGTTGAAGCCGCACCTGGACTATCCTATCAGGAATTATTTTAGTCGAGTATTAAACGCCTCTGCTGCTTAACGTCTGTGCCTTTTTTAACCCGGAGAAATCTTAACGGATACCCGGTCAAGGTCGATCAGTGAAATCGCGTCGAGTTAGATCACCAGAATCTTATTCTAATCTAAGCAACTACCAAAACCCTCTCGGTTTTCCTTGGATTATCAGAGGGGACCGATGACGACGGCACTGGGTTGGGGAGCGCTAATGCCAGTTGCTATGAGCGGGCGGCAGAATTGGATCGTTTTGGCTTCCAAGTCATCGGCTTGTAATCCTAGGCAGAAAAAGGACAGGGGGCATGCTGGTTGCGAGGTAGAAAACCTCTTAAAAAAGTAGGCCCGATTTCCCTGGTGCTAAGGCATTCGCCACCTGAACGATAAGTGACTAAGGTGTTTCTCTCCATGCCATGAAAGGTCTCCATGCCCTCTAGATCTTCTCCACTGGCGGGGCCAAATTCTGGTGATGTTCTGGATAGGGCCAGAGGTGCCGAATGCTATTTGTCTAACGCGTGATTTCACCAATCCCTGACCCGTTTCGGCTATAGTGAAGTCGTTGACAAGGTATCCATTAGGATTTCCTCTGGTTAAACAAGGCACAAACGTTTGGTAGCAGAAGTGGTTAAGACTCAACAAGAATAAATCTTATGCAAAAAAGATTTTTTTGTACCACAATTTTGTATTCACTTGCACTTATTTAGCAAATTTCACGATGTTCTTTATAGTTTTTATAGCATGTGGCATATTATTCGAAAGAAGAAAGACAAGAGAACTTTTTGAGAAATTGGAAGACAAAGGTAATTGTTTTTAAATTTTAGACGCATTTAAAGACAAAGACTGAATTTATGTTCTTTCAATTCCGAAACTTTGGAAGAAGATAAAGCTAGTTAACTAATAATATTGTTTTGGGTGTCAAAGGAAGCCTAAAATATTACACATTTAAACGAAATCAAAATAAGCTGCCTACACTGAATACTATTTTCTATTTTTGTATTTTTATGATCATTTCCGGGTGAAAAACAAAAAAAAAATTATAATGTTATTAAAATAAAACCAAATGGATTTTGAATGGCCACTAGAACATAGCAGATAACCTACTCTACAGGCCATATCAATTTGGCTGGCGATGGACGAAACACCCTGTATAATTCGTAATCAAATATAAGAAAAAATCCCAATTCTTTCCTACGAACGAACCCTTCCTACAATTTACACGACTCACTCCTGTTTAATTTTTTTTGTTATTTACCGCGCTGCAGATGGCCATAACGACACGACGCGTTCTGAAACTTACGATGATACTTGGCGACTAGGCCTTCGCTTAATTACAAAAGGAATTTAAAAAACTCTTTTGGGGAAAAAAGAGACAGAGTTTAACAGTTTGCTTGAAGTCTGCGTTGTGCTTTTTAGTGTTGACACAATATGGCGTTTAGTTTGAAAACAATTGTTTTAGCTTGTAGTTGAAAAGCGGGTTTTTATTTTGTTGGTGACTTTTCATTTGTTAGGTATGAACTGGCTCAATGTCAACCATTGAAGAGATTATACGTGGTGACAGGTTTAATACATAAATATATACATAATTTCTCTCTCTCTCTTTGTCTCTCTTTTAGACTAACGAACGCCAATTGCTACGATCCAGGCATACCTTTTTCGCTTCCTCCACGTTCATTAATCTTTTCATACATGTATATATACATAATTACTGAATATTACAATATCAGATTAAATTAACGTATAAATATCTTGAGCCCAGGATTAAATAAAAATAAATAAATAGTAACAAAATCCCCAGACAATCACACCAACTACATGGCTTCAAAGTAAGCGAAGCTTGTGTTATGAGATACTATGTAGCGAACTAAGGGGGAACCTAGAATATATCAACACCCAGACCCGGATTTTTTTTTTAATGTTCCGGGCGGGAATCGATCCTGCAACCACTGGCGTCTGAGGCGGATAGGTTTACCCCATCGCCAAAGTGGTCGTCAAACGTATGAACATCTTGAATCCAGGATTTAGCAGGCAGAGAAGGCAATGTTTGTTACCACTACACCAAACAGTCGTGATGTAGGAACCTGTAAAGAAGGAAAGACTAGGTACGGGAAATCCCACCCGTGATGTGATGTAGGCATTCATATGCTGCAAAGATGTAGGGGGGATATTGAAAAGAAATAGAAAGTCATATTCTGAAACGCCAATACTCTGTAAAGTAGGATTACCTTTATAATAAATAAATAAATATTTCTGACACTCACACAACATTATCTAGCCCAAATTAAGTTTTTTAAAGAACTTGTGTTATGGATACTAGATAACTGATATACTTAAGAAATATATAAACATACATATTGAATAAATACATACTTTTTATTAGAATAAACTTAAATAAACACATAAACATCCATGACTTGACGACTATATCTGTGTTCATCACACAAATATCCGCCGCCCCGCCGGGATTCGAACCCAAAACCTCTGGCATAGAAGGCAATGTATGTTACCTCTACGCTAGCCGGTCGTCAAAATTTCGTCTGTCGTTAGCTCGAGTAAATAGCATAGATGGGAAACCCACCCATAGACTTGAAAGATAGTCTGGGTAAGAGATGACTATAGTATGATGAATGAATGTACGAGAAGCATGCATGAGAGAACTGGAATGAAAGAAAAATAGAATAGATAAAGATTAGCCGGAGGTGCTAGAGAAAAAAAAAGCAGTCTTGATGTCAGTAGCCACGCGAGATTCAACCGTTTATACGATTATTTTGGTCTTCTTTTGTTAATATTTTCTAGGGTGGTAGAGCCATTTCTAGCTGTCATTGAGACGGTTGATGGCAATTGTTGATTCCTCCTATATTCATGACAAGTAGGTATCCTATACTTCATAATTTATAATGATGTTGTGTTGCGTCTTGTCATCATTTCTAATACAAGTTTTACTCAATTATATAAATATTGATTTTAATTGAATATTTTTTAATGCTTAACATAGTTTTTTATTTGATTTTACTAGGTTTGTTCTTTTTAGCTGTTACTGAAACTGCGGATTGAGTGACGGTGAGATCGTTAATGTGAGATTCAGATCGATGATTATAACTTTTTTTGTGAATTTTAATACTAAATCTCAACTTTTATTTGAGCCTTGTTATGACAGCAAATTTCCAGACAAATTTCTATTTGCTTAAAAAATCTTGAATCAAAATTTACTTGACAAGAATAGCGGACCTAGGCGGATGAAACCGGTTATATTTAATTAATATTAGGTATATAACAAAAGGTAATCATTTAACATCAAGTTGTGATTCAGTTTTTTATCTATTTTAATCAAATTATTGCCTACCGTAATAATTTAATTCAAGGAAAACCGTGAAGATAATGTGGCTCTAATTTCACAATTATTCTTATTGGAATTCCCTGTATTTATTCTTGCCCGAAACACTGATATGTTTTAAGCACAATAGTGATTTGAATAAAAAGATGATAAAATTCAATTTTTGTGCTTTACATAAAAAGTACATCATACAATTAGTGTACTTACCTAAATAAAATAGGTAGGTATAGTGTATTTGATTGCATTTTTAAATCTAACAGAAATCTTGAATTAATATACTTAAATGCTTAACCATGCGTTGCTTAATTCTTTATGTTTCGATTAAGTTTACTCAGTAAATAATTAATATTTATTTTTTATTATATAACTCTCTTCATGTATGATCTCAAACTATCACGTCCTTGAATTTCGAAAGTGACCCACCAGTCACCCTGTATAAAATTATTGATAACTAGCTTTATCCCGCAACTTCGTATGCGCTTAGCTACCCTCCTCGTGGAAATTTCAGAAACTATACAACCAGACACCCACTGAAAGAACCTTTATACCAAGTATCACACTCATGCACTCAAGGAATAAGTTTTTTTCATACAAACTAAAAATCATATATTATCCGTGCCCGTGGGAATTTTGGGATTTTTTTTCGTAGCACAACCAGTCACTCTTTGAAGAACCTTCATGCCAAGTATCACATCCGTACACTCAAAGAATAAGATTTTTCATACAAACTAAAAAGTCCAACCCCTTCCCGTGGGAATTTCGGGAATTCCTTCCATAATACAAACAGACACTTATTGAGGAACCTTTATATCAAGTATCACATCCTTGCACTCAAGGGATGGGATTTTTTCATACAAACTAAAACATCATATATTTCCCGTTCCCGTGGGAATTTCGGGAATTCCTTTCATAACACAACCAGATACATATTGAAAAACCTTTACACCAAGTTTTACATCGGTGCACTCAAGGAATAAGATTTTTCATACAAACTAAAAAGTCCTATATTTCCCGTTCCCGTAAGAATTTCGGGAATTCCTTCCTTAGTGCACCCCTACATCCCCTAAAGAATGTATGTTCCAAATTTCAGCTCTCTACGCCCAGTAGTTACGGCTGTACGTTGTCTGTCAGTCACTCAGTCACTCAGTACCTCAGTACCTCAGTCACTCAGTCAGTAACGGAACAGTTTTATATATATTGATTTAAAAGTTGTTTACGCAGACCCGAAGTAACTGTAAAATCTTTGCTTATTAGATTTTGTTAGTTAAGTTTCATATTCTAAGTAGAATAGTTATCATAACTATCATTTAGCTGCTTCTCTTCCCAGGCATACTGTAAAAGTTAGTTAAGGGAAGGAGGTTTTATTGGCGTTTTTACGGGCCCCTATCACTGCTATAGCCTCTCTCCATTATTATAATACCTCCAAGTTTATCAAACGTGATATCAGATTTATAACTTTGGTGTTCTGTCTACCCCATAAGGGATAGAGGTTATTTATTAATTAACTTACAGAAATGTCATTGTTTTAAACAATATTTTTAAATATTTAGTGTCGCTCTGAACGTAAATAAATTAAGAAAGGAGAAAAAATATAGAGTAATATTATTTAACACGTTCAACTCAAGACTAATAACTTAACATATTCAAGAAAACAATAAGCAATACTCTTCAAAACTCATTAAAATAAGGCCACATTAAACTGATGAACTCAAAGAGATTTGACTGTTAGGATTTGAGGGTAGGACCAGAATTAGCAAAGCGGCATGTGGTGCGAACATTTAGCGAAATATTCGCGCACGATTAAAATTATCCAGCGTTATAACTGAGGGAGTGACGAGTTGGAAATGTAGAGTTCAATAAATATAGAATAGGCACGTAGATAAAATGCTAAATAAATCAAAGTTTCTTTCAAGTTTTAAATAACAATATTATAACTTATAATTTTTATACGTTTTTAAATAAACCAGGATAATTAATTAGTAACGTATTTCAACTCTTTTAGATAATAATAGTCTCTCCCAGAGGTGATGTGGATATTTAGGCCGTAACCGTTACTTTAAAAAAAAACCACCATTATACTGATAGGTTATTACGTTACTTTTTTAACAATTTATTGATAGGTTAATACTGTGTCTTTGATCTTAAATAATAATAAGCCATTTGCAGCTAAAGTGACAGTACAAACATCCAATTTCTTTATAGGGCTGTTGTTTTATAAAAATAAATCATAATAATGTATAGTGACGAATGAAGTGAAAATATTTTAGATGGCAGCTCTATGATTTGGTAGCTCTACATAAGCGATGTTAACAAAGACGTTCAACAAGACTGGCTCAAGTCGTGAACCGATGACGAAGTGATTGGCGCCCTACTTAATTAATCCAGCCCTCTCTAATTAATAACAATAATTTTAATGCGACATCTAGCAGATGACGTTATGAATTAACTCCTTTTTTGTCATAGTCTTAAGAACTTTAGAGATATTTATGTTGACTCAATTAACCTAAGCTGGAATAAATAAGGTCTGAGGACAGAGATTTCTTTTAATTTAATCAGTTCCTTTATAGATTACTTTCTTTTCTTTTATTAGTGAAGGAATATGTTAATAAATTGTTAAATAAATAAACCTTCTCTTTAAAGATATTTCTTCACTTCTTTATGTACTGAACGTACTACTTTAGTGTTTACGACGGTTGGTATAAAAAAGTTGCAAATTAAATAATGTGAGTGATAGATTCTTATCGATTAGATTGATAAAACAAGAATGTTTGTTTCATTAATTGATTGATTTATCTGTACTTAAACTATCTCATATTATTATATGCGATTGACGTGTGTAAAATATAATAAGCGGTACGATAAGCGATAAAAATCGATCCAGGCGAGCCAGACTGAAGTAAGCGCCGAAGATTCTGATGATAAGTGGCTGTGAAATTAAAGATAGATTGTTCTTAGGGTATTACCACACAAATCTATCGATGCCGATCGACGTCGGTGGACGTCGACCGAATTTTTCTCATAGTAAAAAAGTCGTCGTGGGCCGTGGTTACTGTGTGTATCACATGATATCACAGATTAAGCAACGTTTGGTGCGGTCGGTGCTTGGATGGGTGACCGCCGACCATTAATTTCTCACGACGACTTCCGTGCTTCGGAGGGCACGTTATGCAGTCGGTCCCGGGTGCTGTATACTTGTATACAGTAGTCGTTAGGGTTTGTCAGAAGCCACTTTGGCGCCCTGAAAATTCTGACATCCACCACCCAGCACTGGGCCAGCTTGGTGGATTATGGCCTTTACCTCCTCGTCACCCAGGGGAGAGACTCATGCCCTGCAGTGGGCTCATTATAAAGAGTTGTAACACCCTTAGGTACAATAGCGGCCATTGCCACCTGATCAAGACACACTTATCCAGGGTCCTATTCTAGGCCAACACACGCGGCTATTGTATGACGGCGAGCTGGTGTAGCGGTAACATAAATTGCCTTCTATGCCAGAGGTCCTGGGTTCGAATCCCGGCAGCGGCGGATATTTGTGTGAGCAACAGATATAAGTTGTCAAGTCATGGATGTCTATATGTTTATTTAAGTTTATTCTAATAAAAAATCTGTATTTATTCAATATGTATGTTTATATATTTCTCAAGTATATCAGTTATCTAGTATCCATAACGCAAGTTCTTTAAGAAACTTAATTTGTTGTGTGATAATGTTGTGTGAGTGTCAGAAAATATTTATTTATTTAAATAGAAGTTATTTTACAAGGCCAAAAATTTTTTTTTTACAAAAATTGCTAGTTTGAGTATCAAAAATAAAACAGTTAGTCATTGGCCATCAAATTTAGACCCCTTAGGTAGCCGAAGTATACAGGTTCTGTAAGTATCTATAGCTACAGAGGGTCACCTAGAAAAGCTCTATGGCCGCTGGATAGGTGTGTCGTAAAACTCGACTAACCGAGCGGTCCTTGTTTGGTTGTAGAACAACGTCAAGGTTTGCTGGCTAGCGACCACCCTTAAAAAAAACATGATGTTTTTGAGTTTTTGCATTTAAAATGCTCAATTATTCTTAAATAAATGAAAAATGTGATAAAACCTCTCGTTTGCCGGACGGGTGCTCTTCCACTGAGCTACCGGGGCCTGGCGGTACGCCTCGAAATTACTTACCACATTTTTGTTTTTACGTTATATTGCTAAATCTTTGCAGCTAAGACCACCCGAGACCAATTTCTTTACAGAAATTGTGAATCCCAGTTAAAGTGAAGCATTGCAATGTTTTAATAATGTTTTTAAGTTTTTGTGTTTAAAATGCTCAATTATTCTTAAATAAATAAAAAATGTGATAAATGAAAATTACCCGACCAGGATTCGAACCTGGGACCTCTCGTTTGCCGGACGAGTGCTCTTCTACTGAGCTACCGGGGCCACATTTTTCATTTATTTAACGTTTACATGGTAATGTATTCCGTCCGGCAATATTTTAGGAAGAGCCAGCTTCTTGTTCGTCCCGTATGCTGTCATCTATAAACATCATCTTTACTTAGCATCGGGTGGGATTTAGGGCAAAGGCGGGCTTAGTCAGTGACAAAAAGTAGACCTGTAGGAGTATTCCTATACTAGGAGAGGTCCTAGCCACGGCATTGACACTCAAAGCATTTTATTCATTTTCAAGAGTTTGGCCATAGCATCATTTTAACGTTTGGTGGCGCCACTTATTATTGGCAATAACAACTTAATATGAGTGAATTCATGAATTTACTAGCTGACCCGGCAAACGTTGTTTTGCCATATAAATAAAAAAATAGATGTTGGCCGATTCTCATAGATACCGGATAAGCACAAAAAATTTCATCAAAATCGGTCAAGCCGTTTCGGAGGAGTATGGCAACGAAAACTGTGACACGAGAATTTTATATATTAGATGTGACTGAAATGTTGTGATGCTTGATAGACTTCATGATTCACATATTTCGTCGAATAACTTTATAAGTATCAAACATGTGATTCAAACATGTTTTGGATTATTTTAGTTAGTGATTCGTTCGTTGTCATTTTACCTACTGTAAAATAAGCACCCTTTCTTTCACATATGAAAATCAATATTTATCAACAATAATAATAAAAAACCACTATAGTGCATAGTCTACCCAAACAACCTCAACCACAACCACATAAGCGCCGCCTAGCGGAAAAAAAGCATTCCAAACTCCCTGTAATATTGATGTGTCCTAGCTTCGTTGTTTGGTCTATAGAGACTATAAGAGATTTATTTAAGCTTACTTTGAACTGCGTACTAAGTGTCTTGGTTTGAATATTGTTTTATGTTTTTATGTATGTATACTTAACAATACAAGACGCCAGATAAGAGTTATAAATTAAAAAAAAAAATTGTCGGACGTTTCATGTGATGTGACTAATCTAAGTAAAAGCCGCATAAAAACATCCTAAAGATGAGTAAAAGCGAAAAAATCCAGTTACAAACGTGTTTTATTCAAAAGTTACAAAATTAGCTAACTTGAACTCTAAGTTCAATTGTTCTCGGTCGAAACTCAAGTGTTCAACGTCCTACGTATTAATGACGCAACAGAGAAATTGTGCGAAAGTTGACACACTATGACGTAACAACGCATGGGTCAAGTAATGACAAAGAAGCCGCAGTTCAGGTGTCGCCGTATAATAATTACTTTTACAAAGTACCAATTTGTCTTAAGCAAATTTTGTTCCAAGGGAGACCTGTGTAGTGCAGCGGGTAATAGAGGGTAGCAGATCAAAAGGAGTATTGTTTTATCTGTGTTCACCTCCTGGGAGAAACTTATGAGGCTTCTGTGGCTTTGTCACTGTTGCTCTTTGAAATCTTTGTTGTTTGTATTTTTGTTCATTTCTATTTCGGGTGGCGAAGAAATTTGGATAATTTATTCGGGAGACTTAGTTTGTTGGTATTTTATTGTATGAAAGAACCCTTTTTAAACCTGTTACAACTCTTTTACAAAGAACTAATGTACAAGTAAAGGCTTTTTCTAAAGCTATTATTCTATGTTTGTGAATATGAGTGCAATTTTTTTAAACAGTTTTGGTGCTTTCTTAATCGATAGTAATCAAAGAGAATTTGCTTACTGAGTGATTGACATATGATCAAACAACGTCTGTACACAAATATCATTTTAAATAAGTATATCATTTTTAATAAGTATAATCATTTTAGGTTGGTATTTAATAACGATGTACCGGCATTTTTTTAATGTTAAAGAGCATCAACCTTTTGATCCTGGTTAAGAATGCTATCACTTAAATGTTGCTTCAAATTTGATTAACGCCCCGTAACTTACAAAAATACCATGAACTGAAGCAGAGTTTTGGGGCGCATTTTGTAAAAAAAAAAGTGGCTTAAGCGCCCTCTTACTTATTTATCTTCACAATTATCAATAGAAGAAATATTACGAACAGAAAAACAAAATACTTTTTGAAAGAAGGACTTCAAATCGGAAGCTTACTCATAAACAGTAAAGTTTACGACCCAAATAAGGGATAGCCCGAATTTGTTCCATGTTCTACATAAACTCAATTTTCAATCTTAAGGCTAACATGATAAAGACCATAGTCATATGATGTTTTTACAATGGGACCACCTTATGCACTAGTTTGAGATAAGAAAAAGTCTACGCAGTTGTAGAAAGGATGCCATCTAGTTGAGTAGATGAAAGACAACGTCAACAACTTTCAAATTTTTCGTATTTTATGATGTGAGGTTAAAAGGTTAATTCACACTTTGAGGTAGAGGATCACTTAAATATTAGGTATGTTAAGTGTAGTCATCAGTGGTAACTGAGAATGGGAAACTAATAAGAATATGAAAATAAAAACATTGGTGCTGTATAAAATAGCTTGCTTAGTCAAATATAGAGTAAAACTCAAATAAAGAAAAACATAGAATGTACCAGCTGCTTTTCTTCCCGGGCATACTGTAAAAGTCAGTTAAGAGACAGAGGTTTTAAAGGCGTTTTTGTGGGCGATAGGCTGACCCCCTGTCACTTCAATAGTCTCTCTCCATCTTTATCATATCGCCAAATTTGTCAAACGTGACATCAGATGGTCTTGTAACCTCTGGTGTTCTGTCTACCATAAGGGATACAGGCGTGACGTTATGTATGTATGTAACTTAAATAAAATATTTTTTTATTGCGTGCAATTATATCTTAAATATTAACTTTACGTTTAAATGACTTTTCTATTACAAGATATAATTAATTATAGCCGGCATAAAAGGGGTGTAATACAACATTTTGGATCACTCCCCCCCCTGTGGCGGCAAAGTAAACACTGTTTCACGCACCTCTGAGAAATTTCACGTTTTAAATCCAACTTTTCGTCCGCTTCTATCCTGATTGTGCTAAATTGCAAGATCCATTAACAAGAACTTCAAACATATAGTAAACAACACTGTGAGAAGAAGCCCAAGGATTATATCCGCAGAACAAATTCTTCAACTTAACGGTCAGTGCTCGTTTCAGATATTCATCCTTAAAATCCTGCATTTACTTAACCAATTACAAGTTCAGATACACAAAAGAATCTTCAAAGCGAAACAAAATATAAACAAACGAGCGGGTTAGTTGTGTGTCAAAATCATCTGTCACACTTGAAATTTGACATATCACCTATAGTCTTGGGCCAGGGTTGCTGCTTACAAAAAAATTATTGTCGTGATTGATAATTTTAGTTCCTAAACATACCACAGAATACACAACACCGTGATCATGAAGTGTACCCGTTGCGACTTGAAGGTAAATGATAGCGCAGTTTGTTGTGCGTGTAAAAAGGTTTTTGGATTTTGTTGCGCGGGCGTTTCAGAGCAAGGCTACCGCAAGCTAGGAGCAGACCGTAGAGCTTTGTGGAAATGCTCAACGTGCCGGGCCGAAGCGTTATCCCCGCAACCCAATATTAGTTGCCCTGTTACGCTGGAATCTCTCATGATAGAGCTTAAATCCATGCAAAAAACTTTGTCATCGCTACCTATCATTGAGCAAGACATTAAGTCAATTAAAAATGAAATAGAAGATCTCAAGAAGTCATGCGATTTTAATAGTTCCCAAATAGAGGAACATGATAAAAGATTAAAGTCTTTGGAATCTAAATTGCCCCAACTGACTCAACTACAAGACAGCGTACATACCATAAATAATGAATTCACATCGCTAAAAACTGAGTTCATCAACAAAGACCAGTGGCAGCGTATGAATAACGTCGAGATTAAGGGAGTGCCTCTAAAGAAAAACGAAGATCTCTTTAAAATTTTGGAGGATATAACATTAGCAGTCGATTACCCAATACCTAAGTCTAGTGTTAATTATATTTCCCGCGTACCGATACCAAACTCCAAAGAAAAACATATAATTGTTAGCTTTATTAATCGGTACATAAAGGAGGATTTCTTGTCCTCAGCGCGCCGTAAAAAAAGTCTAGTTGCAAATGAGATTGGATTCATAGACAACTCTCAAAGAATATTTTTAAATGATCACCTAAGTCCTGAAAATAAGCGACTTCTGACCAACACAAAAACAGCACTTAAGAATAAGGGCTACCAGTACATCTGGGTGAAATTTGGGAAGATCCATGTGCGGAGGGATGATACCGCAAAGATATTTATCGTTAACTGCCCAGCGGATTTAAACAAATTGGTCTAAACTGTCGCCTGTGCATATTAGTTAAGTTAAGTTTAGTCACATTTAATGTATTTCATTTTCTTTTCACTATTGGGCTTTTGCGTTTGATTTGTGCTTTATTTGTTAGTAATTGTGTAAACCTAGAAAAGCTTATTTTCCCTTTTTTGTTTAACCTTACAAATTATCTTGCCATCCTGCTCACACACATCTACTCGCTTTGCTTTAAGAAATACATATCGCGCTGCTCTCTCATTCTATTACATACTATGCTCTTGCTCGTTCTTATCAACTCATTCTACTCTTCGTCTATCGACTCGTATACACTCTGTTTGTGCATGAATATAATATTTGGCTTACGTTCACCACTGTTGCAGAATAACATTTGCTTTTTGTTTTTGCTGACACCCTCGCATAGCTACGGCTTGTTAATGTTTTTTTGCTCTGTTTTTTATTATGTATTTAATCTAATTATTAGAAATGTCTCTAAATAATATGAATTCTCCCAAACTTTATTATCAAAACGTGAGAGGGCTACGAACGAAAACAATGGATCTTTATCGCAATGTGCTAATTAATTCTTTTGACATTATAATATTGACTGAGACATGGCTTGTGGACGGCATCTCTAACTCTGAATTATTTGACGATAGATATATGGTTTGGCGACGCGATCGTGACTTAGCTAGGACTGGACAAAGTCGAGGAGGTGGAGTATTGATTGCTACACACAAAGATTTAGCAGTTACTCCCAGACCCTCATTTTCATCATCAGCCGAAGACTTGTGGTTGACATTATCAATTAAAAACTCTGGTAATGTTGTGATCAAGTTACATATTTGTGTCTTATATTTGTGTAAAGAAAGCCGAGGTAACTCCTTCTCGGAACAATTATCTAATTTTTTAAACAAACTGGGCGAGAACACTTTTGATCTTGACACTAATGACAGGTTCCTAATAATAGGTGATTTTAAT
Source organism: Stenoptilia bipunctidactyla (assembly GCA_944452665.1). Classification (NCBI taxonomy): domain Eukaryota; kingdom Metazoa; phylum Arthropoda; class Insecta; order Lepidoptera; family Pterophoridae; genus Stenoptilia; species Stenoptilia bipunctidactyla. Next base: position 14,367,217 of record OX101740.1, on the reverse strand, counting down.
CTCAGTGGTATCAAATGGGTCCCTTCCACTAATTTCTTAATACCATCATGTTATTCAACGCATGATGAGTGTTCACTTGTGGATAACTTGCGTTTGTTTAATCTCCGGCAGTACAATGGTATCACAAATACATATAATACTACTCTAGATCTAGTTCTTAGCAACGACAAAGTTTCCGTATTGGAATGTACAGACCCTTTAATACCTATTGATCCTTACCACAGACCCATCAACGTTAATATTGAATTTGCTTCATTTACCAAATTGAAACCAGCTCCAAGTTTAAAATTTTTCTTTCACAAAGCTAATTATGACGTTATTAATTATGAACTGTCCAAGATTGACTGGGTTAAAGAATTCTCCAACCTTGGCCTCGATGAGTGTTTGGAGATATTTTACAGCAAATTTAGAGCTTTAAGAGACCAGCATGTCCCTAGTAAATTAGTACGCCCTGACTCATATCCCACATGGTATTCTGCATCCTTGAAGAAAGCGATTAGAGAGAAACAAAAATATCATCGTAAATACAAGAAATACGGTAATAGGGGTGACTTGCTTTCTTATGAACATCAGCGAGCTCGTGTGAAAAGACTGCAAAAACAATGCTTAAACGACTACACAAAGCATATTGAAAGCAAAATATCAACAAACCCTAAACATTTCTGGTCTTTCGTAAAAGCGCGATCTAATTCTCAATGCATTCCAAGTAATTTGGTATTTAATGATATCACGGTCAGTACAGGTGGTGATATTTGCCAGGCTTTCTCAGACTACTTTAAACGCTCATTTTTGCCTACCACCTCAAATACATGTTCTCCTACTATCGATGACTGCTTGGACACTACTTCAGATATAACAGATGTCACAATCAGTACTGATATCGTTCTCAGAATGCTACAAAGACTCGATGTGAGTAAATCAGCGGGACCTGATTGTCTGCCTGCTTTGTTTTTGGTAAAATGTGCAGCCACAATCACAAAACCAGTCTGTTTGCTGTTTAGGCGATCGTTAGCAGAATGTAAAGTACCAAATGTTTGGAAACGAGCATATATCACTCCTGTTTTCAAAAAAGGGTCTAGGACTGATATTATCAATTACAGACCAATCTCTAAACTGTGTATTCTGTCTAAAGTACTGGAACAAATCGTCTACTCACAAGTATATGCGGCAATAAAATGCTCCTTAGCAAATTGCCAACACGGCTTTATTAGAAACAGGTCCGCCGTTACTAATCTTGCTGTTTTAGATGATTTTATTACTGAATCAATGGATGATGGTTTTCAGGTTGACATCATTTATACAGACTACAGCAAAGCATTCGACAGAATTGATCACAACATTCTTCTAGCAAAGCTCGCAAGGATTGGGATCAGGGGTGACTTACTGAGATGGTTTGCATCATACGTGAATAATAGATCTCAGGCTGTGGTTATCAACAATTACATGTCAAGCTGGGTTATTATCCCTAGTGGAGTGCCACAGGGCTCAATTCTGGGCCCTCTATTATTTAATATTTTCATTAATGATATTGAAAAGTGTTTCTCAAATTCTAGACTGACTTGCTTTGCTGATGACATGAAAATATATGCAAAAATTTGTTCGTTGCGAGATTGTATAGCCTTGCAATCTGATCTTAATCGACTTAGTGATTACTGTAATATAAATAACTTAAGTCTGAATTCTACAAAATGCTTTGCCGTAACCTTCTCCCGTAAACTTAATATTATAAAATATCAGTACAGTATTAATGGACACAGCCTGCAACAGGTAAAAGAGATGCGAGATCTTGGTGTTATACACGATTCCAAGCTCTTATTTGATTCACACATAGATATGATCGTCAGTAAAGGGATCAAAACACTTGGTTTTATAATGCGAAATTCAGTGTGTTTCACTAGGATTAAGACATTAAAAATATTGTACTGCGCATATGTAAGGAGTCAACTAGAATACGCTTCACAAATATGGAATCCTAGATATCATACGTATATCGATAGAATTGAACGCGTTCAACAAAAATTTGTGAGGTTCCTGTGCTTCAAAATGCACAAGCCCTACAAATCTGACGAATATGTCAGTATTTGCAGGGAGCAGCACCTGGTGCCGCTAACAACACGCAGAATTATAGCCGATATTGTATTCATGCTGAAACTTATTAACGGCCATATTGATAGTCCAGAGCTTTTGAGTACCATAAATTTTTCTGTGCCGACAAGGTCCATGAGGAGATATCGACCCATAGCAGTTCCGATGGCATCAACCAACTATAGGCAAAATAGTCTCTTGACTAGAGCCAGTATAACTCTAAATAGTGTGTTGGATGGGTGTGAGCTTGATGTTGATGTATTCAATTGTAATATTTTAATGTTCAAACGGCACCTTATCAATTGTTTAATCTAAATGTTTAGCTTGCTACAACTTTTTCTTTTCTTTTTATTATAATTTTGTTTTAACATATAATTTCGTAAAAAGCTATTTCCAAGTAGGCACTTTGCTTTTATATTTAAGATATTATTTTGTTTATGTTTTTTTAATTTTCTTAATTATGTATATTTTTTGACTGAAAGTGTGAATAGTGTAAACTTTTTTTTTTATGAACTATTTCTACATGCGAAAACCTGTTATGGCTTATTTGTTTTCTAAATTTGTTTTGTATAGTATTTTTTTTTGCTGTTGGTTTTCCATAAATAAATAAATAAATAAATAAATAATGATTTTAGAATAGAGCATTATATAGAGATACCAATACTGATAAGACTGAAGACGGTCAATGTCTTTTACATTTGCTTTGTAGCATTGGCTAAGGTGACAGTATGACAGCACTGTTGTAGAGAGATACGTATCCAATGCGCGAGCGAGCCTCCGCGAAATCCAGAGTTTAAGGAAGTCAATGATTGAGCGCGTTGATTTGACCTTACGGAAAGTATCCGATTGGGGTGAGTCGAATTTGGTCAAATTCAACGCGTCCAAAACTCAGGCGTGTCCATTCTCCGCAAAAAAGAGCACCTTCACACTAACGCCCACTTTCCAAAATGTATCTGTCCCCATTACTGACCATCTAGGGCTTTTACGCGTAACTGTAACATCCAGTTTAAACTTCGGTCAACAAATTGTGTCCATGGCTCAAGTAGCTTCGAAAAAGTTGGGAATCATCTCGAAGGTACGGCGGTACTTCGGCCCTGCACAGCTCCTTAACTTATACACAGCTCAAGTGCGATCATGCATGGAGTACTGCAGTCATCTTTGGGATGGTTCAGCCAGGTATCAACTAGAAGTGCTTGACTCCGTTGACCGAAGAGCCCGTAAATTAATTAGGGATGTTGAACTTACAACCAAAAAACTGCAGACCTTAGAGCATCGTCGTAAGGTTGCTTGTTTAACCTGATACATTTTGGTGAGTGCGCGAGTGCTATGTTTGAACAAATTGAACCCTCACCCTTTTACCATCGGACTACCAGACGCAGGCAGAACTTCCATCCGTACGTGGTAGATATTCCGAAAAGTCGAACTAAACGCTTTGACAGTTCTTTTTTAATACGGGTCGCCAAAGTTTGGAATGAACTGCCTGCGTCTATTTTCCCTGAACAGTACAGTCCTAGTACTTTTAAGCGTCGAGTGAATAGGTTTCTCGTGGATGGACGTGTACCACCTTAGTCTTCATTTTCACTTAATATCAGGTGTCATGGAAGACAAACGTCCCATCCAGACTTAATAAAAAAAAAAGTAGTGGCCTGAATGACTTTAAATTTGTCTGTACCACATAGATTTTAGAGTTAATTAGATTTTGAAGCCTAGAATATTCCGGTCGGGTATAATTTAATTTACTACAGCTATTTCATATATTGTGAATGTGGTATACATGATATATTAATATTAATTCATAATTTGTAAGTCGCGGCAACTTTCAGGAGTGAAACGATACGTTAATGAAATTGAACTATAGTACAGCACAGTGGTCTTATCTATACATATAATAAAATGGTAGGAAAGTCAAAACTGTACATTGAATATTTTTTTAAAAGAATACTTGGGGTATGATCTACAATCGAAACAGAAACAAAAAATATAGTTTTTAGAATTTTTGTCTGTTTGTCTGTTTGTCTTTCCGGGATAAACTCAAAAAGTACTGCATGGATTTACTTCAAATTTGGCATGAAGATAGTTAAGAAGTCGGGTCAACATATAGGCTACATATTATCACGCTAGCAGTGTTATAATCGTAGGTGCGTTTGGTGCTGCATAGCGTTCACGCAGACGACGTCGCGGGCAGCAGCTAGTACAGGGTTAATTTTAATTAGCGCACCACTCTTTTAGGCAGCTTCACCACATCAATCCCAACAACATTTCTTCTACAACTTTTTAAAATTAATAGTTTTTTCAAATATTAGTTTTCCCATAAAAATATATTTATAGCCTCTGTCTAGAGGCGTAACTCTATTTACTCTGAGCGTACAGTATGCCACGCACCTTGCGCAGTAAAATATCGCTTCATAATAATAATAGGCACTTCTTACAAAATATAGGTGCTTCTATGCTGGACTGGGAGCGAAAGAAAAACATAGAATGTGCCAGCTGCTTCTCTTCCCGGGCATACTGTAAAAGCCAGTTAAGGGACCGCGGTGTTATGGGAGGCGTTTTTGTGGGCGATAGGCTGACGGCTGACCCCCTGTCACTGCAATAGTCTCTCTCTACTATTATAATGCCTCCAAATTTGTCAAACGTGACATCAGATGGTTTTATTACCTCTGGTGTTCTGCCTACCTCATACGGGATACAGGCGTGAAGTTATGTATGTATGTATGTATTCTTACAAAATGTAGAGTAAGGAGTAAAAAAAAAATATTTTTTATTTTTTGGTTTATTTATCAAGATTTATAAAATATCGTAGAACAAATGTTGTTGGGATTGATGTGGAGAGGCTGCCCGCAAAAGGTGATGCGTGAATTAAAACTAACCCTGTATAGTGACCACTATATTCTTGTACATATATTGGAGTTTAAAATTGAATTCCCAGACAATCACATCAACTACATGGCCCCAAAGTAAATCTTGTGTTATGAGATACCATGTAGCGAACCAGGTGGGAACCTAGAATATAAATACGTAGGTATATAGATAAATGCCCAAACCCGGAACATTTTTAAGCTATTGCATAGCTTCTATCGCGGGCCTTGAGCGTGGGGACCGAATCCAGAAATTCCGTAACGAAAAAAACCTAACACTTCCCACTCCGACCGGCACAGCGGTGATACTTTGATTTCATAACTTTACATGCGGGCTTTAATAAACAATCAGCGCCATCTACTAGAAACTTGTGGAATTTCATATTAGATCAAACATTACTGCAGTAATAAAATAAATAAATAATTATAATTGCATAAGTTGATAAAAAATGCTATGCAATAGCTTTACCGCGGCAGTCTCCGAGTGCCACACGTCTTTTTTTTCTTGTTCCATTGGCGCATTAGCGTGTAGACCACTGCACCAAGGAGACCTTCGTCGTTTCTAGTTCAGAATCCAGGTAACTAGCAGCGTTATCGCGACGTGCGTAACATCAAATGACGCTTGGAGGATATAGTTATTAATAAAAGAAACCGATCGCAATTTCACGATTCGTAAACTCGTAAGAAAACAATATTTAATCATTCTAGTATGGTAGAAGTAATGCTGTATGTATACGGATAGACGAATATAAATTGGTTTTTAACCGACTTTCAAAAGGAAGAGGTTCTCAATCCGTGTGTATGTTTTTTTAAAAGTTTTTTATCGATTTATAACTGACCAAGTTATCGCGTATCTTTGTTACGCGAAACAATGGATTTTGATGATTCGAGTTTCACATGATAGAGAATTATAAATTTTCTAAAAAAAAAAGTTATGAACACGGAGAATCTATACGTTGATGACCTTATACTAAAGCCAAAGTTTTGACAAGGATTGTAAAATGTTAGTGGAGTCAGCTTTTTTAATGCCTGGTGACAAATTTTCAATACTGAAGGAGTGCACTCTGTATTCGATTCTGATTATGATTATGTAATAAAAGTAGGTTCTTAATTTTTCACCAGAAATCCCTATGAATAAATAAAGAGACCTTACTACACTTTTCCCGACGCGCTGCGTCTCAAAATATTCTTCTTATTTAAAACATTTATAAGGATACTTTTGAAAACTCCATATCAATTTTTATCAAAACTTTAGGTAGTATTTAGGTTTCATTGACAATTACAATTTACAATAATTTGTCGTCTGAAAATTCTGAACTCCATCAACCACCTCCTCGTCAACCAGGGGAGAAACTCATAGCCCTGTAGCGGGCACATTACAAAAAACTCTATCAACCACCTCCTCGTCAACCAGGGGAGAAACTCATAGTCCTGTAGTGGGCACATTACAAAGAACTCCATCAACCACCTTCTCGTCAACCAGGGGAGAAACTCATAGCCCGGTAGTGGGCATATTACAAAGAACTCCATCAACCACCTCCTCGTTAACCAGGGGAGAAACTCATAGCCCTGTAGTGGGCACATTACAAAGAACTCCATCAACCACCTCCTCGTCAACCAGGGGAGAAACTCATAGCCCTGTAGTGGGCACATTACAAAGAACTCCATCAACCACCTCCTCGTTAACCAGGGGAGAAACTCATAGCCCTGTAGTGGGCACATTACAAAGAACTCCATCAACCACCTCCTCGTCAACCAGGGGAGAAACTCATAGCCCTGTAGTGGGCACATTAAAAAGAACTCTATCAACCACCTCCTCGTCAACCAGAGGAGAAACTCATAGTCCTGTAGTGGGCACATTACAAAGAACTCCATCAACCACCTTCTCGTCAACCAGGGGAGAAACTCATAGCCCTGTAGTGGGCACATTACAAAGAACTCCATCAACCACCTCCTCGTCAACCAGGGGAGAAACTCATAGCCCTGTAGTGGGCACATTACAAAGAACTCCATCAACCACCTCCTCGTTAACCAGGGGAGAAACTCATAGCCCTGTAGCGGGCACATTACAAAGAACTCCATCAACCACCTCCTCGTCAACCAGGGGAGAAACTCATAGCCCTGTAGCGGGCACATTACAAAGAGTTGTATGATGAAGATACCTACTGACAAATTTTAGATTAGTAATCTTACTTAAACTGTTGAAAATTATCAGAAAGTTTCGTTTGATTTTTAGGGGAAGTATAAGTGAAATCACTCAATAAAGCTGGATTTTAAAGCAATGGGATGGGTGAGTGATAAACTTCTTTGCTTCTAAGGGCATGATTAAGTTATAGTTAGGGATGCTGGGTTAGGGATTCTTGGCTTCAGTGGTTGTAGAGAAGAAGTGTCTTTAAAATTTTACCCCAAAATGGTACTTTTTGGTGATATAATACTTAAGAATCGAATACTTCTCGTCATTCAAAGAAGAAATCCATATTTAAATTAACTTTAGAAACGGGATATTTACCATGTAAATATCAGTACCGTCGTGATCATGGCGCTTGTAACAGTGCCGAAATATCGAGAACTCAAAATAAATGAAAAACATGGTAAATATCCCGTTTCTAAAGTTAATTTAAATGTTAATGACCATGCCAGTTTAAAAAAAGAAATCCATAGCCCTGCAGTGCGCTTATGGAAAAGGAAAGTACCCAAATTTGGGTAAAAATATTAGACCTATACATTAATGATTCGAAATACAATACTAAAAATTCCCTCATTGTGGTACTTACATTAAAAAACACGTTTAATATAACAAATAAAAAATAAGCCTCTATTCAGTAATAGGGTCATTAAAGATAATAGGTCTGAAAGCCATTTATTTCGTATCTCTATTTGAGCAGACCGCCGCCCCACGAAAACTGTATAACTCAATAATTCGAGATTTCGCGGGGGATGACATGTGACAATTGCGTGAAATATAGTCTGTGTGTCATATTTGGGGCATATGCTGTGGAACCCTATTTGTGGTACGGTTATTATGCGAGATTAGTTTTGAAGAATATTGTTTTAAGTAGAGCATTTGTGTTGTAATTTTTAAGCAGCTCTTTGAAAATTTAGTTATTTATTAATTATTTTTTTTGATATAGAACAATAGCAATAATCAATGTTAATATCTTAACATAGATGCAAATGTGATTTAAATAAAAAATATCAAATATTTTTTGTAGGTTATCATACCATAGCTAACGTTGACCCACTACCTAATAAATAATATATGTAGGTACTTAGTTTATTAATCATGATAAACTAGATTCGCTAGCCTTAATTTATAGATTAAATAAAACACTTATAACTGTATTTATCGCGTATAATTAATATAGATTAAATTAAATATCGCCCAGTATTGATGAAAGAACTCAAGCTTTAGGTTTATAGTTAGTAGACAGCGATAATCAGAACGCAGAGCATTAAAAAACCGACTTCACGTTAAAACTGGCTGAAATTGTAGGTAAATCTCCATATTAAAACAAAAAAATAAAAAACTTCATGAAGTACTCAATTGATTTCACGATATAGATATGGGATCACCTCTAAAGTATCCTCTGTCATAGAAACAAGAACATTCGAAATCGATTCATAAATGTCTAAAAATCGTGTAAAAAGATATAAAAAACATACTACTTCTTGTGGAAGTCGGTTGAAAATAGGTGGTATCTTGTAAAAGCGAGACACTTTCGAAAATATTATCAAAAGTATTGTATTTATAAGGGTTAATTTAACTTAAATTATGAACAACCGTCACAATAAATTAAGTTAAACGCATCGGTAATCTCTCTAAGCTCTCCGTACAACAATGTCAGCATCATTACTCTAACAGATTCAGTATCTCATTAAATTAAAGCGACAATATCTGTACGGTCGCGTGTCTAGTAATCTCTTAACCCCTCGCCTCCCACCTCGCGTGAGAAGTGAATTAAATCGCCGCGGGGTCCGACAGACCACTTAACGAATCTTGTTCGTGTCTTACGATTGATAGTGAGGGTGCACTGCTGTTGAAAGTTAATTCGTGTTAGATGTCACTGCAGTCGTTTTTATTAAGTGTAAAGAAAAATAAAGTTGCCCTTTGATTGAGGGGTTTGATTTTTCGTATGAAAATCTTGAGGTTTTTTTGCGACTAAGTAGCCAATTTTTTTATTGGGTTTTGAATGAATGCGACTCCTTAGGTTTGTGAATTAGAGCTATTGGAAATATTTAAAATTTTGTTTATTATATTGATTTAATTAGAGTTTCAAAATAGGTTAAATTCAGTCATTTAATTATTATCTACTTACAATCGGTATAAAAATATTTCTTAATGTTATATCAACGTATATGATAAATGTTTAGAAGTTATGGCCTTAATAATCCTTTCAGTTTATAAAAGCGGCCTTTGTGACGGCAATGTCATTTTAACCCCTCTGGCGTGATGCGAGGGTCACACAGACACGCGGACTGTCATATTCATAACAAAGCGATGTAGTTTATTACAATATTTTACATTATTACCCCTCTTATTGTTAGCTAATGTTGTGTCAGCTAATTTCATGACTGTACCTACTAATTTTGTAATATCAAATAATTATTTGTTAAAATTACAAAACTAAATCAATCTATATATACCTAAATAATCAGTTGAATGATAGGAATGATGAGTTTATACATGGATTTATTTCTACCAATATCTTACAAACTGTCTTTGCAAAATTGAATTTCTTTCACGCTTAAGCTAATTCAATAGAATTTATTCTGTCAAAAGTAGTCATAGTCGTTTATTCCAAAAGTTAATATAGCTCGCAGTTCACCCCGTGCAGTTAGGGTTGTCGCGTAAAATAGCCGGCTGATCCACAGCGACAATAAATCATGTAATTTGGCGACGAAACGCGAAATCCACAGTAACATACAGACCACGGGTAGATTTTCGACTAACTGACAGTAACACGTGGTTATTACGGCATTACAAGGATATGACAATTTATAGCAGCTCCGGATATTAAATGCAGAGTTTACTCGTGTGATAAACTGCAAAATTCTATTTTAGGGTAACGTTTCTTGTTTTTGTTTCCCAAATATTTATTTGGTTCAGCGTTTTCTTGTATTATTACTTTGCATGTTGATTTATAATTCATAGAATGAACATCTCAAAGCACCGAGCAGGCTTAAAGCGCGAACAGTAATTAGTTTCTTGTTTAAGTATTTAGTACTCTAGAAATCTGACTCTTTGTATACATTGGTCATGCGTCTAAAGATTTTATCATGCAGGTAGCTAAGTGGGCATATTAACACACGTTGTGGAATGGAAGTCATAACAGTGTATATGTAAGTCGATCGATGTGGCTCGAGCCGGTGTGTACATAAGTCCGAACAATAGGCTAAGGCGTCTACACAATGGACAATGCCTGTGCCTTCGATACGATAATACACTCATCTACGAGGCGTTCTGTCTGTGTGAGTGGCGTATAGTGTGCGAGTTTCCGTATTGTGTAACACAAGTGTTATGGTAGCTGCTGTAAACATCTTTCACGTTGCTAGTGAAGAGAATGCAAATTTTCAACTGTTTGCGCACGGAGTTGAATTGAATTGATAGGTTTTGTGAGCAAAATATGGTTCTGTGAGGAATATGGCAGGTTAGTGAGTGAAAATTATTGAATAGACAAATACATTTTATAGGTTTCAGCTATTAGGAATTCAGACAGCGGCTGGGGAGCTTGTTTTTGTATGGAAAAGCGTGCAGCCACTAGGGCAAATGATCTCGAATAATCAATTCTTTTTTATAATAATAAGTTCCTTTTTTGAAAAAAAAAATCACTAAAAACACGTTGGGCACTTATTTCCCTAAAATAAGCTATTATTCAAGTTATAATTTGTTGTTTCTTAAGTTTAAATACCGATTTGATCTCAAGGATATTTTAGTTATTTTATATAGTTTAAAATAAAAAATATAAAAATAGTGCAGAAGAGAATCTTTCTTAACTATCACCATAACAAGATATTGTATAAAAGCATCGTAACTAAAACACGTACCAGATTCAGCAGGTTTTTAATCCATGGCACAGCGTAGCCTCACAGATGTCCGGCAACGCTTATAACCGAAGGCGTGTCAATGGTAGATAAGTAGATTTGTAACAGTTCGGTAATGACACACATAAATTTATCCAAGCAAACACCGTTACAACAGCTTAGCCTCTTAGCAAACAAGGGCTGACAGTGGCAGTTGTGGGGTTACCATTTTATTGGCACAATTATGATATGAGTTTGAAAAATTACTGAATTGTAGGCCAAAGTACGCTTTGGTAGCTTTTTTAATGCTTGACAGTGGTTGATTATTAAACTTTTTCAAGACGCATAACTAATATTTTAAACTTTAAATCGCTCTTAAATTTAAAGTCATTAATAGGCGTGACATATTTAAAAATGTTGTTATTATATTATTATTATTTTTTATTTTGAGGGATGCAATAAATCTTAGCCCTCAATATTTTAGTTGCAAAAGCTTTACATTCGTATAAAGATTAAAAAATATTTTTCTTTAGCATTAAATAAATAAAACCAACTCTACCTATAAGCCATCTTGAAGCTCATCCACAAAATCTTTTAAAGAAGTTCCCTGACCCGGTATTCAAAAAAGCCGGCCTCGTTCAGACAGAAGCTTGCATCGCAATCCGGCGCGTGCGCTCCCGGTGCTACTACAATGCAGCGGAAGACGTCCGCCCTCCGGCAGATGGCGTTGGCATCTTGGAACCGGTTCTTAATAAACGCAATTTTATTGACCCGGCATTTGAGGGGTTATTTTTGCTTTACGTATTATGCCACGTGTCTTTATGCGTATGAATCTTAAATTAATATTGGTTTGATTGATGTTTAGTGGTTTTGACGCTGTTTTTGTGAGATAGGTAAAAATTGATGTTGAGGTTTTCAATTTTACTAAATTTGTTCTTTAAAATTCAGCTCAATCGAAACTTAAGGTGACACAAAAATATATTTTAATTTTAGCAGCATTCAGATGACTAAATATAAGTTTTCCGAAAACTAAGGTGTAGGTAGTGAAGAAATGGCTAATAAACAGTATGATTGTATAAAACTACCCCTCAATACTGCAAAATATATAGCGTTAAGAATCTATAGATTCTTTGTTTTGAATTTCTAAAAATGCTAATATAATAGATCATTATCAGTACAAAAAGGTCTGAGCCGCGCACGCGCCTACACACACATATGCAAAGCTTACATCACACATAGATAAGAACACGCGCCAAACTGAGTGCCATAATGAGTGTGCCCTAAAATAAACGTTTAACAAAACGTCTTCTTGTATTTCACGTTTTGTATAGAGAGGAAGTAGAAAACCAGCTGTACTGACTTCTTTTTCTTGGGATAATGATGGTTTTGGAGTGCATTGCGTATTGTTCAGTTGTGTCCTGTCGCGTGCTTTCGGTTTTGTTGTGCCGAAGTGGGAGGAAAGGTGTTCGGTCGCAACAGTACCGTTGTCGATTCGCTGTCAAGATGTTTGGCTCGGCCTACGGAGGGTTAGAATGTATTGCGTTTGAATTAATGTAATTAGATTAAATATTTTTGTGAATATAATCGCGTATTACTTATATTTTACATGTTAGCTCGTTGATTCGGTGTTTTTACAGATACCGGGGTCAGTTTTATTTTTATTTTATGTAATAACTGGTGAAAACTTAGCAGCAGGCTTTGGTCGCTGACCACATGGAATCACTTATCAAATAGTGGCATTAGGGCTATTCTATATCGACCCTGTTTGATAAGGTAGTCTTTGTTTGGTACCTATCTATCATTAGACAATGACGATTGATAATAGAGATTGATAACGACGACAATAAATTCATAATAATTGTAGGAAAAAATGAGTCACGATAAATCTACACTAATAAATAAAACTGAGGAGAATGTGAGTTTGTTTGGTTGAACGCGCTAATCTTTGTAAATACCAGGCTGCATTGAAAACTTCTTTTAACATTTGAAAGCGCAATCCTTTAGGAAGGTTTAAGATTATATTTCAATAAGTTTTTCCCACAGGAAAAAAAGATACGCGGGTAAAACCACGCGAAGGCACTAGTAAAAAATACCTATATAGATTTCGCATCACAATAAGAGCGGCACTACATCCGATCCGAATCTTAGAAAATAAGAATCTAGATATATGAAATGACCGATGATGAATGCCGTAGGTACGGCGTGAATCCATCTCTACGGCGGCGCCGTGCAGTTACACGGCATACGGCACGCTGTGCGTAGCACGGCGCGGCGCGGCGTCTCACCTTTCCACGGCGTCGTGCACGGCGCACCGCCACAGAATAAGTAATAGTACCGTTGGTACAGAAGAATTACTCCGCAAGAAGATCTAAATAAATTCGAGTCTTGCTACGACGCGATACGGTGGAATTCAGCTCGCACAGCATTACGTACCTGTAAATTTATATACACTGAAAAAATTTCGCATGTAAAAATAACTAAGTTTCGGTTGATTTTAACAAAGCGTGTTTGTCAATATACAACCTGCAAAGTTTGTTGCTAAAAATAAATAAGTCAAGTTTGCTATTCTTACTTGATCAGAATCAACCGAGTAAATCGGTTAAAATTGTTTGCTTAGAAATAACAAAGTAAGCTTGATTATTATTACAAACAAAATGTTTGCAAACGTAGCCAACTTTACTGTTTATATTGACAAACTTTCTTGGATAGTTATAGCCAACCTTCTTGGTATTTGTAACCGTTTTGCTAGGTAGCCACAACAGACTTTCTCTGCAATGTGAGTTGTTTAACTCTGTAGCCACAGCCAACCTACTTGGTATCTGCAATCGTTTTGCTAGGTAGCCACAACAGACTTTATCTGCAATGTTAGTCATTTAACTCTGTAGCCACAGCCAACCTACTTGGTATCTGCAATTATTTTGCTAGGTAGCCACAACAGACTTTCTCTGCAATGCGAGTCACTTAACTCTGTAGCCATAGCAGACTTTCTCTGCAATGTGGGTAAAAAAAAACTAAAAAAATACTGTTATTGTTCACTTATTATTTATTGTCATATATCTGAAAATCACAAAAGAACAGTCTCAAAGTTTACAATACTAAACCCAAATTACAAAGTAGGCACAGTCAGCATTAGCACAGTACAGCAGCATAGGCACAGTAGGCACACAGGATTTGATCAGGCAACTTTCCTGCCAACCTGGTAATTAAACCTCGTGAAGATTCCACAATCTTGCTATGGAAGTACACCGATGCCTTTTCTTGTGGGAATACTCTAAAAATTTCGTGTACCCAATTTGCATAAATGGTACTCCTTATTGCATTTGACGGATGATTGCTCAAAACGTAGGTTCCGATGAGCCTTACCAATCTTATTCTTGCCGTATTATCCAACGGAATATGTGTATCTAAATTTAATAAACCTCTTCCTTCAAGGGTACTATTTAAAAGTAACGGTAAATCCTGAAAAACAGAAATAAATAAATTATAATTTCTACTCATTCTACCTATTTTATAATAATTTTTCTATTAAAAACGAGGTACTGTCTGCCGACATACAGGCATCTAACCTGGTTCGGCTTCAGATTATATAACTTGACACAACTTTTTGTAACATCTAACTTGTAAACTGTTGTATATGTTATATTATTTTGGTACAATAGATCCGTTGATCCATGACTTACGGGACACCCTGTATATAAGAAAAATCTGTTTAAATTTTTTTTAACAAATATGGAACAGTAGATTTTTTTCAGGATTCAAAGTTGATTCAAAGAGGTATACCCTTCATTTATTTTTAATTGACTTTTTACATCTTGTATGAATGATGATAAATAGAGATATATGTATAGATAGTACCTAATTATAGCTCTGAAGAAATATTACAATACATACGATAATGTTAATTTTGTTCTCTGATGGAATGGTTATTGTGATAGGTGTCTTGGGTGCGGGTGAGCTTGAAGCTTGAGGACGTGCATCAGGGTCAACCAGATATGTCAGCAAGTCAGACATAGATAAGTTAAAGCTTGAAACATCACACGCCTGTAAATTGAAGGATTAATTAAGACAACAGTATACAGATAATTAAAGCAGATTAAATTTTTGAATTGTTAGTGACTTACTTATCGTCGGTAATAGGATGCATAGTCTTTTTATGTATTTCTAATTTTTTTGAGAATATGGCATGATGGCCAATTTTAGGAAATAGCTCCTTTAGGTCAGATTCCTGGAGTAGTGGAAGTGATAGAGATGTAATTGCATTTTCTGTAATTAAATAACTGATTTAAGAAAAATTATCATCAAATGTATCAAATAAACAAAATGTATAGTTCAAATGTATATTAATAAAAACTACTTTCCTCCTCTTTTTTGAAGTCTTTACTAATATTATAAAGAGGAAAGATTTGTATTTTTGTATGTTTGTAATGAATAAACTCAAAAACTACTAGAATGATTCAAAGATTCTTTCACCATTAGATGGCTACATTAACCAGAAGTAACATATTTTGCTAAGAAACTCCCACCGGATCAAGAGCTACGCGGGCCAAACCGCGTAAAGCCGCTACTCAGCTGTAAATTAAAGACACAACGGCATATCAGTGGCAATAAACCAGTATAAGCTAGTCTCACATAGAAGGTATTGAAACCCTCTACGGCGGCGCTACCTTGGCTCAAGATCACGCGTTCACTGGTCACTGGTGTGCGATTGTACGGTCTCTGTCTAATAAAATATATAAGATAAAAATTAAATACATAAACGAACTTACCTTTGAACACTTCTATATATTCTTTCAGACTCAAGGCTTTCAGCAGATTTTGTACTTCTTCATCCATTTACATTAAATCACCTGACTATAAAAAAAATACGACGCTGTCGGGGCCGCCGCCGGCAGCGTCTTTAGGAACAAACAGTAGGTTCAGGCACAAAGCAATAGCATATTGGTACCTAATCAATCAACTACGTTTTATAGGTAACACACTCCTTTATGCGTCGTCGCACTCACTTAATTAAATTATTAAACGTTCGAACGAAAGACGGTTAGTTTGCGGCACGCACATAACTCTAGCGCTGACCGAAACGTGGAGGGGATATCTGCGCATCGGCGGCTCCACCGGCAGCCAGAATATTTACTTATGAATATTTAAACAAGTACTCTGTTAAAAATAACTAACTAAATAGCAAACAAAATAGCTAACTCCACCCTGCTACCAATAAATAAGTGTACTCGGTTAAATACTAATGAGTGTTCTTTTGTATTAGCAAAGCTAAGTGGTTATTAGTAGTCAAGTACTGGTTATTTAAGTTTAACCGTGAGTGGTAACGGTTAATATTACACGAATTACTCTGTTAAAGCTTATTGAGTGAACTTATTAAAATTTAAACAATTTTGTAAACTGTAAAATTTGTAGATTGAGTTATTTGTATTTAATGAGCAGTATGGTGTTAATAAACAAGTGAATTTAGCCATGTTTACGTATATGTTATTTACCAAGTTTACTTCCATCATTTTCCACGAGTCTTGATTAAAAATAAACAAGATCCTTTTAACAAAGCCAAAAAGGTACTTTGCTAACTCCTCATTTTTTCAGTGTACCTAGAAGTTTTGTCTCTTTCTATCGCATGCCTCTTTTCTTACGCTATTAGGGTTGCTGCCTAGTGAAGAATAATTAATCTCCTTATTTGTAATTAAGTTTCTACCGATGTAGGTATTACTGTTATTCTACCTTTGTAAAAAATATTATTTCAACTTACCTAAAGTACAAAATGAAAAAAAAGTTACGACGAATAATTAGTAATACTACCTATGTTTTGTTTACTAAATTGAACATAATCAAATCTAAACATAATCTAATTGAATATTTGTTTCTTTTTATTTCCATTTTTAAATACTATTTGCGACCTCGATCATATAATTACTGTGAGTGCTATTAGGTAGGTAGGTATCTACAACGCGCGCGCGTGACACTCGACTGATTCGAAATCCGCCGGCGGCGGAGCGCTTCGCTGTAGGTAAATAACGTATGTACCGCGCGGAGTGAGCCAGGCCTGGCACCGCTCAGAACCTCATATTTGCTCTTAAAACTATCTGGGCAAAGCCGTGCCACAGCAACGGCGTCGGGTCGTTACACGGCATACGGCACCGTACCGTAGAGATGGGTCCACGCTAGGGATGAAAATGGCGAAAGATACACATTTGTTTTTTTCGCAACTTTGTATTTTTCAAGTAAAATACATGTAACTTTGGAATAATACAAATTTAGGGATATTTGAAAAATACAAATCTACATGTATGATACGTGTAATAATCAATATGTATTTTTCGTAAATTACAATGACTGAAAAAAACAATGATAATGGCACTTATAATGATTATTTACGTCATTTTTATTAATTATTATATTACACGTCGTTTATAATAATTATTTACGTCATTTATTATTAATATTAAGTAAACTAGGAGAAAAAAGTTTTTAATAATAAAAAAGATTTCTACAATTCAATATCACTATTGCAATCGTCAACCTGAACGTCTTCTGGTTCATCAGTTGTAATATCATTGATGCCATCTTTGGCATTGACAAATTTCAGATTCCAGTTAACAAAAATTAATTTATTCAATCGATCAGCTGACAAACGGTTGCGATCTTTGGTGTGTGTCCGCCCAAACAAAGACCAATTTCTCTCACTAGCGGCTGATGTTGGTGGATTACTCAATATTCTTATGGCGACAGCAGACAACGGCTTTGAGTGACATAGTCCTAGCCACCAGTCACGTGGGTGAAGTTTGGTACGTGACGAAGATGAATTATTTTCCATATTAACAATAGGACTCCACAACAGGTCGTTACTCCAAAATTGACTTCGTGCTCTATATTCCGCTAAATTCTGAAATACTAAAGTATTGTCAATAGATAATATATCCGCAACTTTTGATATAAAATGTGTAGCAGAGTAATATTCGTCGTCATTAAGGTTTACACATTTATTGTTTACAAAAGGGTGGTAAATGGGATCAATTAAATATGCCGCTAAATGGATTGGCTTCAGACTGAATGATCGACGACTTTCGCAATAGTTTAAGATTTCATTTTTTGTTTCTGTAGTTAAAAAATCGGAGACTTCAAGGCTGCTAATACTGTTTTTTATCACAACAAAAGCCTGTACAACGTCAGATAAAACTGAGTCATCAGATTCTATTTTTGCAATATAATTTGCAATGGGAGCAAGTAACTTCTTAGCATTTTCTATATGGATCCAAGTTTCATCAGTCATCAAGTATTTTTTCATGTTTGTTTTCATATTTGCCTCTCTTGAAATTGATAAAACTTGTAACGCTTCTTGGTTTTCTATCAGTGATTCAAACGCTAAATAAGCTCCGGCCCATCTTGTGGCGGATGGAATTTTTAAAGTTCTAGCTTGAACGCCGTACTGCTCGTTCTGTTTTTGTTCGAATAAAGCCAAAAGTGTGTGGGTTTTTTTAATTTGTAAAATTATCTTCTTACAATTTTTAAATAATGTATTGAAACATTCTAAAGATAAAATATCTTTACACAATAAATTAAGAGCATGGGCCGCACAACCAACACAATCTATATACGGATATTTAGTTTCTATAAGAGTCCACGCAGCCTTCATCGCACTCGCATTGTCAGTTATAATGCATGAAAACTTTACGGCACCAATATCTTCTATAACTTTGCATATTTCTGTTTTTATGAATTCGGCTGTTTCTCTATTAGTACCGGGGTAAATACATTTTATAAAAATGGGTTTTGGTGTTGTAACAAGAAAGTTGACCACTCCTTGGCTACATATATTAGTCCATCCATCTGTCACAAGTCCCAAGTTAGTACTTTTTTGTAATTTTCGATCAGTGTCTTCTTTTACTCGTACATATTCTGCATTCAATAATGTATTGCTCATCGCATATTTATTGGGTGGAATGTAGTCTTCGTTTATAGCTTTTATTGCCGATTTCCAGTAAGGTGATTCAAATAACGATAATGGTAAGTTTGAAGCATATACCGCACGAGCTAATGCTGCGTTAATTTTGTCTACAACATCTTTATTTGGCAAATTATCCACACTTGTTGATGTAGTTGATACTACATTGCCATGATCATTTGGCCGAGCAATAGAAACAGTACTATTACTCACAGATGACGAACTTGTCGGTCGTGACATCGGAGATACTATTTTGCTGTATTTTTGTCTTAAATCACTCGGACATTTTTCACAGTTCGCCATATGTTCTTCCATACGCGTTGCACTTATGTAACCATAGAGTTTCAAGCAATAATTGCATTTGACACTATTATTACCGTCCGTCAATTCACAATGCTCCCAAATACTACTTTTTCTTCGCGGCATATTAACTCTCACTTCTATCAGTAATATTATGAGCTCAAAAGCAATAAAATAAACTACTATCCGGAAACAATAATTAATGTTTGATAACAACTATCAAAGTGCATCGGTACTAGTGAGTCAGTAACTAACTACTGCAACATAACATAAATGTCAAAATAAAGTACAACTACCCACTAAAAACGATAACGTGAATCCATAAGAGAAAAAATTTACAACTACCCACTAATAAAAAAAGTAACAGTAAAAGTAAATAACAGTAATTAGTAAAGCCTGTAATTCATTATCGTTAAAATATCAGTGCCACATTTAGTTGTGCTCATAATAATAAAATCAAAATTATGGATAATCGTGCATTTACAATTTGTTGGGAGTTACTGTGTAAACTAGACAACAACCCAACACCTTTGTATAACAAAGCTGTGGTAGTACTGTGCCATGAAATTTGCAAAAAATATAGTGGTAAAAATGTAAGCTGAAAAAATATTTTATTGTAATATAGGGTGCCTCAACATTAGTGTCATATGGGGAGGTCGAAAATTGTTGACTGTTAACTGGCCTCTGTTTACATATTAAGATCTTTTGTAAATATTGCCTGAAATAAACTTTTATTATTATTATTAACCTATCCTAAAAACTAACTAGTTAAACGTGATTAGAGTGGCCTAAATAGCTGGCCCTGAAAATGTATGATACAAATTTTGAGGCATCCTACATATATTTTATGCAATCCAATCTTCTGTTGTTTATTATGGGTTTTATTTGCTTTACAGTATAATTATAACACCATTGAAGAAGAAATCAAGAAAATGGAATTGCCGGAAAACATAAAACACGACATTCTTTATGTTATTGACCATTCAATTAGTTTTGATTATATGTAATGGAGGATGCTGATTTAACCACAAAGTTATTTTATTATTATTAGTCCTAAAATTCAAATTCAAATGTCTATGTGTAAAAAAGTAGTTTCCGTTTTTTACATGTAAAATATAAGCATGTAAAATACATGTAAAATACATGAAAAAAACGGAAACTTGCGAAAGATACATCGTAAGAACTCATTGAAAGTTTCTGTATTTTACTGAAAAATACAAAGGCCAATTGAAAAATACATGTATTTTACATGTAATTTTAAACCCTAGTCCACGCCCCTAGTGTGTAGGTAAGCTACCATTGAAAGAGTTCTACGGCTACGCCGCGCCGGACCGTCATTTTCTCGGATTCAGATCGGATAAATATCGGATACCTATAGTGCGTAACCGCTCTTACTTTAATTACAACTTTGTGTTTTAAAAGTTCTTGCTAGCAAATTTTGAATTTGTAGTCTCCTAGTTTGTTATTGGAGAGACATATAATCAACGAATGCAGAACAAGGTAAACAATCTCCGAATTCATGCATATTTACAAAAAAACATGAAGTACTCAATTGATTTCGATGAAATTTATATAGTGGTACCAACTGTAAAGTATCCTCTATTATACGAAATAAGAATCATCAAAATCGGTCCACCCAGTCAAAAGTTATGAGGTAACAAACATAAAAAAAAACATACAAACGAATTGAGAACCTTTTTTTTTTGAAGTCGGTTGAAAATAAGCGAGTCTAATGTCGAACCACTACCATTAAGTATAAAAAATTCTCTAACCTATTGGTAGGTATGCCCTTTAAATAAACAAATATTTTGTTGGTGAGTAATGAAAAAGCACTATCTTAATATATAACACATACAGTTACAGACTGAGTGACTGACAGACAACGTACAGCCAAAACTACTGGCCGTAGAGAGCTGAAATTTGGAACATACAATCCATAGAGGTTGTGGGGGAGCCATAAAAAAGGAATTCCCAAATTCCCGCGAAACCGGGAATTATTATACTTTTTAGTTTGTTTGAAAAATCGTATTCCTTGAGTGCACGGATATGCTGCCTTTTATAAAGGTTCCTCAAAAAATGACTGGTTGTTTAATACAAGGAATTCCCAAAATTCCCACGGGAACGGGAAATATATGATTTTTTAGTTTGTATGAAAAAAATCTTTTTCCTTAAGTGCACGGATGTGATACTTGGTATAAAGGTACTTCAATAGGTGTCTGTTGGTATTATAAAAGGAATTCCCGAAATTCCAACGGGAATGGGAAATATAGGACTTTTTAGTTTATGCGTGTACGAAGTTAAGTATACTTATTAACTAATAAAAACTTTAACGTGAACGATGTCGCTGGCCACACCTGGTAACAAATAATCTTTTAATTTATCGACGTGAATCATTCATTAATCTTGCTATTGGTATCCACACAAAACCGATTTTTGTTTTCAAAATGACTTAAAATATGAATAAGATATGAAGCAAACCTACCTACTCCATTCATTGATAAACATTAGCGATTTTTTGCGAGAATATTCAAGCAGCGGACTTTAAATGAAGGGATTTTTAAGGATATGGATGCTGAAAAAGTCCTAATACTGAACGAGTGACCCAAACGTATCAGTCGCCTCTTATAAGCCGAATTTTCAGGGGTGGCAAGACTAATTTATCGGACAAAAAGCCTTTTGTATTCGAGTAGGTATGAAATTGAAGAAAAATATAAATTACACAAAATTGTGCAACAAAATATGACACCTATGTTTTGTAGCCTCGCTGAGGATTATCAGTATCAGATCTATTAAACCAATGTATATAAATATACGAATAGCTTAATTCTTTGTTCATATACATACATAACGTCACGCCTGTATCCCTTATGAACACATAGGCTGAACACCAGAGGTTACAAGACCATCTGATGTCACGTTTGACATATTTGGAGGTATTATAAAGATGGAGAGAGACTATTGTAGTCAGTCTATCGCCCACGAAAGCGCCTTTAAAACCTCTGTCCCTTAACTGGCTTTTACAGTATGCCCGAGAAGAGAAGTAGCTGGCACATTCTATGTTTTTCTTTCGCTCCCAGTCCGGCATGGAAGCAATTCTTTGTCGCATAGGTAATTATTTTATTAGATCAAAAGTTAAGTTATAAGCCATTTTCTTATCATATGTTATGTTTGTGAAATATTTACTTTCTTCAAGCTTAAAGGTGTTACCAGTACAATCGATTGCGACGATCAATGGTAGAATAGATTTTTCGACGTCGATGGTGCTTGTGGAATATATTTGGGGTTACGCGATCAACATCGACCGACCGACGATCGGTTGGCTAGTCGAACGGTATCCGTCGATCAGTTAATGCTACCAGATGAGTCACTCGACTTTGATCGATTGGTCTGGGAATACCCTAATTCACAATGCCTTATCTACTATTAACAATGATGTTTTCTTTCGATAGCTTTGATAGGTAATCTCCATGCAACTAAAGGATTAACAGGCATTTTCAGCTTAAACCCTGCCTTGGAGCATCAATTTAACCATCTGGAGTAATAATGTCCTTGCGCTCGGATGTTTCTTACCTTTATGTAAATTTATTATCAACATACTAGTTTACCAATCTTCATGACCTAAAATAATAAGACCGAGAAATATCTAAATCTTATAAAAAAAACATCGGTACATACCGACATAACTTCACGCCTGTATGGGGTAGGCAGAACAACAGAGGTTATAATGGCATTATAATGGTGGAGAGACACTTTTGCAGTGACAGGGTTCAGCCTATCACCCACAAAACCATTATAAAACCTCTGTCCCTTAACTGACTTTTATAGTATATATTTTATAGTATAGTAGAGAAGTAGTGTACATTCTATGTTTTATTTTTTTTACTCGTTTTTTTTTCCTGTTCCCTGAAAGAATCAACCCGTGTCTGAGGCAGACAATGTTACCCCATCGCCAAAATGAACGTATAGTTCTCGAGGCTAATTAAAATTGTGGTAGCATGGTTTTCCTGAAAAGCTGGGTACAGATTTGTGTGCAACCAATTCTCATGATTTGCATGAACTGCGCCATTACGGTTGAGAATGTGTTGCATTGCATGTTACATTACAACAATATGTAGGGGAGAACGGGTATGGGTGTCACAGGGGTATGGCTGTCACACGGGATGGCTGTCACAACTGTCATTAAACAAGCTCTCCGCTTCACCTGAGTATCTGAGTTGAAGCGCTCTTGCACTTCTGCGGCGCTTGTTATTTAAATATTCATTCATTCGGTTTTATTTTATCACAGTTTTAAGAACCAACCTGTAAGAGAACCATACCCATATTCCCCTACCTACCTAAAGGAGTCGGTGAAATTAACAACTAACAGATTTTAGCTGCAAAGACAGCAGCAACGTAAACCTTATAAAAACATAACATTTTAAGCCACTTTAAACCATTTGGCACGTAATCATGTCTTCGCCTCTACCCCTTTAATATAATGTGATAGGAAAACGAGAATTAAAACGGATAATTTCGCAACGCAATATCCTGTAGGAACCCCTCAGTACTAGACGGTGCCAGTACATCAGTCGTGTTAGCTAGATAGCTACTAATTTTCACACCAGTAATAATTGTACTTCAGTCTGTAAATTGAGGGAATTAACTTCTGTGGGGATCTTTTAAGATTTTTAATTCTGACTTCACTTACCAGCTGCATTAAGGATTAAGAAGTTGCTAAATCAATTTTAAGAATTTTGAAGAAGTTTTTTGTCTTTGGCAATTTTTCTAATCGTTTGACACAAATAGGCGATTGGGGAATAAATAATAATTATACTTCTATACAGCTTTTTTTAGGGTTGCATACCATACTGTTTTTGAAAGTATCATACTGTTTTTCACTGCATTATACTGTTGAACAAAAATAAAGTATACAAAATACTGTTTTCAGCATAAAAAGCTAAACACCTCTAGACTTTAATAAATAATTTGAGCAACAAGCTCTAAAAGTATCAGTTTAGAACATTAAATAAATTGAATACTGTTTATATTTCCAAAATACTGTTTGATATTCTTTTCAGACTTAAATTTTGCGGAATAAACTCCCTTTAAATATAAAATCAGCAAAATCACTCCATTCATTTAAAAAACTCCTAAAATCCCACTATTTATCAGCAAGTGAAGTTATTTGATCACTTATTTAGGTACTATAATGTGTATGTGTTATGTATATTTATTGGTATGTTTAGTATATCCATTTATGTATTTTTATAAATATATTTTTTTCTATAGTTTAAGTATATTTTTATGTAGTGTATGTTTTATGTAGGTTTATAGGTATGCCCCAAGCTACATTTTCGGATATTCTACATCCATGTTTGTCTGGTAGAGATCGCTTCACAGCGATAAAGCCGCTAATTGTATATCTTTCTTTTTTTAATGTGTTTCAATTTTTTGTATTTTTTGTAAGGCATACAATAAAGTGTATATAAATAAATATACTTTATTTCTAGAAAAAGAAGTTGGTTTATTGAAGAGGAGGTCGAAGATGATAGTCCAGGGGCTAAGGAAAGTTCTAGATCTTCAATTGCTGGAGCACATTTGAGTTTCTTGCCACTTCTTCTCAACAGATCGACTTTCCGAAGTGGTGGTAGATTCAGTTCAATTTGTAAATTGTGACTTATTTAAATACTTACGAAATAAAGATTCTTTTGACTTTGACTTTGACATTAACGAAGGATGGCCCTAGCCAGTTAGACACCTCGGATTAGTCACCTTTTATGACATATTTTAGGGTTTTTTTAGGGCTATTCTAAGCTGACCCGACACCGCATAAAAAACAAATAAAGAAAAAGATTTAATGAGATCCTAATTTTTTTGAAATTATCGAAGCCAAAACAATGAAACATTTAAACATAAAATTTTAAAATTATTAATAAATAAATGTTTTTATAAAATCAATGACTATATGACTGATAAATTAAATTAATTACTAAGTATATTTTGTCAATTATGTGTAAATACTAATTATTATATAAGTAACTGATTATTAATTTGTTTTCATTGTTGTTACTTTATTATATTGATATATTTTTGACATTAAAATTGTGTATATTTAATAAAAACTCATATGGGTTATAAATGAATAGGTATTCTGTGAGTAGGTATTATATTATTTTCCATTTTTATATAGTTTTAAAATCTTTATGACTTTTTTATGTTTCTTTTTTGTATAACTCTTTCTGACATTATATTAATTTACATTTTAATTTTTATCTGACTAGCAAATATTTGCACGCCTTATGTAAGGCAGAGTGTGACTGTCCTAAATATATATAATGTAACAACTGTCTATGTACCACATTCTATAAATAAAGGATTTTGATTTGATTTGATTGAATGATGGAAACTAAATAAAAATTAATTATAGAATTTTATTTGTTTTAGGAAAAGAAGAAGATGGAGAACAAGCAGCCAATAACGACGATAATTGCAGTGAGTATATTACGAGTATATTATTTTGCATACTTTATTAACATTATCAACTTCTATTAACAGTTAAGTTTATTTTTTTTATTATTTAGATCTTAATTTCACATGATGATAAGATGAGCTATTAAAAGAAAACCCTGTTGAAACTCCAATTAATCACCAAATAGACACTAGTCGAAGTGGCTTCTGCACACATCGATATAAACAAATCTGGTGTGCGATCACAGAACTTTATCGAATCGTTTGTTAACGAATGTTCGTATAGTATGGAGACGGTTTTTAAGAAAAAATTGAAATCTATCCATTGCCGCACGGCCAGTTTAAATAAATGTGTGCCTTGTTAATTTTGAATGTTTGTAAACATGTTGTACTCATAAATATCTGTAAAATAAAAAATTACAATGTTACTCAAAACTTGCAACCGACTCCATACTATACGAGCATTCGTAAACATTCGTTAATATACGATTCGATAAAGTTCTGTGATCGCAATGCTGTTTCGTTACTCACTGTGTGATTGAGTGACTGAGTGGCTGAGTGACGGACAGACAACGAACAGCCATAGCTACAGGGCGTAGAGGACTGAAATTTGGAAAATACATTCCTTAGGGGGTGTAGGGGTGACCCAAGGAAGGAATTCCTGAAATTCCCAAGGGAACGGGCAATATAAATAAATAAATAAAATAAGTATTTCTGACACTCACACAACATTATCTAGCCCAAATTAAGTTTCTTAAAGAAATTGTGTTATGGATACTAGATAACTGATATACTTAAGAAATATATAAACATCCATGACTTGACCACTAATATCTGTGTTCATCACACAAATATCCGCCGCCGCCGTAATTCGAACCCAGGACCTCTGGCATAGAAGGCAATGTACGTTACCGCTACACCAGCCGGTCGTCTAAACAAATAACTAAAGGTTCGGGAAAACCGTTGGAGGTACTTTTTTCATCACCTTAATTAAGCCACTGTAGCCACTGAGAGATCACCTGAGTTCATTGTAGTAAACAATAAAGCTTCCCTAGAACTGGATGGTAAATATAAAAAAAAACTCTATCGAAAACTGTAGGTATTCATTGCCCGATATCGATGCCTTATCGTGACTTTGCAAAGAAATTAAGTTGTTTTGATATTTAACGATTCATTACCTATGTAACTATGTATTCTAATAGGTTTAATGTAGCTGAAAAACTAGCTCATTTTATGAACATGCATATTTCAGAAATAATTAGGACTCTTAAAATATTGCATTTCTCTCCAGGCAGGGTATAGACGTATATCATACCTATTTAGTTTGCCAACCAAAGTACTTCGTTTTGCGTATACAATGAAGCCTACGATATACTCCATGTTCCACGAGTATGTAGTGAAGCGCGGAGGGGAGTTACGTAGTGACACCTGGCAACGACGATGACGACATGACAAAGTCGCGCTATCAGTGTTTGTATAACAGCTTCCAATACCAAACAATACTTAAAATTAGGAAACATAAGCCATTCTCCTGAACTTATATTCAATGTTTTATAAGTTTCGTTGTATTTTATCACTTCCTAACGTGCTTTCGATTTCAATTTCTGGAAAAGTCGTCTGTGCACACTAGCGCCAGCCAGACTGTTGAAAACACGTTGAAAACCAATGCTTCCAACCAAGGTTAAGGAAGCTTAAGTTGTTGACAACCAACTCCGAGTCATCCACACTGTTACAAACGGTGGTTGACAAGGAGACAAACAAGAACACAAGCCAAGGTCACGCTAGGCCATGCCCCAAATCGTTGTTAGTGCGCTTTGATCTCTCGTGTTGGCAACATCTTCGCGATGGCAGTTTTGTATGCAATTGAGGATAAAGGTTGAAACGCAGGCTAAAAAGCTACAAATCTCAAGTCATTTATAGGTTATAGTTACAAAGTAGAACATACAATGACGAGCGTACCCACTTTCCTAAACACAGACATACATCTACATGGATAACGCAAATGCAACATGCATGTCCGAACCCCGACCAAGCGTCAAGTTTGGTCGCCTCTAGATTTAATCCGCGTGTATGTATGTCTGTTAGAAAATCGAGTCCACAATATCAATATCGTTCTTAATAATCGATTTCATCGGCAGCATCGGTCGGCATCTTTGAATCTTTTTGTATTTCCCAGTAATAAATATCAGCTGTGACGTCACTATAGGTCTTAAAAAGTCGGCACGCTTGGTTCCAATACAAATCGTGAAACTTGCGTTGTCTATGTAGATGTATGTCTGTGTTTCTAAGCACCGCCGTTTACAACCCGCCAAGGTCATGTAATTTGGTTGTCAACAGCCGTCTTCACTGTTGTAAGCACGTTGTACACTAGCAAGGTCACCTTGGTTTGATGTTTTGTTTCCAACAGTCTAGCTGGGGTCTAAGGATTACATCCTGCAGCTTAGCATAGCGTGTTGCCTTTTTTAGCTTAGGAATATACAGCCTGTTTCCAAAGAAGGATCTAGGTTTCCAGGTACTTCGTTCTGTGCAATACATTCAGTTTTAACACGTTCACTCCGGAACGAGATCCAACGAGTCCCGTACCTAACTTTCAATTAGAGGCAAATCATATGGTTTACTCGTTCTGACGAATGGATTTTCACTATGTTCAACCCGTTTTTTCATTGTTAGAGCGTGATGTCATAATTTGTATTGATAAGTGGGATCATGTGGTAAAAAGAAACGTACAAGTTTCTTCAGATCTCGTTGCGGGCAGATGATAAAATATGCATTTGGTGCGGTAAGAAATCTAATAGGTAGGTACCAATTTCGTACGAAGCTTAATGCAATTCTTTAATTTTTTCTTAGATTCGTCCTCACTTTCGATAAAATCTTTCATAGTTGATAATCAAAACAGAATAATGTTGATAAAAGGTGAACATATGTTGCATATTTTGTTGCTATTTTATGAAATTGGGCAATATTTGCATTTAATTAAAAAAATCGTTTTTTTTTTAATATTTTTGTGAGGTAATTTTTGTTGTAAATGTTATGAGTTCTTTTTTTTTTTTTTTTATAAGTGACTAAACTCGCGTTTGACCTCAATCTCACCTGATGGTAAGTGACGATGAGGTCGAAGATGAAAGCACACGGGTTTAGGAAGGAACTGGCTCTTTATACAATATTGCCGGAACACATTACCGTCGGAGCGGTAACATTTGGCGGCAGACTTTATATAAAGGGTGGTCGCTAGCCAGGCGGACCCAGAAGGGATCCTACCACCAAGCAAGTTCAATAGTTTTTTTTATGTAAAAATATTGAGCAGACCAAAACATTTTTCTTACTTTTTTTAAAATGTTAATAATATGCCTGCCTTTTTTAAATATATGTTATTAATAATGATAAATAAAACATTTTAGAAATTAATCTTAAGTTTTTATCGTCATTTTTATTAAATGAATTTTCCCATCACCTTTAGTTTATCGATAAACGTGTTAAGTAGAGGCTCAGAAACCCTTGTCATAAGGCGATTGAGGTATATACATAGAAGCAGAGTCTAGTAAAGTAAATAGACCGACAATCTCGAACAAAAATTCGTGCCTCGCACAAAAGCAAATATATGATAGCAAACTTTCAAATTCAACAATAAATTGATACCCAGTCAGTTATGAGATTGATGATATAACGATAAATAATGAGATAATGAGCAAAAAATAACGTCGTAATCGTGTATGAATTGTTTTCGTATTTCGAGTGTCTTTGCTACAGCAATACATATTTACATTTTTTGCACACTAAGTATCATTTATAGATACGGGTTTTTCAAAAAAAGGCAATGTATTTTTTTGCAAGGAAATTAATATACCTTCTCGTTCAAATATGGAGCAAAGCATGGTCACTCTAAATTATGAATGAATAAATACCATTAAAATAAAGACTACGCGCTTCTACAAAACATCTTGTAGTACTACGTCGTATATTATCAATGAAATGCCGCGTCGTAGTAGCTGTGTTCATTTGTAAAATACAGCGACTATTTGTAAAAAAGTTTGTGGTACCATATTAGTTTTACTAAAATAAATATGCAGATTCCTTTATATCGAATCAAATAAAATAACATTTAAATTTGGATGGTGACTAAACAACCAACCTGTATAGCAATTTGGTGTGATTTGATGATTCGATGATTTCAAGCTAGGGAGTACAGACAACAACAAAAGAATCACTAATGGGCTGCTTTGATGTAGAAAGTATTAGCTTAGTTCTAGTAGTATCTTCGAACAAAATAATTCATGTTTTTACGATCGAATCGTTATCTAGGATTATTACTTACCGCTTTTTATCTTTGTCTTGTCTTATCCAGTAACTATCTAAGAGATAACTGGATGGTATTATTTGTGACTGAATTGTTTTAATAATTCTGTCGCGTGAACAGTCATCGATTCTTGCTTTCTTACATAAGTTGTGTCTATTCGTCTGTTAAGTAGTCAGTAGGTTGTTGGACCTTTTTGCTGAATAACTTGGTAAGTCGAATGTTTTTGATAGATAAATAAATATTTAAAACATTAATAACAAATTATCTAGCTCAACTTAGGTTTCTTAAAAAACTCTTGTTATGGATAACGGATACTCAAGAAATATACCTACATATAAACATACAATTTGAAAGAAAATAAACAAATAAATATCCAGGACTTGACGGGCAATATCTGAGATCATCGCGAATACACATCACCAGGATTCAAACCCAAGACCTGTGGAATAGAAGGCAATGGTTGTTACCACTAGACCAGCTGGGTGCTCGGGCATGAGCCAGATGGTTTGACTTGCCTGGGTAATAAAATAAATATTGATAAAAATAGTTTATTAGCTTTAACAGATACTTCAGTATGCATTCGGAGGCCAGGACCTACCTAGTAATCATGTGAAAATGCTTGTAGCAGGTGGTCCTGCTCTTCCAAATGCCATTAACACTAGTGACAAAACTAGTAAAATATTCCAACTACACAGTTACTAAGCTTACAAACAAACTAAACATTTTTTGTCCGGGTTGTCTGGAAGAAATCGCTTGCTAGCGATAAGACCGCCAATTGTTATATAATAATATACATATAATTCTTCTTGTCTGTAATCTATTTTGTAATTGTATGCAATAAAGAGTAAATAAATAAATAAACATAAGAAAAAATATAAAATTAAACATTAAAACCATCTATGATATATGACTTGAAGATTTTTAAGGAAAGAGTATGTGTGAGAATGTGTTTGAGTAGGGTGTTATGTACGTGTGTGTATGTGTGTCTAAAGTTTTTTAATATTTATTATAATATAATTAATAATAATAAAAAAATATATATATTATGAAATTATTGCATAGTGTGTATTTAAAAAGTAAGTCCTCTATTTCACTTCTATGCCAGAGGGTTCGAATCCCGGCGGCGGCGGATATTTGTGTGATGAACACAGATATTAGTCGTCAAGTCATGAATGTTTATATGTTTATTTATTTATTAAGTTTAATTAAAAAACATGTATATTTATTAAATATGTATGCATATATATTTCTTAAGTATATCAGTTATCTAGTATCCATAGCACAAGTACTTTAAGAAACTTAATTTGGGCTAGATAATGTTGTGTGAGTGTCAGAAATATTTATATATTATTTATTGTATATTTTGTATTTATAGTGTAGCTTATTTGCCTGGGTAATAAGGAATATTTAATACATCAAGTCGTCGTTGTGGCACAGTAATCCCTGTGTACAATCTGTGTAAAATATATCAATCGGTATCGCAGGATAAGCAACTCTCTGCCGGGTCGGTAGGTACTAGGATGGATGACCGCTGACCATTCATGTCTCACGGTGATTTCCGTGCTTCGGAGGGCACTTTCAGCATTCGGTCGCGAGCGCTGTATACTTGTGGACCTACAGTAGTCGTAAGGTTTGGTTGGAAGTCATTTTGGCGCCTTGAAAATTCTGACATCTACCTGCCAGCTTGGATTATGGCCTAAGGTACTTTCTAAAAGAGTAACTTCTTCAATAAAATAAGTTTCTATCTATACAAAAAGATAATGGCATGTTAGAATTTGTTACTTATTGTTGGGGACAAAATACTTCATGATATTGCGTCGCCAAACATTCTGTAATTTGTAGATCTGTTACGATTATTCTTTATGATAAATGATCTTATCTTACTAATATTATAAATGTGAAAGTATGGATGTCTGGATGTATGGATGTTTGTTCTTAAATCACAGGAGAACGGCTCAACGGATTTGAATGAAATTTAACATAGTGATAGTGTACAGTCTGGAATAGCCCGTGGGAAATTGTGGGTGAAACCGCGCGCAACAGCTAGTACAAAATAAAAACAAAAAGTCGCCGTCATTCCGATATCTTTATCTAGCATATCTTTGTACGTGTTTTGGTATTTATAGAACATAAGAAGACTCACCTGATCATTTTCCCTTGAAAATTAAAATAAAAGAAATAAATCTACAGCGATTTTTCTTCAAACATCCAATCAGACTTATAAAACCGATACGAAGCTAACCACATAAACACAAGCGCCGTAAAACGCAAATATCCGTCTCCTATAAATAAAACAAACAGAAATGTAATCAGTGATATATGATGCATATTTTATGGGATTGTAAAACTGTTGGGAATCGATATTCTTCCCGTTCGTGTGTCATTAATGGTTGAATCGTAAACCACAGTTGCGGGTCACATACCCGGGAATGCAGGCTCAAGCACGCTCAGAAACGATAAAATCTCTGTCTCACTCCTAATAAGCTTACTGTTTCTTCACTATCGCTGAACATAAACACAAAACATTTTCAACCTTATCCTTAACCAACCTAAAGGTACAAGTTGCTGAGCAAAATATTGACAGTTTATTACGCGTCTGTACGTCAAATCAGAGCGTTTGGTTCTACCGATTCGTTGCGGCAACTAATTAAAAGTAATGCATTATTGTATCAGTTGATGGTCTTCGAGTGTACCTGAGTTATTGCGGCGAGAATATGAGATGATGGTGAGGAAAGTCAATCGTTTTTCAGAAGGATGTTGATAAAGGTTAATGCAAAAGATGCAACAGGGATTGATGAGCGTCGTAAAGGTGCTTCTTTAACCGTATATTACAAGATACAGTTAGGAGAGCGCGAGTGCTTTTTTTGAACTATTTAACGTCGGACTAACAGACGCAGATAAAACTTACATCCGTATGTAGTGGATGATCCAAAAAATCGAAATTAGCGCTTTGACAGTTCCTGTTTGATACGGGTCGTTATGGTTTGGAATTAACTGTCTGCGACTATTTTTCCTGACTAGTAAAGTCATAGTGCTTTTAAGCATCGAGTGAATAGGTTTCTCGTGGATCGACGTGTACCACCTTTGTATACCGATATGTTTCCAGGGATCAGAGGTTTTATGGGACATTTTTTGTGGGCTAACCCCCTATCACTGCAATAGTCTCTCCATCATTATAATGCCTCCAATTTTGTCAAACGTGACATCAAAAGGTTGTATAGCCTCTGGTATTCTGCCTACCCCATAAGGGATACAGGCGTGAAGTTATGTATGTATGTAGGAGGAGTATTAATTTTGTTTTAAAAGTGTATTTACATTTAAAAAATGATCCTGTCCTCAAAGCAAAAAACAGAGATTTATAATGCCATCTCTAATATCTTCTACGATCTATCGTCATTGCTAAAACAAGAAACTTTAATAGAAAGTATTTTGATCAGATCATAGAAAAAGCGATATGATTGATAAATACGAATACTCGTCAGTTTTCTTTTTTTCAAGAGCCGTAAACTTTCTTTTTGCCACAGATGAAACGATTTAATTATTATTAATTATTTAAAACTCAAATAAAAAACCATAAATTCCACAAATAATTATATTCAAAGTAATATATGTAGGTGGGTACTTAATTTTACATAACATTACATAAAGAGGGTCACGCGCAACAATTTAGCATGAGGACCTCCAATTAGGAGGAGTACCGAACCATTGAGTGGAGTACCATCATTATCAGGGCTGCCACGACTCTTCCCGCCCTGTTATTGGATATAAACCTTTAAAATATTCACGGCTTTTTGGAGACAAGTGGAGTGAGCAACCCTGTCTTTAGGGTTGGCACATAGTTAAAGCGTTTAGGTTAAGAGCCTTTGAGTGGCTTGCGCATTTGAGCTGTCTAACATTTTGCCATTTCGCGAAGCTACTTATAAATTTTGGGGGTGGTGAAAATAAGAAATATTTATATTATGTTGTTGGAGGTTTAGAGGTTATGTATTTCTGATTTGGTTGAAAATTTAATACATTTAACCTTGAATTAAAGTTTTTAAATGTGTTTTTGTTGGGACTGTAATCGTTCGCTAATATAGATTGTTTTTTTTTTTTAACAAAGATAAGTAACATCCGTTGGATATATGAATGTCAAGTATTATCTAATAGTGTCCGACGTTATCACAGCTTATAGAATATAAGATAATAGTCAACTTAAGTCTGATTGACTTCAAAACAGTACGTGGCAGCTATTCGTAGCTGTGGCGAAAGAAATGGCGATAAAAATATAATATAAAAATATAAAATCATTGCAAATTAAACCCAATGGCATAATTTCAAGAAATTCAGCTGTGAAGTGGTCAGCTTCATAAATGCAGAGTCTTAATGGGGCCAATCGAATCTATTGCCTTAGAAATTAGTTTATCAAGCAACGAAATAAACCCGTCATTTGCCAGAACTGACTGAATTTTTTGATGAAAGAATCTACACCTGTAACCGTGGCTGTTGGTATATCAGATATCAACTTTCATTCATTATTGGTATATTTTTAACACAATAAAATGTGATCGATATCTATTGATGTACCTATTTATCTTTGGGTTTTTACTTATCTATTTGTTTCATATTCTTCTTTTAGGTAAGTATTAG
The DNA here is from genome assembly GCA_944452665.1 of Stenoptilia bipunctidactyla. Classification (NCBI taxonomy): domain Eukaryota; kingdom Metazoa; phylum Arthropoda; class Insecta; order Lepidoptera; family Pterophoridae; genus Stenoptilia; species Stenoptilia bipunctidactyla. The sequence continues at coordinate 14,332,638 of OX101740.1, read as the reverse complement.
TAATGTTATTTTGATAAAACCGATTTGATGATTATGTGTCTTTTTATCAAACATATACTGATAAGGCTAAAACTGTGGAAAAAGTTGGTTTTAATTTTTTTTTTTTAGGGCTCCCTACCTATCTCAGCGATCTTTCTCTCAGCAACTCAGTACCTTAAATAAACGCTCTCTTTAACAAATTTTTGACTTGAAGCTTTATATTTTACATCTTAACTCGACTTTTCGATGTGTTTACATGACTACGTAGTCGCCAGAGATTGAATTTCCGTACATACATACATACATACATAACTTCACGCCTGTATCCCTTATGGGGTAGGCAGAACACCAGTAGTTATAAGACCATCTGATGTCACGTTTGACAAATAAGGTATTATAATGATGGAGAGAGGCTATTGCAGTGACAGGGGGTCAGCCTATCGCCCACAAAAATGCCAATACCTCTGTCCCTTAACTGACTTTTACAGTATGCCCGGGAAGAAAAGCAGCTGGTACATTCTATGTTTTTCTTTCGCTCCCAGTCCAGCATGGAAGGTAGGCATGAATTTCCGTATTGAATCAAAATATTCATACCAAATACAAATCAGGATTTTAGCTGTCATGACGATCCCAAATTATAGCGTTTAAAATCTATTATCGAAGCTTGACTTTTTTTTTTATTTAAGACTAAGTCCGCGTTTTAGCTCAATCTCACAAGCGATAAATCCATATTCACCTATCACAGCCGTGACATCATGAGATATCTTTTTAAAACACGTTAAGATTACACAAACATCTCTAACTCATTCACGAAAACGTTTAACCTTGTTGAAACATAGCTGCAGACTACAAACATCCTTTACATAACAAAACATCGAAAAACCAGCGTAATTTCCACATCAGCCAACGTATGATATAACCGAAATGTTCTTATCAATGCTCCACGTATCTCGCCTCGCCGCGTTATTTAACTGTGATATAACGTGGAACAATGAAAAACAATGAACAAAACTCTTCAATTACAATGATTCCATTTTCAAAAGTGTTCTGTTCTTCCCATATCCGAACATAATGGGTACAAACTCTTGTATAAACTGCGCCCATTGTGATGTTTTTTTGTTCTTTTTGTTTTAAAGCCCTTTGTCCCAAGGGCGATAGGACTTCGTTTGATAATACTCGCCTATTTTGATTTGCTTTATAATTTTGGTCCGAAATAATAATACTCTTTATTGTTATTTAAATAAAACTGCGTGCCTAGAAAATATATTTATACTTCCATTCTATTAAATAAAATAAATAAAAAATAAATATTTCTGACACTCACACAACATTATCTAGCCCAAATTAAGTTTCTTAAAGAACTTGTGTTATGGATACTAGATAACTGATATACTTAAGAAATATATAAACATACATATTGAATAAATTCATATTTTTTATTAGAATAAACTTAAATAAACATATAAACATCCATGACTTGACGACTAATAATATGTGTGTTCATCACACATATATCCGCCGCCGCCGGGATTCGAACCCAGGACCTCTGGCATAGAAGGCAATTTATGTTACCGCTACACCAGCCGGTCGTCAAAACTTTATTTTGTTTTCTATTAGTTTTAACATGAGGTGTTTTCCTTAAAATTTAATTTCCAAAATCAACTGATAGAGATTTCGAGTGAAATATAGCCTTTAGGGTTATTTGCGATTAGCCAACACTGTTTCCTGTAAGCCCAATCACGTGTCTTTGGTCAGAATTAAAATAGGGTTGGCGAACATTTTATTTTGCACTCGACTATATCTCTTTAATTTAGAATGTTTGGCTTGTTTCCAATTTATTAGAGTTTAATGAACTTATCGACTTATTTAATTGAATATTTATTGATTTATTGATCGATAAAATTATGCTGGCAAAATTATGGCGACAGATATTTTATAAATGGCGATTGACTTACTAGGTGGGCGTTTTAAAATGATTTACACATACCTAGAAGGGATCCTACGAAAGTTGCATTTCAAGTGGCGCGCTGCCGGGATAATCAAATACACTGTATATTGTAACTATATAGTATATTATAGTTTGTATTATTAAATACTTTTAACTTTATGAGAATGTACCCGTTAATACAGTTTTATTTACATTCATAGGTACATAACATCACGCCTGACTCCCTTTTATTTATAAGTAACATAATTGTACCCTATCAGAATTTAAACTTATTTCATGACGTATCTGAATGTGGCGTAGGTATGGGATTCAAAACACGCACTCAACCCAAGTGACGTAATTAAGAGTGGTAGTAATTTTGCTTGGTGGTAGGATCCCTTCTGGGTCCGCCTGGCTAGCGACCACCCTTTATATAAAGTCTGCCGCCAAATGTTACCGCTCCGGCGGTAATGTGTTCCGGCAATATTGTATAAAGAGCCAGTTCCTTCCTAAACCCGTGTGCTTTCATCTTCGACCTCATCGTCACTTACCATCAGGTGAGATTGAGGTCAAACGCGGGTTTAGTCATTTATAAAAAAAAAAAAAAAAGAGTAAGAGTTTAAAAAAGTGATTTATAAATTATTTGACAATCGCGTTTTGACAGCCCTAACAATAGCGAGAGGACCCGCGCCCGGAGCCTCCGGGCTATATGGAATTAATTTGAAGAAGGGAAACATTGGTGAGCACACATACCGACCCAGTTAGGGATAGTGTACTTTACGCATGTTTCTGTTTGCTTGAAAAAAGATAACTTGCTGTTTTGTTATCTTTTGAAGTATTTTCAAATTCAAGAATTAGGAGTGCAAAATTTTACATCTTTTAAACCTTAACTTTTTAACCTTTGACCATCGTAAACTTTAATATTTTTTTAGTACGAAGTAATATAGGTACTTATGATTTTTCATTTCGCCTGGAGATAAGCCATGTAGCCACTACATACAATGATACAGGTCTATACAGAGTTCATAATATTAAGATAATACATAAGTTAGGCCGTTTCGGTGTTAAAAAAAACTTGTTTCCATCCTCGCAACAACATACAAAATATTTAAGTTGGTAAAACGTGCTAGGTACTGCACGCATAATTTTTTTTTTTATATACAGTAGGGATAGAAGGTATGTCTTCCATGCCACCTCACCTCAAAGTGCGCGTGAAGACTATGTATAAAATAAACTCAAATGAAAAATTAATAGTTTTTTACTCTAAATAATTTAAACTCTTCGAGATAAATTTTGTTTCTAGTCCACTGGGAGATAAAAAATTACTAAATAATTAGTAAATCAAACTTTCTAATATTCTACCTACCTAGTTTGTTACATTACAATTAGTATTCAATTACTAGACAGGTACTAGGTTCAAAAATTTTAGATACCTATTCAAAAACCTTTTATTACTTTAAAATTAATTTGGGAGTTAATTAATGTTAAAGTCACTTTAACCCCGGTTTTCACAAGCTCGCAAAACGTAAACATCATTATACAGGGTGTTTGCCAACTGCGGTCGACTCACCCTGTATTATCCGCAGATACAGTTTATCTAGCAACTTCCGTGATGTTTGCCTGGTTGTATTAAATTGTTAATATTTTATTAGAACCCCTAAGTCAAGTTAGGTAAGTTCGTATTCTAAACGGAGTTTTTTGATGTCTGTTGGTTGTCATAGAATAAATTCAAGTTTATTTTAGTAGGTATATAGGCGTAGGTAAGTTTTATACCAGTAAATAAGAAAAATTGAACGTTTTTGTATTGTTATTAGTATAGAATACGTTCTTGGGTAGGTATGACTTTATGTGAGTATTTTAAATATCCTTTTAGTTTCTTTCATAGGATGAAACAAGTCACTTGGAAGATGAGTAATAATTGTAAAAAAAATGACAGAATTATTTTACCAATTTAAATTTCAGATAAATATCGTAAAAGTCTTCTAAAGCATTATTATTAAAGTTTATAATAATTTCAGTAATAAATAAGAAAATAATCGTATAGTATTATTGGTATTCCAAAAGAGTTTAAATTATGTTTGTAAATTGACTTTTAATTACTCTGCCAAAGCTTACCACACCTATACAACAAATTCAAAAGTAAACAGATTCACCACCTTATCTACTCTCTAATTGCAGTTACATAGCAAACGAATGACAAATCAAAAGGCACACCACCGCACTCTAGCAAAGTGCCATCACACGACCCCACTGTCGCATAGTCATATACCTAAACGAGCCTGCATATACGGCTTTTTAAGTCATAGACGTCCCTCCAGCTTTTAAGAGGCCTTCGCAAGTGGAGAGCGATGTTACGTTATGCTCGAATGCTCACCGCGACAGTAAAAATATGAGCATCCACCCCTATGTCTCCCCCCTCAGTCCGAGCGCCATCTTGAAAAACTTTGTCACTTTTACCGCAGATCGATCTGTGTCTTTGGGGGGGCAAGGAATAGGTAGGCGGAGTATCTAATTTGATTCCTTGGGTGGTTTATAACGCTTGTATTCAAATTTGGAATTTGAGTAGGCAATTAATGTTTGTGTTAGACTTTTTTGAGGTAGCTTAGAATGTAGAAAAGTTCTTTATCATAGTTTGAAAATGTGATTGGATGAAAGTTACGCAAAGTTTTTAGTGATCGCAGTGTTAGAGAGTTCGATTCTCAGTCTAATCAGTGTGGAAAGCAACTTTTTAAATGGAAGTATACTCCTATCTTATGTTCGATATTAATAAACATAAAATTTATTAATATGTTCGATTATAAGTATGATTTGAAATCTATTTTAAAATCTTTGGGAATATCTCTATAACTACCAAGTCAATTCGCATGATGTGCAAAAATTAAACGGTGAGAATGATTTCTCTCAAATAAGTCTAAGCACAACTCTTTACTATCGAATGGTCATTGTTATTTCCCCTAACATGACTTTAATTATGATTTAAATGATAATCATAATCACTGAAAGGATTCATAAGGAGTTGTTCGCATGACTACCTTGACAAAATAGATACACCCTGTGGCTATGACCTTTGTATGGATGGTGTAAAGAATAATAGACTTTTTATGTAGAGTTTAAGGTGCATATTTCATTGCTGTTATTTTTGAAGTCAACAGATTATTTAAGCTTTGAATACAAAATAAGGACATTATATGTAAGGCTCAGCAGGTGTTCTTACAAATTCTACTTGTTATGTCTGTAGTAAAGATTGTACTCTTATATGTTTTAAGATCATAAAGAAATATAAATAATATGTTAAGCTATTTAGAGAACTTGGAACTTATATACCTGCTATCGCGTATAAAAATGCTTAGTGGAATTTATTATTGACAAATATATTTTTATAAATGAAATAGATAAAAAGTGTTCGAATAAAAAGTTTGTAACGAAAATAAATCAAAAATAAAGCAGATGTTTCCCATAGTTTGAAATGAAGGAATTTAATGTCAAAAGCTGTGATCTTAAAATCACAATACGAGTTGATTAGGTCTATCCTTTTTTGGATAAAAAATGCTTTTTGACTTAAAAAATACCCTCTGACATAGTGTGTCAAAAGGTCAAGTAAAGTTCAACCCTTCTGACGTCTCTATCTAACAGGTAGGAAGATAACCCTTCTCTAAGATAGCTTTAACAATCATATTGTCTGTACGAAAGGGTTCTTTAAACCAAAATTAGTACCTCATTCAAAAAACCGTAACAGTTTAATTGTAGTAACGAACCGTGCGAAATCTGTCACAGATAATAAAAAAAAAACCAAAAAGTTTTTTTTTTACAAAAAAAAAGTGCACCGAAAGGGTGATTCTTAGGCGTGACTGGTAAATGTTAGTTTTTGAATCTGGAATAGGTTTTTTATGAAACAAATATAACGCGGTGATCATACATCGGGATTATTGTAACGGTTCTGATTTGATTTTAGTAACCAATCATTTTATTATAATATATGGGTTTGTGTTCGAATATAATTCGTTTTAGAGTAACTTCGGGAGGCATTTCATACTTATTAATTTACGCTTTTTAAAAGTTTGAAGATTTGTAATATTGTAGCACGTTCTCGTTGCTTGTTTTTTTACAATTTTTTATAAAAGCTATTTCTTATATAGTCATGTTAAACGGGTGCAAATGCATTTTATCTATATCAGTTTCTTGATAAATATCTCCAAAGCTTAAAGAACCACTTAAGTTTCTACTTAAAAACATATATTGTTATGATTATCTTTCTTAAACAGTTCAGATTAGGAAAATTTCTTCATTGAAAATTTCAAACTTTTGAAAAAATATGTATGATTTCGGAGAATGTTTGTGTTGATGACACTCTCAACTCAGCCAAAGTTTTGACGTGAAGTCGGTATTTTTGATGCTCTGCATTCGTTGATTATAAGGGACTATAATCAAATTAAAGTAAGGTAGGGACCTCTATATAGAATTTCCCGTGAATCGAACTGAGCACTAAAATTGAGCACTTATAAACAAGATAATGAATTAATAATTTAATCGGAAGTTCGAAAAGCTTGAAATATTTTTAGTGAATAAAGATTATAGGTATGACTAAGCGATAAGTGTTTTATTATTTGCAATCTGGTTGTCATGGCAACGCTCAAACTTTGTAGGATTATGAACTTAAGGAATCTTATCTAAGGTAGAGAATCAAAATTCAATATTATAATCTATTATCGCACAGTTTTCATATCGCTAGCTAGTCCCCTTTAGATATAGGTATACAGAATAAACGTGAGAAATATATTACATATACCGAATATAACTCTAAATAGCATTATTTATCAAATAAACAAAGTCGACTTTTCTGCAGAATGATTATAGTGTATGATTTTATCATAAAATCTTTTATGATCAAACAGTATGGGGTAGAAAACAATGATGCCTACAGTTTTACTCAGACGGGCATTATGTCCGGATACCTTTATTACTTCAAGGGCTCATGTCAAGTGACTATTTTTGTTATACATGGTGCGCAAAAATTGTGATCAAAGATACGAATAAAAAAAAAATTTGGTCCAAATTTAAAGATGTGATTAAAACTAAGTATCTGCTTTGAAACAATTTTCGAATGATCTGTTTTTTTTTTAAAATTTAATGTAAGTATTTTTTGTTTTTGAAAAGATCTTTTAAAAAGAATAAATTTAAACAAATTTTAAATTCAGAAACGATATTTTGAAAGAAATGATACCGTTAACACCCTGTAGGAAAATCAATCGTCTCACATAACTAAGAACTAGAGCATTAATTTAAGTTAAACTTTTGTTTATTGACGATAATTTTGTAGACACTCGACGTTTATGAACGGCTGCACATTACTTCATTTTTACCTGTACTCCATTATATTTAAGGTTAAATTTCCTTTGCTCAAAATATCTTAAGGTTAGGGTGAGTAAGAATAGATATGGGGTCGGTCTTATACGATAGAATTCTTTTAAGAATAAGCCATAACGGACCCTAACGTATATTTGGACAGCAATCTGAGAGGTTTCGAGTGGGCCCGTGGTTTATAATTACGATAATTTGGAAGCAGATGAAGAAATTCGTATCAATAAAGTTGATATGAACTTAGTTTTGAACCGATTTGTGTGTTTGAATTAATGTTAGACGTTGAAAAAGGTAGTTTCTTTTTCATAGTGGCTAATTCATATTTTGAATGAGATATTAAACAAACTAGTAACTAAATAATACTGCGATTTATATTCAAGTTTTTATATCCAAAATTTTCTTACACAAAATATGGCATGTATTATTTATGTAGCTTGGTAAAAATATCTTTGCCATGAAGTTTTCGTTAATTAGTTAATATTCGTAAAGGATACGGCTTCAATGCTAAAAACTTTTGACATTTTACTGTTTTTCAGCCTTTCAGGAGCTTATAATAAGTTTCCCGTCTATTACCGGTAATCAGAGATTAATTTTGCTTATTTGATTTTATAAAGTAAAGATCGACAAAAAAATCTTAAATATTCTCTTCGGCTCTTTACTGAATTAACTGTTTTAGTCTTTTAGTTAAAATAAGTATGATAAAATAGAATCCTGTTTAAAATAAACACATACATATATTGCTTTTAGTTGAATTTTGCAATTTAGAACTCTAAACAGATACTTTTTAAAATATTGTAACTATAATTCTAATAAAACATAATTGTTTGGTTTTTTTATTTAGACATCATGTAGTGTAAGTCGGAAACATAGGAGTATTTATTTATAGGCAAGTAGAGCTAGCAACACCATTACAATCTCTCCGATTCTTTTTTGGAACCTGTTGTAAGTCTCAAACTGTTAAGACTATGAAAAATGGTTAGCCTTGTTCAAAAAATACCTAATTAAGTAAAATTGTAGTTTTTTTCCACCTCCTTAAAAAACTATACCAAAAATCTTCCAGTTTTCAAAAACTCTTAGGAATTGAACTGAAGATGCAAATAAGTAAATAACCGGAATAATTACCACTAATAATAATTACTAAATTATTATTAGTGGATCTTTTTATTAGTACTATAAATAAATTAATGAATTCTACCAGAAATCATAAAACATGAACCCAAACAACACATTTTTTATATGTATTTTTTTTCTTTTCGCTCTGCATTATACCCTACACTGACAGAACAGATTGCTAAAAAAAGTTTTTGAATATGACATTTTTCACGGATCACACGCGCACCCTGTGAATCACGGTTGATTTACTGTGCCCATACGTGTCTTTGATTAATTGTGATTTTTTTAACAAAAAAATATTTATTTAGCTGTTGATAAATTGTTGGACAAGTTGCAGTGTTTATTAAATTTTGGGATTGTATTTTTTAAAGACCACTAATGGAATTAATGTTAGTTTGGAATCTCACTACCTATTTTAGTATTATATTGATACATAATTTTGTAATGTTAGTGGAGCAGATATCCGAAGTACTAGATCGATCATTGAAACTGTCTATTTAAAGATTTGAAAATAACTGATGCGTTGCCAACCAGAGACTAAAAAAAACATGTCAAGGTTTGAAAGCATCAACTAAAAAGTTTCGGTTACTTCACTGCTTAGGTATATTAAATTTCGTCTCCATCGTCACCTTCCATCTCATGATATATGAGACAAGCATCACCTCGTATCACCTTAAATTATTAAGCTTGAGAGCTGGAAATTTAGTATTTAAGGAATATTTTCATTCCTAGATATATCTAACCTGTATGTTCCTACGTGAGAAAAGATATAGGTAATTAAAAAAAATAACCTTTGGATATTAAAGGATATAGTGAATATCAATATCCAACCTTCTACCATTGAATTAAAGTTGAAATTTTTATTGTAACAGTCACACATCACTGACGGTCCTATGTTATGATTTCCAGTAGATTCAATTACCACGCGTTTGAGATATACTGTCACCGGCACAAAGGAGTCTATTAATGTAAGCGTGATATGTGGTCAGGGCTATAAATATCAACACGTAGTCGGTCAAAGGTGTCAAGAGATCAAGGGATGTTGTCATGGAGTTGAAGCTATAATTGACCTGTGTATTTTAGGCTAGGCTGTTGCTAAAACCTGTACTTATAATAATAAACACATTATTGAGTAACTTTTTTAAGTATTAGATATTAAGTCTCAAGCTAAACATTTTCCCCAAAGTTAGATTATTGGATTTTTGGAAAATTTTATTACAATTTTTTTAAATAACATTTGTACAAAGTATTGTTTGACCTAGGCCTGTTAAAATTTAGTAAAGCGGGTAGAAATTCGGAATGACAGAGCGCTTAAAATGATAACAATAATATAACATTAATACTAACAACAACTACTTAATACATAAAAATCAATTGACACAAAAGGACATTTCGCATACAAGTATGTCGTATCAACAGCTGCATGCTAATTTACATCCTAAAATCCCCAGATAATCACACCAACTACATGGCCCCAAACTAAGCAGAGCTTGTGATATAGTGAACTAGGGGGGAACCTAGATAATATAGCTTTTATCTATAAACATCCAGCCCGGAACATTCTTTTTCTTGTTCCATGCGGGAATCGAACCCGCGACCACTGGCGTCTGAGGCAGACAGTGTTACCCCATCGCCAAGTGCCCAATCGATCAATCGATCTTGCGTTATCCACATCCAGCTATAATTGGCGACCTCCAGAAAGATGTGTGACGGCGGAAGATTCAGTTATCAACACGGCTTACGCGCTTTGACGTCGAATCGGCAACTCCCGTGCAATCGGTAATAAGCCAGCTTGCAATTATTAACTAGGATACGATAAGAATATTGCAAACAGAATTGTTATTATAAAATCATACTCTTCTTTTCAAGTTAAAAGTAACCGAAACAAAAAACAAATGAAACAATTTCAAAACCAAAGCAAACCTTACCATAAAAGTTTGAAATCCAATCAACTTAAGGCGAAACAAAAATTGAGATCGAAATATTGGCACAAAGGAATCTTATTGGAAAGTAGCTTCCGCGGAGGGTTTCTGCCACAGAATCAAAATTAGGATGTGAGCTGTCAAAACTTCAAAACCAGCGTTCGTTTTGACATTTTAGAGGGATGTCCCGACGCTGAGTTTACACCCCCACATTACACCTCTCTTATTATTTATCACATTGTCGCCAAAATTAATGGAGGACCCTCGTCAGTGAAATTTTATTTTCATAGAATATAATTTCGTGGCTCTTGGCAGCTTAATTGTTCTTTTGTGTAGCGTTATAAGTCATCTGATAGTAATTTAGAAGAAGAAATTTTAAAACAATATATGTATACATGACGTACATTAATACAAAGTCTCTTTATCTACTTTATTTTCTTAAGAAACTGGACTGCTGTAGTTAAGCTACACATTATTCTTTAAAGAGTAATGTTCACGGTCCATGCAGTCTCTGACCTGTCAAACTACTTTTTGTTAGGTATGTGAATGTATAAAGATGATATTGTCATTGAAATGCTGCCTGTTTATATCAAAACTATTGGTGCAGACTACATTTAATTTTTTAAAAACGATATTGGTACCTATTATCATTTCAAGTGGATGATTCGTGTAGTCTATTGAGTAACTTGAGAGGGTGAAATATTAAAATCCTTGCTGCGGTTTCTAATATACGTAAATGATTTGGAATTAACCAAAAAATTTTCTGTTATTTGCACTATATGTTGTTTTAATATATTTCATGAATTGTCAAAAATCTGACAGGTCAGCTATGAACATTACTCTTTGTAGCCAATTTTGAAGGTGAACTTTGTGTTGTATATTGCTGAAACTGTATATTTCTTACTCTTATTTAATAATAATATTGTAACGGACTTTATCTCATTTTGTCTGAATCAAAAGAGGATTAAGATATTCTATATTCAAAATAACCAGAACAGTTCGAAATATCTTAATTTATCCGCATAGCTACCTACGTTTTCGGAATTCTACTATCAATTGCAAAACATCCTTTAGAGTTATGATATATTTTATATAGGTTGTCATAGGTTATCTCCATTTTATGAGGAAGGAAACACTAAAATATTTATTAAAACCGACAAAAAAGCAACTAAACTGATCATTATGAGCGTAAATAAAATTTATTTTATCATTTTACAATAAGTACGGACATAACATTTATGTTCACTGCGTACTAAAATTTATCATTAAATACGTGAAAACTGTAAATAAGCATTATCTTTATTTTTAATTAACGATATGATAAAAGTGCTGTTAATATTTATAAACATATTACCTAATTATTTTTTTAATAAATATGTAGTTGCGAGGCTCTGTTTGTTTAAGATACCCGAAGACTTAGGGTTTAAAGTCATTCCTGTTTTGAAATATTATATTTAAATATTAGAGATATAGAAAATCCAATTCACTTATAATAAAATACCTAAACATTTTTGTTATTATGCCTACTTACATAAGAAAGATATACCTAATCAATTGACAAACAAAAATAATATGTCTACAGAATCAAAACCTAATACTTAGTACATTTTTGTAACAGAATATTAGAAGCCTCAAAAAATGGTGTTATTCAATTTCGGGGTTACTAGATGTAAAATTTATAATTGAAGGCCGTAAATTAAAGTGACATCGACAGTTGTGGATGTCGAGCGCCTCGCGCGGGGATGCCGAATTTTGCCAATATTTTATCGGTAAAGTAATTATTTGATCGGCAACATTGGGGTGGCAGATGAAACTCCGGTAATGTCTTTCGCATTCTTTTCGATATGAAATTTATGATTAATGGTAATTAGGTTATTGTTTTTGAATTTTCTTAAGACATTTTATATGAAGGGAAATGTTGTTTTGATAAGTGTTATATTTCTTGAATGACTTGTTAATATTTGTATATTGTGCATATTTTTAAATTTGGTAGAGCTTGTCAGTAGTTATAAGAACCCAGAATACAATAATTAAGTTTCAAGCGTTGTCCAATTACATTTTGTACCAAAATAAAACTAGCACAATAAAAAAGTAAAATGCAGAAATAAACATTATAATTTATATCGTTCAGATTTAATTAAGAACCAAATAAATGGTTAGTTTGCAAAAAAAGTAGAAATATTACGTTTATTTTGTAATAATTTTAATTGTCTGATAGTAAAATAAGTTTTAAATGAATTCAAAGAAAGGATACTTATAATTACTCGAATGAAGACACTTCAACGAAAACTTTCGGTGCAGGGATAACTAAGACACAACAAGTGGTATTGGTGACACGACACTGTAAAAACATGTACTTATTTCTTAAGAACGTTTTTAATTTCACATTTTTCTATCTCTAAAATATGTTCAGGCATAACACTTCCAATCAACAGCTTATCATTTAAACAAGTAAAATCAATAAGGCCTGAAAAAATAAATACACTTATAAAGGAAAACAAACAATACTTACATATTAAGAAAGAGATAGGTATATCTATCACAAAACACAATCATAACACTCCCGTAATTCACGATTACAGCATAAATTTTAATGGAAACGTAGAAAGTACACACGAGTACAAAAGTTTCAAATCGCAACCGATATTCCCAGATGAAGATGAATGTACGTAACATTTCTCTAAGTCACGTTCTAAACTATAAAGTAACATTACGTAATATTATAGAAATCATTTTGGCATTCAAAGTTAACGCGAAATAATATTTGTGCCAGATAAAACAATAGGGTTTATCATAATGGTGTTTACGTAATGAACCAAGTCGTATTTGGAAAAATTCTGTTTGAGCGAATTCAGGGAGAAGTTCAATTTGTTAAACAAAGTAAGTTAGTTTTCATGTTCACTTAACATCAGGTGTCATGGAAGACAAACGTCCCTTCCATATTTTATAAAAAAAAAAAAAAAAAAAGTTGGAGTTGTTTTCTTCGATGCGAGACGGATAATTTACGTAAACTCTTACAGTTATGAAGTAACATTCTCTTGTTTTTATAACATAATGTTGTACAGACAGAGAGTACTGTTGGAAAAGAAAAATCGTTACACTTTACGCTTAGATATGCTAATTGGCTTACATGTCTTCGATTACATTTTTTTACAATATCTTTCTTCTCTTTTTAAATACAAAGAAATCTCTCAATTTGAACAATCTTAAAAAGACGTTACCCAAAATCGAGGTTAACATTCCCCTAACATGATCACAAAGCCTAGACTTGCCAAAACCGGATTGAACCGGTTTGTACGATTGCCGCGAAGCCTCCCGCTGATCGGTTTAATTCTCGACTTGACAAAACCCCTTTGATGTATTCACCGGTGACAGCACGCAGTCGGGTGCCTCTCGCCCTGTTGACAATCTCATTACCACTTTGAGAAAACGTTTTTGGTAGCGTTAAGGTAAATATTTTTTGACTTTAGACGTCACTGTAACAGTTTGAATTTTAAGTTTTTGTTGACGACTCAAAGGATAACAACATCCACTCCTTATAACATTTATTTATTCAATCTCCCGTAAGGGATAAAATTTCAATACTAAAGAAAAATCTTATTTTAATTTATAAAGACAAAACAAAAATACACCAGTTATACGGATACAGATATACTTTTATCTGAGACAGACAGCCAAACTTATAATTGACCGTGATGGGCCTTATATTGCTTGTTTGGTACGGAGGCCTTATTCTTATTTTGCTTGTAAGCTACGGATAAAGATGGGACAATAAAATACTTTTAGACTTGACAGTAAATTATAAAGAAAGTGTCATCATGTTTAAAATAAATAAACAATGTTGTTCTGTGAATTAAGTAGGAAACGAAGTGTGAGGTCGAAAAGATAGCGTCGGCGTCTTTAATGATTAATCGTTTAAATTTGCAAAGGAAACCGTTACAAGACTGCAGTGCTAGCACGGATCTTTTGTCGATCGTAAGTTTACGAATGCTCGTATAGTATGGAGACGGTTTTGCAAGCAATAATTGAAATCTATCCATTGCCGCACGGTCAGCTTAAGTAAATGTGTTCCTTGTTCATTTTGAATGTTTGTTAACAGGTTCTACTCTTAAATAACTGTAAAATAAAAAATTACATTGTTACTAAAAACTTGCAGCCGACTCCATACTATACGAGCATTCGTAAACTTACGATCGACAAAAGATCCGTGCTAGCACTGCAGATTAGAAGTTTATTATAGCTAAGCTATAGATAAGCTTCCATGTACAGCATTTTAAAATGGCCAGCTAATCTTTAGGTAAGGTAAGAATTAATCATTTAAGACACCTTTTTATTAAATCTTGATTGTTAGTAAACTATTTAATTATCTGCTGGAAAATGGGTTGATTGATAGTATCAATGAGATATACCTATCAAATTAAATTATTGTTCAACTGCTCACATTTACCATGAGTTATTGTCCTCTCCCAAATAAAATATTTTTTGTTATATAGAAAATTAATTTTTAAAGCTTCTCATGATACAATGAAATTGTACAACTGTAAGCACACACAGATAACTAACCAAATTAAAACAATAATAAAACTAGTCTTACACATCATTCATTATCAATTCTGAGACCCGGATCGTCATCAAAGTATTATATTGTTTTATATTAATTGTGTCTGCACGAGATAACTGACTTCCTGACATTATCTCATTTAGAAAGAAATAAAAATTCACATTAATTTGAGATTGCTGTGTCAGAAGGCAATCTTGTGAATGTTGATAAACAAAGCAAGCCATAGATAAAGGTTTGTTAAAACAGTCGTTTGATACATCTCATGTCTATCAGACTTGTCGCGTACTTTGCGCTTTCTGCGCGAACATATTTGTCTCTTGTTGTACGTTTAGTTCTCATATTTTGTTAAAGTTCAATAGCAGTGCGTCGCATGAACATCTATGGATTAACCATAATATTGTAAGTGTAGAAATTTCTATTTCGGCTAGTTCGAAATCATCGCCAGAAACTGACACTTTACTGAAACTGAATTAACGAAATATAACAAGATAATATATTCATTCGTTGTGAATATCTCTTAGTACTCGTTTATTTTTCTTCATTTTCCCGCGTTAAATAAAAATCTAATTAAATTTAGAATTTCATATAAAAAATATTTTTTTGTGACCATACTTACTTTCCTCACATACTTATCAACATAATCAAAAAAAGTACGTATCTACCTTAAGATCAACCAAAACAAAACTCCCTAAAACTTAAAATCAAGCTTCCTAACCTAAAACAGCTCTAAGCTAAACGCAGCGCAAAAATTCTATTTTCAAAAATTCTTGCAACCGCTTGCAGTATCAAATTTCGTCGAAAAAAGCCCAGATCATTGTCATACAAATGTATCTGTTGTTATGGCCGGTAATTGCTCCGGTAGTGAGCGTACTGTGTAATTTGCGGAGCTCTTTGTTCGGAAGTCAATGCTTGCGAATTGAGAATGCACGATGCGAATAGGGATGTTTGGAGGGTACGTTTGGACAGATGATTTTAGGAGTATTTTTACATAGAGTTGAATTTAAAAAAAAAACAGCTTATTTTCAACCGACTTCCAAAAAAGGAGGAGGTCATAATTCGTATGTATGTTTTTTTTTGTGTCTTTGTTACACGATATTTCGGACAATTATGAATCGATTTTATAAATTCTAGTTTCATATGATAGAAGCTTCATGGACAATTTCAAATTGTTGAAAAAATATCTATGAATTTGGAGAATGTTTACATTGACGACATTATAATTCAACCAAAGTTTTGACGTGAAGTCGGTTTTTTTAATGCTCTGCATTCGTTGATTATTTATTCTTTACACTTGGTTTCCATTACCGTAATTGGATATATAGTTCTCTCTTCTCTAATCTTTAATTTTAGGTTTCTCTAAGTTTAAAATTTGAAGCTTCAAAATCAATTTTTATTAGCAACTTTTGCATTTCAAGTCTAATAATTTAACACAAGTGACTTAAAATCTGTGAATCTAATGTCGAATCAAGTTCATTGACTAGCGCTTCTATCAACATATCTTTTGATCCAGTAGAATTTTTATCATTAAAATAACGCATTAAACCATCCTCAAGAGTATGGCTGATAAATGCAAAAATATTATTCTAATCCAACTGGTACTTATTAAAGATGATCCTATTTAAATCACCAATTAAACTCTTCATTAGTCATTTCTTTATGATATTTTAATTAAGGTATTACATATATTTTAGATCTTTTTAAGTAAAATCTGCCTGGATGAAAAAAATTCACCTAAAAATTATTTACTCCTAATAGGACTTCCTAAAAATCAATTTTCTCTACTTCCAACAAATTCAAAGTTTACGATAACAACTAAAAATACTCAACTATATTTATACAAAACCTTGCAACTGCCCTATGCACCTCAAAATCAATTCAAAGATAATTAATACAACATAGCAACAATACACCACGCAAGCCCCAACGGCTCAGTGGTGAGTGCCTGCGGCTGTTTACGCAATTTGTGGGTGAGCAATCATGGGAATAACTTCACTCGGATTTGGCAACGGTTGTGTAGTACCTATAGATCTGATTTCCTGTTTGCTAAACTATGTATATATAGGGTGTTCTAGTTTTCAGGTGCATATTTTATTTTTGGAATTATTTCTTTATTTTTAAGTTAAAAGTTAAGTTTTAGTTAAAGTAAAATACAAATTATACCCGATTAAAACGTATTTTATTTGTCATTTGTGTTTGTTACTTATCAATTTTACCGCAAATTAAGCTGTAGGGCAGTGATAGAAAATAATAAACGTATGTTTAATTTTGCTAGGTGATGTGAATCTTAACTATGTTTATGTATTTTTTCATGTCTTTTATTATAAGTGTTTTATTGTATCGAATGAATAATGTATATTAGAGAGAATTTGCAATTAAAAAGCCTTCTAATATATTTATTAATTTTCATAATATTTGGCGTACCTCCTATTATACTTTTATAGTCCAATATCAGTATTCGAGCATTTCTACGGCGTAATTTTTTTTAATTAAACCATTTATATAAATTTAAAAAAATAACTAAATTATACTGTGTTGCTAAATATCGACACTTAATGTTAATGTATTTTAAGTACAAGTGGGGAAGGTAGTGTAAATTTACCACAAATGTGTGCAGGGGAGCGTTGGGGATTTCCACTAATGACTACTGAAACTCTACCGCGGATCTGCTACTTGTTTTTGATTCATATTAAGTTAAAAGATATGGCGTTTTTTAAAGTATTTAATTTGTTTATAAATATATATAAGTCTTCCGAAGTGCTATTTTATACTTATGAATACTATCTCAACTTTAAAAAAGGAATGACGTTATGCCCGTTTCGTATAAATATCGCTGGAATATCAAGATAAAATGTATTCTGTGTCATTCCAAGCAATGCCGTACTTAAGAAATTTTCAGCTTCAGATGTTTCAGTTTTGTTAACACGCATCCAACCGTAAAACCTCACAATATTTACAATATGAGTGATATAATAGAAATAAAAATATAAGCACTGCTCTTGTAAAAAATTTGAAAAATAAATGCGTTACCAAAATGAACCTTGAAGCACATTGCCAATAGAGCCATAAATAAATGAATCCAAACGCTTCTACTTATCCCACAACATCAAAATTCCCGCGACTCGAAGTTCGGCTGATTAATGACCCACCCTTGTTTTGTGATAGCCAACTCAATTACATCAGGATTGCCTAATTTGATATGATACCAACTTCGCACCCTGTATAAGTGATGTCATGACTTAAATGATTAACTTGCGAATTCGAAACTGCCTGCTAAAGAAACGTCTTGAGTTATCGTCTAGAGGTTATGTTATTTTTGGAGCACCCTGTGAACGTTGAAGAGAATTTGGTGAATGAATCAGACATGATTAATGCTTTTGAATTTGTTTTACCACTTTATGTACAGTGTTTTTGAATTTTGGTTTTCTTAATGTTTCTAAACTTGGGTGGGAAATGAAGTGAGTTGGTAAATTCTGACGGAGGGAAGAAATAGGGATTATTTTTTCTTTTTAAGAATCATAGAAAATATAAAGAATTAAGCCAGCGTAGAGCTAAAGAGTGTTTTGTTTGAAAGCGCGAATTCCTGATATTACCTGTAAGATTTTTCTTTTTATTAGATTTTATAGCCTTACTCTAAAGCTCCTAGTATAATTAAAGTTTCTATCTAAAACATAATTGTGTTAAGAAAGGTTACAAAGTTTGTCAAACAAATCAAAATTGATAATCTTTCACTGTACCTACTTTAGTACCTGCTCAGACGATTCCACGATAAAAAATAACAAAATTTAAAAGGCTTTATTACGAAAGCAATACATCATTTTCTTTCACTATCACCTTATTAAATGAGTTCATCCAATCATAAATGAAAAAGCTAAAAGGCAAAGCTCTTGTTTGGGTTATCTGGGTAAACACGCATCGGGTCATGCAATAAACTTTTCCATCATCGTTGACTCAGACATCATTAGAGTAGAGGTAGGCTTCCGGTGTTGTGAGCTTTTGGAACTTTCTAATTCTTGTATCTTTAATATTTGGCATTTTTTGATTAAATATAAACTATTCTATAAACAATCTTTTTTCAGTAACAAGACATTTTTGGAACTCGATTTTTGAAGTAATTGTTTTCAATATATACAATGAAAGCTCAAATATAAGCACGGGATTCATATGATGTATGTAAGTGATATTGATTGTCATAGTCGTAATTTACCACAGACGGTAAAATAAAAGAGAAATGATTCTGTTAAAGCATAAAGAACCTATCTACTATTTTCTAATTCCACTGATCTCTATTACACAATGTTGTCTTTAATTTTAACGGTCTTTTATTTTATATTTTATTGAATTTCGTACTATGGTATCCGATTCAATAGGTGTTACCAACATATCAAAAAACACAATTTAAAAAACCTTTTTTAATTCAACCATCCCGTGTCTCTTGACTAAAATATACACCTCCCATTACTCTAAAATACAATTTTATTACGTATATAAATCGGGCCGAATCGCCCCTGGGGCCACATAAGATGTGGCTATCGCATTTTTCGATTTAAAAACTTCTTCACTCAAAATAGAAATGGCCCGGCTATTCGGAGAACAATTTAAATTGGGCGTTTTAAAAGACCTTTTGTAGTACAGTCCGGTTAACGGAGGGTTAGAAATAGATGGATGGAAATAACTAACGGTTTAATTATATTTTTTTTAAATATTTTGAATGTTTAGTTTCGTTTAGGTGAGACAAAAATTAAGGCTTTGAATGATAATAGTTTCTTTAAGGAGGAAGTAAAATCATTGCGAAATCTTAAAGTTTAATACTAAGAAGAATCCTACTTATACGATTATTATAAACGTGGAAGTTTGTCTGTTTAGATGTATGATTGATAGTTGTTCGTAGACGCTGAACTGGTTGGATTCAAGAGCAAATATGATATGCTTACATTTAAACTCGACTCAAGGCGACTCCATAGACACCGCGATCACAATTCATAAGATAAGTATTATTTTTCAAATCTCACATTTCTTTCCAAAACTAAACAAATCAATAACGATTTAGTATTAATAGATACCATAAACCGAATCATTTTCAATCCAAAATCATTTTATTAAACACCTTTTATTTAAAACAATAAATTGTGAAAAGTTTAGAACAAAATTGTTCATATAAACTTACTGCCAAAAGACTTCCTCCAAATAATCCTTCGTAGTCTATTTTAAATCCTTAACATGTTTTCGTAGTTCAATCCCTTTTACCCTTTAAGGTAGATTCTATCAGCGTAGTCAATAAGATAAGGCTCTATTGTGCTCTAACTTTAAACTATCATTTATCCACGGTTATCGATGGATAGAGAATTCAATCCGTTGGTTTTGGATAAATGTATTTCTGCAGTAAAATTCAACTTAACAACTGTGTTTTGGTATTTTTTTTGGCGTAGATATATATTATTGTATTACTATTTGCACAAATAAAGGATTATTTTATTTGTAACGTGGTATTTTCGTTAAGATTTTAATGATTTCAAAAATTTACGAATTTCTGGTTTTCAGAATTTCCTTTATTACCAAGTACGGAAATCTCTTTTAATTTCATAATACTTTCCTTATTTGCTTCCTGTTCCATATTCAAACAGGATATTTCGATCTTAAACTGAAATGGACAATTGAGCTTGTATTTTTTGTAACCCATAACATAGGTATAAATATAAAACCATACATAACAGTAATACAACACAATATCCATTACTCTATTTACCACTAGCAAACGTTCATAAAACTGGCAACTTTAGCTCAGGCATTCCGCATTCGTAGTAGCCCCCGACCGACAAAAGGAGGTGCCAAATGGGGGTAGTCCACAAATAAAATGCCGCAGAAAACGTCACCCCGGGCCTTGTGTCACGTACTGAGGTCTTTCCAGGCTGAACCTTACGATGGATTGAAAAACAGTTATTTTATAAAAAAAAAACCAAGATAAGGGATAATAAACTACTTGGGCGCTTTTTTATACCTAAAAAAGTCTTGAATTCTACTAATAGCATGGGTCGTTAAAAATATCCTAATTTTAAATTACTGAAGAAGCTGGATTATTACATTTAAATATTTATCGCCTTTTACACATAATAAGAAGTAATGTAAAATTCTTTTTTATTAACATACATCTAAATAAAATTTGCTTTTCTCGCTCCTTTAAGTTTAAACCCGTGGGAATTTCAAAATAAGTTAAGAATTTTATGAAATATCGTGAAAACTAAAGATAATATTAGTACGAAAATAATCAACGAATGCAGAGCATTAAAAAAACCGACTTAACGTCAAAAGTCTGGCTGAAGTATAAGGTCGTCAAGGTAAGTGTTCTCCGATTTTTCAATTTTTTTTTCCATTAACTAATCAATCGATTTCGATAAAATTTATACGAGACTACCTCTGAAGTATCCTCTATCATATGATATAAGAATATTTAGTAAATCGATGCATAATTTCCCAGAAAATCGTGTAACAAAGACAAAAAAAGAACATACCTACACACTAATTGAGAAACTCGTCATTTTGGAAGTCGGTTGATAACTATATGAAACTTACATTCCAGGAGTTTTTCGTTCAAAAGTAATTCGACTTTCGAATCAAATCTCAGTCTTTTCCCTAACTTTTCACAGATAAAAACTGACACAAATACGCAATCTTGAAGGCGGGTAGCAACTGGAACCACCCACGTACTGGCCAGTCTCATTGCACATTCAACCCAGGACTCGGGTCGTCGTTAGTTTCGAAGTTTGTTTCGACAGAGCCCGACTGCCAGTTCTATTTGCGAAACTCAAGTCTTTTTGCTGACAGGCTGCGTTCGTACGTTTGATTTTCGAAGGTGGAGTTTTTAATTAGGACGCCATTTTGTCTGAGCGTCGATTGAGGCATGTGTCAGAGTTTTTCAAAAATTAAAGGTTTTATGTTTCGAGTAACTTTTTTATTGGATTTTTTATACGTATTGGTGGTGGAAGAATAGTAAGTTCTTGGGCCAATTTCTGCTGACTTTATTAGTAGATTTAGGTAATATGAAGAGTGCGTGGTGAGATGAAAACCTAGAATAGGTATAGTAAGATAGCGATTTGAAAACGTAGGAGATAAATTTCTCAGTCGAACCTCTACCAAATTAGAGTATACAATACATTTTTTTTAAATTTAAATTACAGCAATAATGCAAATGTGTTAGTTTTGAACTAAAAGATAGCCAAGCTTCTAAAAAAGGTGTTTGGTTCCTACAAACTTGCGCTGGTATCGCATCGTCATATAATTGACCAATGTTACTATTTAAGTGTATTTTGTATATTTTTGACATACCAACTTATCTTTCATGTAAATACCCAATAATATGTAGAGTATAGTTAATTGCTTACAATTATAAAATAATTGAAAATTAAGTAAGTAAATTATCAATATATATAAAACTGTTCCGTTACTGACTGAGTGACTGAGTGACTGACAGACAACGTACAGCCGTAACTACTGGGCGTAGAGAGCTGAAATTTAGAACATATAGTACATTCTTTAGGGTAGATATGTAGGGTTGCACTAAGGAAGGAATTCCCGAAATTCTTACGGGAACAGGAATTATTGGACATTTTAGTTCGTATGAAAAATCTTATTCCTTGAGTGCACGAATACGATACTTGGCATAAAAGTTCTTCAAAAAGTGACTGGTTGTTTTATAAAAGGAATTCCCGAAATTCTCACGGGAACGGGAAATATATGATGTTTTAGTTTGTATGAAAAAACCTTATTCCTTGAGTGTACGGATGTGATACTTGGTATAAAGGTTCCTTAATAAGTGTCTGTTTGTATTATGGAAGGAATTCCCGAAATTCCCACGGGAACGGAAAATATAGGACTTTTCAGTTTATGCGTGTACGAAGTCGCGGGCAAACGCTCGTATTAAATAAAACAATTTAATCTCGTATGGATAAAAAGGCTAGATTCATTATTATTTTATTATTTAGCAATCCTAACAGTACAGGTAAGCAACAACATGTAAGTAATACAACAAATTATAATATAAATTATTAATATAAATAGATACTTTCTGAAAGAAAACAATAAGAAAGCTCACATTTTTAAATTATTTATTTGTGAAAATAAAGAGGCTTGGTTCTATCACTACCTACCAGTCACTAACGATAAAACATAATTTCATCATTAAATATCATGGTTTGCACATGGATAATTCCCTACAATGACAATAATGAAAAATTCTTGTTTTAATTGAAATTTACATCACACTCTGTGAAGTTGACAACAACTCTTTAATATATCTAGGTATAAAATCGATTAAATCTTCTGTAAAAATTCAGAATCGATTATATTTCTACGTGTCTGTCGCCAATCGATTTTACTCGTCACCTTCACGTTTAGGTATAACGATTCTGTCATGAAGAAATATTAGGTGATAAGATTTTAGAAGTATTTAATCAACTTTAAGAAATAAACGGCAGATAAGTTGTTGAGTAGGATTTTCCTTCTACAAAAACAAATAGGTACAAAAATGTAAAGGATTAGGTTAGATTACCTATAACTTAATTTCAGGACATCTGGACAAAAACTTATATAAAGTAACGGAAAATTCAATATTGTTTTATAATCCGTGACGTTGTTGTCGAAAACGTATGTAACTTCATTCATCCTACATGAACGTAATCAAATCCTTGAACGTATACTTGTATTTCTATACGAAGTAAGTTACCTCGTTTTCTTATTGATTATCTTTCAAACTATTCTAAGTGAGTAGATATAGTATGTATCTTAATGGCAGAATTGTAACTGTAGCTAAAGGACTACGGGTTTCTACGAGCACTCGTACCGTAGCATCCCACACGTCACTACAGAATCTGTTGACAGACAAAGACGAAGATAATAAGGCGCATCCCATTGGTGCATCCGACGCTAGGCCACGCCCCTCCCCGCCGCCAACCAATCACTGCCTCGTACACAGATCTTGAACGTTATCTAGTTATCTGCCGTCTCACTTGCGGCGTAAATGCTATTTTCAGACGGTGGATAAATGCTGGAAATTTTATAGAGAGGTATTTATTTACATGTAAACGTAGCGAATTATTTCCATTGTTATTCGGTTTTGAGTTCTACGAATATGAATAAACAGTTGTCTAATAAAATTCTGATTTATGATCAGTGTTTGAAAACAGAAGCACGGACTAACAATTGAATATGAAGCGATAAGCTTTTAGATGTAGTTTGGTCTCATTCAATCTAGTTTGTTTTCTTAATCGGCACCGTATGCCAACCGGTGGCATTTGACCCCCGCGCCGCCTCAATTGATTTATCAATAAACTAAAAACGCGTTATTCAGGTGAAAGAACAGAGCTCTACTGAATTTGGTCTGTGTTATACAAGTGATTTGTTATAAGTACTGTCGATAACTGAAGGGCTATTGTTTTGTGCTGCTCTCATTGTAAATAATTGTATTCAATACGGTTATTATTAGTTACGTTATGTTTTCCTTGAATTTATTTATATAATTAACTACTTTGATATAGATTAATGATGTGTTTGGAAAAAAAGTACCTATAGCGCCACTGCGTTTATTAATTTCAACGTAACTATTTAAATACTGTGTATGTTTTTAAACATGATTATACTACTAGTTATTTATTGATTAATTTAGGTAGTTATACCTACTTATACCTAGTATAAGCATAATCTTAGAAGCATAGTTTATGGTTTGCTGCTTAACGACTTTATATTCAATATCGAAAATACCGTTACACGTAAAATTTCCTATGTTACTCGTCAATAAAATACGTAAGTTCCATCCATCAAGTATATACAAGGTGTGCGTGAAAGAGAGGGGTGTGTTACAAAGACACGGGCGGGGCGGGTCGCGGGGCGCGGGGTGTATGTGATTCGGGATTCTAGGGATGCGCCAAAGTTGCTCTCCTCTCCGGTTATTAGAGCCCCGTCCGCCGCGGACGAAACACATCCGTGCGCGAATGTACCTAATACGCGGGTTCTATACGAACGAAGATATATTTATTTTAAAATTGTCTCTTGTGTACTGTTGTGTGGAGATTTAAAATTGTTATTTTTTGTTTAAGTTTTCATTAATTAATGGGCGTTTTTTTGTTGTTGAACTGATTGACTGGAAGTGAAGGGATTGTAGACTTTAGTGGTTCTGGTGATGGTGGTAATTGAAAGTTATCACGAATGCTGAATTTTGATGTTAAAACAATTATGAAAATGTCTGGTAAGTCGGCTTTAGTTTCTTTGTTCTGTATGCTTTAGGAACACTTAGATTCTGCAGCGATAATTCACGAACATTTTATAAAAAGTTATGTTTATTGGAAGATTTTTGCGTATTCGCTTAGAAATTAAAGGGTGCTTATATAAAATGCTTCAATATTTTTACGATGTTATTTGTTCATTGAGCAAAATAAAGAATTAAGTTTTCAGAAATAATTCCATTTACTTACTATCCTACTTATTTATTAGATAGATAGGTACCTAGTATTATTAAACCTTTGTCTGTATGTACTTATACGAAAAAATATTAATTAGGTATATTCTTTGGTATGTTTAACTAGGTTGTCTAACATTGTCTTATATACCTTAATATTATTTATCTGAGTTGGTACCTAGGTAGGTAGGTCTATAAATAAAGAAGTTAAGTAGCTTATGTAGGTACTGCATTTTTAAGGTAGGTATCACGGTACTTTCCCCCTAAGTAGAAATTGCAGTAGTTATGTTATTGTATATTATTATTTTCTTATATGTAAAATGTTTTTGTGATAATTATTGAATTCTTAGTTCCTAATTATTTTCTTTAATTTTTACGATTCCGTAAATAAAATAAATGTAGGTATTTGATTAATTCCGGTTAGAAAACTTATTTTACATTTTATCTCGGAGTTTCAGCTTTTACAGAATTTAATTAAATTGGTTTCGGTATGATGTTTTGAAAATTACTAGGTTGTTTCAAATATGGTTTGAACTTTTGATTATTTAATTATTATAATTATCTACTTGTTTATAAATATTGGTACAATAAAGTATGGAAGGAAGTTAATTACCTAGGCAATTATGACGAGGTAATGGCCATATTTGGCAGTTTGATATTTAAGTTTTTACCGACGGAAATATAGGTAGCTATTAGACCAGTCTTTGCAACCGTGAAAATAAGATTTCCCTTATAATCAATAGTTATGTTACTTACATAGTTTTGATATTTTTTATACAGGGTGGATATTTGAATTAATGAAATAGATTTATGCGAAAAAATGTTAGTTTTCTTTTTTAACTAAGCGGAAAATTAACCTAAGATATTCATCTTAACAAAACAAATAATTTGAAGTATCTATGCATAAAATAATTAATTAAGTAGGTACCTACCAATTTATTTTAGGGATGTCCGTATCGGCTCAGTTTAAAATTGTGATTCTACAGCACTACTAGAGCTAATATTAATAATTTTCTTAAAATAGAGATTTTTTTCTTTTTTTTTGTTGTCGCCAAGTGTTCCAGTCTTTCTCAGTATAAGAAGACGTGTCTTCTGACATAATTAATTATTATAATAGTCCTATCAGAATAACCACCTCTGGATAAGCGTGTCGTAAAAGGCGACTAATCCGAGTGTTGAGCGCTTGGTGGTAGGATCCCGTCAGGGTCCGACTGGCTAGCAACCACCCTTCATATAAAATCTGCCGCCAAATATGACCGCTCCGGCGGTGATGTGTTCTAGCAATATTTTATGAAGAGCCAGTTCTTTCCTAAGCCCGTTTGTTAAGCTTTTCTTTTTATCTTCGATCTCATTTTCACTTAGGTAAGTAAATACCGTAACATACTGCTTGAGCGCGCCTTATATTGATAAATAAAGACGGCTATGGCGCGAACTAACAGTATGTCAATGTTTTAATTTCAATTTGAATATTTTCGTTCTGACAGAGACGCTTTGGTTTTGTTAGAATATTCTCGGCCCAACCTTCAGAAAGGGCTGATCAATGTTTATTTTCGGAGAAAAATCTCTGAATTTTATAATCCGCGAATCGAACTGCTCCACCATTGTCTGATAATAAGTTTTGTCCCTAGTAATAATAATTGTATTTGTATGTGCAAAGTAAAGTGTTTCCCTCATAAAATAAATAATATTCAAATAATTAAAGTCGTATTGAAATTTAGATAGATCCCGTTCTTACAGTACTCTCGATTGAGGTCAAACTTGGGTTCAATATTCAATACTCAATTCTTTATGCTGCCTTAAAACATTTTAGGTAATGCATGGTAATAAATAATAATAAATATAATAAATGACAATAAAAGGCCTTGTTAGGCGCTGCAATTTTGGGAGAGAGGAGGAATTAGCATGACTAATTGTACTTAGTTTAATATATAAAATTCTCGTGTCACAGTTTTCGTTGCCATACTCCTCCGAAACGGCTTGACCGATTTTGATGAATTTTTTTGTGCTTATCCGGTATATATATGAGAATCGGCCAACATCTATATTTTTTTTTATTTATATGGCAAAACAACGTTTGCCGGGTCAGCTAGTTTAATATAGATATCTACTTACAGTCAATTTAAAAATAAAAGATTTCTCTGATCTATTTTAGTAGTTTATCAGTTAGAAATTCATCTAGAGTGTAGTGACTTTTCACGATTAATATTTTCTTCAATGTTTCTAAAAAATGTTTAGTGTTTGAGATATTCTGTATGTGTTTAGGTAGTTTTTTGTAGATTTTTGCTGACATTGCTAGGGGACTGGCCGAATGTAACTGAAGTTTTGAGTGTGGAAATTGTATTTTATTCTTATGTCTAAATGTGTATTTTGATATCTTCTCTTTAATATTATATTACGTTTTCATTATCACATTATACTTCCGTAAAACCCGGTTAGTAATAATTATAAATAATAATTGATTTATTTTATTAATATGGTCTCTTATTTAACCTTCTACTCTCAACTTTTTGCGATAAATCATAATTTTTCATCTCTATTTTCATGTTGTAGCTACTGGGGTACAAGCTCTTCATCTAATTTATCTTCAAAAACTCTTGATACACAAAAAACACCAATCCAACCATAACTAAACCACAAAGCTATTTAAGAGATTTGATAAACCTCTTAACTTTGCGATCATTCGCTTGTTTAAACACAAATAAAAAAGACGCTAACCGTCCTCCACCTTTTTTTTCTTTTTTTTATATCACCTTTACGTTATCTGTGGTTCTGCCAAGGGTGTGCGAAATCGACAATATTTAAATCCTTTATCTGTTCAAATTTAGAACGGTATAATTTTGAAATGAAAATAAACACGGATCTTTTGGCGGGCACCGCTTTGTCTTTGACATTTGTTTGCGTTTCTTGTTCTATTTGCTAACTTTATAACTATTTTATTATTTGTAATATTTTAAGGTTGTGAATGTTCTGATGAATATTTTATACCTACATATTTTTTGAATATTATTATGATTTAATTGATATTCGTTAAGTGCATCACGGTAGAAAACTGTAGTTTTCTTTGTTACTATTGTGTGAATTTTGGCAACATTGAGATTTTGCACTTTTAAGCTTTTTTATTATTTGACTCTGTTTAAATTAAAAACGTGATAAGGTTGCAAACGTTCATAGGAAGTATTTGTAGAGTTGTTAAGACTCTCTACATCTTCTCTCTCCCACAGTCTTATCTTGGCCATCATTGGCTTAGGAACCTACAATAACAAAACAAAGACTGCTTATCTATTCAACTTTCTCGTCAATAAAATAAAATTCATTCCTACTTGGCAAATCAATCCTTTTTGGGACTAACTTTGATTGCTTATTATGTTATGAACCACCAAAATCTCAAATTCACTTATCACATACCTATGGGTATATTAATGATATTCATAAGTCCATACCTACTTAGAAGTTATACAAATTCATATGTATTAAAATTTGTCGGCGCTTGAACCCGATGACTCTTAGCTGTTCAGCGCTTCTATTGTCAGTCGCCGTGGCTAATACGTGAAATCTTCATACGATCCGCTGTTTAGAACAACGGATATGTCGTGTCATTTTTGGCGTATTCTCTCAAAATTGAGAATTTGGAGAATAATTATAATGACAAAGAAAAATAAAAAAGATTTCTGTAATAGTTATAGTTAAAGTATTTTAGCTGTATAAGATATTTTTGTTTGGTTCTTGGGTAGGTAAATAGGTAAATAGTGTTCCAATTTTAGAAATTGTGATATTTTAAGTAGTTAAGTAAGAAATTCAGTTATGCAGGAAATAAAAATCATATTAAAATATAAGCAAATATTGCAAAATATTGTTATTGTAATAACCAACAGTGTAAGAGTTTTTACATACTCAAATATTTTTTGTAAGTCAGTATTAGTCATAACCAATAATGTAAAATACGACTCCAAGACTTTCCATATTCGAACGATGTTCTTATTTTAAGCGCTTTCTGCGGAAACCAGAGATTTAACGACAACTCGTCCGCATTGTCCGCGCACGCAACGTACCTCACAAAACGTGTCAAATGGACCTCGCTAATTTACATTTGAAATTCGAAGACTTGACCCGCCATTTTAGGAATAATGGCCAGTGTGTTTTATTATCTTTTTTCATGAAAATAAGGTTGAATATGATTTGATAATGCCACCAACGTCGGTTTACTTAGAGTTTTGTACGTTTAAGTGTTGAAAGTTGTATAATATGTGTATTAACTTGGAATATCAAGTGCATGCTTTCGAAGGTAGATACATCAATTTTCACGGGTTACGTTTTGTCGTAGATCTTCAGGTTTCAATTACTTAGTATTTTATAAAACTTTCTATAGAGTGTTGTCATTTTCAATAAACACCTAATCGCTTCCAAACGTAGATATATTTGGTTAAGGATATACGTACTGAAAATACGTACTAACTAGATATTTTGTTATATTACAACAGATGTCCTAGAAAACTCTTTTCACTTTGTTGGATCAATAAATTTATTAAGAGCTAATATTTATAAGCTAATATTTAAGTCATTAGGTGTTGTGAAGTTTAAAAGCCCATCTCTCAATAAAAAACAGTCTAACCATATTTAACCAAATTCAAATTTAAATCCGTTCTTTTTATACAGGTGAGCCACACGCCATAGCAACAAATTCGAATGTTTTTGATATCAAAGAAAGCTGTTAAGCATAAGGCACGCTTGCTTACATCCTGGCCATTGTCAGTGGCAGTGCACCTTTATAATGCTAAGCGGTTATCATTCCTCTTTGTATAAAACCTTTATGGACCGTCTAATTTAATAGTTTTTTCTTTTTTTTTATGCCACGTGCTTAGAAATGCATAGACAAGATAGAGGGTTGTTTTAACAAGTATATTAGTGTAATGGGGTGTTGTAGCATGATTTATGGCGCGTCTATTACAGCTGTATTTGCGAAAGGGGATGCGTAATATAGATGACACGTGAGCTTTTTTGTTAATAAATTTGTTTCCGTTTTGTATAACTTATTGCTAATGTTGCGGTCTGATTAATTGAGCCGTAAGCCTAGGTTTTTTTAATTTAATTATTTATTATTAATTACCTACTTTTTTTGTCTCAACTTTTGACCTTAATGTTGCGTGATTGGTGGCGATCAAGACTTACGAAATAGCTGTTTATTAAATGAGCATTACACAGATCTATAGCAGAATTTATAAATCCCTCAATAACGCCTACTTACGTCAATAACAAAAAATATGGATTTCTTTGAAATCAAACATCTTTTTTATTATAACTAGTGTGCAATGTATTAGAGTAAAAAACTTATGTTTTAAAGCATCTGTTCGTAAAATAATTGCACGACCAAAGGGATGCTCCCGCGCACAGACATACAAACTGACAAACGGAAACGCTTTGTATAGAACGGAAGTGAGAATAATGCGATCATTTTGCATGTCTTCTTTTTATCTTTTTTATGAAGTTCATCAAAATGTAGGACTGGATCAGGTGTGTTGCTATGTGCAAACTGCGAAACTGAGATCTCGTCCTTTTTTGGAATAGGGAATCTAGATATAATAAACTCACAAACTATGGCCTTTGGTTTGTGTTTCACTATTAGATCAATAAAAACACATAAATTGGCAAATGTTTGAATACGGTTTTTGAAAATACTTAGTCTTAAAAAGATTGAGTGCATTATTATCTTCACGTAAAAGAAATACCTATACCTTTTGTGGGGCTTAAACATAACTCAGTGCTTCAAACAATACTATTTAATGGTTACTTTTGCTTCTGTTATGAACACCAAAAAGTTTAAAAATAATTTGTATTAAAAGTGGGCTTTTTTACATCTAGAATCCTACTCGCTTAGAATAGTTCATTTACTTACCTAAATATTTCACACTCCCTCATTCTCTAAAGCACAAGAGGAGCTAAAAGAGTAGCTGAAAATCACCCAGTTGTTTACTTATTAAATCTCTCTTGTCCCACAGCAGCAGACAGCCAGGAATCTGGCAGTCCACCGCCCAGCCCCAGTGACTCCATCACATCCGAGTCCGCTCCAACTCTAGTCCACATCAAACAAGAAGCCATGCCTCCTGGAGGGACAGACCTCTACGGATCCCTGGACTTTGGTCTCCCAGAACCATATCTACCAACAAACTACCAGGAATACACCAGAAACTTTCTCTCCAGACCTTTAGACAACAAGTTTCTGGATTTCGCAGCAAAGACTGAGAAGGAAACAATTGAAAGGGAAGATGAGATTGACAGCACAGACTACAACCTGCCAATGGAATTGACAATTAAAGATGGCGGTGTTTACTCAAGGAACAGTATTATTGTAGGAACGAAGTATGGACCTTTTATTGGGAAGTGGGAAGCTCAGCCGTTGGATCGCAAGTATGCCTGGGAGGTAAGTCATGTTGTATACTTCAGGTTATATTACGGCCATTAGAGAGTGCCCTATTATATTGCAGATGTATTTTTTTTTTATATCGGGGCTTTATCGCCCAATGTGTGACTCTAAACAAAGATGCTTACACAAGAACAAAATTTTCCTAGAGAGAACTTTAAATATTTAGGAAAGTCCGGAATGAAAAGAAATGGATATCAAAGTTGCACTAGATAAGTAAACCAAATAAATTTGGAAAGTTATAACTTTCATCTGATTATTTGATCTAAATGATAAGATCAATTAGTGCGTTATTAGATCAATTAGGTAACTGTACATTTTAGTACTACAATTAAAATTTTTTACTAATCATATTTTACGTAGGTATATGTTAATTCCAAAAATACTTAAAAAAAAAGTAAGTCGATACCGAAAGATCTAGACTAAAAGACATTTAAATATGGAACAGACAAGTCCTTCAGCTCGTTCTCTTTGAAATCTGCGTGACGAATCAACTGACACGACTTCGTTCTAGTGCGAGACAGTCCGGAAGAGTCAATACGATTCCGGTATTCCATTTATACATTGCCTTGAGTATTCGCATAAAATTATAGATTTTAAAAGCATTTTATTGGTATGTTTTGAGAAACCCTAAGTGATTACCACTATACTATCTCTCAATTAATATGTGTAAGCTACTAGCAGCTTCCTGCGGTATATATCTACCGTAATAATTTCGAGATAAATTATCTCAAAAACTTTTTCGAAACAAATTGGCAGTTTCAGTTCAGATATCTTTCTAAAAACCTCTTCTGCTTTTTATAATTAAATATAGATCAACTACAAACATTTGTTTAAAAAAAACGATTTGTTTTTTCATGTTTGTTTTTTCCGCGCGGAATATTACGTTGATATGCGCCGTGTATTTAATTTAAAGAATGAACCACTTGTGTTAAGTTGACTGTGAAAAATGAAGTGTCAAAAAACCAATTGGACAGTAAATTACGCCTGTAAGATGAAGCCGTGAAGGAAATGTCAGAGTAGATCATAAACCGTTGATTTTATTGATGTTCCTAAGTAGCTGTGGCAATTTTTTACATGATAATATGAAGAGGTTCTTGTTTTTTTTTCAAATATTTGTTTTTGTTAATATCTGAAATGTTGACAGGTCTCGTTTTCAAAATGATTAGTTTCTTAAAAAGGCAACGTAATTCCGGAGATTTTTGTGTGTGTTACTTGTTATTAAGGTAAGAGAGATTTAGAAGGAATGTAATCAAACTTAAATTATACTTAGGTAGGTACTTCATTATTTCTAAAACTATGAAAACATACTTTAAATTACAGGCAATAGATAAAAAAAATCGTAAAATTTCGTAAAATTCGTAAAAAGTAATTCAAATAGAAACCATTCTAAATCTGACATCACAAAATGACCGTCAAAAGTGCAACTATAGCTTAATTCGCAAAGAAAAAAAAAATATCTATGAATTCGAAATTGGAACATCTTCTATTGACATTCGAAATTCGTTTTGAATCCAGCGAGGGTGTGGCCCGTGTGTAGGAAACGGAAATTGATTGTCGATCATCACTCATGTATTGCGCGATTTGAGTAAAAGTATTCAATTTCGCTGCAAAAGATTTGGCAATGTAAACAGATACTTGATAAGTGTTGTCAATGCTTTGTGCTGGTATGAAGTGGATTAACAAAGCAAATTCTGGGGTTTTTAATTTTACAAGTATAGGTTGTGATCTAGGTGAAGTATTTTATATAAATAAGTTTAAATAAAAATGAAAGTACATACCTACTTATTGCAAGTTTTTGAACATCATAAAAGAAAATCGTTTAATCTTATTTAAAACGTATTTCTCGACTATACGAATATTTGACGTTCAGGAATCTTATTTGTGAGTCAAACATTTATTTAAGTATTAATACTATCTTTGCAATAACCGTCACTATATCAAAACATTAAAAAACCTAATTTCAATTCACCTTAAGCCAAGCAACAAAAAAATACCTGGCAATTTGAAAAAAGAACATCCGGAAGTAAATCAGCCCACTGCACAAATTTCGCGATGCGCAAGCGTCTGTCAAAGTAATGTCATACAAACTACTGTCACGCAGTAATACGAGAAACGGAGATAGCGATGCAATCGTCGGTGTTAGATTACTGTCAATCCAGACTATTGTAGTTATGTAATGAATGGTCAGTTAAGTGGTTTCCGGTTGGATATTTTGCTCTTTTAAAGTTAAAGTTCTATTGGGACTTTTCAATTTGCAATTGGCTCAAAAAATACGGTGGTAACTTATTTTGATTCTAAGCATCTTGGTGGTAGGATCCCTTCTGGGTCCGCCTGGCTAGCGACCACCCTTTTTATAAAGTCTGCCGCCAAATGTTACCGCTCCGGCGGTAATGTGTTCCGGCAATATTGTATAAAGAGCCAGTTCCTTCCTAAACCCGTGTGCTTTCATCTTCGACCTCATCGTCACTTACCATTAGGTGAGATTGAGGTCAAACGCGGGTTTAGTCACTTATAAAAAAAAAAAAAAAAAAGCAGCGTAGGTTCCAAATTTAAGGGTAGGTTCTAAGTTTATCCGAATAACACATAACTCAGATTTGATGACTTACTTACTTTGGCCTCTTACTGTATTTCAACATATTTTTTCTTACTCGATTACAAAACAAAAATATTCCGGTACTCAATTTCATTCATAGTATTTATTTACATATCTCAATTTAGGCCAAGCTCGTGAATGATAATTAAATTAATGATCAAACAGACATTTAATGTATTAAAAGTATTTGTTTAGTATAGTCTCGTGAATAAAATACTCAAAATAAGAAAAACACCCGAAAGGGATCATAATACTTTTTCGCATTTTCTCTAGCGGCATTGGTAGAACGTGACAGTAGGGTAAAAGTGCCAATCTTGGGCACCTCATTAGAAGCCACAAAAGAGCTTGAAGTTGAGCTGACCTCGCTACTTCCGCACCACTGACCTCTTTGATACAGCACACAGAGAAATATAACTTATTTCCAGATTTCAACGGAATCTTGATTCATAGAATGATACAAATTAAAAAATCGGGTAAAAGGATTAAATTTAACAAAATTCACATGTCTTTCCGTTAGTAAAGGGGTGAGTGTATTGTGTGTGAAATTTATCTAACCACCGTGTCGCAATGTCGATATCTCAATATTCTTTTTTTTCTACAAAAATACTGAGATCCGGGTAATCAAAGAAATACGCACATCTCGTGTCAAAGTGCAACAAAGGTTACATATGAAGAAACCCTAATTTTGGTTAAGGCGTGACCCCCGTCAACAATTTTTTTCTATAAATTTACACTTTTTTACGGAAACAACTCACAACGGTAAAATTGACAAAAAGACATGTCAGCGTATTCAAACTTTTATTTGAAAACTTGATTGGCTGGTTAAAAAAAACTTGAAATCTTCGCAAAATCTATTCAAACGCATCTTATCGTTTTGATTGTTAATAAGATTCGG
Source organism: Stenoptilia bipunctidactyla (assembly GCA_944452665.1). Lineage (NCBI taxonomy): Eukaryota > Metazoa > Arthropoda > Insecta > Lepidoptera > Pterophoridae > Stenoptilia > Stenoptilia bipunctidactyla. Next base: position 14,297,428 of record OX101740.1, on the reverse strand, counting down.
TTTCTGGATGAGCAACATTTTCTCACAGTACTTATGCAGTAAGAGAACTTTTGATTAAATAAATAAATTGCATAAATATCGACATTTTAATATTCCACCAATTTTGATATCATAATTATTATTTTAGAATTTTAAGCGATATTGCTCATCTCGTTGATGAATAATAAATGAGCAAAACTTGTTTTTGATAATGGAGATCAAATATAGACGTCAATCACATCAGAAATTAACATATCATAACTGTCAAAGTTGCAAGTTAAAAAAATATTTAATGGAAATTGATGCGCAATTGACATCAAGCTAATTATATTTAAAAATTCATATCAATGTAGGTAAATTAAAAAAAACCATATCGATACTTTATTTGGAATTTGACAAAGGGACCTTGTTATGAATATTTGATACAGTTTTGTTGATTTTCGCCTGTGAAGCGTCAGTGCATGAATAATGTGTTACCGATGTTTGTTTAACGAGTAGTGGCCAATTACAGTTTGTTTTACCCTAAATTGATTGACATTGAACAAAGAGCGCTATGCATATTTTATTTCTTCATTACAATTTAAAAATGAAAGTTACATTTAAACAATGTTTTAAAAATTGATTACCTCTATTGTATAAAGTTATATAAATTTGAGGGTGCGTAATTTACAGTAGTGTTAGATCCGTTGCATTACTGTCAAAATATCTGTCATATTCGTATGACATCCTTTCAGTGCTGTCCATCCCCTTCGGCAAAGGATTAGTGCTGTGCAGCCCTATTACATCTTCATTATGGTAGGCGGCTGACAACCCTACGGTATTGTGATGTGCACAATAAAAAAAATATTATTGTTAGTTTGTTTGTCGCCACCGTTGATAATATTTATATGATCCACGTATGATCTGTTCACAAAGAGTACAGATGGCGTTTAATTCATGTGTGATACGTGCAGTCGGATCAGAAACAGATAAATAATAATTTTAGAAAAATTCATTGATATTCATGTTGATTAATTCTTGCTGATTTAGAGTTATTTCAAGAGAACATCGGCATTTCAAATTAATATCGGTAATTTTCTTTATAAATAAAGGTTCTGTAATCTTTCTACGAATTTACGCCTAAACCTTTTCATACTAAGCTAGCCTTGATAATTATAACATTATCGCATCTTGACGACCACTTTGGTGATGGGGTAAACCTGTCTGCCTCAGACGCCAGTGGTTGCGGGTTCGATTCCCGCACGGAACAAGAAAAAAAAATGATTCGTGTCTGGGTGTTTATCTATTTATTTATTTATATCCTAGGTTCCCCCCTAGTTCGCTACATGGTATCCCATAACACAAGCTATGCTTACTTTGGGGCCATGTAGTTGGTGTGATTGTCTGGGGATTTTATTTAAGATTTATCTTTGTCTATCATATTTCAATTTTATCCCAAAAAACACAGGATAATTTAGTGCATTATAAAACCTTTTGGTTCACACTTTTATTGTTTATAGGAGGTAATTTAACTTTCTAAACCATATCGAAAACATAATATTTCATTGAAAATACTTAAACATAGAGACTTCCTTTTAAAATACATTTTACCTATATCTATTAATGAATGTTCGATTTGTAAAAATATTCAAGTTAAAAAAACGAAACCAACGAAGTTTTAAAAATACTTCTTCAAAGATAAAAATGGTAGATTCAACCAAAAAAAAAAAACTACGAAATAAAACATCCCAATCAAAGATATCACCCCAAAGTATCCAAATATATCTTATTTTATTACTTCTCCCCGACTTATCAGTTAATCTTACACTCTTATACAATGATGGCTAATCCGCACTGAATTTATCTTACATCTCATTGTCAACTCCCCTGTCCTACCGTGTCATACAAAATGGGGGGTTGTATGAAATATACGCTATGATCAGGGCGCACATTGCCGAGTAATTTTTGATTAATTTTTCGGTCCTTGATATCTTAGAACGGTGATTTATTAATTCAATCAGTGTTGGTTTAAGTACTTCGGGTTGATGTTGTTTTGTTTTTATTTATAGTAAGTTTGATTAGGTACTAGTTTTGTATCTGCAATGCAATTATTAATATATTTTCTAAACATTTGGCTTTAATATTGTCTTAAGTTTTCGCGATTCATACTATTAAATAAACACTTTTTAACCGGATTTATCGCGTATATTTACATTTTAAATTTTGACTCGACGTTTCGGTGTCTTTGCAGACCCCGTGGTCACGAGCGACTTAAAATGTAAATATACGCGATAAATCCGGTTAAAAAGTGTTTTATTTAATCATTTGGCTTTAGTTCTACAAAATTACTTAGGTACCATGCCGACGGTGTTGTAGTAGAGTATTTTTAGATATTTTTTATTATTTTCACATTATTTTATGTTGTCTGTTTTAATTAGCCTGACTTACAAGCGCTGATCACAAGGATTGGTCTTCGTTAGGACACGGATGTAAAGAAACGCTTGGGTATATCTTTTGGGAATTTAGAGAATATCAATTGAATGCTGGTAGAAGTAACTTATCCATAAAATATATAGAAGACAAACGTGAAGTCTTTTAGAAGAGAATCAATAATATTTATACACAAATGATTATATGTATAATCAAGAACCAAACATACCTATAGCAGTTGTTTAAAGAAATAATTGAAAGTCACTGCTTTTCTTTAACTTCGCAAAATTTAGAAGAACAAATTTTTATTCGACACTGGCAGCTTGCACACTGGGGCAATATTTCATCCGAGTTAGCCGGTACAATAATAGCTCTTCGACTCGAAGCCACGGCACGTACGAACCACAATGTATAACATGACCATTGTAGCCCGCACTATGAATTCTTCGCTGACCGTTTGAAACAAAGGTCTCTGTTAACTGGTATAACATCACCAGGATCCGTGTAGACAAAATAACGAAATACTGCGAAGGCAATACGATATAGCATCGGTTATTGGGTTAGGTTAAGCCTTGTTTACACTGAAAGCTCGGCAGAGCTTTGTTGATGCGGACGAAGTCAGCTCGCTAACTTTGACGCCATATTGTTATTTGAACACTGACTGAATTGTATTGTGTCGGTTTTACAATATTTACATGAACTCAAGAGGTCTGTTTTTTTGCTTAAAAACTATAAAGTTTCGATATTTTTATTGCGATGTTTAATGATCACCGCATCGCCTTTCGGTAATAAATTCGACACCAAAACGACAGTACTGAGCTAGTTCGAATGTAAAAAACGCAGTTTTACAAATAGCCGAATAATTGAATATCCTATAGAGATTTCCAGCGTGACGTACCGGCGGTGTCTTTGTCATTTTGTAGCTGTTTTTTTACGTTTGTAATCTTCTGGTTAATCCATTTTAACACATCCAGATGGTGTGTGTGTGATTTTGGAAGCGATTCGCTTTATTGTTGAACGCGTTTTTTTATCTATAGGTTTCCACTTACTTAAGGGTTAAATTTTGTGTTGATATATTGAAGTATTGGGATATTTTATTTCAAGACTATTTAAAAAGTTTTAAATGTTTACGATTTATGTGCAGAAATGTATAAAAAAGTGCACAATTTTTTTTTTTTACATGGTAGCCATAGTTAGGCCTTGTTAAACAAGGTATTACACCTATAAATCATACAATTATTCGTTAGTAATCACGTATCTGAACCTATTTCATTATTTAACATTTTCACTTTATCATTGAAATATAAAAGTTCTTTAAAATAACGTTATCAGTTTTTTGTTATATTTATAATTATAATTACACTTGCACTACTTCTGATGCTTCTTTCTAAACAAAAACGATAGTAAACAGACCGTATTATTTTCCCCAAAAAATCCACTATTCTTTACAAATCAGCTACCATAATTGACAGTGGCGATTGTTCACTCATCAAACAACGGACCATTGTGTCAATCTATGGGGTATCCCTGATCCGAATCTATGAAACACAGTATCCATTACACCCACATACCACTATAACCTTTATTTATTACTAAATAAGACACATAAAACTATCTCATTGTATTTTTTGCGCAATGATAACGCTAAAGTTCGTGAATATTCTCTGCCGTCGGGAATTAGGCAGTTTTGTCTCCGTTTTAATGGCCGATACGTGACCGTAAAACGGACACCGAATTTCTCAATTATTTCTACGACAATCATACACAGCGTGTAGAGAAATCCTATTGATAGATGTGGACTAATTTATGGTAAATACGTGGGATGTGAAAATTGAAAAAAGATGGCGGGGCGGTATTGCCAACCGTTCTAAAGACGATGGTGACAATTAATCTTTGACAGAGTTGTATTGATAACTCAGGATCAATAGCACTGTGATGCGTTTTGGTTAATGATAAGGGAGTTTATATTCAGAAGATCACGTTCATTTTGTATGTGTAAAAAATATATAGAGTCTAGGAATAAATAATGCCGAATCGATTTTTTATAAAGATTAAGAGTTTAGTTTCAAATGAGTTAAAACGAAATAAATTTAATGATAACTTTATTAATTCGTTCAAAAATATCTGATTTAAACCAACAGTATGGACATGCGCTAGGTACTTAATTTACTTAACGTTCATAGCTCATTATTAGGAGCACCGTAAGACAAACCAAACCAGAAAAAAAAACAAAAAGGGTTCGAAATATAAAAGTCCGCTATCCGGACATGCCGGAAGCAATGTTTCCCGCCCGATAACCAAAGACAAGTAAAGGAAACAAGCTGAAATGTATACGAAGATGTATGGAAAAAATCCGAATAAGAGACGCTTTTTTCCTCTTTTTTTACGGAACGGAAATTTTTCGGCTGTGTACGGAGCTTTAGTTAAGCGGTTTGTTACGCTAATTTTGCAGGGGAAGTTTTTAGTATTTTAAACGACGTTCTATCGTGTTATCTTTTTTTTAAATTGAATTTGGAACGATAGGGTATTTTGTTTTTAATTTTAACCTGTGTGAGCTATTTGTGCTAGTCTTTAAACTGTTTTAAACCTACTTCCAAATGGAGGAGGTCTTCAATTCGTGGGTATTTTGTGCATTGTTTTACGCGATTTTAATTATGACGAATCTTATTTTATTTGGTAGCAAACACTTCAAACATGAATCGATATATTTTTTTGTAAAATCGATAAAGAGCTTTTGGAAATAAAATGAGAGAATAATAATAATAATCATCCCGGTTGTAATATCCGCAAACGGTTTGACCCCAGCAACTTTGGTCAGAAACCTTGAAAGGCTGGGATTCGGCGGCGGTTCGCTTCCAGCACGCATGCAAAAAGCGGTTTTGCTGGATACTGCCCGAATAGTTCGCCGGTTTCTGTCCCTCTTGCCCTGATCCCCGACCGACTGGTCAAATTGTCGGGTCTTTCCGCCGAAAGGCGTGTAGGTTTAGGTATAAATAATAATAATAAAATCCCCAGACAATCACACCAACTACATGGCCCCATAGTAAGCATAGCTTGTGTTATGGCAAACCATGTAATGAACTAGGGGGAACCTAGAATATAAATACATAAATAGATAAACACCCAGACACGGAACATTTTTTTTCTTGTTCCGTGCGGGAATCGAACCCGCAATCACTGGCGTCTGAGGCAGACAGGTCTACCTCATCGACAAAGTGGTCGTCAGAATGATAATGTAGATACGTTTTCATGTCCTTATAATGTAAATGGGATGAAGTTGGTTTTTAATGCTTTGCATTCCTTACCACCAAAATCTGATTTCATTAAAAAAATACAAATAAACAAAAGAAACATAAATATCAAATGGTAAAAATCAGTTAGATTCGCACCTTTCTCGCGGCCATTAAGATCTCATATTTCAGGCAGCATACGCCGACCAAATTACGTTGGTTCCTGTTCGGTAAATAAGGCACACAAATTGTTATCTTGTGAAACGAGACGTGTGATGCGATGCAACGACGCGTGCTTACCGCGGTGAAGAGCTTCTCTGTAGGGATGGGAATATGTCGATAGTTTTTTTCACTAGCTTTAAATACATTCATAAAGAATAGTTTTGGTTGTAAAGTGATTGATAACTACTACGAATTTCTATATCAAATAAAAAAGAGCAGATCTAGATGAAAGATAAGCTTATATTCTTTCAAATTATAACTGAGAATATAAGATACTATGAAAAAAAGATGACATGTAAATGCAGTAAACAGCTAAGTTCTTGAACTGTTCAGTTAATTGACATTTTCTATTCAAAATTCTCCAGCCTGAAAAACAGGATTATCCTAGTTCAGGCACCAATGTTCTATCCTTCCTTGTATATTTAAGCCAATATTTGTAATTTATGCTTTTCTGAAATAAATAAACATTTTTATTATTTTAATTTTTAAAATAATTTCATCTTAAGGCCTAAAATTTACAACGCTTCATCAATACCATCATAGGTATAAGACATAAAATTTGCATTTTGGTTTTCCTTAACGACTTATTCAATGTTTTACATAAAAACTGATTATTACAAAGTAATTATAAATATCCAGTAAATCAATTATAGTTTCAATTTTATATTTCTCTATCATAGTTTCCAACGGTTATTTTAATTACAAAATAAAACTACGCACCGATGTCGACTATTTACCCGCCAACTCGCACACCACTACAATTTATGAAATGTAATTTTCTGACGCCAACGACTCAGGAACATTTGTAGCGTTTTCAAGCATACCAGGAAAATTGCGATCTCTGAGCAAAGCGAAAATATAGAATTATTTACATAAACCAACCTACCTACACGAGTGCCTATGTACACTTGCCGGCAATTTTTTTTTCATTCATGCTTTAATGAAATAGGGCATGGTTTGATTCCAGTTGGAAAATGAGTAATAGGAGTTTGAGTTTGTTTTTTCATTGATAGTTGACTTTGAGTTTTTGCTATGTGGATTTTGATTTAGCGTGCGTCAGTACCAATGAACTGATATTCTAGATACTTTTTAATTTAATATAGGTGTAGGTATCCTTAGGATAGTTTAACCTTCAACTGAAATAAAGAAAGAAACGCTGTAAATAATAGTAATTCTTCACATTGCTAATTTGCTTTCTTTGACACAATTATTATTTAGTTGAAAATTATGGAATTCTATACTAATATATAAAGCTGAAGAGTTTGTTTTTTTGTTTGGTTGTTTGTTTGAACGCGCTTATCTCAGAAACTACAAGTGGGATTTGAAAAATTCTATTTGCATTTGATAGCCCAACTCTTGAGGAAGGTTATAGGCTATATTCCCACATTCCCGAAATTCCCACGGGATCAAAAGTTACGCGGGTAAAACCACGCGCGGTGGCTAGTATAAAATAAAGAAAATCACACTTGGTAAAACAAAAGAAAACCCTTAGCAAAACAAATCAAATTTTCATACATCCTAATAGTCAGTCATCTTTCTCGATTGCTAATAATTTTATACGTACTCATCAAATGCAATCGGTTAATGTCGGCTACAAACGGTGATCCATATTTCACTGTAGGGTTGTCCCCCAACTATCGGGTAGTGTCCGGTATATCGCATCCTTGACCGAGCTTCATCGATGACTGATGGCGAACATGTGTTACGGGCACTTCACTATTCATCGTGTCTAGGGTTGATACTTTACAGAATTTTAAATGGGCCTATTATTTTTATTCAAATCTTCGATGCTATAAATATTTAAATTGAATTTTAATCTCACCTTTACTCTTACCTTTATTCAAAAATACATAATTATTAAAATATTCAGTTAGTACCTACATACTATGTTTGCTACAATACATGTAAGTAAAGTCAATTGGGATAAAAAAAACGTTATAAATCGATATACGCAGTACAAAAATAGCAACAATCTATATTTTTTAAAGTAGGTACTGGTGACTAAAATTATTATTTTAGCTAACACCGAACACAACCCTGTTTCAAGACGAGGCGCGAGGGTTGAACGCTAAGATAATTATCTTTTTTATCCCTCACTTTAATATCGTGATAAATGCCGCGGAAGGCTTGCCGCTGACTGGGAAACAGGGGCGTCACGATTTCCTTCTTTATTAATAACTGGCAATACCTAAATCTAATCTACCGTCACTTTATAGCACAACAGATGCTTTTTATCTTTAGAAAATTTGGCAGAAAATTTGTTTTTAATTTCTTTCGTGTTCTGAGGATGAATTATCGAGTTTGATTTATAGTTCTTTGCTTTCTTAGGTATAAGATTTTAGTACGTCTTGAATTTGGAATTGATTTTTTTCGTATGGAAAGTCTCGGAAGATAAATGTGCATACCTAATCCATTTCCAATGTATGATAAACCCGTGAAGGTTAAAATATTCTAATAGTAAGTAATCATAAACTGTGTGTCCCCTTCTAATTACTGTAATGCTCTTTCTCAATCATACACCTATTTATAACAATTTGATGTACTTTACTTATCAGAACATTTATTTAAAAAAATGTAAGTAGCTATACTCGTATTTACAATTCATTGAACAAGCTCCTTCAACACACCCATACTTAACAATCATAAAAAATAAACCCAGGGTTGCCAGGAATCGATACATTGATAGTCCACTTACCCGCTATTTACCAAAGCAATAGATCATGTTTGAAAGCCCTAATTTTCTAAACAAATACTCGATTAGAACAGACATCTTCAATAACCCATCATTCGGTGTTATGACTCAATCGAATATATGCAGAGGGTGGGTTAAGTGTCTAATAAATTGCAGGTTATAACCCCTCTTCATTTATTATACTACTTATTTTAGTAGGTAGGTATTTACATAGTTATACGCCACTGTTTACTGGAGCTTTTGAACTTTAAGTGGTAGGTATTTTAGTGAAGCTTTTATTCTGCCTTGTCGTGGAAATCTAAATCTTATAGGGTTATTATTTATTATGCGTAAGTGTAATAATTATTAAAAAATATTGAAAGTAGGTAGGTAGATAGGTAATTAATATTTAATGAGTATTTTATGTATCATAGATACTAGGTAGGTATCTATTAAATATTTTTTTATATAAATATTTGAAAGTAACTTGTTACTAAAAGTTTTACAGAAAGATAAATTAAGCTATCGTTATCAAAATCTTAATTAAAGCCAGTCATGATGAATGAGAGGGTACTGTTGCACGATGGTTTCTTTGCGACAGGGACTAATAGCGCCATCTATTTTGATGCCACGATGTCCAGTTTAATGTCTACCATTGACAACAGATGGCGCTAAAAGCGGCGTGCACTTTCATCAGTTTTAACAAATTGAAGTCATTTGTTTTTGAAATGTTTGCTAAGAAAATAGGCAATTGGTTTATTATGAAACAATTTATAAATAGTCGTTTGGAATTTGTCGTAGTTCCAGAATCCTATCGGTCATTAACTTAACAGCGCTAAGTGTGACGGTTCTATCAAGTTAAATGCGTGTGGTATAACCTTGAAGAAGTTCGCGGAGAAATATATAGATGGCGTTTTTTATAGTTTAGTAAAGGTGTTTAAGATTACTGTTAAAATTAATTTCATCATACATATAGGTACATTTTCTTAATAATGAAGTAAACTTTACTTATACTAAAATAAAATTATAAATCTATCAGTAAAACTCAAAGTTTTAAAAATTCTTTCTATAACGTACAGATTTGTCATTTTAGTAATCTGCCCTAAGTATGCCGTGTACATTTTTCAAAATGGGTTTTCATTACTATTTTCTTGCAGGTGCTCGGGAAGAATGGTATCCGAGGCTGGTTGGATGGAACTTCAGAGAAGACGAACTGGCTCAAGTTGGTGCGATCGACCAACTACCCTCATGATGTTAACGTGCAACACATGCTTGTAGCTGGACAAGTAAGTGTTCTGAGTCAAAATTATTCAAATTTGGAATTCCCATTGAAAAATTGTATAATGAATATTTAAAAAAAAGTATGAGTTCAGCGTTAGTTTTTGGTGCTGCTTTGCCTAGTAAGCAGTCTGTTCAATAGACATACCTACTTGAACTAGTTTTTAATAAATAAATAAGTACGAAAATGAAAAATAACCTTGTCTCTAAAATAATCATCTACATCACAATTTAAGACGATGTTTTCAATCAATTTAATTTTAATGATAAAATAAAGGAAATAAAATAAAATGGATTTAATAAGATTCAGGCTTCAAATTTAATTTGAGCATTTACGAGAAGCTCGTAGAAGCTAATTTTTAATGTAAATCATAAATCGGGAATCCAAAAATCTAAAGTATGTACCTACCTACTACTTTAACGTAAAGTAGGTAAAAATATTTTAATACGAGGACTTTTTTGAATGGCAAACCACAAAGACCTATCAACTATTACCTAATTCATTACTTCGTGCATGAGAAAAAACTGTAATCGATCGTATACAACAAAGAAATATCAGTCTCAAAATGCCGCGAAAACTTCCCTAAAAAGCCAATCAACGTCCCGTGAGAACAACTTACACATTTACTTGAACACACAACAATAACCCAAACTCATTATTACACATAAACTGTAAAACACAAACTATTCTATACAACAGACGCAAAAATCAACGAAATATCGCGTCGACCCCATTATTACCGCGTCTTTTTGTTGCTACCCCAATAAAATTTGAATTTGGAACGTTGGCACTTCCGGTGACAGAAAATCGGTGCGCCTGAACAACTGTGTCTCACTTCCGGTCAATACAGTGCAGGGGTAGAACAGATGCGGTGATTAGATCCACTCGATGTACTGAGGTTTATTATAGGTAGCTCACTTTTGGTATTGCGGGAATGATTTTTTAACTGATAAGTGATATATTTTAAGTGAATAAATTAATAAATACGTTACACGAATTCGACAGGACAATCTTAATAGGAAAATCTTCTAACTGTCGTTGTAGGTTTTCTTTACTATCAAAATTTATTAATAGTTGGTTAGGATTTTGTACAAATTAGTCAAATCATTTAACGTTCTGAGAATATAAAACTTTTACCACCCTGTTACATGCATACATACATAACTTCACGCCTGTATCCCTTATGGGGTAGGCAGAACACCAGTTGTTACAAGACCTTCTGATGTCACGTTTGACAAATGAGGTATTATAATGATGGAGAGAGGCTATTGCAGTGACAGGGGGTCAGCCTATCGCCCACAAAAATGCCAATAAAACCTCTGTCCCTTAACTGACTTTTACAGTATGCCCGGGAAGAGAAGCAGCTGGTACATTCTATGTTTTTCTTTCACTCCCAGTCCAGCATGGAAGCTGTTGTAGCTTATAAAGTTGGGTACAAAACTATAAGATGGCTTTATGAAATATAAAATGACTCACCCGACTACTCGGGCCTTTAGCTTCGTTAACTCACTTGAATCTAATATGATTTGACGGATCAGGTACTAAAATCTTCTTCCGTCTTCAATTCGTGGTAAAATAATCTGATAGCTGTAAGTGGTGTAAAATTAGCGTCCAAGATGAAATAAGTACAGTATTTCAAAGCAAGCACTTTTGCACTCATTGACGCAAGCGCAGACTTTTAAGCGATATATTCATTAAATAAGGCATATTGTCGGTTTTCATGAATTTGGTTGCCCAATTTATACTTGACACTAGCTGTTGCGTGCGGTTTTACCCGCGCAATTTCGAACCTCGCGGGAATTTCGAGAAAAAAGCCTATGCGCTATTCTAGACTGTACACTATCACTATGCTAAATTTCATCCAAATCCGTTGAGCCGTTCTCCCGTGATTGAGGAACAATCATCCATACATCCATATATCCAAACTTTTACATTTATAATACATATTAGTAAGATGTTTACTTGTAAGTGACACTGCCAGGACACGGTTAAGTCAGTATTTTTATATTATATGAATTGCGGACTTTAAATTTAAAAATATATAACTCATGGGAGTGGTGAGAATGGTGACTTAGGCTCGTATTGTGAAAGTATACTTTTTGATCTATACTCGAGTATATAATTTAAAATAAAATATAAATATATATTTCTGACACTCACACAACATTATCTAGCCCAAATTAAGTTTCATAAACTTGTGTTATGAATACTAGATAACTGATATACTTAAGAAATATATAAACATACATTTTGAATTAATGTATATTTTATATAAGAACAAACTTAAATAAACATATAAACATCCATGACTTGACGACTAATATTTGTGTTCATCACACAAATATCTGCCGCCGCCGGGATTCGAATCCAGGACCTCTGGCAAAGAAGGCAATGTATGTTACCGCTGCACCAGCCGGTCTTAATACCGTACTATAGATTTTTCTGACTTTCCTAAGGAGAATTGACACTGAATCCTTTCTCGACTCAGAATGTAAAGAGATCTACGAGAAAGATTGTACCTATAATAAGGGCCTTAGTTAGAAGATGTAGTTGAGTGATAAGCGGACTTTATTTCATCTATCGACTAAATAGTATGAGTAATCTCTTATTTCTGTTCTGCAGGTGTGGTACAAGGTGACTCGGGAAATATCCCCAGGACAAGAGCTGCTGCTCGGACCGCGAACTCCACTGCCGCTGCAAGATGTCATGCCTACTGGTAAGCCTTAGACGTTAGAGTTTTCTTTACGGTTGAGATAGAAAGAAAATTGAATTTGGAGAGGTCATAAGCCGGAATAAATACACAAGTTTCATAGGTGCATTTGTACATGTATTTCCTTTTTTGTTGTCATTCTTTGACGATGTGAAGCAAATATCTAAAACGAAAGCTAAAATAAAAAATCATACCACAAAAATAAAGTAGTACATGCAGGTTTTAAAACTTAAGATGATTTCATTTATAAGCATGTCTGTGAAAAGAACCACACTGGATATTTTAAATCGTGTTGGTATGATTTACGATTAACAGAAAATTTGATGAGAAATACATAAAGTAAAATAATAGGGTTGTATTTCTCAAAATCAATGGCTTTCAGCCATATACGTAGGTAGAGTTCCATATAGAAAATAAGTATATTCAATTAGCTTTGCCTGTAGTATAACACTTAACCTCTAGATGATCTCTAGTTCGGTCTCCTTACATTGCTGTCATATTTAGAACTTACAACGGCCTGTGAGTACCAGAGTGTGTATTTTCGATTTTAGCATATTTTCTTTAGCCCCAATAATATAATCTATATGCATCTCTACTGTTTAAACAATGGCTATATACCAAAGACAGGGTGACGTATACATATAAGCAATCCCAATAAATCCCCGCTCCTGCGCAAATCACTTGCTCCACGGTTCGCTGACGGTCCAGGCCGTTAATTGGAGTCACCTGCCCTCTGCCCTGCAGTGACTAACCCATGGCTCGCAGCTATACAGGGTGGTGGGCTTTTAGTTTAATTATATTTTAATAGATAATAGGTAAATCTTTTTGGTCTATTTTTCCTGTTCACTTCAGTCCCGGTACTTTTGAGTTTCGAGTGCGTGGGTTCCATTTGTTCGCTGTCTACCTTAGTCCTTAGCCATTTCAATTACAAATTATGTAATAGGTGTATTGAAACATATAAGGCAAAATGAGATGTAGGTAACTATTCTTTGAAAATGATCGTGAACTCTTTCATCAAGTTACAAAATAATAGTTTTGTAACCATACTTTAAAAGTTTAGTTATTTTCACGTTTTTGATATAAAAACCATTATTATTCAACGTAATGAATGATTCAATATCTTTTTGAAAACAGATTTGTAATTATTGTTTCATACCTATCACTTTTTTCTCGACGTTCTTTTAAGATAGTTTAAAATGCTTTAGTTTTTATTTTACCAAACTAACCTCTTTCTCACAATATTTATTTTGTAACATGCCGTATAAATTCTAATTCACACTGCATCACAGAAAGACCGCTATCTTCTTACACGGGCGGGTGTAATCCAGATCAATAAGGTTATATAGTTAATAAGGCCACTGGGGTCACCATGATTCTCGGAACACCTTGTATAATGGACACGGCTAGCTATAAAATAATGCTCTACAGTACTAACTTGGTCATGAACTTAGACTGTTATGTTTTATATAGTTTTTTTAACGCTAGTCCTCTCACGAGGTTTCAAACGCCTAGCTACTGATTCTTTAAAAGTTCTTGATGAAAAATTTTTTCCTTAGGTCTGAATAATCGAACTTTCTGTCAATAAAATAATTTTAAAAATCAGTTGATTAGTTTTAGAGATTTTCCGATACAAAACAGAATCTTTCTCTGTGTGACATTAGTTTGGATTAAAAAGATTCACGAGCTTTTAAGCTTTACTTGAAAGAGCTTTAGAGAATAAGGCCCACATAAAAAGACGTTTTTTGTTTATTATCTTCTTTTTAATTTCACAAGCACACTGTATAAGAAGAATGACAAACAGAAGGCAGCTAGGGCTGTGCCACGGCGGCACGCGTTTGATATTTAATTTAGATAAATCGCGACGCCCGCGCCGCTCGTATGAAAAATCACGCATGTTCGTAGCATATGCCAACTCGGGGGCGACCGTTAATTGTGTGACGGTGAACTACAGTGTTTGTACTGGAAGTGACTAGTTAACCTTGTTAAATTTAAGACTTCTATAAATTTTTTTTCATCCCTAGTGATAACTTTTCAGCAAAGCGCTTGTTAGAGCTAACTATTAAAAAGTGAACAGCAAGAATTAATAAACAGGGTTAACATTTTGTAACAATATTTAGGTCTGGAACAGAGAGCAATACCTTTTTTGAAAAGAACAATTTGAAGGATATAAATTAATAAAAAATCAGAAGTTACTATTTTCAAATGATCTCAAAAATATCTCCATTTAAAAAAAAATCTAAAAAATCGACAATTAAATAAGAAATAATTGGATTTGCCAAACAATAACTATTCAACTATTTTTTATAATAGTTTTTTCCATATAATTTTCCTAATCATTTCCACGAGCCCTATAGCAGTCCTATCCTTTTTGAAGGGTCTTCAAAGGTTCCTGCAACACCTTCCGGTGGGCGCTCCACCGGCCCACTCCCTGTGATTTATGCGTTTCGAATTATCCATAATTATGCAGTTTTTTAATAACAGTATGTACGTCGGTACGTCCTTATTGTCATGTTGGTACATTGCCGTTGGGCGGGCGTAGGGCTTAGTGTGACACGCGCCTTATGTGTCGAGGTTTTGTTTGGAAAATGCTTTTAGTTTTAGGTATGAAAAGGGTTGTGGGTTGCTTTCAAAATAAAATAAATCTTAAGGTTTGTTTTCATATGCATGAACTCGGAGGATAGCTCCACTTTTTGAAATTTTAAATTTTTTTTCTTTTTGAAATTGGTACTTTAACAAAAATCAAGTACATACTATAAAAATCTAAAAGGAACCTAAATGAAATCATCCATTTTGAGGGGTACATCTCAGACATCAAGCTGGTTAACTTTTTCAGAGTGCTTAACTAATTATATCAAGTTATTATTACGAAAGTTATCACATGGTCAGTAAAACATATAGGTTGGTACTTAAGATATTTTAGAGTTCAGAAAATAAAGTCTTATTTTTAATATAAGTTGGCTAATAGCTACAGGCCAAAACAAACATCGATTTATAACTATATAGTAAATAATATTTAGAATCGTGACAAGTCTAAATATATTAAAGCGATCGATTAAATTGTCAAACTTTGGTCCATTAGCCAAAACTTAACTCAAATCATCAACAAGCATTCTTAAACCCACATCAGCACAAAATGACATTCGATATTACTAATTTACAATTTCAATAATCAAGAATGACTCTTAAATATCGGTAATTAGGATCGATTTGAATTACATCGATTCATCGGTTGTCACAAAATGTGTGGACGGTGTTATGCAAGCGTGATGGATGAGCCTGCGCGTGCGCTCGCTATTGACTCGTTTTAGTTGCAATGTGCATGATCATTGGATTTATGAAAGGATTGGGCAATGTGTTCGATGTGGACAGTTGTGTGTAGGTTTAACTATATTTTGGTTTATTTATATAAATCTAAAATTGCATATTAAAATTATGAAACACTATATTTTGGTTATGTTTTCAAAAGTGATTTACGGCTTGTTTAGGTACTATTAAACTTAATCCGAGGAAATAACATTTGAAAATTTTATTTTAAATTCAATTACATACAACAATATTATATCTGCATGTAATGAATGACGATCTACTTATTTAATTTCTTAATAATCAATAAATACTTCACATATGAACTTATTTAAATAGAGTCTTTAAACATACTCTCAGAAGTCCTTTTAAATATTTAAATCTAAAATATTCATAATCATAATCTCCTATCCTGTCATACGCAATAATAATACGAAAATTTAACCCTTTATTAGCCGTTCCTTTTTCAAAACGCCCGCGTGCGCATAATGAATGACTGTCACGCGCGTTTGACATTTGTCATCGCGCAATTGTCGCGCAGATTAAAATTGATGACGTTTCTTTGTCCAAGAGTTGCGCACGCGGTTCTGTTGAATACAGGAGCTGTTTTATCAAGCCACCTACTTTTATATAATTTAGATAGGAATGATAAGATAATGTGCTATATGAGATAATAAATATACGTAGGTACTTAATTTTTGTAACTTAAGTATAGGTAACTTAAACGTTATCATTGTTTTTTAAACTAACGAGCCACCTTTTTAGACTTAAATCTAACCTAACAATATATTTTTTTAATTTTTACATTTAAGAATGCTTAAAAAATCTTAAATAACTGAAGAAAAAATCTTAAATAACTTAAGTTAGCATATTTTTTCAGTTATTTAAGGTTTATGCCTATTTTATACCTAACAGTTAAAATAAAAGTGTTACTTTGTGGTCAATATTTAAGTATTTGGCATAATGATTACTGAAATATAATTTGTTATTTTTTCGACATAATTTACGAAATACATTCCTACTGCGACACAAACCGTAATGGCTTTTCTAATTCCAACAAAAGCAAAATTAAAACGTCACAGGATCGCAACGATCCCCCATGAAATAAGATGATTAATCAAAAAATTAACTATCAACAATAGTTTGCCCCCGTTTTGCGCACAATCATTCGGCATCCCACACACAACGTATTTATTTAACAATCAAATAAATATTACGGACAATAAAATAGAAATATTTCATTTTAATAACTCCACCCCTTCGTAAGGGTTAAGTCCGAGCTTTATTGTCGGTGGATTAAAACAGCTATCTTGATTTTATGCGAAATTAAACAATTTTCGTGAATACAAAAGATAGATGAAATCATGCATGTTTTTATGGAAGATTTAATTATGTATTATCATGATAATTTAAATCAAGAACCTGACTTTGAATCAAGTTTTACTAAAAAGCTTAATAAATTTTGCATTTATTATTGCTCAATTGTTAACGTTCAGCTATTTATGATCATAAGACATTAGATTTCTATCTAACAGACGGACTTTTTAGAAATAATTTGTAGATTTTACAGCAACAACAAACTGTCGTCGCTTGCAAAACATTAATCTCATACAAATTAACCCCATCTGACATAAGAATCGCGACTAAACAAACATAAGAGATACACAAAACAATGAATCAAACCTTCGATCTCGAATTACACAGGTGCTCACCATAACCCCACAGCTGTAACCAAATAAATTGCATAACGCAACCTAGATAAGAATATTTCCGAATGCAGCCATAAGGGCGCTACACACGTCTAAGATACTGTTATATTTTAAACACAAAGAAAATAAAAAAACTTGATTTTTCGTACAGTTTTTTTCTTAAAGAGCAATAAAACAGTAAACAGTAACGCCTTTAACAATGTGGACTTTGATATTTTGTTACAAATGATGGGTTCTCTTAACATATCTCCATCAGTAATTGACTTTTTTCAAACATACCTTAGAGGACGCCGGCAACGTATTGTCATGGATGATGCTCGTTCAACTTGGGCTCAGCTCGAAACCGGTGTCCCGCAAGGTGGCGTGTTGTCTCCTCTTCTCTTTTCAATTTTCATAAACTCAATTTCTTTCAACATATCTTCTTCCTACCACATGTATGCAGACGATTTACAGATTTATACCCACTGTACTCCAGAAAATCTGCCCGCTGCGATAGAGCGAATAAATTTTGAACTCTCACACATTTCTCGGTGGAGTAAATCACATGGTCTAACTGTAAATCCAACAAAATCGCAAGCTATAATTATTGGCAGTTCTTATATGATTAGTCGCATAAACATAAATATGGTTGATCCATTATTTTTTAATGGTGTGGGTATTAGCTACAGTGACAAAGTCACAAACTTAGGTATAATATTTGATAAAACTTTATCTTGGAAACCTCAAGTTGAGGCAGTGAGCAGGAAGATGTTTGGCATCAATAGTTCCCTTAAACGCTTGCGCAATTTTTTGCCTATATCAACCAAAATTTCTTTAGCACATTCTCTATTTCTCTCCGTTCTCGATTATGCCGATGCCAGCTACCTTGACCTAACAGAAGAACTTTTAAATAAACTTGAGCGACTCCAAAATCTTTGTATACGTTTCATATTCGGCTTACGTAAATATGATCATATCTCCGAATTCCGCACTAAGCTCGAGTGGCTCCCTATTCGCCTTCGCCGGGATACTCATATTCTTTCTTTACTGTACCGTGTGCTGTTTAATCCTGTGGTTCCGAGCTATCTCGTAGATCTATTTTGTTTCCGACATGAAAATCACAACAGACAATTACGGTCCACAGAAAATTTGATGCTGAGCACTCCAATACATAAATCGCACTGCTTTAATCAATCCTTTTCCGTGAGAGCAGTGTCCTTGTGGAATAAACTACCATACGAGGTAAAATCAGCCCCTTCACTAAATTCATTTAAATTTAAATTGAAGAAATATTATCTCTCTTTGCTCAAAAATTAGAAGAAGTATTCTTATATGTGTATTATTATTAGCTTGTAGGATCAAGATTTGTATTTAAACCTTGGTATTTATTTATCTATATATTGTATGTGTATGTATAATATATATATATATATATATATATATAAATATGTATTATAGTATTTTTATTTGTAGTATGTTTATTGTTAAAATGTAGTTGAACTTGTGCTTTATTAGTACCTACTGATCTGTCTAGTTTTTATCTTTACTCAAATACAAGGTTGTCTGGTAGAGATCGCTTTACAGCGATAAGGCCGCCTGTTGCGCCTATCTGTATGTTTTTTCATTGTATTTTTTTTTTTCCTTTTTGTAATTGTGTGCAATAAAGTATAAAATAAATAATATGCATATTTATCGTAACATATCATCTTCAGTTATTAAATATATCTTAACTTACTGTAAAGATACAAAATGCGTTTGCATGATTTCGAGATTTGTACTTAAGTTAAGTACAAAGTGGCGAATTCTTATCGATCCTCGAAAACTTATCATAGGTATATTATCGTTTCTCTGTCGTCTGTGATATCCCTAATACATCATATTTATATTATTAATGTGAAAAGGGTGGATGTTCATTCCTCAATCATGACTGAAAGGCTGAACGAATATTGAAGAAATTTGGCATATTGATAGTGTATAGAATATGTCTGGAAAAGCATATAGGCTCCCGATTTTCTCACATCATTCAAAATTGAATTCGAAACAGCTAGTGTTAAAAATCTTAATATAAAATATTACAGTATCTTAGCCGTGTGTAGCTTTAACCCATTCGGTCACAATAGTCAGAATGCAGCGGCAACAGACAATACTGGTCAGTGTGACCGCTCGCTGCGGGGTGTAACGGTAAGCTGCGCGCGCGACGCACCTGATGCGTTCGCAATCCGAGCAGATATGCCGGCGGGTTTCTGATGGATACTCGATATGATTCCTTTTGTGTATTTTAAAACAAACTGGTTTGGTGTACAAATAAATAACTCAAAATTAAATTAATGAAACGTCAAAATTGAATAATAATTGTCAGAATTGGTAACTAACTATGAAAGTGAGCTAAATATTTTATTTTTGGAGATATTTTGGAGACCACGCAATCCTGTAGCAAGAGGCAGGTTTAGTTTTAAACCAGTCCGACTGAACTTCGAACCTAAGATTGACTGGAATAGCACATTGGCTACTTTTAATCAGAAGTTGCGCAGGTAAAACCGCGCAAAACTGCTAGTGTTTGGTAATTATTCGGCAAATCAATCAAACATTCGGCAGAACATTCGGCTCATATCTGATACAAAATAAACAGATAAATTGACAAATTTTTGCTGTCAGTTAATATACTAGAACCTTTTCCTAAACATGACAAATCTTTTTCTGAAAACCGCATCCAAATCCGTTCAGCCAAACGCGAGAAAATCGCGGACAAACATACAAATATACAAACGTCAAACTGAGAACCTACTTTTTTGAATTCGGTTAAAAAAGTAGCAACAAAAATTCAGTCATCTCATTCATGCAATCAAAGTTGGAAAGCCTACTTCCATACACATTTAAATTGTTCTTGACATTTGGATTCCTTAACGTAGCTCCAAAAAAACATTTTTCTTTCTTTTATTATGAAAAAGTTATACGTAAGTTGAGTAACTCTTAATTAATATTCCTGCAAATATTAACTTTCCAAGTACTGCACAAACTATTTCATAAATTTTTAGTAACCCTTACATATTTTAATGTGATCAAACATTTTAGGTCAAATCTTAGTTCAAAATATATAAAAGAAGACGTAAATACATCTTACTTCTAGCACTATTGTACCAATAATCGGGTCTAAATCGGAACAATCCGATCGAGGACCATTTCTACTTCAGAGCAGGAAGTAAGGCTAGCTTTGTATTCAATAGAATAATACCAGTATCGGTGTTTGTATGTATTATTAGATTTGATCTTGTACGTTTAAGTGCAAATTGAATTTGAAATTAACCTCATATATTACTTTAACACGTTTATTATGTACAGATAATTGTTTCAATAGCTAAGCAATGGGCGTGTTATTAAATATTTTATGGTTTATAATTTTTAGTTTAAAGTAAACTGTTGCTTTGGGACCAATTAATTGTGCCTATTAAAACATTATACTCCTTCTAAGTATATAAGTATTATTTTATGTAATAACTAAGGTATTTTCTTATATGACGTAAGTAGGCTTTTTAAGTAGAATTATCTTATTTGCTTACATGGGTATAATAAGAGCTTCGATCACGACGGGCAGTATCTTTTTATTGTTTTTTTTTTGAAAACCCTTAAACGACTGAATCGCCATCTTAGTCGAATAATGTAACTTTTAGAAAATAATTTGGACTACCGGAGAAAATCAAGTTATTTCATACATCAATATTATAATAACATTAAAAATGTAAAAGTGAATTAGTATCCTGTTTGTTTAAACATAAGTACAAGAAAATCTTTTGCTTTTCCAAACCCTATTTCGAAATTTGATATAATTGAACTACAACGAAAGTTAAATACTTCATAAAGATATCTAAACAAAAAATCTAACGTTGATGGGAAACAACAGGTGAGCCTATCACCCAGTTTGACGTGTGGGTCATTAAATTCATTTACGAACGTCGGTAAGTCACGGTCACGCTGCGCGGGCGCAATGAGCGGGCAGCGCCATCTGTGGCGCGTGGGAAAACTTAACGTTTTATGCAAACTTTTGGGAAACTTGTGTCATATGGTCTGGGAGACAACAAGTGGTGTAAAAGATGTTAGGGTGCGTAAGTTTGGTGAGAGTTGAAGCTTCAATGCTAGAAGACTTTCTTTAAAATGGATGTCTTTGTTTTCAAATTTGCACAATTGCGTTTTAAGCGACGAAATTCCATAAATTTCAATTAGTGTCAAATATTCAGTTTGAATAGTTACGATCAAATAATTTTATTCACATACACTTAACTGTCAATAAAATAACTCGTATTAAATACTTAAAATAAATTATTTACACGTAGAAGTAATATTTTCGTGGAATTTGCGATGATATCATACAAAAATTTAAGATGCCGTTTGTATGTTTCTACAAACTAGTCAAAATGCCAAAAAAGATATATTTTGTTACTAAAATTTTATTTGTTCAAAAATCTCAATAATTTTTGCACTGATTTCTGTATCCCTAATTCCAAAACCACGCTTGTTTATAAAAACCACAGTCGCAATCGCATAATCGTCACGGCTGGATGATTTTACCCCCATTGATATGAGGTTAATTGGACATTTTAACCTATAGCCCGCAGGTGGGGTGGGGGTGACCTGCCCCCTGATAATTTGAAGGCAACACTTTAGTTTTATACATCACATAGTGTTCGATTGACCTCTGAACTACTTGTGACATCGCGGTGAATCCTTTGTTTTTTTTTTATTTTTAATTGTTTGTGTGTTTGGATACTAATCGGTTTGTAAGTTTATTTTATAATATTGATTATTTTTATGAAAAAATTATCAGATTTCAATAGTGTTCTCAGATATAATGGTTTTGAATTATTTAATTGATAGCTAATTTGTTTAAGTCGTCGCGACTTGCCAAACTTTTGTGTGATTTTCGTATGTTTTTTTTTTAATTTTCACAATTAACGAAGTACAATCGGCAAGGGATACGTTTTCGAAACTCGAGGTCACTAAAACTCAAAGATTGTATCAACCTTTTCATAAAGCTTCTTTCCCAAATTGCAAATTTAAAAAACAATGAATGACGATTTAATTTTCATACAATTCTAATCTATGAAATCACAGCCTTGCCTTATCACGGACGCTCGTAATACAACGCTCGGGGCGTGGCTTCTCTCGTTCGTGACTAGAATATTTCTGCATACATACCATGTGTCAAATGCAAAATATTTTATCCACCACTTCCGAGATGTAAGGCGTGATTGCTACGTCCGTTTCGTTTGTGAAGTTGCGTCATAATACGAATGATTGTTTGAAACAATGACGTTAGTGCGATCTTAAATTCGTGGAGACAAATTAAATATTTAAATTAAGTTGATTGTTAGCTTACGGTACGTTAAGTGCTAAGCTAGGTTAGTTTTGGAAACAACCTCTTTTGTATTAACTTATACGGGCCTCTGTATATTAAGATATCCTCAAGTTAAAGTGGTTGTTTTTATAACCCAATCTTATTTTAGCTTACTTAAAGGCTTTTGGTAACAATTCTAATACTTAGTTTTTCATTTGATTGTTCCTAACCGATGGCAGGGATATTCTTAAACAGATTAAATAAATATTCTTAATAAGGATCTATAAATAAGGAGATTCTATATAAAACCTCGTATGTTGAAATATGGTCATTTTCCAAACTATGTTATCCTGCAACTAAGTACCCCGGCGCTATGGAAGGTGTCTTCAACAAGTACACCTAATAAATAATAAATTAATTCTGTCAGTAAGGACAACCTCTATGAGTTATGTTTCCTGTAACGAGACATCTCGGTAAATTGCACGCTTTCTAATGATTTATACTGGGAAACCTTTATGTAGGTGCTGAAGTTTGGAGAGCCATGCGTTTTACTGACTAATCCTACTTTATGATACGTTTAAAATTATTCCCGTAATTTAATAATAATGTGAAAAAGGCATAAACTATTTGAAGTTACTTATTTAAATAAAAATCGCTGATGGTGATTCAAAAAACACCTAGAATGAAAGAAGTATTTATATCCAATCAAAGATATATAATGCTTCAAATTTGGTCAATTAAAACTTTTAAACAAATATTTAGTCACAGTTTCTCTACATAATATCAAAACTAAGTCTTTTTCTTTCGAGCCTATGGAAACAAAAATAGCGCCAATTTTTTAAATTAGAATTCCCTTACAGTTCCAGGTCATCAGAGCTCCAGCGTGAATTCTTCCACCAGCTCACAGCCGCAGACAGAGGACGAGGACCGAGAGGATACTGAACCCAGGTGCTCCTTCTGTGACGCGCCTTTCCCTAATATTGACGTGTGAGTACCTACATTTGCTAAGATTTGATGAATTTTAAATGAAAGGTATTTTTAGAGAGATCGCGTTTACCTTTACGATCCATTTACGTTTTAAGTCGACGTTTCGGTGATTTTTCAGATAAAAACTTGCTTAAAAAGACTATTATTAAATTTGTTTTACTTCTTTTGGTTATGAATTAAAAGTTATGTTAATCGTTTTTTAAATAGAAATCACAGCTTGCGAATGTGAAAATATGGCTCTTTAAAATAAATCAGTTATTTTTCAAAGCAATTCTAGAAAATATTCTTATTTGACTAATTAGTCTTTGCTTAAATTAAAGTTTAGAAATCTGTTATTTAGACAAAATATATTAGAAACGGGCTTATTGGACTTTAGAATCAAGTTTCATATGGGACGTTATTTTAACAGGGTAAATGTTGTCTGAGGTTTAGTTTGGTGGTCGTAACATTTTACAGGGGAAATTTAAAAAAACAACGTTGCTGATAAACAAAATTATGTATACTGTTGTATAATACCATAAATAATATCTTACATTACGACAAAATTGATGATTTCAAGACCGGTACAGATTAATCTTTGAGAGATGGTCCAATTCGATAAGACTCACGATGATTAGTTGTAAGGCGGCACTTAAAACACATCGATATATAAACGATTATTGACACAAATACTTGTCAAAGCTATACTTATTTTTATTGCAATAAAGCAAGTTGAAAAAGAACAGTTATGTTATTAAACTGGATCTAGATAAACAGAAAATCATGCAAACATCGAATTAGGCGGCGCATCGCTACAAAAGTTATGATTTTTTAATGTATACAGACATACGATGAAGGCCGTGGCGTGTATCATCAAGTTTTATTAAATATGTTGCTTCAATAATGCAGTAATACGATTAAATCTACATGAAAACTTATATCGAGTGCTTATCGGTACATCACTATTGTTTTAAGTGATTCGAAAATCGATTTTTAATTATTCTTGTTAATAGCAGCACATTTTTTTATTATTATTACGCAGAAGGTTGTTTTCTCATATGTGATACAAAAGTATTGTTCCAGTTATCATATTATTTTAATAGTCGTGTAGAGAAGAAAAAAGCATAAAAAGTCTTATTTCGTGGCTATCCTAAAAAAATAGTGATGTTAAAAAAGATCGATTTAATTTTCATGTATTTGAATAAAAAGTACAGTGCCTAGTACTATAGTTTTTTTATTTTTCGAAAGTATTTATATACAAGATAACAAAAAAAGTCTTAAATTTTTTAAAGTTTAATATTTTTAATACCATATAAGTAAAACTGTTAAATTTAGATCTTTCATTTCAACAAACCACGAATAAGGTCCGAAAAGGCATCATTTTACATCGTTCACCCACGCAGGCGTTGCACTTTTGTCTCCAAAATGTTATCTTCATGTTTTAAAACTACCATCACGTCTTTACCATCACGTGACACCTACGTACCATCATCAAGAAGCTGGGTTATCTGAATCTTGAAATTACGATAGTGTCACGCCTGTGCTTAATGCGTAAGAGCATGAACTTATGCAGTAATACAATGGATAGCAAATGTGATATTGTAATCTGTAACGCTTATCTCAGATCGACGATTTGGTTATTTTATTCAGAGGTTATGAGCATTTGTATATCTTGAAAGAGAGAGTTTTTTTTTGTATTAAATAGATATACATATAACCAATTGCTTTTTTTAAATTAAATTACTTTTTTATTACTGCAAATTGAAGAAGATAAGTATTATATCAATGTAGTTTCTCTATATTTTGCATTCGTATAAATAAGCAACAAAGAATAATACGTAAAAGACTGTACCTACATATAATTCTTCAAACAAAATAAGATACGCAAATTAAAACACTACCATTACAGGCCACTCTAAAAGAATCAATAGTGGACCTTCAGAGCTGTCAAAATGAACTATCAGTTCATCTATTGCGCAGTGGCCGCTATATTGTAGGTTGCGCGCGCACCCGCGGTCTCCTGTCAAAATCGTTATTATTTTGTCTGCCTCAGATTTATAATGCTACTTATCATCTTATCTTCATTACCTGATTTAATTTATTAGTTTTAGATGTTTATTTGGTCAAATTGCTATGTGTAATTGGTACCTATAGGCGTTCTAAAATATTCATTGACCGTTACGTTTTCTTTTAATTGAGGTGTTTGTTTTTGATTTACAATAAAATGAAATAAAATACTTATTTACAACTACTTATCAATAATTTAGAAAAGTTATTTGTTTTCTTAGTACTTAGGTTATACGGTTCAAAATAATATAAAATAGTGACAGCCTGATAAGGAACTGAAAAGTCGATCTTAAATGTAAATTATAAAATGCGATAAAAGCCTGTTGAAATCGTCTTTTATTTAAGGTAAGTTGTTTTTTAATGTAATTTATTTTTTCTGCTCAGAATCACTTAAAGCGAGATAATTTGATTGACATATAAGATTAAGTTTACAAAAGATTTTAAAATAAACTATCGATAATTAAACTGCAACAAAGTTGGTAAGTAGCACATCCTTAATTAGCTGCGAGAATCTCTAAAATTAGGCTTTACGAATTTTCCGACGAAATTGAAATACATTTTGGCACATCGTCAATGTCGAGTAATTGGTTCTGACAACGTTACAATGAAATCGTAAAGCTTTAAATATATCTGTGATTGTGAAGTGATTTATGTATGTACACAAAATTAATATTCTACATATGTATGCTTTGCATTTTATTATTTAAGAAGTTAAAATCTAAATGTGTACCTAATAAAATCTGCCTAGGTTATTTAAAATTTTGGTGATTTAAAAAACGCGATTTTTTTTTTAAGATATTTGATATTTGATAATCAGTTTTTTCAAATGGTCGTTTCTATATCACTTATCCTAACATACTTTACATGAAATGCATTTCTTTAATTTATTGTACAATATGTTATGGAGATCAAAAAAGGGTTAGGTTTTGAAAAGATCAGTATTAAAATTGGCGACAAAATGGAAAGTTCGAACACTCAATCATTACGCCCCCAGACCCAAAAGTCTCCAATAAAATATCGTCGCATGTAAAATACACTTTAGTCCCGATTCATCAAGTAAAATAGATTTAACGTGATAAAGATAATTTTGTCAAAAAAATATTCCGATCGATAAGTTAAAGGGCAACTTTACCATTTAAGTAATCATGCTCTCATTTATTAATTAAACATGGGAAAAACCGATATCACTTAATTTCTACTTGGATGAATGCACTTGCTGTAATTGTACCTTTTTACTTAAAATTACTTCGGACTGGCCGCTCTACTTAAAATTCGATACTTTTCATTAACTGTCACAAATTGACAAGGAGCTTGTGAGTGTCGAAATATTTTTTTATGGTATTGATTGATATTCGTTTGACATTTGCCCGAAATATTTTCGTTTATTGCCGTTCATTTATCTCAGTTTTACGCAAAATTTTATTGCAAGTAATTATACTTGCAGTTAACATTGAATTACGAAAATCTAGATTGCCAAATGTTGTTAAGTATTTAAATGTAACCTTTTAAATAAGAGGGAACCGGAAACTCAAGTAAAATCATTTAAGTATCTGTATCCCAACTCAAACCATTATATACGTAGAAAAATTTTTTTAAACTCATTCCACCGGTTAAATAATTGAAACCTGGTAGAAGCAAGATCTCAAACCTTTAAATCACAGAGATACATTAAATAAACACACACAAAATCTACGTTAAGTAATAAACGACTTAAATCCATAAATCAAAACCGATAGAAGTAAGTTGTCAACCTCTCTATCTCTCTCAAACATATCTACCGCTGCTAGATATCAAATAAATTACATGGACCACTTTCAATTGTCTTCGAAATTTACGCAACCTATTATTAAGAGGTACACAATCCATCTCCTATCGAACATTTACTCAGATGTTTTAGTACAGCCGAAATAAAAAAAAAACGTTGCAATGCGATCTCTGGTACAGATATGCCGTTTATTCTACGGGTGCCCTAAGGCTAAATTCACGACTGCTACCATTAAATGTTGGTCTTTAGAAAGAGTCCGGTTAGTAATGAGACTAAATAAGATGATTGTAATAGTTACAGATATTAATTATTACATTTTTTTCAAACCTTGTTACAGTCGGGTCAAGGTTTCTAATTGTATTTTTGATTATTACAATGCATTCGTTGTTTTTTAAACTGCGTAACTTATAGGCCACGATTTTGTAATTAATTATTGAAATTGGTCCATTACTTTCGTTACAGAGAACCTAATGTTACGGTTTTTTATTAGCTCGATTCTGGCAAGTTACAACACTCATCAACTGCTTGTATTTTATTTTGAACAAAGGCAAACTAAACATTTCACTTCATATAAATAGCATTAACTTAAAGAAAAAGGAAAACTTTTTGGAGTAGAGAAAAATAATTAACAAAAAATCAGCAATCGGTATTCTTTAAAGTGCTTATTTGGCGAATGAACTACTTATTCGTCAATTTGCGTCACCCCGCCCTAATAAAACAGTCCATACGACCGATGCAACTTTCTTCTCAATACCACCAGAACTTGAACTGAACTACGCAATGTACAGCGGAACCATTACGTTACTAGATGTTATTCCACAGATTAATTAAATGATATGGGCGTCAAACGATGTCGGCAACAGTGAAAACTTATCGTCTATCATCATAAATGTGATTACGTCTTTCTGTTTAACATACACAGCTGTGCGGGAACGTCTTAACAAAAAAACCACTGTACAAAAACCGTAATGTAATCTCAAAATGGAAATAAATGTGTAAGTGGTCAACAGGTGTGTTAGATACGCCCGGAGGCGGTATGGTTGCGTGTGGTAGACCAGTTGCGCCAAGGATAGTCAGTGAGACCATTTTACAAAATGATAAACAGTTTTCCATCAAACGTCTGAATAAGTTAAAGATAGGGCTGTCAGTTTTATGATAATATCGTAGATGAATTTCCAAGAATTGTATTTGTCGTAAAAAGTTATGATGGGACAATAATCTGAGGACGATAAATGTAATACTAAAATTCTCGTCCTATTGAGAAATTGTGGGTTAGTGTTTAGAGTCTCGAAATTGTGTCGTAAGCCTAAAATGTCGCAAATAATTGCTGAATTTTAAATTGTCTCAATTTCAGTTAACTGAACGTTGATGGAGAGAAAATGTACAGATGGTCTTGTTATATAATCATTTGTATGTAATTGCTCGAGAGGAAGTTAATTCAGATTTTATTATGGCCGTGGTAACGAAGCCAACGGCTACAAATATACAGGCCTTCATTCGAAGCACATACTCCTTCAAATTTCATTAGTACGCACTTTATTTCAAGACGCTACATTCTTTTGTTTTACTTTGCAATGTTAGAGTAATTGTCATTAAAAAATTGTAAACTAACGTACAATGAATGAAGTTATGAAGCTCCAGAAGTTAGAAATTATTGAAAAAAGTTGCTTTAACTTCTTTGATTACAGACAAAAGTCTCTATCATAGTGCTGAAAAAAATGTTTTTCATTAAAAAATATTAACATACATGATAAGGTTACTTCCGTGCTAAGTATAACCACTCAACAACGACGTTATAGCTCACAGCTGCTTACATCTGAATATCTAACAGTAATAATACTATCAATGAATCTAAAGTAATCAATGCGACCTCATAATCTAAGCAGCCCACAGCTCAAACAGTCCCTTAAAGCGAGGTAGTTCATTATTTCAACACCTAAATCTGCATCCAGGAGATAGACCCAGTGTTCAACTTCGTTAGCTTCCAGTTCGCAATCATTTCACTTTCTAATAAAGTCGTCTAGACACCCACACAACCACTCCAATATGATAATATCGAGCAATGCTAATCACACGTGATAATAATGCCTTGTCTGCACTTATGTAATTATTCTAAGTTTGATGCAAATTTCATCTAAGACGAAGATTATTTAAATTCAATTTGAGAATTCGAATTTTGAAACTTGTATTTTTTTTAAATATACAAGCAATAGATCAAAGCTTGTTCTTTTTATGATCTCTAATTACAGAATATAGTCTGTAGTTTATGTAGCATAAAGCTTTACGTAAACTAATATAGTTGTTTTAAATTTACAGTATACAAGTATTTTATCATTGTTTACCATCTCTATTCATTACAGCAGAAACGCTGATTATGAGTTTAGATATTAGTGAGCAATTTTATCCAAAGCTCAGTTCTATTTAAATTTAAGTAGGTAATTTTAAGTTGTTTGGATAATGTTGTTTTATTCATAGCTACATAACGGAAAACTTCGACTACAGAACTACTTTTAATAATTTCAAAAGCAAAATTTGTGTGTTACGTTATTAGTCCCAAACAAAGTTAAATTTTTTGTACAATAGTTCCTCTGTTTGTTCACAGACTTGACCGCCATCTTATACAGGCGCACGCGCAGCCTGCTGCAGCATTCCACTGTGAACTCTGTAACCGCGCATACAGCTCCCGAGCTCTACTGCTGCGCCATCGAGCCCTTACACATACTGACATAAGGAAATATCCCTGTGAAAACTGTCCGAAGGTAAGATAATTTTACTTATTAAAACTCTTTTGGCATGAATAAGAACCCCTAAAATTTAAGGAATACTTTATTTCATTTAAATTCCAAAGTGAAATGAGCAACGTTCCAAAGTCAAAGTAAAAACACCTGATGAAATAACCTCCCATTCAAAAGAACATCTTTCAATAGCCAATCTAACTTTGGCCATTGATAGATTCCTAAACCGTACCGTCAAGCCCTAAACCGGCCCTGAAACCTGACATTTCAGGTATTTACCGATCCTTCCAACCTGCAGCGCCACATTCGAGCGCAGCACGTCGGGGCCCGCAGCCACGCTTGTCCGGAGTGCGGGAAGACCTTCGCCACCTCATCAGGCCTGAAGCAGCATACCCACATCCACTCCAGCGTCAAGCCATTCCAGTGCAAAGTCTGCTTTAAGGTTAGTACTTATCTTGAGGTTCATTATCTTCTTTCCACACAAATTTAACTCATAATTAAGTTCTTGCATATTTAATTAATGTCAAACTATTTAAAAGAATTATTCATACAGTACAAAACCAAATTAGACTTGATGAGTCTGACGTAATTAATTTTATTTTTATTATTTTCAGGCTTACACTCAGTTCTCCAATCTGTGTCGACACAAACGAATGCACGTCGCTTGCCGAGCCCTCGTCGAGTGCGGCAAATGTGGACAGTCCTTTACTTCCTACGCCTCTCTCACAAAACATAAGAGGTTTTGCGATACTGCATCTGCAGCCAACGTTAATCTACGAGGACAGTTACCTCAGGGTCTTCCCCAAATACCATCCTTACCAAATCTTACAATGAATACGAATAATAGCAACCCGTTCCCAATGTATCGTGGGCCAGCCTTGCCTTTGCCGTACAATACCTTTGCTCACTACCCAGCGCTAATCTCCGCTGCTGCAGCTGCTTGCCCGCCAGAATTCTTCAACCCGTTATTATTCAATGTACAAGGAGCACGTCTGGCCATGGAACAAGAAATGGCTCTATCCAGCGCCAGCATGGCAGCTAAACAGCAAGAAGGTCGCATGTCCGTCAAAAGCATCGACAGCTCAACTTCTATCGATGACAAAAAGAAAGATAAATCATTTGAAGAATATGACTCTAAAACCAATGACACTTCTGATATTGAAAATAAAGCTTCAAGTCATTTTGCAAGGCATTCTCCGATTTCAACCGATGATGTGATTTCACAGCCACGACCTTCTCCAATCTTGCAACTACCAGCTCCATTACCTTTTACCTTCGAAATGAAACGTAAATCTCCATTTAGCTTGGAACAGCCCCGAAACAAACTTAAGCCTCAAAACAATCACGCCACTAATAGTAAACCATCGCCAACACTTCCCAAAGATTTGAGTAAGAATATTTCGATTGAAGAAGATAAACGATCAATTTATTCTGACGAAGAAGAAACAAAGAAAGATCAAGGTGATCAGCCACTTGACTTGTCGGTTGGTCGTAAGCAAAGTGACAAAGACTCGGAGGCAGACAACGACGATCGTTCCTTTCGTAACTCTTCGATCAAGTCCTACTCTCCACCAGAGAGTCCAATTGAAAGAAATTCCAAGACTCCTGAGAACGACACCACGGATGTCGATGTGGAGGCAGTAGAGACAAAAAGAGAAAACTCGCCGATTCAGCAAGTATCGCCGATAGCGTTTCCGATGCCAGTTCATCCTCAGCATAATAGCAGTTTGATTGACGCTATGTATCGCCCTCGATACCCTCCCTTCCATTCCACGGACTCCATTCTGAATCCGACCCATTCTCCGTACGTGCCGAGTCCGTTTAATTTTTTATCCCCTCTTCTCGGCACTGATGGTCCGGACAGGCAACAGAGCGCTTACGCTAAGTTTCGTGAATTGAGTGCTGGGTCTGGAAAACTCAGAGACAGATACGCATGCAAGTTCTGCGGAAAAGTGTTCCCAAGAAGTGCTAATTTGACTCGACATTTACGCACCCATACTGGAGAACAGCCCTACAAATGCAAATATTGCGAGCGCTCGTTCTCGATTTCATCTAATTTACAACGACATGTTCGTAATATTCATAACAAGGAGCGCCCTTTTCGGTGCCCGCTGTGCGATAGATGCTTCGGCCAACAAACGAACTTGGATAGACATTTGAAGAAGCACGAAGCGGAGGGTGGTGATTCTCCTAGTTCAGCTGACACTGAGCGAGAAGACACGTATTTCGATGATATAAGATCGTTCATGGGGAAGGTGACATGCTCTCCTGGGGCGAGGACTCCTCCCACGACTTCCCCCCACGCAGCCACCCCTCACCCCCCGCACCGCTCTGCGCTGGCGATCTCTACATAGCCATCAGTGTATCCCTTACCACCTCCGCCTCCTTTGTGGCCGCACTGTTTTGAATGACGTCATAAACAATGAACCAATTAGGTTGAATCGAGGTCATTCTACAGATATTTTATAGAATCACGTGAGGCAGGACTTGAGTCTCAAAACGCATAACTCGTAGGTACGTACATGGACGTCTCTCTATACAAGCTTATATTGAGAGCAACTTAGTATCTGACGAATAGCTTAGGAGTTTTTTCTCGTTACAATTCAGGTATTGCTAGCTAGTAACACTCTAATTACATTACATGACAAATATTTAAGATAATGTAAGTAATCACAGGTGCATTTTCTAGTTTTATTGCCGGCGATATCGTGCTGAGTTTTTATTGGACATTAAATAACTTAATACTTGTTCCTAATTTAGTTTAACGACATTTTTGATCTAAATTTCACTACAACGTAATGTATTCTTTGTATAAAATATATCGACGTAGCATATTCTGTAAATATATTTACTTAAATAGGTTAAGAATTTGTGCAAAATTAATAATTGGTTATTAAGTTATTACAATTATTGTAAATTAAATTTAAATTAATATATTTTACATATTTATGACATAATACTTAATATCTGTGTCTACTCGGTATTTTAATGCCGAAGAAATCAACGATATCTTGATAACATTATCAATTACAACTTAAGTTAAATGCGTAGCTTAGGAAAACATAAAAATTGAAGTAAAATATATTTAATTAGTAAAGAAGTTGGTTCTTTCAGTATTTGTAGTCAAAATTCTACCAAAGTTTTTTTTCTTTAAAATATTACAAATGGGTTTCTATTAGTTAAGAAAAATTGTTACAAAAATTGTATTACTGTAAAAACATTGATATTGTTATGTTATTTAAAATAGTTTGTAAATATATAAAATAAAAACGTAAGAGCATATCAAAATTATGTACTATAAATTAGTTATTAATATAATATTTTCAGCTCAAATTGTTATTATCTAAAAGTTAAAAACAGTTAGACACTTTACATTTAAACACACGTCTATCATATCTACTACTTAATTATAAGTGCAAGTAATTTTAATAAATAAAAATGCGTTTAAATGATAACAAATGTATTATAGAATCAACAAACGCCTGCATTCTTCAATTCTTAACTTGTAATAACATAATTGATAGCAATTTTAATCCTCTTTGAATTAGAAAAAATGTATTACTGTACTAAAAGTGATATAAATAGAGTTTGACATATCACCAAGCACAAAATTTAAAAGCTCATTAATTTATAGAAACCAAGTATTATGCAACGTTTTCGTATTTTTTTAGTTTTTTCTCTTTCAGACTTTATTTCGAGGTAGGAATGTCTAGTCTACAAAAAAGTAATTTTATATATTTTTTTAACTATCTTTAAAACATGCCTAAATCTCGTAAAGTCTACTGAGGGTCTCAAATTAATGCATTATACTTGTTTACTTTTTTAACTTGAGCTACTTTGTCAAATTGTTACAACACTTAAGCTAATAGTTATTTTATCTACGATTACATTAAAGTTTATTGTAACGAATTAATAATTAAAAGTGTACAATTACAATTATTTTTTTATTTATTTTTTTCGTTCTACGGTTTTAGTTTTCAACAGACTTCAAAAAAAGAAGGATGTACTCAACTCGTCTGTATGTTTGTTACATCATAACTTTTGACTGAGTGAACCGATTTTGATGATTCTTAGTTCATATGATGTAGAATACTTTCTATTTGGTCCCATATTGAGTGCTTCGTGATTTTTTTTAAATATGTAAGAATTCGGAGATCGTTTACCTTGAGAACCTTCTACTTCAGCCAAAGTTTTGATGTGACCTCGGTTTTTTCAATGAATGAATCAATGAATGAATGATTTATTTAAAAGTAACACAGACTCAATTTGTTAGTATATAAATGCTTACAGACTATATTAATAAATATTTAACTAGGTACATATAAAACTTTAAACAAAAACAGTCTAATTTACAAAGGCCACTCCTGCACCATTCCCCCCGCAATGGCACAGGAATGCTTTAAATAATTCGAATCTGCATTCGTTGATTATGGTAATAATACCTACCATAGACTATCACATCACTAAAAATAATATGAGTAAGTATACCTTTTTATTATTATAGGTGACCAATCTCACCTGATCGTAGCAATTGGCGTTCCCAAGTGCCTACCCAACTGCCTACACCAAAAAGAGGGAAACAGGCGTCAAATTATATAGTGTATGTTAAGTAATTGACTATGAGGTCGAAAATGGAGCACACGGGCTTAGAAAGCACTGGTTCTTTATAACCCTCGGCTGAAGCAGAAACTATAACTTTGTAGTGCTACCACATCACCACAGAGGTTGTCATAAGGTCCTGGAGATCCTTCCAACGAGTGAATGGAATGGTAGTAACATAAACGCTACTGTTGGCGGAAGGATGATGATAATGAAAAAGTTATGAAACATCAAATTTTATTTAAGATAACCTAAGATCTGGGGACTAAAATATGATTAAATAAAACACTTTTTAACCGGATTTATCGCGTACATTTATATTTTAAATTTTAACTCGACGTTTCGGTGTCTTTGCAGACCCCGATCGCTTCAATAAAAACAATATTTAAACCTTATTCAAAAATAAGTCAATATCTGCTCAGTTAAATGCAGCATCCCTTTACAAGACCCAGGCGTTTACAAGATTGACTGTGGCTGTGGGCTTTCCTACGTTGGTCAAACCAAAAGAAACGTATCAACCCGCGTAAAAGAACACATAGCTGATATTAAAAATCGAAGTGCTTCAAAGTCAGTTTGTGAGCATTCCATGGCAAAGCCCAACCACTACTTAAGGTTTGACTCTGTGAAAATTTTATCTAGAGAGAAACCATTACATTCCTAGAATGATCAGAGAAGCGGTTGAAATTAAAAAATACCCTAAATTCAATAGAGAAGATGGTTGGAAACATTAAATCTAATATCCAGCAAGCTGCACGACCTAAACTCAAGATACTGTCAGCTCGTTTTGTGTCAATCCAGAACGCTACGCTGGAAGACTGAGAAACAGATGGAGATGATGATGTATAACTTTTTCCATCTATCAATCCGACGCTTGACACCTCAGTCGCTCGTGACCACGGGGTCTGCAAAGACACTGAAATGATGAGTTAAAATTTAAAATGTACGCGATAAATCCTGTTAAAAGTTTTATTTAATAGTATGAATAGCGAAAACTTAAGACAATATTGAGTAAAATATTGTCGAATAACGTATTTTAGTTCTCGAACTAGAAAAGGTTAGGAAAGATTTCTCGGATTTAGAAAAGACAAGAGATCCGTAATTAATAGCAAAAGGAAAGGATTTTTTTATTTGTACATAGGTACTTTGAATCAATAAGTTTATTATAGATCGATGTAGGTACGTGGTCACCAAACTTTTGAG
This sequence comes from Stenoptilia bipunctidactyla, assembly GCA_944452665.1. Lineage (NCBI taxonomy): Eukaryota > Metazoa > Arthropoda > Insecta > Lepidoptera > Pterophoridae > Stenoptilia > Stenoptilia bipunctidactyla. The sequence goes on along the minus strand of OX101740.1, from coordinate 14,261,276 downwards.
ATTACATTTTAAAGTTTTAATTTCTTTTTGTAATCTTATGAGTCTGATGGAACGCTATCCCTTTCATTGAAAAGATTTATTTCTCTAAATTTCCTGTAAAAATGAATCTAAGTAAATAGTACAGATCCGGTACTTATCAACGATATCGTACATACTTGAGTACTGGAAACAAGAAGAAACGACTAAGAAATCCTACTTCGGACATTATTCAGAGCAACCTAGTAAAATCGTGACCTTTAGGAAAGATTCCAATCTGCTGGTAGGTACAATATTATATAAGTTCCTTTGGAGTCCGTTATCAGTGAAAGCAAGGGCACAGCAAGGACGCAGATAAGTCAATTACGCTTATTAAAGTGGAGACCGCTTGCTGCGCCCGCGGTACTGTATTGGTGTAAAGGATCTTGTAGAATAATCGAGTTTTTGAATTAAGAAATCATCTATATTTCACAGAAAAAAGAACATTTGTTCTTTTTTTAAACTTTGATGATTATGGAATTATTTTTTGCTTTTGAATCGAAACTTCTTTTATTATATATTTTTTTATGCCATAACACGTCCATAATATTATGTCCTTTGAAATCTTACATAAAACGCCATTTTCGATAAATCTGTTAAAGTATTAATTGTACCAATGAAATGTAAAGGCATTGGAACATTTCAATGGGCTGAATTATAATTTTGAGAAGTTATTTGGTATGTGTGAGTCCAAAATGTCATTTCGTATTTTAAATGTACTTACAAATTATGTTTGTTAAGAGTTTTAGATATGTATTGTCTCTTATAGCAATATATGAACATCTAATTACTCAAGATAGTACGAGTAACGTAAACATAAAATATATAGATATAATATGATTGCACCTAGTCATAAAATTTATAAATAGGTGCAGCTAGATTGTACCGAAATGAGGAAATATTATAAGTTATTAACTTAGCTGCGTCATAGTTTCCTAGAGCAGTAAAAAATATTTGCAACATCTTAGGTGTGGTGATAGTAATAGATCTTCTATGACTCTGTATAAAATTATTGCGAAGAATATTTCTGTGAAAACATTTCCAATCCAATCTGTATATTACTGATATAATACCTATAAATAAATAGTAAATAATAATAAATAAAATCCCTAGACAAGCACACCAACTACATGGCCCCAAAAGTAAGCATAGCTTGTGTTATGAACTAGGGGAGAACCTAGAATACAAATACATAAAACACCAATTTATTTTTATCGGTGACTAAATCCACGTAGACCTCAATTTCACCTGATGGTAATTTTTAACCAGATTATATTGTTTATACAAATATTTATATGTTTGCCCTCTATGTATTCTCTAACCATTGAAACGATTGTAATTAAGTTTTTTTGGGGATAAGTACGCCTGCGAAGTTTTCCGGGTCTCAAAATCTACATAAATATATATGTATTTCAGAGGAGGAGCGGACGCGCTGAGGTTCAGATTAAGTAATTTCTATATAAAAAGTTATAATTGATACTGATTTTGCAGTAGCATAAACGAATGTATTGACAGCTATAGAGAGCTATTTTAAAATAGAAACGACTTAAGAAAGGAGTTTTTGAAAAAGAGATCGGGTACAAAAATGCAAATAATTTTTAAATTAAGAATCTAATTATACTGTATAATGTAAGGAATCCTTAATAAGTAGGCGACTAATCGAGATAGATCTAACTCGAGCCATTGTTCGGGCAGAGAAGAAAATCTTTTGTGCTCTTTATGTAGTTTGTACTCAAGATATTGGTAATAAGCGCGGCCCAGCTGCGGCTGGTTAAATAAATTACTAACCATTTAACTAATTTTATTTCTATTTAGGACTTGCAACTGTTTATAGAACGGTTAAAAGGTTAAAGGTTGTTTTGAACAAGGTTTTAAAATCAAGTAAGGAACGACTTGGATGAAACGGCAGGTGTTATTATCAATTATTAACTATTTTTCTTTTTATTCTCAAATTTTTTAACTTGATGTCAATTTGCACCCAAAAGGAGCCGGATACTACAGCTAATTATTTAGTTTGTAAAACTTTTATACAAAAGTTTGTCCAATTAATGTGCGCCGGACTTTTTGCGCGTCGTGTGCGTTACTGCATATAATTGCATAGGTTCTATTTTCACAGACTAAAAAGTGCGTCACGGATAGTCTGTCGTCTGCGCTGCACCTAATGATGTGGGAGGAAGAACACATGTCAGAGGTAGCGATAGTAATGTGTTTGTATGACTTGATGGTAGCGGTAATAACAATGGTATAGAGGGCGCTAAAAGCAATGAGCGCGGTCGCAGTTATAACTTTGGATGATGATGGCGACAAGTGACATAGAAACGGATAGGGAGGCTAGGTATTCGGACGCATCTCAAACCAGGGACTGCATATAAAATTTTTAAATACTACTAGTAAAATTTCATTACCCTTATTAGTGTACTGCTTCATCAAACACAATAACTGTACAAGTTATGAAAATCTAAATTTATTAAATCAGTACCCTAATAATGTATACCGGATTCATTTCTGTAGATGCTTTTAGTACAGAAATATTTTAACCGATTTAATTTCGGTACCGAAACGTATAGGTCAGCATATGTACCTACGCTTCATAGGCTTCAACTAAACTATCGAACATTCTACAGTTATTTAAAAATAAAATTTTAATATCAATATTAATATTAATACCGGAAAATTTCAGTTAACTGAAAAAAAAATCAGTTATGCTAATAATAGAAAAGGTACACGAATTATTTCAGTATGAATTCCTGTACTGTTATTTTTAAATACAACTAATTTAACGGTACGACGCGACGCGACGTCATACAGAAAAAAAATGTACAGAAATTCATACCGATATGCAGTCCTGGTCTCAAACTGAGGATAGTAGCTCGGTGTTAATAAGATTTAGCAATGTTATTCGAATTGTATCACAGGTTGTGTATCATACGGTATCACAGGTGAAGCAACCTTCAGCGCGGTAGTTGTATACAGTAGTCGTTAGGGTTTGAGAGATACCATCTTGGCGCCCTGAAAATTCTGGCATCCACCACCCAGCACTGGGCCAGCTTGGTGCATTATGGTCTATACCTCCTCGTCACCCAGGGGAGAGACTCATGCACTGCAGTGGGCTCATTACAAAGAGTAGTTGATGGTGATGATTCGAATAAAGCTGGGGTTTTCGCAACTCTCTCAGTACTAAGTAGTTGTCCAGAGATTCATTCTATCGTGTTTCTAACCCTCATGCTTCGGCTACACTACCGTGATATGCCAGTAATTATTGCCATAACTTAAACAACACCTAGGTGTAACCACGATTTACGGCCATAATTTTACAATGCCAATCAATATGGCAAATGGCGGTAGGCAATAGCTCCGGCGGCGGTCTTTTTTCGCACATCAAAGAAAATTACCGCAGTAATTATAGCGTTTGTGGCCACACTACCGTTTGTCCAGTGTGCAATATGAGCTCACCGGCGACGCACGTATCGACCGACATGGATTGGTCAAATTAAAAAGCGCTAGAGTTTTTATAATTATTCCAATCCGAACCGTCTCTTTGGGATACCCTTTTTTTCTTCTTTTAGCTTTGTTGAAATTTAAAAGATTCATGTAAAAATAAATGGCACTCATAAAACACAACACCGCTGCAGCTTCGACCTCCATCTTGAAAAAGTGATATTTTCCGCCAAATTTATTGACATATCACGGTAATTTAATGCCATAATTTTTGCCGGTAGACGGTAAAATTATTGCGGTAACAGCCCGGTAGACGGTAAGGTAGTGTGGCCGTAGTATCAAGCTTAAGAACCCAATTGGTGTTTACTTGAACAAGTCTTCCTTTACATAATCTTTACGATAGGATATTCTTAGTTGATCGCGAAGACCTTATTCGATTCAGTTGCTCAACTCCTTTACATCTTAAAGCGTTTTCACACTTTTTTGAACGATAATATACCCTGTAATGTGTACATGTTATGTATGAAAAAAATATTCACAAAAATTTACTATATAACCAAACGCTGTGTAAAGATAAAAACATGATTTATGAAAATTGGTTTGATAAAAAAAAAGTCACAAACATAACACTAATTCCCCCATTTCAAACGGATATTTCTACGAAATGCCATTATAGATTCATGTAAAAGTTAAATAAAAACATAAAGCGGACTTTTCTTAACCGATGGGTAAAGCCAATTGGAATAGTTTTTATATTTTTTGGAAAATAAATTATTTAAACGTATTTTCATTTTCTCACGTCGAAAAAATTCATTGGCGATATCTGGGCGGGAAGTATGGAAGTACGCACCGCGCTACAAAAAGCCTTTAACTCATGAGATCTATCTATCTCTAGTCAAACGAAAGATTTATTTAATTATAATTTTTTACATTAATTAAACGGTAAAGTAATAATCAACAAATGCAGAGCATTAAAAAAACGGACTTCACTTCAACACTTTGGCCGACTAATAGTGTCATCCACGTAAACATTCTCCGAAATCATACATATTGTTTCAAAAATTTGAAATTTTCAATGAAGTACCCAACCGATTTCGTTGAAATTTATATGGGACCAACTATGAAGTATCCTCTATCATATGAACTGAGAACTTTTAAAATCAATTCATAATTGTCTGAAATATCGTGTAACAAAGACACAAAAAAAAACATACAGACGAATTGAGAACCTCCTCCTTTTTTGGAAGTCGGGTGAAAATTTATTAAAATAGTAAAGTAGAGTGTAGCTACCTGCTTTTTGTATTCCTTTTGCACAAATGGATTTCATGGTTAAGTGCCCTAAAAATAATTACTTATAGAGTTTGTTAAGAAGTATGGTGGTTAAAGTTATTTGTCAGACTTTTATGCAAATAATCATATGATATTAAATAAAACCCTTTCTAACCGATAAGTGTCGCTCTTGACCACGGGTTTGATAAGAAATCAAAATGTCAAGTTATTTAAAATGTAATTATACCTTCGCGAAAAATCCGGTTAAAAAGTGTTATTTAATAGTATGAATCGCGAAAACTTCTATCTAGACTAGCTTCCGGCATTGCCAAACACAATGCGGTATCCTAATTTACACCCAGATCAAACAAACTTTACTTTAGTTGGTTTCTGAAACTAACCGGGCTGGGTCTCGAACCTAATATTCTCTTATCTTAAGCGACCACTCAACTTATGCTCCACGAAGGCCTTCATAGATTACTTTTACCTGAAATTATTGTTATGCTTTTTCATTATCCTACTAAGTAATTTAAGTCCATAGCAAAAACCTGCTGCTAATTATTAATGCTGCTGAATTGAAAGAGTTTGTTATTGTCCAACAAAGTTTTTTTCTATTTGTTAAACTTTACAAATATCAAATATTTTATAGCTCTTCAGTCCCTAGTGGATATGCGTGTCTTCTTAGACGACTCATCCAAATGGACCCCGCTTGGTGGTGTAGTCAGGATATGCCTATTGACTACCCTTCATATACCGCCAAGTATCACCACTCCTCTGCGGTGATGTGTTCCGGCAATATTTTTTGAAGAGCCAAGTTCTTCTTCGTCGAAGTCGTCGTGGCGCCGTGGTTACTGTGTGTATCATACGATATCGCAGATAAAGCAACGTTTGGTGCGGTCGGTGCTTGGATGGATGACCGCCGACCATTCATTTCTCACGACGACTTCCGTACTTCGGAGGGCACGTTAAGCAGTCGGTTCCGGGTGCTGTAAACTTGTATACAGTAGTCGTTAGGGTTTGTCAGAAGCCACTTTGGCGCCCTGAAAATTCTGACATCCACCACCCAGCACTGGGCCAGCTTGGTGGATTATGGCCTATACCTCCTCGTCACGTGCAGTGGGCTCATGAATAAGTAGTATCCAAATCAACTTGAAAAACAAGATACATTACGGTACTGGCAAACGGCGTTTAGTAAAAAACAAGCGCCCGTTCCTAAAATTAATTTGAATATCTACTTGAATTTTTTTTAAATTGTGAACTATATGTTTTTATTTTGAAATTCATCTCCAGTTTTTGTTGACGGTACTCATCTAGTACTCTGAATAAGGCGTTGCTTTCCTAGAATCCTCGCGACACTACAGCGTGACACAAATAGTCGCCCGCAAATAGTCGCCCACACTCCTTATTAACCAAGGTTTACATGATGACTTTAATAAAACCTTAATATAACAACTTCAAAGCAGACTCCTCGATTAGATTGGATATAAGTACAAGATGTTCCGTTGATTTCCCATGACATGTTAATGGGATCATATTATAGAATCAAATAGCATGTAAATAATTTTTCAGTTGCTTTTTTGTTTTAATTTTTACATATAATTCAATTAGGTCAAAACATCTTATGTAAAACACATTTTTTTCTATCCCTTTTTTTATCGCCATTCACAGGTACAGTTCGCAACGTTTTGCGTTGTATATTGTATGCAACGTTCCTCAACGTTTAAAATGTTTTGTTGTTTATTGTATGGATTCAGTGACACGCGTCTATTGAATTAATGTTAAAGAGATTTAACAAGGGTGATAATTCATGAACTCATTATAATGATATCTTGGAAAGTATGCACTTTTGAACCACATATTCTTTGGCAAAAAGTATTATTTTTTAGTAAGGAACAAAACCTCAAAGTTATGGGATACCAAAAAGAACACCTTATATAATTGCGAGGAATATTCACTCAATAAAATAAAAAATACTAGGAAGCACCTGTGACATTTCACTAGGTATAAATCTATAATAATTTATTAAATATAGAAAGCTTTTTAAATCTTCCTCTAAAGTAAAAAAATGAATAATAAAAAATTGCATAACCTTACCAAAGTTTTGTTCAGATATGATTGCTCATAAATATCATTGTATGTATATGCGCTTATGTTCCATATAATCTACTGAAAAAAAATGTTAATTATGTACAAAAATGAATAAACATTACTAAAATATGAGATACTTATTACAAAACTACACCATTTTCGTTTATTTGCAAAAAAAGTTAGGACTGATTTTAAAATAATACCCACTCACATAATATTTTCTTATAATATTTTGGTTCAATGAAGCTTAAGAAGAAAAGAGAAATGTAGCGATATAATTGCAACTTTATTTATTAATGTAGCTCTGACTTGTATTCTATTGTGTTTATTTTTTGTTTGTTTGTAATGTGTTTAAAATGAAATTTTAATGTTATAAAAACCTGTCATAAAATCAACTAAACCAACATAACAGACAAATCACTGAGATTATATGTTTCTGAATTGTAAACTAAAATATTAAAAAAAATACATCGAAACACCAAAGTTGACAAAACCAACTGCATGTAAACCGGGTGCCTGCACCATTGTGTGTCCCTCACCGGCGCCAAAGCCCTCCTTGCACAATTGGGTGCTCCTACAAGAAATGTGTCCTATTAGGACTACTTTACAAATGTCATACAGTCAAGCCCTTACCTGGATGTATGGTGGAAATAAAGTGGGTTGCATGTCACACCATATTGTGCTGTATGGTCGTGTGCTAATAAATGGATAGTTCTTTTGGGCAGTTTCTAAATAAAATAATAAATAAGTTATTTTTGTTTTGTAGATAAAGTCTAAGGTTATGAAAGTTTTGTTAATCTGAGTGCTATGGTTTCTTTTTATAAGCTGTATTCGCGGATTTCGCAAAATTTCATTCGCATTTAAACAACGTGAAAATAATGGACATAAATACACAGACTTACTTTTGGTTTTGTAATACATGGGCGATATAGGTGTACCAAAAAAAATATCGAGGTTAATTTTAATTTTAGACTAAAATTGGTTTAGGAAGAAACATGCTCTCAGATTGATTATGTCACGTGCTTAATAATAGTTTATGATTAATTTGAAAGGTATCAGTCTTCATCCCATAAATGCCTGTATTCTTAACTCTAGGTTAACTTTTTTGCAATTTTATTAATGTTCCTTAAACAACAAGAAAAATCTCTGTGCATATCAGGAAAGGATAGCCCCAAGAATTTTAAAATGCATAAGTTAAAGTGCCAAGGAATATTTTTTTAGTTTTTTTAATAAGGTAAACACACAGATTACGATCAATCAAGTTAATTTAGAAAAAATGCAACCCTAGACGTGCTTACACGGCAACACAAGCAGTTATAGAACAATAAAGTTAGTAATATATTAATATTAGCTATTACCTATACATATACCTCGTAAAGCTACTTGATCAGCACTCCATTGTGAACAAAGTAACAATTACTAGTAGCAAGTAGCTGTATATCTTCAACTAAGGTAAGTGTTAGCTATTAACCACTCCATGATTACTATTGTTCTGGGATACTCTTTAGTAATCCGCTGTGTATCTTCTAACTAATATTTATAATTAATTTATAAACATATACGACGACCGGCTGGTGTAGCGGTAACATAAATTGCCTTCTATGCCAGAGGTCTTGGGTTCGAATCCCGGCGGCGGCGGATATTTGTGTGATGAACACAGATATTAGTCGTCAAGTCATGGATGTTTATATGTTTATTTAAGTTTATTCCAATAAAAAATATGTATTTATTCAATACGTATGTTTATATATTTCTTAAGTATATCAATTATCTAGTATCCATATCACAAGTTCTTTAAGAAACTTAATTTGGGTTAGATAATGCTGTGTGAGTGTCAGAATTATTTATTTATTTATTATTTATTTATATACACCCTGTATATGTTTATAATACCTTCACGGAGGTATTCTAGTACCCATAAGTATTACAGAAAACATGAAACATTATATAGGGTTGGCGGGACACCCTGTAGAACAAACAAAAGAGATTTTCGTCGTGTTTTAATTTTGTATGAATCAAAAAGTGCATGAAAAATATATTAACAAAACTCAAACTTTTTTCTTTTTTATTTACCTGCTCCAATTATAATTTTAACTGAAGTACTCCAGATGACGGTCTTAATTTATGATTACAAAAACGTAATTCAATTCTATGTATTAAATTTAATTTAATGAACCTGGTAAATAATATGATATAAAGTTTGAAAAATAAAAAAAAGTACAGCGGTAAAGCGAATATCTACAGAAATTTCTTCCAGCAGACTTGCCCGAATGGAGAGTTTGATAAAAATCCAATTTTAGTATCAAACTAACAATACTATACTAATATACTTATAATTTATGAACAGTAAGAGAACTTAAATTGCTTGTGTCAATTGAATCATTGTAGAGAAAAGAACTGTCCCCGAAATCCTTTTCTAAAAAACAGGTAATAATTTTGACGTCACAATCATGGTCCACTTTTTTCATATGATACGAGTATTAATAATAATACAAAACAATTTATTTTTTGGGGACTGAAAACTGCTCGCGTCCGCAAGGTTTAGCCCTCGATGCCTTGTACGTGGTCCCTGGGTGGCGCTAAACGAGCGGTATCATCTGGTGGTAGGCTTCGGCCGCGGCTTGTCACCACCCACTAGACAAAACCATGCCGCCAAGTGACTTAGTCGCGTTCCGGCATGTTGTTTAGTGTAGCCATTTAGGAGGGTAGGTCTGAGTAATCGTGCTGCATTGGAGAACTGTTTTCAACTCGTAGGATAGTGACTCACCGGGTAACTCGTTTTGGAGGGTAGCGGGATCCGAAGCACGGTGCACCGCTGGCCGACCGCAGGTAGTAGGGGGCCCAAGTAGCATGCCAGCCACATGAGAAAGGCTCCATCGTGCCGGTTGGCGACCGGTTGGAGAGGACCCGATGGCGACCTCGGGGGGGTTCGGGCGTCCCCGCAGTCTCCAGGCGAGTTCCCTAATGGTTCGTTGTTCCCTACGAGTTGCTTGGTTCCATTTGCAGCGCTTCACTCAACTTCTATTCTCCTCCCTATTCACTCCACTACCAATTCACAATGAAAGGTCCTAAAAAGAGTACGGTTCAACAGCGGTTCCTCTCCCTTAAAGTGCACTTCTGTAACATCCGAGGAGTGCACTCCAATCTGAATGATGTCCACCACCATCTTGAGACGGAGAGACCACACCTACTCTTTCTAACGGAGACGCAGATCTGCGATCCGTCAGACTCGGCATACCTTGGTTACCCAGGCTATATCCTGGAGTCTCTTTTCCGCCCGCACGCCGGGGTGTGCATGTACGCCAGTGACGCGATCTGTTATCAGCGTCTCCGTTACTTGGAAGTGCCGGACCTTGCAGTCATGTGGGTTCACATAGATACTGGCCTAGACCAAGTGGTTTACGCCTGTATCTATCGTTCACATAGCGGAGATCGGGAGACAACGAGGCTTATGGAATACCTTGGCAATGCAGCAGATAAGATTCAGCAACGTTTTCCCACGGCGCAGTTGGTGTTTCTGGGGGATTTTAATGCTCACCACGGGCAGTGGTTATACCCGTATCAGGACACTGACCATGCTGGCAGAGAGGCTTTTAAGTTTTCGCTGACTTATGGTCTCTCACAGCTTGTTAACGAGCCTACGCGCATCCCCGACGTTGCTGGCCATACTGCGTATTGCTTGGACCTTCTGCTGACAACCGATCCTGACAGATACTCGGTGTCCGTCACTGCTCCTTTAGGGACATCCGATCACTGTATGGTGAAATCTGTATCGCTGTACTCGCCACCTGACACCCGCCCAAAAGGCTCCAGGCGAGTATGGCGTTACAAGTCAGCAGATTGGGATGAAATGCGACATTTCTTCGCATCTTATCCATGGCGGCAAACTTGTTTTACATCAACCGATCCATCGTGCTGCGCTGATGCTGTCTCAAGTGTGATAGTTCAAGCAATGGAGTACTACATTCCCCACGCTGACCTATCCCTTGAAACCAAAGCTTGCCCATGGTTTAATAGTGCTTGCCTTGCCGCTGAAAAGCGAAAGCGGGAAGCATACAAAGCCTGGGCAAATGCTCGCAGAAGTAAAGCCCTGGATTCGCATGAACTTAAGAAAATATACAACGCTGCCGCCAAGTCCTGCAAAAAGGTGATCAAAAGAGCTCGTTTTGCCCACATAGGCCGTATCGGAGACAGAATAGCAGCATACCCTTCGGGAAGTAAAGCTTTCTGGTCCCTTGCCAAGTCGGTCGAAACGAACTTTTGTCGCCCGTCGCTGCCACCACTGAGGAAACCCGATGGTTCTCTGGCCCACACTGCTAAGGAGAAAGCAGATTTATTTGCTAGTATCTTTGCGGAAAATTCTCGTCTTGATTGCCAAGGAAAAATCCCACCCCAATTACCTCAGTTCGGACCTACAATGGGTACCGTTCACATTCGCCAAAAGGAGGTTCTTAAATGCTTGCTGCACCTAGACGAGAACAAAGCTAGTGGTCCAGACGGTATTCCTGCAGTGGTCCTAAAACGCTGCGCAGCTGAGTTGTCTCCCGTTTTGACGCGCCTCTATCGACTTTCATTGGAATCGGGTAAGGTCCCCAAGTCCTGGAAGCTTGCTAACGTACAGCCAATACCGAAGAAGGGAAGCCGTGCCGATCCTGTCAACTATCGACCAATTTCAATCACCTCCATACTTTGCAAAGTCATGGAACGTGTATTGAATAATCGACTCCTGGCATACCTCGAGACCAACGAGCTCCTAAGCGATAGCCAATATGGTTTCCGCAACGGACGCTCGACCGGCGATCTTCTCGTGTATGCTACTCACTTATGGAGTGAGGCCTTGGAGGGTCATGGTGAAGCAATAGCTGTATCCTTAGACATTTCCAAGGCCTTTGACAGGGTCTGGCATGATGGTCTCTTAAGTAAGCTTCCAGCATATGGCATACCGATTAGGCTCTGCGACTGGATATCTGATTTTCTGAGGGAACGGTCAATTCGAGTAGTCTTAGATGGCTACTCCTCCGACCAAATGGCAATTAATGCCGGGGTACCTCAGGGATCTGTTCTCTCTGCAACATTATTCTTGCTGCACATTAATGACCTTTTAACACCGGGCATTATTGGTTATGCTGATGACAGCACTGTTGTAGAGAGATACGTATCCAATGCGCGATCGAGCCCCCGTGAAATCCAGAGTTTGAGAAAGTCAATGATTGAGCGCGTTGATTTGACCTTACGAAAAGTATCCGATTGGGGTGAGTCGAATTTGGTCAAATTCAACGCGTCCAAAACTCAGGCGTGTCTATTCTCCGCAAAAAAGAGCACCTTCACATTTACGCCCACTTTCCAAAATGTATCTGTCCCCATCACTGACCATCTAGGGCTTTTAGGCGTAACTGTAACATCCAGTTTGAACTTCGGTCAACAAATTGTGTCCATGGCTCAAGTAGCTTCGAAAAAGTTGGGAATCATCTCGAAGGTGCGGCGGTACTTCGGCACTGCACAGCTTCTAAACTTATACACAGCTCAAGTGCGATCATGCATGGAGTACTGCAGTCATCTTTGGGATGGTTCAGCCAAGTATCAACTAGAAGCGCTGGACTCCGTTGACCGAAGAGCCCGTAAACTTATTAACGACGTCGACCTTACAACCAAAAAACTGCAGACCTTAGAGCATCGTCGTAAGGTTGCGTGTCTAACCGTGTACTACAGGATACATTTTGGTGAGTGCGCCAGTGCTCTGTTTGAACAAATTGAACCCTCACCCTTTTACCTTCGGACTACTAGACGCAGACAGAACTTCCATCCGTATGTGGTAGATATTCCGAAAAGTCGAACTAAGCGCTTTGACAGTTCCTTTTTGATACGGGTCGCCAAGGTTTGGAATGAACTGCCTGCGTCTATTTTCCCTGACCAATATAGTCCTAGTACTTTTAAGCGTCGAGTGAATAGGTTTCTCGTGGATGGACGTGTACCACCTTAGTCTTCATGTTCACTTAACATCAGGTGTCATGGAAGACAAACGTCCCATCCATAATTTGTAAAAAAAAAAAGTCATTTACCAAGTAACAGACAATGTTAACAAAAATGTTGTGCAAATGAAGCGGTCAACTCGAAACGAGTTTGAGAAATTAAAATCAACTTTGCTCCGTTACACAATTGTAAATAAAAAAATGCACTACATTACAAAAATCACACGATAAATATTTAACGAAAGGTCATGTTATGAATTTTCGAAAGGAAATTATCGATAGTATTGCAATTACTCTTGATTCAGTTGAGTTTCATTGGAATTCGATGCAGACAATTAAGTGTTATATGAACTTGTATTTTGTGCATTTTTTATACCCCTCCATCATTACTGGAGTAATAAATCTTTTCTGTCTGTCCATCATCGTTAAGAACTTAATTAAGATCCTTTTGACATCAGTTTTGCTTTTAAAATCATGGGAAATCAAGTATGAGAATAAAACCATATGTTCGCTATACGAGTTAAAAATAAAATTCATTTTTTTGCAATTGAAGGAAGGCGGCTGATCGCAATCTCTGTTGAAATCAATTGATCAGGCAAAAATTAATAATGGATAGAAAATATGATCTTATCGTAGACTTCTATATTAATGGTTTACGATTCAATCCATTTTTGTGATAGCAGACGATTGATAGCAGTATAAGATTGTTTAGCGATTCGACAACTTTTTCTCTTTTACGCTGAATGGTAGCTTTTCTAAGAATATTTGATACACTTGAACCAAAAAAAGCTTAACCTATAAACTGAAGGAACTGCGCAATGTTCATTAAAAATTAATTAAAATGAGTGCAAAGCCTAGCAATCAGTCATTTGCTGAATATATTAGCTGCGCGTACGCATGCCTCCGCCCACAAATAAATCAATATTGTTATACTTTACATACCACATCCGTTTTAATTAATTCACTGACGCTGTACTTAGATTTAGATCATTTATGAATTGACGTCTCATAAATATTTTGTATAGAAGAATGTAATAGGCTGTATTTATACGCAGATGTGTTTATATATAGATATTACATCGAATATAGATAGTACTTCATGAGTAAAGACATAATAAAAATATAAACCATACCCAATTGGCAGTTGTACCGTTTCACGACCAACTGTCTCACAAAAGTGTAACGACACACAAAAGTAAACAAAAGAATAACGAAAAAAAAATCGCTGAGTGAATAGTCGGCCTTATCGCTAGGGAGTGATCTAATACAGGCAATCAACAGAGTGGTATGATCATTCTAGTAGAGTCTCACCTCGTTCCAAATTAAGGTTTATCTTTTTGAGTGTAAAAAAAAAACATTCACTAGATTGAGCAAAGTCTCTTTTTGAGTGCACTATAACAAACTATAATTGTAAAGCTTCCAAAATGCCGTGCATGGTTTCCATACAGCTGCCACTTACGATATTTACATCCGTACATATCTGTGCATACTCTATTGACGTATGGATATTTTTTTACACGGAATTCGCATCCGTAATGTGCGTAGGATCATTACGGTCGGTGAGTAAGAAAAATCCGGAATAGTCTCTGGGTGTCGTTTTGTTTCACTTTTTTATTAAATTAACTTCTTTAATTATTATCGGGAAGGCACTGTTCCGTGGGCTTACCGAATGAGTCATACTGAATGTGTGGGGACTTCTGTGATGCACATTTATGAATCCTATTAATAAAACCAGTTTGAGTTACAAAGAATAAGTAAATATGGGCCTCATTTCTGTTTTTTTTTTTTATAAATGATAGGAAAGTGTTTTGTTACCTATATGGAATTTTTATTTTTTATTTTTTTGCGACTAGAGTACGTTATGTTAAGATAATGAATTAAATAAATTATTAATTACCGTATTTTATCACATCAGCTATGAAGTTCCAAAGTAAGCTTTTAATAAGTTAATAAGTTTGAGACTTCACGGCGGAGATCCAGTTTAGAAAAGTTTGTTTCCATAGTTGACATAGCTGGGACTCGATCCCACCTTTCACACTGCAGCCGAACGCTCTTTCATTACACCACGAAGGCCGTTAGTATATCTCTTCCTATTATCCTATATTCCGTTCTTTCTTAAACTATATTATGTGTTTCATTTTGACATCTGTCGCCGTCATACCATTAAGCACATAAGCCAGTAATACTTGTACAGTATACAGTATAATAGTGAAGCAAGGAATGGTCCGAATGCAATGACAATATCTGGACGCAGTGAGAGCACACGCGAACTCGTGCTGAGGTTGCGACACCATGCCGCGCCCTGCTAGTGATGTGCCTTTGCTAGATTTATCGATATCGATTGGAAAACGGATAGGTATATTTAATATGACAGATGTTAAGTTAAAATAGTTAAAAAGAGAGCCTCATACTTCATAACAAAGTAAGGTAATGAAGAGGATGACTTTCACATTGACCGTGATGTGTGCAATTTTCTAAGTTAAGTAGTTTAGATTTTATACTGTAATTTTTGACTGCTGTGCAAAATTCCCTAAAATAAAATGCCAATAGCACCTAAAACGGGTGAGCGATTGTCCATCGACTTAGAGCCAGTTGATTTTTTTGACAAAAGTACTAACTATATATGGTGACAACACAGACACATTTATACTATAAAGTTGTCTCAAAGATTTTCGTGAGGTCTATCTCGTCTAAATCATATTGTTTAACTAACTGTTATCCATTTTTACGATAGCTATCTAATTTAAAACACTACGAAAACAAATCTGTCAAATAATTGTAAAACTTGTCAGGCTACGCGAGAATATTTCCATAGCTAAACTAATATATCGATAACACTACACAACCCTAACAAAGCTATAACGATATCGCAATTAGATGTAAGTATTCTGTGGTACAGCAAGCCCCGGCGCACGCGCCACCTCCATTATCTTTAGGACATGGCGTCGATTTCAAATTTACTACTTTGAAAAGCACTTAAGTATTGTAATGCTTTAGGTAAAGGAATTAAAATGAGATTCTAATGCAAATTAATGGTCTACTTTGTTCAGAAAAACTGAGTTTATGGAAGAATTATAATATAAAAATATTACTTTAAGAAGGTTAGATCTACTAAAAATTTATTTGAAATCTAAAACTTCCTGGACTCCATTGGAGTGTACGGCGATTTGTAGATGAGCACTCACACAATAGATCTTCTAGGTCGTAGTGTGAAGAGCGGACAAGACTGCTCACTCAGTCCCGTCACACAAATAATAGATCTACTACCTACATAGAAATGCTCTAGAGAGCATTTTTTATTGAGGCACAAGAAAGGTCCAGCCAACGTAACCAGCCTTCTGATACGTTGCTACATGAAGGGTTTTTAAGATTTTATACCGGAAAGGTAAAATTATTAGGACCCTATTACTTAAGCTCCGCTGTCCGGCAGTCGTTTGTCACCAGACTGTATATTATTATAGACTTGAATTTGATGAATGATGATTACAACAACAAACACTCAAAGGTACAAAAAATGTATATTTAAGGGGGCTTCCATGCAACAGTCACTCAGCAGCTTCGTACTGTATTCAGTAGATGGCGCGGTTTGCATATTAAAGCGGATATCTGATTGGTCTTTCATATAATGAAAATATTATTTTTCGATCGGTATCAGTGTCTTAGTGGACGCACGTACATAGTTCTCAAATATTGTTTTGAGAACTATGTAGGTACGTCTAATAAGGATAAGATCTTATCATCTGAAATTGTATTTATCATTGCCTTATAACAAGCCCTTGTGAAGTCAACGCCGAATGACCTGACCTTTTTATGTTAAAAATCGGACTAACTCGAGTGATCCTGATTTTTGCGCACATATTCCAATAATTCCATTCATTCCAAATATTATGGCTCAGGTAAAGATGTTTTGTGATAATGTTAAATACAAAACCAATCACTCAAGCTCTTTAGTCTTAGGCTTCCGTTTAATTTTCCAAGTTAAGAGCCTCATTACTATACAGATCAAATATCAAAAACTAAGTTTATTAAACGTATTGTATTTCTATAAGTATAATAAAAGAGTTCCTAAATCATGTGCCTCTAAAACCATATTCCAATGCCCATTTAAAATTTTGGCGTAAATAATAGGTAGGTCTTCATTTCTGCCTAGCCCACTGATGAGTTTGGCTTAACAGCATGCTTCTTGAACAGATTAAAGCTCCTTTACATTTTGAGGTGAAAAAGAACGCTGCTTGAATCGCATCCAAAAATCAACTATTTTTTATTTTCCTAAGAGCTGATGCAGTACTTTACGAGCTTCTTAAAACTGAACAAACCACCGCAATATAAAACTAAACTAATTCCACTATAAAATTAAGTTTACCATTGCAGTTGATATAAATAAACTGTTTAAACTAATTGAAACAGATCTATATCGCTACTGTAACTTATAGTTATCTGGTAGGATCAGCCTGCGCGCGCAACATGGAAAAACATAATTTGAATCGATCTTAGATCTTATCGATTCTATTAACGCTATCAAATAGCTATCTAATTAGTTTGCGATTAAAGCCCATATTCCATTCTTGTAAGTTCCTGTCACATATTAGTTCCTGCTGCTTATAGACACAGCAGTACTTGAACTTGGTGGTCGGTGTTGGGAATTTGCAATAATCGTTTGTATATTTTATGTAAAGGCTAAGAATAGTGAAGCTATTTAGAGGAGAAGTAATAACAAAATATTCGTAGCTCTTGATTTTAAATTTGAACTTTTTACATTCATTTCCTACCAACATATTGATAGAGTTGAATAACGAGTCAGTTGCTTTCCAGCCCTGATGTAGGTATGTTCAACATCATCTTCACATTCAGGTAACATTTTAGTATATTATTTTTAGTTTCTATTTTCTAGTTAACCGAAAACCCGAATAAGGTAAAGGTTAGTGGTGATCAATTGTGTAAGGATGAAATTCGATCCTAGGTAAAGTAGAGCATTATTTCAGCTATTACACAGTAAGCGTGTACTTCTAAGTAGAACGTTTTGGACGTCACTATTAAAATATTAGTTTATCAATAGTTATTTGAGCTACATACACGAAATCGTGAAATTTAATTTATTTAATGTCACTGCTTATAATACTTTTAGAAACATAATCACAGATATTTATTTAAGGACATCATAAAATTTAACCAAACTTTAATGATATAGCTTGTCATTCAACGTACATTACTGTACTAGGTATGAGGACATGTCAGGAGGCATTTTGTAAGTTATCCTTTTAAATAAATAAATATAAATAAATAAATATTTCTGACACTCACACAACATTATCTAGCCGAAATTAAGTTTCTTATTAGTATATTATGTAATTAGCAAAGCTCACGAGTCATATACGACGTTTTTCAACACACTTGTGAGTAAAAGACAGACATACGTGGTCATAAAATAACAAACACACTTGATAACAAAGCTGTAAATTGTGATTGAAAAATGGCGCCGAACTTCGCGCATGCGCGTAGGTTTTTTTTTTCCGCCAAATGTGTCAATGGCTGTATAGCATATACAGCCTATTTTACATGAAAATATTTAATTTGGAGTGGTAAATCCAAATATTTTAATATTTTGTAACAAATTATTGTAAATTGTGAATAATTTGTTTGATATACAATTTTGTTTAAGTAATATAAGGCGTAAACATTTAAAAATGTATATGGATTTGAAGTGGTATAAAACCTCTTTGTTGTTTCTGAAAAAAATTAATGTATAACCCGGATCAATAAAATATGCTCTGTTTACTCGCATTTAATTTGCACAAAGGTACAATTCAACTTTGTAGGATTCATTATATTATGCACTAGGGTATAATATATTATGCACGCGTGACTTATAGCCCAGTTTATAGTTCTAAATGCAATAGAATAACGCTCACTTTACGAGCAAGTGTGTTGAAAAGTATATTATGTAACAAGTGAGCGAAGTTGCTAATTACAGTCTAGGCTGTGATTTATTAATGAGCCGAGACTGTAATTAGCAACGCTCACGAGTTACATACGATGTTTTTCAACACACTTGTGAGTAAAAGACAGACATACGTGGTCATAAAATAACAAACACATTTGATAACAAAGCTGTGAATTGTGATTGAAAAATGGCGCCGAACCTCGCGCATGCGCGTAGGTTTTTTTTTCCGCCAAATGTGTCAATGTCTGTATAGCATATACAGCCTATTTTAAGTGAAAATGTTTAATTTTGGAGTGGTAAATGCAAATATTTTAATATTTTATAACAAATTATTGTAAATTGTGAATAATTTGTTTGATATACAAAATTGTTTTACTTATATAAGGCGCAAACATTTAAAAATGTATATGGATTTGAAGTGGTATAAAACCTCTTTGTTGTTTCTGAAAATATTTAATGTACCTATAACCCGGACCAATAAAATATGCTCTGTTTACTCGCATGTAATTTGCACAAAGGTACAATTCAACTTTGTAGGATTCATTATATTATGCACTAGGGTATAATATATTATGCACGCGTGACTTATAGCCCAGTTTATAGTTCTAAATTCAATAGAATAACGCTCACTTTACGAGCAAGTGTGTTGAAAAAGAACTTGTGTTATGGATACTATATAACTGATATACTTAAGAAATAAATAAACATACATATTGAATAAATGCATATTTTTTTATTAGAATAAACCTAAATAAACATTAAACATCCATGACTTGACGACTAACATCTGTGTTTATCACACAAATATCCGCCGCCGCCGGGATTCGAACCCAGGACCTCTGGCATAGAAGGCAATGTATGTAACCGCTACACCAGCCGGTCGTCTAGATATAGATATCCTTTTCGATATTAAACCTGATTTTTCCCTTAATATCTTAGGACAATTAGATTGAACATTAAATAAGTATGAAAGGTTGATCTCGGTGGAGTGCTACATTCGATAGTCAATAGTCACATAGTATTAAAATTATAGTATATTTAAATCAAAAAACACGTTAAAACTTCAAGTGTATATCTACTTACTTTTTGTTAAACCTTAAGTAAATTTTTATTTCTTTATAAATAGTAAATAGAACAAAATTAAAAAATTATAAGAAGTGTGCGTCTCTTTAAATTTTTGTGAATATCAAATGCATACTTGAACATAAAATAACAAATTGAAACGGTATTATAAAAAATAAACACTTAAAAATCCGATTGTTGCCTAGTGTTATTTAGACCAATGGATAGCAAGATTAAAAACTAGCCACCGCGCGCGGTTTAACCCGCGTAACTTTTGATCCCGTGGGAATTTCGGGATAAAATATAGCCTATAACCTTTCTCAAGAGTTGGGCTATCAAATTCAAAAAGAATTTTTCAAATCCCACTTATAGTTTCTGAGATTAGCGCGTACAAAAACAAAAAAACAAACTCTTCAGCTTTATATATTAGTATAGATGAATTGCTTCATCTAACTAATGTTTATTTACCCATAATTGAATTGGCAAAATTCTATCTTTTGTCCAGAACACTATGAGAATGTACAGGGTTGTTTTTTAATCACCAGCCAAATTTAAATGTTATTTTCTTTGATAAGATATGAACGTACCTACGTACTAATATTTATTTTAGTTTCGCTCAGAACAAAAAAAAATAATATATGGCACCCAAAACTTTGGTACAAAACAGTCTCTAAATATTTCACTGATAATACTACGATATTTCGTGGTAGCGCGTAGTTGTCTTTATTTGAATGGAATTCCTTCGTAATTTAAAAATGCCTAATTAATGTATTAGCCAACATATTAATATCCTTGTAAAATTGTTCCTATAAATGATACTCATTGTGTAAAAAAAATTTGGCCAGTGACTTAAAAAACAACCAAGTGTTTCTTGTGACGCATGAAATAGACTGTTAGTTGGCATGAACTGAATATAAGACAACACCAATTTTATTAAGCTACAAGACCTACAACAACTTCTCGTTTAAGTGATAATAATAAATTTATTTAATTCTTTCACAATAATATTTTACTTACACAATACTATAATTAAAAACTAGGTACCTATATTATAAGAGGTAATCCAATTTAGGTTTTGAAGTGGGAGACTGGTGCCCCATTTAGGTTTCCCTGTACTAGGGGATCACCAGGCTCTTCCCTCGTGCCAAGTTCACGATACAATAGATAATAAGTAAATACAAATATAAAACAAATTACTATAGCATCAATTAAATATTTTATTTCTCAATCAATTCACAGATTAAGACTTTAACCACACTGGCATGTCGTTATGAAACTGATCGTAGGCTCAATACTTACTTGGGCCATCATGCAGGTAGTATGCCGGAAGTATGTAAAGCATGTGGAAGATGTCACAACGAGAGGAAAAATGCGGCCAACAGCATCCCGAGAAGGACAGATGTAATGGATTCTAATTGGCGAGTAAATCGATCTTCGATGTACGTCACTAAAGGTAGTGATGCACTGATGGCATTTTTTAAATGAGTTAGTGTTGATTTGTTTATATTTTTTTTTTAATTGGAGTTGTATGATTAAGCGTAAGTTTATGAAGTGATCTTCGGTAATGATCTTTCAGGGGGTACCTGGAATATAAACACATAGATCCGGCGCATTTTTTCTTCTTGTTCCGTGCGGGGATTGAACCTGCTACCTCACGACTGTAGCGTTTTACACCACTGATCAGTTAAGGATAGACCTTCTGCACCCCGACTGACTAGTGGTGATGCATTCCGTCAATATTATGTGTCAATATGCAACCTCATTACTTGAAATCAGCTAAGATTGAGGTCAAACACGAGCTTATGCAACTATAGTACAAATATTTTTTGGCCGTCTTTTTAGTTTTTAATGCTTATATTATTAACAGCCAAAATTTTGATGATATCAATATATATAAAACTGTTCCGTTACTGACTGAGTGACTGACAGACAACGTACAGCCGTAACTATTGGGCGCAGAGAGCTAAAATTTGGAACATAAATTTTTTAGGGGATGTAGGAGTGCACTAAGGAATCCCCGAAATTCTTACGGGAACAGGAATTATTGGACATTTTAGTTTGTATGAAAAATCTTATTCCTTGACTGCACAAATACGATACTTGACTGGTTGTTTTATGAAAGGAATTCCCGAAATTCTCACGGGAACCGGAAATATATGATGTTTTAGTTTGTATGAAAAAACCTTATTCCTGTAGTGTACGGATGTGATACTTGGTATAAAGGTTCCTTAATAAGTGTCTGTTTGTATTATGGAAGGAATTCCCGAAATTTCCACGCGAACGGAAAATATAGGACTTTTGAGTTTATGCGTGTACGAAGTCGCGGGCAAACGCTCGTTTTTTATAAGAATGGCAAGATGCCTCTTAGAAAAGAAAGGTAATAATCTAATATATTATTCAAACTAACTTTACACGCACATCCCTATCTTCTACTATCAAGAATTCTCACCATTCGATAGAAATTCCGCGAACATGCTAACTATGCGCTTTTTTCCATATTACGGCTGAATAAGTATCTTTGAAATGTCGCCTTGGTTAAATCTAATTGCATGTGGATCGTCTCTGATCTTCCTTATGTGTGACGTGCAGAAATTTGATTGCCAAATATATATTGGTCACAGGATTCCTCAGTTTACGTTGCATTTATACAGGGTGTTTTGAAAAAAGAATAGCGATTCACAATGTGTTTACAAACAGAATGCATTAAGCCGCAAAAGACAAAGACTTTCTTGATAGTAAACTCAACTGTTTACTTCTAAATCTATTGATGTATTTAAAATTTATTGTTAGTTTTAATAACTCAGGTTTTAATAGACATATATTTGGGATAGATGTTGTTGTTTTGAAAAAATCATGAATTTAGTTCCTCTTGAAGTATTTAACTTATCATTATTAGTCGCTTTTCTTTACCAAAGAAGACATAGGCATTCTTGACTTTTAGCGATCGAAAATAACTTCACCATCTTTTTTTGGAATCCACTCTTTTACCAACACGCTGTATATAAATTAAAACTTTTTCTCACGGCGTGGTTAGTTTTTCCTAATTCTTGGGCATTTTTCTCGAGAATCACTGGTCCTGATTTATGACAACTTTATATGGCTTAATGAAGTTTAGTTTAAAAAGGTGTTTTAACAATCATGTGGATATTGAAAATAAGAATGAATAGACTTTTAGATACGTGTATATAACGGAAATGTTTTGTAGTTTTTTGATACACTTATGGCTTTTATACCATTTAAATTTCCTTGCGTTTAGTCGTTTCCAGAATATTGAGCTTTAAAAAAATTAAATATTTATTTTTTTACTTTAGGGTCGCCTTGTAATAGTCAATAATATTTTAATAGCAGATTAAGACTGATGAGTGGGTCATTATTATGAAAATAAATTGTTTTATTAAATGTTTTCCATAAATTAAAATTTCAAAATACTTCTGAGTGACCAAAATTTAAGTTTGATCTGTAGGTAGTTTATGACTACACAGCAAGTAATAAAAACCTTTTCATCTAACTGTATATAGTCATAAAATGTAGATTAATCTTCAATTTTACTCAGAGAGAAGAATTTTGAAATTTTAATTTATGAAAAATATTTTTTTATTTTTTTTTCGAAATTATGACTCATTATGATCATCATTCCTAATCTGCTATTAAAATATAATAGAATATTATAGGCGGATAGCTTTAAAATCATGGTTTGAACATAAGTCCTATATGCGGAGTGCTACTTAATTAGCAAAACAACACACACAAATTGGAACATAACAAAGACACGCATATTTCAAAGTAATGTATAATAGTAAACAATTGATCTATAAGTAATAACAATATATTACTAAAACCGACGTAACTGCTAAGTTATTTAATTACCAACGTTACAACTTGTCTATTGTCCTGTCACTATATTCTATATTTTACTAGATACAGTTTTATTAGGATGACATTTCATCATATAATAAAGATATAAATAATTTAACTAGTCTATCCTATTATTAAAAACTATGTGGAATCGACGGTTAGTTAAATAATACGGATAAGGAAAGTGTCATACTGGTGTGGTGCTGACACTGCAAATAAGGGCATGTCCACATTAATATTTCATTAAAACATGCCTTAATACTCGCGAGAACATGCGATGTGTCAAATTGACGTATACGACAAACGTCAAAGGGTGACAGATAGAATGAACTTCGCAATAGTGTGATAAGTATAAGAGTGTGAGTCAATGCTTACTCATTTAGTTTAGATCTATAAAGGTTAATATTTTGAGATTTGTCAGTTCTGGTTAATTATATCATTGTCATTGTGAATTATTAATATTTATTTATTTAGCAGCCTGATTGAGTCATAACTACTTACATCCTAAAGATATGATTCAATTCTATATACAAACCATTGTACTGTTTTTCTAGATTTGCGATTATATTTTTCGTTCTTAAAACAATTTTCTATTCTACAGTACCTTATGTTTCCGATAAAAATAAGACTTGATACTGTCAGAATTAAAAGGTAAGATGGCGTTACAGTGATTTTGTTTTACTTATTGTAGCTATTTTGGAATTCAAATAAGATTTCTCAAATGGGTACCAGAGGAATTTCTAGCGCAAGGGAGTAATGTTAACTCAAGCTGTAGCGTTGGCGGTAATGCGTATTTAAGTCCAGGTATCAACTGATCTTGGACTTTTACTAATATAAGGCACTATAGTGCGACCGGTGGGAGTTTGCGTTCCTGACAGCTGTCAAAATCATAGCTTTTTTAACTTTCGAATCGGAAATAAACTTTATCCAGTGGACATAAGGAGCTGTCAGGAACGCATTCCCACAACGGCCGCACTCTAGCTGTTTTCCCGGCTTTATGCGTGTAGATCTTGATCCCTTGGCATAAAAGGTATTTTTTTTATTAAAAACTTAGCCCACGTTTGTTATCAATCTCGATTGGTGGTGGGTGAAGATGAGGTTGAAGATGGCAGCAGATAGGCCTAGGAAAGAACTGGCTCTTTATAAAATATTGCCGGAACACATATATGACGGATGGTTGCTAATCAGTCGGACCCTGACGGGATAATACCACCAAGCGGGGGTCACTTGGATTAATCGCTTTTTACGACATAGTGCCACCGGTGGGAGTTTGCGTTCCTGACAGCTGTCAAAATCATAGCTTTTTTAACTTTCGAATCGGAAATGAACTTTATTCAGTGGACATAAGGAGCTGTCAGGAACGCATTCTCGCAACGGCCGCACTCTACGAGGCTTCCCACATAATAAGTAAATACTAAATGTACTACTCTTCACTATGTAGGTACCTGCCACAAAACTTGTTGAATTTAAATAATCAACGAATGCAGATCATAAAAAAACCGTCTTCAACTTTACTCTCTAAATTCATACATATTTTATCAAAAATTTTAAATTTTCAATGAAGTACTTAACCGATTTCGATGAAATTTATATGGGAC
The DNA here is from genome assembly GCA_944452665.1 of Stenoptilia bipunctidactyla. Classification (NCBI taxonomy): domain Eukaryota; kingdom Metazoa; phylum Arthropoda; class Insecta; order Lepidoptera; family Pterophoridae; genus Stenoptilia; species Stenoptilia bipunctidactyla. Next base: position 14,236,041 of record OX101740.1, on the reverse strand, counting down.
CAACTACGAAGTATCCTCTATCATATGAAATAAGAATTTTTAAAATAAATTCATAATTGTCCGAAGTACCGTGTAACAAAGACACAAAAAAACATACAGACAAATTGAGAACCTCCTCCTTTTTTGGAAGACGGTCGAAAATTCATCCTTAATTTCATAACTACAAATCTCTACATAAATTTTCTCATGTTCCCATCTTACGCCTCATCAGCACTTGTAATCTGGTGATATTGAATTAATTCCAGATCAAGATTCAAACTGTCAACATTGCGTATACATTATGATAATTATTATTATGTTAATTAGTATAGAAATTAATTATGGAGCGTGTGGGAAGGAGCTTTCTCTGCATCTGCCTTATGAATATAATTGTTTGTTTATTTATATTAGTAAAGGATGTTTCGTGCGTGACTAATCTGTGTTTATATTCAATTGATAACATTGATAAATACACATTTAGTATATTCAAAACCTCATTTTAGTCCACATTAAGTTAGATTAAGAACTTCTGTTATGGAAACTGTAAGTATATAGAAACTATATCAGAAACAGGCATAAATTGACGTACAAGCTATCATGACTTTAGGTTTAGAGCAATTATGTGTTGTCGGTGTGTCAAACAATTGCCTCTAGCTGGATTCGAAGCAGGGACATAGAAGTATTATTATTATTATTAGTGATATATAAGTATTTTTACCCCTTTACCACATAAGCCGTCAATAAATAGAAACTTATATGAGCTTCCCATTCAAGTAAACGTAAATACTATATGAGCCTCATTGAAATATAATTCGCGTTAATGTGGCGAACAGAAATCAACAATGTAGTTTTTTTACATAAAACAGATAATACTTTTGTCACTGGGCAGAAAGTAATCAGTTATTCATAATACTGAACGTAATTCCGATAATTATGTATAAAATATACTTAATGATTTATCAATGAACAAAAACGGACACACCGTGGTCTATTAGGAATTCCCGACAGTGTTGCGATAAGTACCCAACCACTACGAGCAAAGACGGATTCAAGTGGATCCTGTTATTAAAAAAACTCAACTTCTCATACCGGATATTTGTTTTCCTATAAGACGATAAAAAATATTTTATAAGGGTACCGTAGTGATTATGTGTTACACATGTCATTCTAATATCCAATTAACAAATCACTTCCTTTACATTAGTAAGTCTCCAGTTTAAAAATACCCATTTAACAATTCTTATTGTGTCTCCAACTGTACAACGACACGCTTGCTTCTAATAAACTTTTTAACCGGATTTACCGCGTATATTTACATTTTAAATTTTGACTCGACGTTTCGGTGTCTTTGCAGACCCCGTGGTCACGAGCGACTGAGCGAAAAAGTATAATCATCTCCATCTGTTTCGCAGTCTCCGAGCGTAGCGTTCTGGATTGACACAAAACGAGCTGACAGTATCTTGAGTTTCAGGTCTTGCAGCTTGCTGGATGTTGGATTTAATGTTTTTCAGGATAGGGTCCCATGTCGGTGATAGTTTCCGCTTCTCTGATCATTCTAGGAATGTAATGCTTCTCTCTAGATAAAATTTTCACAGAGTCAAACCTTAAGTAGTGGTTGGGCGTGTCCATGGAATGCTTAAAAACTGCAGATTTTGAAGCTCTTCGACTTTTAATATCAGCTATGTGTTCTTTTACGCGGGTTGATACGTTTCTTTTAGTTTGACCGATGTAGGAAAGCCCAAAGCCGCAGTCAATCTTGTAAACTCCTGGGTCTAGTAAAGGGGTGCTACATTTAACTGACCTGTCAGATCGAACAAGTGTTTAAAATGACCTATCGAACCTGGGACTCCCGCCTGCCGGACGGGTAATCTATCAACTGAGCTCACGGGTCCTGGCAATAAAATGTTAAACAGAATATGCTAAGAAATTTCGATGGCGTGTGGCCAGGGCCCGGCAGCGTCCGGCAACCGGGTGTCGCAGATTAATCAAAATATTTGACCATTAATTAAATGCAAAAACTTAAAAAAATATTTGAATAAATCAATTCACTTACTAATATGAAACCTAAAGTTTTAATACCCATTTAACAATTCGTATTGTGTGTCCAACTGTACAGCGACACGCTTGCTTATGTATCAGTACAGTCGCGATCTCCCGGTAGTGAATCAGGTTCTACAGCTGTTCCGTTTACTGTCTCCTGTCAATATATCACCGAGTCCAAGCTATCACCTGTCAGATCGAACAAGTGTTTAAACTGACCTACTTAAATATCAAAGGTCTTAGACAATTCCATTTGTTTATGAGTCTACTGCAATGTGGAAACAATCGGTGGTTTTAATATTTTGAATTTTGATTTATAGGTTTTTGGTAGGAAATGAACGTAAACTGGGAGTTGTTGTGGAGTATTAAAACGAAATAAAATTGTGAAAGTCGATGTCGAAGGTACAATGTTACTTTTTATAATTTAAACTAGCTGTTTCGCGCAGTTTTACCCACGCAATTTCGAATATCGCGGTAATAACAGAATAAAACTTAGCCTTTGTGCTTTTCTGAACTATATAATATCATTATGCCAAATTTCATCCAAATCTGTTGAGCCGCAAAGACTTCCTGTCAACTTAAAGCCAACGTCCGCATTATGATTGCAAAGGATCAGCATTAAAAACTTCATTTAAATTTCAACACAAACAGTGAATCGTCATGATTTAGGTGAATATTCATTTTAAACAAATAAGGATATCAATCTAGACACGTCGCAGTGAGAAAGATTTGACTTGGCCAGTTTTTATTACATCAGTTATTTTATAATGTTATTCAACATTTTAATTCTGATAAAAAGTGGCCAAATCATATCGTACCTTAAGATATCACATTTTCAAATAAGATGCAATTGTATTAGGTATTCAATAAAGCAAAAAAATAGTGTTTAATACTTGTTCATAATGTGAATTTCTTCCTATAAATACATATTTAGATTTTTGATTTTACGAACTCAATATACTCTATTCTTTTTGCGGCGAAGCCAAATGAACGACAGCCAAGCAAAATTTTAATATTGAACTTGGCTCTCCATTTTTACATTTATGTTTCTGGTGGGATATCAGTATACTAGTTTCAAAAAGTTGAACTAAGCGCTTTGACAGTTCCTTTTTAATACAGGTTCCTAAGGTTTGGAATGAACTGCCTGCGTTTGTTTTTACTGACCTGGTTCTTGCTTCCTGGTAATTTTAAGCGTCGAGTTAATAGGTTTTTGTTGATAGAGGTGTACCACCTTAGTTTTCATGATCGCTTACCACCAGCGTCCATGGAAGACAAACTTCCTTCGTTTATATTCAAAGCCGAGAGATGCACACTTCTCAACGGAGGCCTCCCACAGGCCGCCTCATCCAGCATTTGACGTTCGTAAAGTGTATAAAATTACCTACTACGAATAAAAAAGTTTTCATTTTAATTTTTCATTCATTTTCAAATGTGTGAGCCGTTTTTAATGAAAAACCTATTCACTAAGACCCCAAAAGCAGGTCTTATGTTAATGTCTATGTATTAACAGATTAGACATAAACGCATGAGTCAAAAAGTAGTAACTACACTTTACTTAGTATTAAGAAGAACACAGATTAAATTTAAAATATATTTAACTTCATATACAATATTCAATAAATGAACTTTCATTTTATCCGATTATTTGCAGGTATACGAAAGACAGCTTCCCATATAATACAGAATTGAGTCAAAAGCTATCATAACAACTTATTTATCTTAAACAACTCTATCTACGTAGAAACATTTCAGTAGTCTTAAGATATGTGTGCTGCTACGCTAATGCTAATTCACTTCGTCTTTTCCATAGCATTTCTTAACTAGATGACTCTATTTTACATACATTAACATCTATTTCAACGCATAAATATCTAGGAATATATCGATGCGTGCCATCCGAGCTTTCAAAAGGGGTAGATCCTAAACCCATAGAAAATATTTATAGTGTTTTGTATGCAAAACTAGTAATGCAGTTCACATGTTATGTAGAATGTCACATAATCTTTAGTAACGGCTGAGTAATTCTCATCCTTTTGATTATGGCGTTAAGGTCGTGTTTATGGTTTGTTATTTGAATAGGAAAGTCCCATTTTGGATGCTGTACTTATAGTGTGACACGTGGGTGAGCATTATGTTCTCACTGAGGACTAAGAAGGAAATCGTTCATAGTTATTAAGAGTATAATTAGAAGAACATTCAATTGAAGCAAGATTTTTGCAGGTTTAACATGTGAATATTAAGTACCTTATATTGTATTTGGCTTAACGTTTCAATAGATTAAATAGAAGACGTATTTAGCTGGATTTTATCGCGGCTAATTACCTATAGGTACGCTACTAATTTAAACAAGACGTTGTGGTGCCTTTATAATACCTTGATTAGCCATGATGACATCTGGATAGTGAGTGTGAGTATTCACCAGCTGTATGAGAGGTCCCAGGTTTGAGTCACAGCCGAAAAGTTTAGGATGCGAACGATTCTAAGCTACGGTGCGAGCACAGAACTATATCGAGTCGTATGTTTAATGGAGCGTACACATTGCTTGTAATGGAACCTGTAATGTAATATCCAGCGCTCGATGCTGCGCTCGGTGTATTTGTACGTGTATTTCGCACGAACTGAACATACACTGCGAGCATCCTGAGACAAATGTTTCCGTATTTCGTCGCGAGCACGGTCCGTCGACACGCGAACAAAGTTGTTTCCGCCTATAACCTATTCTGTGCTGAACTGCTGATAGCGCAGCGCGTAGGTACGTCCGTGTTAATGAGGTAAGTAGTCGTTGGGAATTAATTCTTTAACTGTCGGATAAGTTTAGTCAGTAAATAACTAACATATATTTTTATTATATTTTTCTCTTCGTGTAAGCACAGTTATCTATAACAGTAATTCAACCTCATACAAACGGACGAAACGCGAGCTACACCTACGCGGCTCGATCTCGGCATGCGCCCAGTCGCGAATGTCTGCATACCTAAACAATTGTTGATTGAGCTTTACATTAATATGCGGATTGTTTATACTTTAAAATGTAACAATACATCTTTTCGTGCGTCTCTTCCTATTCAATTTACAAAGTATTTTATTTGTTTATATAAAAAAAGTATATCGCAGTCACAAAATTAAATGGAAGTAAACACAAAGTAGGCAAATGTCATATAAACGCTGAAGGCGGGCAGCCCTATCACATGTGAACGGACCGCGGCGCCTGTAGGCCTACATTTATTTCAATGATGCGGCCGAGTTGAATTACTGTAGATATCTGTACTGTGGTGTAAGTATGATATTGAACTATCACGTCCTCGCATTTGGAAAGTGATCTACCAGTCACCCTACATATATGAAGTTTCACCACAGCTAAAGTTTACACGAGAATTTAAAAATGTTATTGGAGTCGGTTTTTTAAATACATCAATATATAATGTTAATACATCAATTCATAAAAAAAATGCTGAAGAGCTAGACGTTGGTTGCGGCGCACCACATTTTATAAAAGGAGAAAAGGCAGAGAATTGCTTACAGTTGATAAAACAAAAACTTTACAAGTTCTGGTTTGTTTACATCTTTACCATTAAAATTAATTCTAATTTATCTCCTAAACGATTAAACTGATTAACATCATTCAAATGGATAAATTGGTTTTATGCCTAGAGCTTTCATTTGACATCATAATAATTAAAATAACTTAACAAACAAAATATCACACTTTGAAGTTGCTCTCGTAATTATCCGCTATTTATGAAATGCAAAACAATAAAAAATAATTAAATAATGAATAGCAATCCGCGTCCCTTTGATGTTGTCCAAAAAACCGACAATTCACGGATAGCGTAGAGCACGCTTCGAGCGTCACTACGCAGGAGCAAGTCTCACGCACACAGGCGCAATTCCTGTTCGCGACCGGTGCTCGCACAATGTGAACGGGCGCGCGAACGCCCGTCCACATCGAGCATCGAGCATTTTTTGATGTTATTCAAAAAACAGAAAATGTACGGATAGCTTAGAGCAGGCCACGAGCGCGCTCTACTGCGGCTCAGTTCGCGCTCGAGAGGCGTACAAATCATGGGAACTTTTTTTTGCAGATTACATTACTAGTTGCATTACTAGCAGTGTGTACGCACCATAAGAATGTTCGTATGGTGCATGGAGTCGGTTGCATGTTTTTAGTAACATTTTGTATTTTAAAGTTATTTAAGAGTTCAACATGTTTGCAAACATTCAAAATTAACAAGGAACACATTTATTTAAGCTGGCCGTGCGGCAATGGATAGATTTCAATTATTGCTTATAAACCGTCTCCATACTATACGAACGTTCGTAAACATACGAGTCGATAAAGTTCTGCGCTCGCACTGCTGACTCGGGTCTCAGTGTATACTATGTATACTGAGTGTATACCAATTCCGCTGTGTGATCTTCATAATGCAAGCTTATATAAAAAATACTTTTGATCAAATATTATGTCAGTTTCGTGTCAGTTCATTCATACATACATAACTTTACGCCTTTATCCCTCATGTGGTAGGCAGAACATCAGACGTTATAAGTAAGACTATCTGATGTCACGTTTGACAAATGAGGCATTATAATGATGGAAAGAGGCTGTTGCAGTGACAGGGGGTCAGCCTATCGCCCACAAAAATGCCAATAAAACCTCTTCATACATACATAAATAACTTCACGCCTGTATCCCTAATGGGGCAGGCAGAACACCAAAGGCTATAAAAACCATCTGATATCACGTTTGACAAATTTGGAGGTATTATTATGATGGAGAGAGAACCTCTTCTTCTCTAATAAAGCTTCTCCTGTTTGGTTTAACAACTCACATTGAGAAAAATCGTGGTAATAGATTCACTATTACTGAGATTATTGCTTTTATACCAAGTTATTAGTAATTTAGAGAGAGTTTATGGTTTTCACCTCAGATATTGTGATAGGTTAGGCAAGAAGATTTCTTACTCATCTGTTAACTTCGTAAAGTTAAAAATAAATTATTTTCGAATTAAAATGTCATATTAATTAATGTCAATATAAGGATTGTTGACTTGTAAAGAGGTTTTTAAATTATATTTAATTTCAGCTGAAACCGTTATCTTACGTATGTTATCTATACACATTAATTGGCAGTAACCCTACGTCTACTTTTATATTCTTTATTTATGTAGGCTTTAAATTCTTGACGTAGTGGCGACTGAGTGTATCACGTGATAGCAGGTCAAGTAACGTTCGGCGTGTTCTTTACAAGGATGCGTGATCGTCGATCATTAATTTCTTAAAATAACTTCCGTGTTCGCAGGACACGTTGATCTGTCGATTCCAAGTACTGCATACTTAGTCTATAAACAGTAGTCATTAGGGTATTATCAGAAGCCATTTCGATGCCCGAAAATTCTGACCTCCATCAACCAGCACTGGGCTAGCTTGGTGGGTTTAGGCTATTACTTTCTTGTCACCCAGGGGAGACTTATGGCACTACAGTGATACTGTATGTCTGAAATATCTAAAAAGGAATAAAGGATCACCTGTGTGGAAGAATTTCAAAAAGACGGACAGAAGCACAAAAAAACATTTTTATTTTGTCTGTAACAACGAGCATCGGAATATTTTCCTTCGTAAATTATGAAACTCAAATACACAAAAAAATGGTTAAACGAAGTATGATCAGATTTAAATTAATTTCGATCAAAACTCCATTATGTCAGAACAAGCGGATCACTATTGTTGATTGATGGCAAGATGGCGTGCTACAAGGATGAACTGGATCGAGGTGTGAAAGGTGACGGTATGGAGATTTGACATGCGCAGTGACATGATCATGATTACGATCCACGCGTGTCAAGGTTGGCTGTGTTACAATATTTCACATCTCTTTGTTCTATAAGTTTGTTATGTGATTGTGAGGTAGAAGTGGATGGAGTGGTAAAAATTGTCTTGTTTCTTAAAGAGCTGCTGTTGAAATGTAATATTGGTAATAACTTTTGAAAAAAACACATGTGCCACAGCTGTTTACTTTTACAGGGTTTAATTTTTACAAACATTAATGAATGGCTAAGAAATAGTTTATTTTTGCGAGGTTCGAAAATGTAAACTCTGGTTTTCCAGGTAGATAGAGTTATCCCATAGCCATAGCACACTAGGAATGTATATGTTACGGTAAGAGTGAATAATTGAAGATTATTAATAATTATCTATTATTATTAATAATTACCGAAAGTCTATTACGTTAGTTCGACGCACGAAATCGCGACAAAATATTGAAAATGTTATGTAAGTACTCTGTTTTGTACGATTATAAAATAAAATAACCACGCTCCGCTTTACTTGGCTCCTTGCATTAACCTCCTAAACTAACCGGTCCATGTCGGTTCCTTGCAACCAGCCTCAGCCGCTCCAGCTCACAAGGTGCGCTCCTATTGATAAAAGTCCTATGGGATGTATATGTTACGGTAAATCTCCCTGTCTCTTAAATATCTCCATCATTATAATAGATTTAAATTTTTTCAAATGTGACACCCAATGGTTTAATAGCCTCTGGTTATATGACTTTAACCTCGACTTTCGGTAATTATTAGTAATAATAGATAATTAGTAATAATCTTCAAATATTTACTCGTACCGTAACATATACATAACAACCAGAAAAAAAAATTATGAATCCATGACTTATGTGTCTATTGATTCTTTACTCTCAGTAATTACATAAACCTATTTATATTCATCCCTATTATACCATAAATGTTTTTAAGATTAATGTGTTTATATGTTTTCTTTCAATTGAGAACGTATATAGGCAAGTTATTAAAATGTTATTGTAACTCATTAATCCTTATTATGACACAAATGTTATTAATGAAACAGTGAGAAATTATTGGCATACTTAGTGGCCGGCAATGAAGAAAATGACAAATAATTCCATAACATAAGCTAGAATTCAAAAATTTTTAAAATGTTTTTAGAGTTTCCGAACAAAATGTACCCCACATTTTGTTAAAGAACTTTCAATTTAAGTATTGCAAGGCATGTAAATAAATCTTAGAATTATATTTTAAGTTTTTATCAAAAATAGTAGATATGATACAGATTTATTCCGTATCATACAAAATTATTTCCGCTATAATTTATTGAAAATCAATATGACGTTTATCAGGATACACCACAGTTCCGCATGACTCCTCATGACGCATACAGAGCTTTTTTCTACTGCAATTAGTACAATAGTAATAGTACATCTATCAGTTGACACGTGCCGTGTTAAAAACGAGCATAAAAACGATTTCAAGTGTAGTCAGAATTGTAGTAGAATTGTATGACGCTTTTTTCTGATTGCTTAATTGCTTGTAATTTTGTTAGTTGGAACGTTTTTATTGAATTAAGCTTTGCTGAAAATAACTCTGCTACTATTTCATATAAAGAAAGTTAGTATCATTAAATAAAAAACTTTTTAACCGGATTTATCGCGTATATTTACATTTTAAATTTTAACTCGACGTTTTGGTGTCTTTGCAGACCCCGTGGTCACGAGCGACTGAGGTGTCAAGCGTCGGATTGATAGATGTAAAAAGTTATACATCATCATCTCCATCTGTTTCTCAGTATAGCGAAAACTTAAGACAAGTTAGTATCTTTGTTAAGATGTATGAAAAGTCCCATTTCTTTGTATAAATATTTTCGAGGTACAGATTTTTTAACAATTTACTCAAACACTATTGTTACACTAAAGTATTAATAAAAAACTAAAATTAACACTTTTTCTACGAAAATGTAAATGGTCGCCGTCTCTTATGTGGGCTAGATGCTTTTAATATACTAGCTGCTGCCCGCGACGTCGTCTGCGTGAACGCTATGCAGCACCAAACGCACCTACGATTATAACACTGCTAGCGTGATAATATGTAGCCTATATGTTGACCCGACTTCTTAACTATCTTCATGCCAAATTTGAAGTAAATCCATGCAGTACTTTTTGAGTCTATCCCGGAAAGACAAACAGACAAACAGACAAACAGACAAAAATTCTAAAAACTATATTTTTTGTTTCTGTTTCGATTGTAGATCATACCCCAAGTATTCTTTTAAAAAATATTCAATGTACAGTTTTGACTTTCCTACCATTTTATTATATGTATAGATTTACATTAGTGTTTTGTAGTCTTTATTTATAAAACTCTTCCGTTACTGACTGAGTGACTGACAGACAACGCACAGCCAAAACTACTAGCCGTAGATAGCTGAAATTTGGAACATACTTATAATCGTTAGAAGTTGTGGGGGAGCATTAAGAAAGGAATTCCCAAAATTCCCACGGGAACGGGAATTATTGGACTTTTTAGATTGTATGAAAAATCTTATTCCTTGAGTGCACGGATATGATACTTGGCATAAAGGTTCTTCAATGAGTGACTGGTTCTTTTATGGAAGAAATTCCCTAAATTCCCACGGGAACGGGAAATATATGATGTTTTAGTTTGTATGATGTGATAGGTACTTGGTATAAAGTTTCTTCAATGTATGTCTAGTTTTATTATGGAAGAAATTCCCGAAATTTCCACGGGGTCGGGAAAAATAAGACTTTTATGTTTATGCGCGTACGAAGTTGCGGGAAAAAACTCGTTATTTTATGTGATAAGTTTAACATGAAACAAAAGTCCATTTTACGTAGAATATTTACCAAAAACAAAATATGAAAACATATGTTTTAGCGATTCTTTTAGATTTATATATAAGGCACTCGAGCTTAACAGTTACGATATGACACATGGCATATAGATGGCACAATTAGATAAGTTCTCAAGTCAGTAAGAGAGATCCTGGGTTTGTTTCACAACGACAATTACATCTTCATACTCAAGCAGTCATACTAAGAAGTTGTCGTGGCGCCGTGGTTACTGTGTGTATCAAACGATAACGCAAGTTAAGCAACGTTCGGCGCGGTCGGCATTTGAATGGGTGACCGCCGACCATTTACTTAAGCTGACTTCCGTGCTTCGGAGGGCACGTTAAATAGTCGGTCCCGGGTGCTGTTTACTTGTATACAGTAGTAGTTAGGGTTTGTCAACATCCATCAACCAGCACTGGGCCTATTATGGCCTATACCTCCTTGTCGCCCAGGGGAGAGACTCATAGCCCCGCAGCGGGCTCATTACAAAGAGTTGTCATGATGATGATGACTCAAGCTTTATAACCTTACTACGTTCACAGGTTAGCTTTATTTTTTTCTATAACCAATAACACAAGAACAGCTACAAAACGTTTCCTGCCCTCATTCATACAACACACATACACAGCTGTCTAAATAGCTGTACATAAAGAAGACGCTTCAGGCTTTCGTTGGGTATAAACAAAGCTAAATGCACCTTTGCATGCCTAACCTAGACACAAAGTGGTTATACACTAGGCATGTCAAGTAAATGTAAGGCTAACGTCTCAATAAGGGACGAAGACTTACTGGGAAGGGACTAGGCTACGTTTCCATTGTATGTTTTATCTGCGGAGGCTCTGGTAAGGAATAAGAATAGAATTATAGGAATTAGAATAATGCCCCCCAGATGTAACTAATATTCTATAATGTTTATGCTACTATCTGTGATCTGCCACTTTGTCTAAAATCTACTTATTTAATTTGGTGATAGCAAATAATGTATTGTTAAATAAATGAAAAATGTGATAAATAAAAATTACCCGACCAGGACTCGAACTTGGGGCCTCTCGTTTGCCGGACGAGTGCTCTTCCACTGAGCTGCCAGGGCCTGGCGGTACGGCTCGAAATCACTTACCACATTTTTGTTATTACGTCATATTGCTAAAGTAGCTCCATCTAATGGTATAGCTTTGCAGCTAAGACCACCCGAGACCAATTTCTTTACAGAAATTGTGAATCCCAGTTGAAGTGAAGCAATTTTAATTTTAATTATTTTTATTTAATTTATCACATTTTTCATTTATTTAAGAATAATTGAGCATTTTAAATGCAAAAACTTAAAAACATTATTAAATGTATTGTGTTAAGTCTGGCTAATGAAAGTAGAGGCTGGAAAACCTGTAAAAAAAAGAGGTATGTCTAGATCGGAGCAGTTCGCGTTCCTTAGTCTCTGACTACCTCAAAGGGAGACAGGCCTGATGTTGTGTATGTGTTCGGAATAGATCGCAAGCCTAAGTTGAAATCTGCGGGTAGAAAAATATATTAAAAATTATTTTTTGATAATCCTACCGTAACCTAAAAATATTGAGAGCGGCCGAGCCGTCATCGTTCGTAAGTGGAAGATAGGTTGCTTTGAGAGTTTGAGTGGTACGCAAGTGTTAGTCCCTTGCACAGTTTAATTAAAGTCATTATCGCGCCCGCGTAATTCTATAAACGCGAAGATTTGGTTGCGCGCATTGTTCATAATAATCGAAGAAACTATTTCGTGGCGTAATTAAGTAACGCCGAGTGCATTATATTGTATAAGTGATATCCGGTTGTGACACGTGGAGTTCAGGTGATACCTTTACAAATATTTCTCTTTCCCTTTTCAATTTTAATGAGCCTTGTAATTATTTAGTTTAGGTTGACTTTAATTTCCTCCCAAGGGGACCCCTTATCCCTATACATACAGACAGACACACCTACCACGTTGCCCGCAATGTGCACCACTCCAGGTTGGTAAGTAGTTCGTAATTACTCATAGAATTAAGCTGTAGGATTTCATGTTTAACTATTATTAAAACAATTGGGTTTGTATCGTCGGTTTACCGATTCCGATCTGTTCGATACAAAATTTGGTAGCAGAGCGTGGTTTTTTCCTCGATAGAATATCGGTTAGAGGTTAATAATAGTTATCGTCCTATAGCTTCATTCTAGATAATTCTACTGGTGCACATTGTTAGTTTGTCTTAATTGTATGAAAATAGTTTTGATAAATTTCTATACGTAAATTAGTTTGTGTCTTTCATATTCGAAATTGAAATTGTGTTTTTTCATAATAGATATTTACGTACCTATTTCTTTGTTCTTAAGTACGTACTAAATACGTTTTAAGATTAGTTTAATTAATGCGTATTAAACATAAAGAAACCTACGGTAAGGTTTTATTCGGCTGATCCGATATTTAGGTTACTTTGTAATAGCGTTAAGGCTGTTTTCAGATTAGCATTTTTTTGGTTTAAAATATAATTTTGGAAATTAATATTTTTGTTAAGCGAACGAATTGGTTTATTTTCGTGTGACTTAATTTACATACGTGTACATTAATACGGTTTTGGCTTTTATTTAAGTGCCAAGTTTTATTTAGGGTTTATTCAGTGCGTTCAAATAAATTTATTTAAAGAATTTGAATATGGCTAGTAAATATACAGCTCGTATAGCCGCTGTATTGCGTTGGCTTGGTTCGGCCGTTTTAAATATTTCTCGGAAGGATCGGGATCAAGCTTTATTATCGCGTTATGATTCTTTGGAAAATAAATTATTGGATTTATATGATGCGTATCAGGCCTTACTTGAATTGAGTCTTGAACCGGAGGTTATGGAAAAGATTAGTTTGGACATTGACCAGGCCGAGGATTTAGCTGACCAGATCCGACAGGCTGTAGGTATTCTGAAGATGAGTTCTTTAGGGCAGAATCAGTTAAAGTCGGACTTAGTTACTTCACCTGAATTAATCGGCAGACTGCCTAAGTTAGATTTACCTCATTTTAGTGGTGACTTAGGTCAGTGGGTTGCATATAATAATTTATATGATAGTTTGGTTCACTCGCGGAGAGATTTAGCTCCGGCTCAGAAGCTGGCTTATTTGATGGCATCACTTACAGGTGAAGCGAAGGGACTGGTGCAGCATCTGGATCTTGTTGATAGCAATTATGAGATTGCAAGGGACTTACTAATGCGTCGGTACCAGAATATTAGAAGATTAGCGGATAATCATGTGTCGGTAATTTTAGGTCTCCCTCGAAACCCCGCACCTCAGGCACTGCGGACTAGGCTTCTTAACCCGGTTTTGGTTGCAGTTAATGGATTAAAGGGATTAAATTTACCCGTCGATAGTTGGTCTTTTATATTATTGCATATTGTTTTAGCTAAACTGCCTCACGAACTGCGCAATAGGTTCGAGCAGGAGTACGGTGGAGACTCTGCCTCTCATCTTCCGTCATTTGAAAATTTAGTGTCATTTTTAGAGGATGAGTGTCGTCGTGCAGATAATATTCCGCCGCCTGGAGCATGCGACGTCGTCGGTTCTAGAGCAAGGCAGGGGGCCGCGCCGCCGCGCGCGGAGCGCCGCCGCGAGCCGCGCGTGTACCACGTCGCCGCAGTGCAGCAGCCGCGCGGGCGGTGCTCATACTGTAGGGATTTAGGCCACGGGGTAAATTCATGTTTTAAGTTTAAGGAACTACGGTGGCAGGCGCGTCGCAACATAGCTCGCCAGCGTAGGTGGTGCTATAGTTGCCTCGGCGACCATTTTGCATCTCAATGCAATTCTGCTCGACCTTGCAGGCAGTGCGGTGGTAATCATCATCTTCTGCTTTGTGGTAACCGTAACGGTGCGCCTGTGCCAGCTGATCCAAACCAGCAGGCCGTTACGCAGCAGAATCAGGATGAAGCTGACAGTCAGTGGGCTGGTGCCATGCAGGTTGGACCTCAAATTGGTAGTTCTGGTTCTCGTAGTAGTAAGAAGAGAGTATCTGTTCGTAACTCCAATGGTCAACCGCGACCCTTCACGGGCGGGGGTAGCCGTGCACCACCCCGTGTGGGCCTCGATGCTGCTAGGGAACACCATCATGTTTGTGGTATGCCACTTCACTTCACAGATTGGCCTCGGCTAGGTCATCAGTATAACAATGCAAATCGGATGTATTCGCCCACCGGTGGGCACCCATCAATTCAGCAATGGAATCAGGTTGCCCAGCGAGGTTGTTCCACTGCACAAACACCTAGTTATAACCCTAAACGTAATTGACTCGCACATCCACACCCCCCACCTGCAACTCCCCCTTCTGCGTTAACTGTGTTGTTGCCCACTGCACAGGTCTGCGTCGGTTCCCCATCGGGCGAGCAGGTAACCACGCGTGCGATTTTGGATTCGGGTGCACAGGGGAGTATAGCATCCAGGTGGCTGGTAGAAAGACTGCGGCTAAAGGTAACTTCTGCAGCGGGAGCCATTCGAGGAGTAGGTGGAGTCAAGGTGTCTGGTTTAGTGGGTCAAGTCTCACTCTCCTTTTCTCTGCTTTATGGCTCAAGAACTTGTATTACAATTTCTGCGATTGTTTTGGAAAATGTTATGGGCAGACATCCTCTTATTACATTGCCAGCGGATGTTGTTCGGTTAGCATCTGGGTTTAGATTGGCTGATCCAAACTTTCATGTTCCAGGTCCTGTTAATCTTCTGCTCGGTGCAGATGTTTTAGGAGTGCTGCAATTGGGAAGCAGCACACTTCTGCAACCTGGAGGGTTAGTAGCAGTTTCAACCGACCTTGGTAGTGTCGTTATGGGCCCTGTATTTTCAGCTAAGTCTCTTCACGGCAAGGATGGTGACCTGCAAGTAGGAATCTCCCTCGCTGAAGCTGTTCAGCGCTTTTGGGAAGTGGAAGAGCCCCCTACAGCTTCTCGTGACAACCCAGAGCATCTGGAATGTGAGTTTTTCTTCCAGAACAATACAGGTCGGCTCTGTTCGGGTCAGTTTGTCACGAGGCTACCTTTCCTGCCATCTAGGCCCCCTCTTGGTCATTCCAGAATGTTAGCTGAGAAGAGGTTAGCTTCCGTGGAGAGACGCATGAGACGGGATTCGGTATATCGTGAAAAGTACATTCAGTTTATGCGAGAGTATTTGGAATTGGGACACATGTCCGTTTCCAATTTTGATTGGCGTAGGCAGGAGCACTATTTCATTCCACACCATGCGGTGTTTAAGGCTGGAAAAATTAGAGTAGTTTTTGATGGCTCCGCGCCCACGTCTAACGGAGTTTCTCTCAATCAGTGCTTACATTCGGGTCCAAAACTTCATCGTGACATAGGTGAGATCCTGACAAACTTCCGCCGGCATAAAGTCGTCTTTGTTACAGATATTAAGATGATGTTTCGTTCTACGATAATTCATCCAGCTGATCGCCAATATCAGCTGATCCTCTGGCGTGAGAACGAAAACAGTCAAATTACGGTTTTTGAGTTAAATACTAATACTTATGGACTTAGGTCCAGTCCTTTTATTGCAATGCGTGCTCTATTAGAGTTGGCAGATCGTGAACGAGTGCGATTTCCTAGAGCCGCTGCTGTTTTGAGCACTGACATATTTGTCGATGATATTTGTTCAGGTGCTGCCACTGAGGAAGATGCGCTGGTGCTACGTGATGAGCTGATAGGAATTATGCAGGCAGGTGGCTACGAATTAAGAAAGTGGCTGTCTAACTCAGAAGCTGTTCTTGCTGGTCTGCCTGAGGAGCATCAGCAGGATCCTTATATCTTCGAGAACGTGGACAATCCTGACGCCGTCGCAGTGCTGGGCGTTCAGTATCAACCAATACCTGATGTCTTCACATTTAAGGTTCAAGATTTAGACATAATGCAAACATGGACAAAGCGTTTAGTACTTTCGACTGTGGCAAGGATATTCGATCCCAATGGGTGGTTGACTCCAGTCGTATTTTGGGCAAAGTGCTTTCTGCAAAAGCTTTGGTTGGAAGGATTGTCATGGGACGCACCTTTAATTGGTGACTTGTTGTGTGCTTGGGTTAGGTTTGTAACATCACTTTCTGACATCCAATTCGTTAAAATCAGAAGATCTTTTTTACCAAAGGGTAAATGTAAGGTTGATCTTCATGGATTTTGTGACGCCTCTGAATGCGGTTATGCAGCGGCAGTTTATATTCGTACTGTTGACAGCGCAGGTATTATGTCAGTCCAGCTTGTTATGGCAAAGAGCAAGGTTGCACCGGTTAGGACGCGTTTGACCATACCAAAATTAGAGTTGTCAGGAGCTGCTCTCTTGACTCGCCTCCTAAATCACTTGGTAGAAACCTTGGGTCAGAAGGTCGACATTAAGAATGTATTTGCGTGGACAGACAGCCAGATTGTTTTGTCTTGGTTACAGACTTCTGTCTATGCCTTGGAAGTATTTGTCGCAAATCGAGTTTCTCAAATCCAGCAGTCAAAAGCAGCGTTAGAATGGAGACATGTGCCGGGAGAAATAAATCCTGCAGACTGTGCGTCACGTGGCTGCGAGGCTCCCGTTTTGTTAAATCATAATTTGTGGTGGGGCCCAGAGTGGCTGTTCCAGTCAGAGGATTGTTGGCCTCAGAAATTAGTTGAAAC
Source organism: Stenoptilia bipunctidactyla (assembly GCA_944452665.1). Lineage (NCBI taxonomy): Eukaryota > Metazoa > Arthropoda > Insecta > Lepidoptera > Pterophoridae > Stenoptilia > Stenoptilia bipunctidactyla. The sequence continues at coordinate 14,218,745 of OX101740.1, read as the reverse complement.
TGTTGACCCTCTTCCTAGTTTGAAGGTTCTAGCTGTTGAAAGGGATCCTGCTTTAGAACCGGATTGGTTGCTAAATCGATTTAGCTCTCTTGATAAACTGATAGGTGTAACAGGTTGGATCAAGAGATTTGTTCATAATTTAAGGAATAAGTTTAATAGATTGTCTTCTCTTGTGTTGTCTCCCAAGGAAAGAGAGGAATCGCTACTGTTTTGGGTACGGCAGGTTCAGGTCGCTCATTTTGAGTCAGTTTTGAAGGGTCTGACAGAAGGACGTAAATTAAAGGGTGCTATTGCACGTTTGAACCCCTTTATTGCTAACGACGGTTTGTTGCGAGTAGGAGGAAGGCTGCGTTATTCTAATTTGCCATATGAAACTCGACATCCCCTACTTTTACCTAAGGAGAGTCCTTTAGTTACGTTGCTAATAACTGACAGACATAAGAAAAATTGTCATGCCGGATTGAATAGTCTTCTAGCGATTCTTCATCGAGAATATTGGATTTTATCGGCCAGGAGAGCCATTAGGAATGTAATTTTTCGTTGTATTCAGTGTTATAAACTTAGAGCGACTATTGTACAACCTCAAATGGGAGATTTGCCCCCAGATAGAATCGTGCCTGCTAGGCCCTTCTCTGGTGTTGGCACAGATTTTGCAGGTCCATTTTCCATTAAGGTTTCATCGTTGCGGAATGCCAAGGTAGTTAAGGCCTACCTGTGCGTTTTTGTTTGTCTTGTGACTAAGGCAGTACATTTGGAAGTAGTTTCAGCTCTTAGTACTGAAGCCTTTGTTGCTTGTTTGTCTCGATTCGTCAGTCGTCGTGGTTTACCAAGTTTAATTCGGTCCGACTGCGGGACAAACTTTAAGGGATGTGATCGTCACTTCTCAGATATTTATAAGTTTTTAGATGAGAATCAAGTTTTAATTGAAACTTCTTTGTCGCGTCGGGGTATTAAGTGGCAATTTAGTCCTCCTGCTTACCCTTCTTGGGGCGGTATTTTTGAAGCAGTTGTTAAGGTGGCTAAGACCCATCTTCGAAGGGTTATTGGAGAAACAGTTCTTACCTTTGAAGAATTAGCAACGGTTTTTTGTAAAATCGAAGCTGTTCTTAACTCACGGCCGCTTTGCCCTATCTCTTCGGATCCAAATGATTTGGAAGTTTTAACTCCAGGTCATTTTTTGATTGGAGGTCCTTTGGCAGCTCTTCCAGAATATCCATTTGAGGATATTCCAGTTAATCGCCTTTCACGTTTTGAACTGCTGCAACAGCTCTCGCAGAGCTTTTGGAAGAGGTTCAATGTGGAATATCTTCACTTGTTGCAGCAGCGTGTTCGTTGGTCGGATAAGGTTGACCCACCTAAGGTTGGTGACCTCGTCCTAGTTAAGGAGATGAATATGCCCCCACTGTCTTGGAGACGTGGTCGAATTTTGAGGCTATTCCTAGGTGCTGATGGAACTCCGCGTGTCGCAGAGGTTTTAGTGGGAAGCTCTATTCTCAAAAGAGCTGTCGCAAGTTTGTCGCGACTCCCTGTGTCATAAGTTTAGGCTATCTATTCCTGATTCTCTGGTTGTTTAGGCTCAGTCAGGTAACGCCTGCCTGGGGCGGGGGATTGTTCGGAATAGATCGCAAGCCTAAGTTGAAATCTGCGGGTAGAAAAAAATATTAAAAATTATTTTTTGATAATCCTACCGTAACCTAAAAATATTGAGAGCGGCCGAGCCGTCATCGTTCGTAAGTGGAAGATAGGTTGCTTTGAGAGTTTGAGTGGTACGCAAGTGTTAGTCCCTTGCACAGTTTAATTAAAGTCATTATCGCGCCCGCGTAATTCTATAAACGCGAAGATTTGGTTGCGCGCATTGTTCATAATAATCGAAGAAACTATTTCGTGGCGTAATTAAGTAACGCCGAGTGCATTATATTGTATAAGTGATATCCGGTTGTGACACGTGGAGTTCAGGTGATACCTTTACAAATATTTCTCTTTCCCTTTTCAATTTTAATGAGCCTTGTAATTATTTAGTTTAGGTTGACTTTAATTTCCTCCCAAGGGGACCCCTTATCCCTATACATACAGACAGACACACCTACCACGTTGCCCGCAATGTGCACCACTCCAGGTTGGTAAGTAGTTCGTAATTACTCATAGAATTAAGCTGTAGGATTTCATGTTTAACTATTATTAAAACAATTGGGTTTGTATCGTCGGTTTACCGATTCCGATCTGTTCGGTATGTTTTGCTAACCGGTTCAAATTGACAGCTATGACGTCACTATATGGCGCTAAGTCGATCCTATTTTTATTTGAAACGCAGTGTACTATAACTTTTTTATCTTAATTTTATTTCTTAGGACGCTAGTGAACCTGACTTAATTTTGATATTGCAATCAGCGTAATGCTGAATAATCTTGATCCTCTCGTATTTCCTCGGAAGTCAATGGAAACCTTCTTCTATACAAAACGTGGCTCTAACTATTCCTTATGCATTTTAGAAGATGTATTTGCGTACTATATTTTCTGGTTTCTATACAGAAAGGCTCTTTATTTGTGGGCCTTTTAAATTATGGCTGAAGGTTTGTGCTTTGTTGTTCTATTTAAATTAGCTTTATATGTAGACTGCACAAGTAGGTATGCAAGATTTAACTGGGACAAATTTAATTTGTTTACGTATTTAAACTTTAACAGCTATAAATAAAACTACTTTTTAACCGGATTAATAGCGTGTAATTTAAATTTTAACGTAGAGTTTTATTCAAATTATGAATCGTGAAAACTTTAACAGTTATATTCAACGTGGTTATAAATAAATAATAAATAAAAATAACATTTTTACTTTTCTTTTTACCGTAATTAAACCCGCATTCGACCTGAATATTACCTAATAGGTGACAATAAAGTCGAAGATATGATAGCACATGCTTTTAGGAAGAAACTTGCCCTTGAAACATAGAGCATAATATAACCACGGGATTGGTTATAGGCTGGAAGCGAAGAAAAAGCAGAGAATGTGCCTGCTGCTTCTTTTTCCTGGCATACTGTAAAAGCCACTTAAGGGACAGAGGTTTGATTAGAGGTTTTTTTGTGGGTGATAGGCTGACCTCCTGTCACTGCAATAGTCGATCTCCATCATTATAATGCCTACAAAGTTGTCAAATGTGACATCAGATGGTTTTATAACCTCTGGTGTTCTATAAGGCTTAAAGTTATGTATGTTTTTTTTATATTGTAAGGATAGGACGTTTGTCTTCCATGCCACCCGATGGAAAGTGCGCATGAAGACTATGGTGTTACACGTCCATCCACGAGAAACCTATTCACTTGACACTTAAAAGTTCCAGGACTGTAGTGGTCAGGAAAAACAGACGCAGGCAGATTGTTCCACACCTTGGCAATCCGCACCAAAAAGGAACTATGGAAGCGTTTTGGGGGCTTAACACAAAGTGGGTCTTCCTCGGATTAATCGTCTTCTATGATACTTTTATCCAGGTGGTGGGGTTTTTCTAAGCTTTTTAATAAATTGAAGTAATAAACTCAAAGAGTAATAAACGTTTTTAATTCATGTCTTTAAATTGCATTTACAATTTGATGTATAGTGCCGATGAGTGGCAATGATTAACCACGCAGGCCTGGAAAACAATGTTTTGTAACAAAGCCCATAACATTAGTAACTTAATTACTGCTGCTAGATTTTAGTGAGAGTTAAATAAATTACCAATCATTGTTGCTTTAATAAAAACACCCGCTTTTTAGTACGACAATTAGTACGTTTAGTAATAATGAAAGAACCAATATATTCCGAAAACGATTTACCATTTCGTTTTGTTTTTATTTTTTAATCAAATATTATTTTAACTTTTTGGTTTTCTAAACTTATTATGATTATTATGCCCTTGGAATGTAACCACAACAATCTATACATATAATAAAATGGTAGGAAAGTCAAAACTGTACATTGAATATTTTTTTAAAAGAATACTTGGGGTATGATCTACAATCGAAACAGAAACAAAAAATATAGTTTTTAGAATTTTTGTCTGTTTGTCTGTTTGTCTGTTTGTCTGTTTGTCTTTCCGGGATAAACTCAAAAAGTACTGCATGGATTTACTTCAAATTTGGCATGAAGATAGTTAAGAAGTCGGGTCAACATATAGGCTACATATTATCACGCTAGCAGTGTTATAATCGTAGGTGCGTTTGGTGCTGCATAGCGTTCACGCAGACGACGTCGCGGGCAGCAGCTAGTATCTAAATAATTTGGATCCAGTTTGGTAAGAGCTAAATCCTAAAACATTTTCTAAATGGTGCACATTTCATGTGAATTTTGAACGTCGTGTCTTGGAAGGGAAGGTTTTTGGTAAATGTACCAATTAATCCTAATTGAACCGAATATGTTGGAAATTATAATTATTTAATAAACTCATTATTTCCGAAGTTTCATGCTTATGTCAAGTTTATGAAGAGTCGGAAGGTTTAATGATAAATATTTTATATCAATTCAGGCAATTTCGTGATTAACAAAAAGTTTCAAAGTGCTGTCATCACATTATAAAATGAGAATGGTGAAAATGAAGACAAACTTTAGTGCAAATAAAGATATAGATAAAGATAAACTCCTTTTGTCAATGACAAAATAGTATCATTTGTGCAACAAGAATACTCGCGTAGACTCGCAGCGGTACCCTGCCGTGTAGATGCATGTTAGTTTGGACATAAATAACTCGAAAACTGCTGAGCTCCCGGCCTTTTGATAAATCTATCTTTGTCTAAGGATCTTGTAGTGTTGACGTTTATTTATTGAAGTTTGTTAAGCTGTTTATAATACTCTGAGTTCGGTAGAAATGTATCGTTGGGGCTGCGCAAGAGTTGACTTTGTTTGTTTTCTTGGAAAATATAATAATTAGTAGTGTTATATAAATTTGTTCATTTCATTTAATTCATTAACATTCGACGGTCTCCGCGGTGCGATGGTATGGACGCGGCTACTGTGCCAATCGTGAGTTCGCCGGTTCGATTCCCGCACGCAAAAAAAGGGCCCGTGTCTGGGTTTTTATCTATAATGTATTTTTATTCTAGGTTGCCCCTAGTTCTCTACATGGTATCCCATATCCCAAGCTATAATTTGGGGCCATGTTATTTTTATATATCAATTACATTGATTAGCATTAACTACTTACGGCTGTGCTGTTTGATAAAAAACTTAAAGGGTATTTGAAAATGCACTCTTTTACAAAACTATCTTACTGCTTATTTATAGCTTAAGTATTTATATTTCATTTATTTTATTTTATCTAGAGATATATTCCAAATTAAGTTAGTGCTTTCATTAAGTACCTACTTAAATAACATTTTTAAACTAACCCAACTTTCGAGGGCTTTTTAGGATAACAACAAAAATTATATAAATGTTAATGTAACAGATAAACAAATATAATACTGACAAGATGCCTATTTTAATTATATATCTAAATATTTCTTAATCCATTGTACTTAACTAACTTTTGCAGCTCAATCGGTAATTAAAAACAAATAAATCAGAATTTCTGTTTCTCATTTAGATAGGAAGTAAAAAAGAGCACATATAAAGAAAATATAGTTTATTAATGTTCAATATTTATAAAATCTTCTTCAATATATTATATCGCAACAGCTGCATCTGACGTTATTTTATTCACGGAGCAGATTTAGATAATGTTTAAGTATTGCTACCGCGGCCACTCCAGCCCAGGTTTGGCTATCTGATGGGCCTTCTCATATCGGATGCTACTGCATCTACCGCTTTCTGTACCTTCGTAAACGTTTATAGTTTTGTAATATGTATGTGTTTTATCGTTGCATTTGTTTTTGTGTTCTCTAACAATAATTTCAATTGTTCTTCAATGAGGCATTTGAAAATTTGAAGCAACTTTCTTTCTTGAGCATAAGCACAACTGAAAACTAGACCACCTATTTACTAATTACTATTATTATTTGGTTAACTTTTTACTACTTCTTACGTTAAAAATCGTTTTGTATAGTAAATGACCTAGTTGGCGAAGTAGGTGAATTCTGGAAAATCATTATGTTAAAATGGCTTCTTAGTGCAATAATACAAATAAATATTTTCAACGAGCCTGACCGTCTAGTTAGAGTGATTTCTTTAATTTGGCAGAGGTACATTTAATATTATGTTGAAAGTTCTTTTAAAGATTTGAAAAAATGTTTTATTCAAAATAAAAAGAAGTTGTTTTTCTAAATTGCAGCTTGTCTCTAGGATATTAGATATAAAAAAATACCGCTGACCAACTAGCTTGCCCGATAGCTTTTTGACTAGGTAGCTTCCTATTCTTCAATGCAAGAGACCATCAGTCTCATAAAAATTACAATTACTTAAAAAAAAGGGGGCTGTGGCGATAATGATACATGTTAGTGTTTCGAAATATAGTTTACCTATAGATATCATCAACTTGGCTATCCGTATGAAAAAAATATTTATAATAAATTTTATCTAATTACAAAAAATCTCTCCTAAATGAAGTTGTTATTACTAAATAGTATAATTACATTTGGCACTATCAACATATAAATAAAATAATTTTACAATATTAAACCGTTATAAACTCTTACTTTAAAATATGAAATTTATTCGAAATACATAAATCTATATAGGTTTATAGTAGCTTCGGAATTCCGTACAGGATAAGATACTTAGCAGAAATATTAATTTCATAGAGTTAAGTATTTTAAAGGTGCTAACAATGTTTTTGATTTAATAATAAATAAATGTTACTATCGAGTAGTTTTATTTATTACTCAGCACTTCTTGTAAAAGAAGATATTACTTTGAGCTTCGTGAAAACTAACTTAAATAATTTTCAATAATCTGTATATGTTTGATAAAGAAATTTAGGAAATTTTTGTATGTCAATGCTTGATGATTTGACTTGATGGGTTAATATTACTTGCCGTGTAGTGCCACTTTGGTGACACCATGGGCTCAACCAACGCCGAAACAGGTAAACCCGCAGAATTTTAATGAGTTGGTCTCATCTCAACGCACCGCAATGCTACCCTGTCGGTATATGTGTGCCCACTTTCCTTATGAACAAAGTTTCTTGCTTATATTTATATAAATATGAATTATTTTATTGACGATTTTGCGGGCGATAGGCTGACCCCCTATGCAATAGTCTCTGTTCATCATTGTAATACCTCCAAACGTGACATCAGATGCTTTTGCAGCCTCTGGTGTTCTGCCTACCCCATAAGGGATACAGGTGGGAAGTTATGTATGTATGTATGAATGATATGCATAGGCCATTGACTTTATAGACTCACTTTTAGATTAAAATTGTATTTTTGAAATTGGAAAGAAGACATAGGACTCTTGGAGGCAGCTGGTTGGCTGGTTCATAGGATTACTCGCGGAGGTCCCTTTTTAATCAAAGATATATGTTATATAAATCAATAAACTACAACTTAAATTTAAGGTAACATAAATTGCATTCCTCAAATGTACTATCTACAACTTTCCTAGCTCTATGCACTAATGGTACGATACGAGTGCGCCGGAGCACATAGTTTATCAACCGCGGCGTGGGGTCGGCCAATAAGGTAGCAGGTTCTGTTCCCGCCTGGAATCAGTATTGCACAAGTACTAATGCCTGGTAGTAATGAGCTATCAGTAACGACGATGTTAGGGCGGTTGGAGATAATATTTATCTGTCTTATGCTCTATTTGATAAGTTTACTTTAATATTGTCTATGGAATTCTGTAGATAGAAACTAGCAGTGCTGTTCCTGGCGGGATTGATTAATTGCAAAATTATTGTTAATTTGACGGCTAATTGATCATCGCTGCATTGCAAATGTTTTTAAGATCTGTAGATATTCATATGTTTGAGTGAAGATTTTTTTTGAAGTAGTTTTGTTGAAGAAGCTTTACGTTTCCATGTTCCACTATATGCGTGTCTTAAAAATTTACCGAGACAGTATTAATCTAGTTACTTATTAAAAATTACATTAAAAAAGGGTTAATAGTAGACTTTTCATTATTTGCATTATGACATTTCTTAGCTCTATCCAGTAGAGAAATGAATATTCTCTGATGGAATCCCACACGGTTAGTTGATGTATTCGACGGCAGATTCTCTCGGAGCTAATAAATTTCATAAGATTGCCACGCCAGTGATTAATAAACTCGAACAAGTCAAAAATATGCTAGGGTAAGAGAACTAGCTTTACGCGTGTTCCGTATGTAAATTGAACACTAAAACTCTAGTAATGTATGTACTATAATTTTGACAAACATTATTTTTAGAGCTGGTTGCGTATTTTTAGTAAACTAATTGCAATCGTGCTGTAATCCTGCTCATTATTTTTAACCCCCGACGCAAAACGAGAGGGGTGTTATAAGTTTAACGTGTCTGTGTATCTGTGTATCTGTCTGTGGTATCGTAGCGCCCAAACGGATGAACCGATTTTCGTTTAGTTTTTTTTGTATTATAGATAATTTTATCCCGAGTGTTCTTAGCCATGTTTCATGAAAATCTGTTCAGCCGTTTGAAGATCATCAGCTCTTTTCTAGTTGATGAGGGGATCTGACTACCTTCCATATGTCTTTTCGATGTGAAATTTGGTACCGTATTGCTTCAATTATATTGAAAGTATATGGTAAGGTAACCATGACCTGATCAGCCGTTTGAAGGTCATCAGCTCTCTAACAGTCGATGAGGGGATCTGACTAAATTCCATATGTCGTATCGATTCGAAATTTGGTGCCGTATTACAACAATGATATTGATAGTATATGGTAAGGTAACCATGACCTGATCAGCCGTTTGAAGGTCATCAGCTCTCTAATAGTTGATGAGGGGATCTGACTAACTTCCATATGTCGTATCGATTCGAAATTTGGTGCCGTATTACAACAATGATATTAAAAGTATATGGTAAGGGAACCATGACCTGATCAGCCAATTGAAGATCATCAGCTCTCTAATAGTTGATGAGGGGATCTGAATAGCTTCCATATGTCGTATTGATTCGAAATTTGGTGCCGTATTACTACAATTACATTGAAAGTATATGGTAAGGGAACCATGACCTGATCAGCCGTTTGAAGATCATCAGCTCTTTAATAGTTGATGAGAGGATCTGACTACCTTCCATATATCCTATCGATTCGAAATTTGGTACCGTATTACTTCAATGAAATTGAAAGTGTATGGTAAGGTAACCATGACCTGATCAGCCAATTGAAGATCATCAGCTCTCTAATAGTTGATGAGGGGATCTGAATAGCTTCCATATGTCGTATTGATTCGAAATTTGGTGCCGTATTACTACAATTACATTGAAAGTATATGGTAAGGGAACCATGACCTGATCAGCCGTTTGAAGATCATCAGCTCTTTAATAGTTGATGAGACGATCTGACTACCTTCCATATATCCTATCGATTCGAAATTTGGTACCGTATTACTTCAATGAAATTGAAAGTGTATGGTAAGGTTACAATGATCTGATCAGCCGTTTGAAGATCATCAGCTCTCTTATTGTTGATGAGGGGATCTGACTATCATCTTCCTAATATTAAAACCTACTTTAAAAAGTACAAAATAAAAGTAAAATTAAAAATTTTAAAAACCCCCCGACACAAAAAAAGTAACAAATAATATTTTAAACCTATTCTAATTATTATCGTCCCATATATAATTGACTGTAAGACTTGTACTTTAAAATATTTTTATTTTCCGAGCATCGTCGCCGCGTCGGGGGACCGCTAAGTGAGAAAAACAGTTGTCAGTTGCAGATTGCATCAAAAGAATTCACTCCGAAAAATTCGTAAAATCGACACAACCGTCAACGTCGCCTGCCCTCACGTGTCTGCCCGTTCGGGTCGTCGCACTTGGTGACGCCCACCCCCGCGCCGCAAGCCGCACACCGAGCTCGCCGCGCGCGGCATTACGTAGAGCGTGGACTATGCATGAAACTTAAGATCGCTCATACCTAAATGTAAAAATAAAGTTGCTGTTGTTGGCTTAATACTTTATATACTTGAGCGGTCCCCCGACGCGGCGACGAAGCTCGGAAAATAAAAATATTTTAAAGTACAAGTCTTACAGTCAATTATATATGGGACGATAATAATTAGAATAGGTTTAAAATATTATTTGTTAGTTTTTAAGGTCTTTTTTTGTGTCGGGGGGTTTTTAAAATTTTTAATTTTACTTTTATAAGGGTAATCTCGAACTTTAAGAGTGCAGCGCAGTGATTTGAGACTCTACCTGCTGCTAATAAGGTCTTGGATCGATTTCCAGCCATGTTGGCCTAGGAAACCACCTTTCGCTTTTCTTTGGTATAGGTATATCATTCATTATTTTCGAGTAAAGCTTTCCATGTTTATTATAAGAAAACTAAAATGCTATATATTTTTAACACTTTTTTAATGCTGACTTTTAGAATTATACCAAGTGATGTTTTTTTTTAAGTTCTACATAGTTATTTATTGAAATTTTAGATCAATTTATCAAGCCATTTTATTCTTCTAACATTGATTTATTCTTACAAACGTTCACATTCCTATCGGCAAGATAAGATTTGATAAACCTAGTGTGTAATAAAATGAGATACCTACTTTCATTATAATTTAAAATTAATAAAATCTGAGGGTTTTATTATTTCTACCAGGAACCCTAAGCTTGAAGAGATTTGATCGATCGCCGTGGGTGTTTAATATGAACATTGTATAATTTATCTCTTTAGTGTGGTCAGTGGGGTCAGTGCAGCGGGCTTTTGACTATAAGTATGATAAACAAGGCAATCGAAAAATGTACTGAGTAGGCACAGAGTAGGCCAATTTTTAAGCAAATACTCGTACGCATCTGATTCTCAATTATATAACTTTCACTTTACTTCTTCATTATTATCTGAAATTACAAAAATAAATCATGTTTATATGTTATTACATGTATGTAAAATAATCTTATGTTTAAAAGCCGGTACAGGCAACCAATCAGGTGGGTCCACTGTGGGACTTATTAAGCAAAAAAAAAAATAACAGGCGATGAAACTTAAACTCAAATGTCTGGAAAATTTAAGCAATTAAAATTTATACTTTCTTAAAAAGTTTGCTTCCATGCTGGAATGGGAGCGAAAGAAAAACATAGAATGTGCCAGCTGCTTCTCTTCTCGGGCATACTGTAAAAGTCATTTAAGGGACAGAGGTTTTAAAGGCGTTTTTGTGGGCAATAGGCTGACCCCCTGTCACTACAATAGTCTCTCTCCATCTTTATAATACCTCCAAATCTGTCAAACGTGACATCAGATGGTCTTGTAGCCTCTGGCGTTCTGCCTACCCCATAAGGGATACAGGCGTGACGTTATGTATGTATGTATGTATGAAAAGTTTTTTACATAGTTTTATCTTACAAAATGCCCGAATATATTTATTTATTTACACTTTATTGCACTCATAGAAAAAGAAAAATATACAATAATAACACAAACTTAAGAGGGTACAATGGACGGTCTTATCGCTGCAGAGTGATCTCTACTAGACAACCCTAACTTAGTCTGTCATATAAACTTTCCCCAATATTTCTTTAACTTCCCTTATCTTTACGCCTGGTGTTATTCCCACTTCAGGGATGGCCTTCCTAGCGACCAGCCTTCATAAATATTTATATTAGTAAATAATTACTAAATATTTACTACTCAGTATGACGTATAAAAGTATATAAATATTTTATCGGAGACTATTGTCCTTCATTCTCGATAGGACGCTATCGTTCGGACCCCATATCACCAGGGTAACCAAACTGGCCAAATTCTACCTCGGCCGAGTCAATAGCATAATAGGTCGCCTCAGCAAAATGTCACTGCGCAATAGATTTACCCTATACAAGGTCTGTATCAGACCAGTCATAACATACGCCGGCCCCGTATTCGCTCACGCCAAGCCTCGGTTGCTTCACAAACTTCAGGTAGATCAGAGCAACTTCTGTCGGTGAGCTACAAACGCCCCGTTCTATGTTAGGAATGCGGACTTACATAGGGACCTCAAACTCCCTACTATCCAGCAATACCTTAAGACCCTATCCTTATCCTACTTCCAACGTTGCGAAAATTATCCGAATAGGTTAGTACGAGCAACTGTCGGGTACAAACCCAATCCAAAATCCTTCAAGCGCTCTTGTCGTAGGCCCAAGGACGTTCTTTCTGATCTTCCCACCAGCTCTCTTTAGATCTGGATATATGAAAGACAACAAGTAGTCGATTCAGCACGAAGTGCTTCCTGTATATTTTTCTACGCGCAGCCTGCACCAACAACTGGCTGTCGCTCATTTCTTTGGTCGACTGTCTGGGATTATCTGGCCGGGGACTTGTCCCCTGGCAAGTGCCCTTTCGTACTTCTGATATATTCTCCTCCTCTCCTCAGTGAACACTCGTACGGTCAATAGGCCTGCGGGTGTTCTGAGGGGTAGTCTCCTGTGGCGGAAAAACAAAAAAAAATCTTGTTTCGTACTTTTTAGTGCGTGTTTTTAGTAGTCGAGTTTAAGTTTTTCAACTTTTTCTTTTCGAAACACTTATTCCGGGGGAAGGAGTATTTTAAGCCAATCCTACTCAATGGTAATAATTTTTATTTGAGTTTTACTCCCATATGTGACAGTAGGTATAATTTATGAAGCAATGAGTTCAGTCAGACAAAAAACGACTCGCTAAAAGGTGGTATCAATTACATTAAATACCCCGAGAAGAATAATGTCACGTATCAAATTAAAGAATAAGTTTCAACTGGTTTTGTGAAGTTTTTGATAAAGTTCAATTGTTTGACCTCTAGCTGTAGGGAATGCCGATTTGCAGTAATTAAGGAGTTGATTTAATGCGTAATTTTTATTGGGTGGCTTATAGCTGGAAAGTATATTTATTGGTTGCTAAGCCGCTTGACCTCAAGTTCATTTTATAATAAGTGATGAGGTCAGAGAAGGAAAGGCGGGCTTGGCAATCAATTACTAAGAAGGCGATGATATTTTGCTACTGACTCCATGATTGAACAGATTCGGGACTTGCTTATCTATAGTTATAAATAAATATTGCATAAATTTTCACACAGTGGCATCTAGTCCTAAAGTTAAGCCATATGCTTAATATACAATTTTTTTTCTTAAATATATCATACTGATACTTAGGAAATAAAACATGTTATACTACATGTATAACATGTATATAAAAAGACTTGTAAGAATTTAGGCTAATATTCAGAATGATGACAGCTGTAAACCTTTCTTCAAAAATTACAAAATTCTCAGCCATGCATTTACATACTTGAAGCATGCAAATTCGTCCGAAAACATCCCGAATTGTATAAAAAGCGCAACGAAGCGGAAAGTAAATACACCCTTAGATCCTCCCGGAAAAATAAATTATTACAACCAATGTCCCATTTAAAAATACATTCATCTGGTCCTCTATCTATGACTATAAAACTATTTAATCATTTACCGGAATATATCAAAAATGAAACCAATGACAAAAGATTCACGCTCTTACTAAAACCACTCCTAATAAAAAAAAATTATTACACGACCAATGAATACTTAATTGACAAATTTAAATGAATTAGACACAAATGTATAAGTTAATTGACGAATAATTTTTGTATCTAAACAATTAAAATGACTACAAATGTCCTCTCCCGCATTGCAATACCTAAATTAGGTGCATAATTTTACTTATTATAAATCAACTATTATTATAAACTGCCACCTGTAAAATTATGTTTGCAATAAAGTATTGAGTATTGAGTATGTACCCTATACATATTTTCATTGTGCGGGGATTGAACTCGCGTCCACTGGAGTTTTAAGACAGACACTGTTACCGCATTGCCACAGCGCTCGTATATTCTTGGGTCTATATCAGCTGTAGACATATTCTAGATTGTCACCACACCCAATATCCTGTGCTTTATGTTTGTATTTGCACCGTAATTAGGTCTAAAACTTAGATCGCGGTCAGTGTTTTCGCAGTCTGTTTGAACTTAAATCTAACACTTGACATAAGTAAAACTTTTACTTTACAATATTTAAAAGAATAGTTTTGAGAAAGCTGGGGTATAATTAAAATATTTGTTAGTATGTTACATACGTTATATACTTAAAATTACCATTCATTTGTCTTCTTTTCTCCTTCTTCTTTCCTTATTTTCCTGCATCTGTTCCTTCTTCCTTAATCCTTTACAAAACGTAATCTCACATCAATTGAATAAAAAAATATAACACTTAATTCAGTTATTAAATGTTGAACGCTGCAGTGCCATGTTATACGTCACGATTTGCGAACAGCAGTGCGAGCACAGAACTTTGGCGAATCGTATGTTTACGAATGTTCGTATAGTACGGAGTCGGTTGCAAGTTTTTAGTAACATTGTAATTTTTTAATTTACCGTTACTTAAAAGTACAAAATGTTTTTAAATATTCATAATTAACAAGTTACACATTTATTTAAGCTGGCTGTGCGTCAATGGATAAATTTCAATTATTGCTTGCAAACCGTCTCCATACTTTGCGAACATTCGTAAATATACGAGTCGATAAAGTTCTGTGCTCGCACTGCAGGTTTGTAAATTCTATATTTAGATACTGATAACTCAGTAGTCCTACTAATAACATACCTCAAAAACACAGACAACGTATTACTCCCATTCACCCAGTATTACACCTCGCTCCCTCCTTCAAAAAAGAGGCAGTGAAAAGAAAACTACATACGTCACTATATCACATGCCACCACCAATACGTGTTTCATCTTAGAACTATCATGGTGACGGAATGAAAATTTTTGCATTTAAACTGCTTAATTACTCTTAAATAAATAAAAAATGTGATAAATAAAAATCACCCGACCAGGACTCGACCTGGGATCTCTCGTTTGCCGGACGAGTGCTCTTCCGCTGAGCTACCGGGGCCTGGCGGTACGCCTCGAAATTACTTACCACATTTTTGTTTTTACGTTATATTGCTAACGTAGCTCCATCTAATGGTATAGCTTTGCAGCTAAGACCACCCGAGACCAATTTCTTTACAGAAATTTTAAATATCAGGTTCGAGTTCCTGGTCGGGTGATATTTATTTATCACATTTTTCATTTGTTTGAGGTTGGTATCGCTTGTTTATTAAGGTTTTATATGTACCCTTGGTTGGTAGTATAAGCCTATTCACTAGTCACAGCAAAATTCGTGTCAAATATGATTTTTTATTTGAATAATTCGCATAGGGTCGGCTAGGAATAGCGCCTTCGCCCCTGCATAAGCGTGGCGGAAAAGGTGGCTTATCCCAACGACCCCCGGTTGGTGGCACCATCGTGCTCCGTTTTCATATAGTGTGCCACCAAAAATTTAAGACTCAAGTTTAAGTTTTAAAAGTTTAAGAAAGAGCCAGTTCCTTTCTAAGTTCGTGTGCTCTCATCTTCTACCTCATCTTCACTATCAGGTGAGTTTGGGGTTATAAGCGGGTTTAACCATCATTATAAAAAGAAAAAGAATTATGTAAACTAAATCAAATAAAACTAAATAGCACCAAAGTAAAACGAGGACAACCTTGAAAACTTTTGATCGTAAGTTTTATTTTCTTTGATATAGATTTATTTTTCATCGGCATGTTAATACTGCACCAAAAATCTAGACATCAAAGCTAAAGGAAATTGCTAAGTAAGATAAGACCACCTGCTGAGTTTCTTTTATCTTCAATATTTATAATATTTTTATTTGTTATGGCCGGCTGTATTTACAATCAAGGTTATCATGATAAAGTAAAACTACTTATATATAACAAATGTTCGCTTACGTAAAAGCTAGTAACACTGTCAGCCTTATCATTAAGAAACAGCGTGCGTACAGGAAATTCAGAAAGTTCAAAAATGTCTCGAGGAAGCGAATTAATACTGTCCAGTTAGAATTATTTAACAAAATGTAATTCAACATTGGTACATTCTGTCGTTGTAACATTCACCCGCTAGAGGGCGCAGCGCACGGCACGCGCGGGCGGCTGCGCGTGCGACGACGACGCGCTCTAATTTCGCAATCTAACAATGGGGCTGTTTATACGATACGATTTTGGTGGTGTTTAAGATTATGTCGGATGTTAAATAATCGAATTTCATCCATTAAGGAAAATATTATAAGGGAAAATTCTAAGGACTCTCATTGCAAATTAACATACATGCAATCAATCCGCATCGTAATACAAAAAAATGTACATACATACAAACATAACTTCACGCCTGTATCCTTTAAGGGGTAGATAAACACTATTGAAGTGACAGAGGGTCAGGCTATCGCTCACAAAAACGCCAATAAAACCCATGTCCCTTACCTGACTTTTACAGTATGCCCGGGAAGAGAACCAGCTGGTACATTCTGTTTTTGTTTCGCTCCCAGTCCAGCATGGAAGTAAATACAATGTATCAGTAGCTAAAGGGAATGCTCTAAAAGCCGTAGAGCACGGCGACCTACTATGAAATGTAAGCATTTATGTTGTCGTTTAAATGTCTATTAAACGACAACACCTTTGTTCTGTAATCTGGTAAATCTGGTAATGTTCTATGTGCCTAGGCATAGATCTTCACTAAGACCGGTCTCATACAGCCTGCAACGTTTGGTGTTCTACGATGCCAACCAGATCGTGACTCCACATTAAAATAGAGAGATGAAAATAAAATAAAAGAAAATATTTTTTTTTAATGAACACAGTCGCTAAGCTTTCAGGTTAATACACTATCTAGTAGGCATTTAAAAAGTCTTTTAAATTAAGAATTTAAACCAAAAAAAGGTCAACGAAATCGGACGCAAATCGTAGAGTGTAAAAGCGTCGAGACGCGGCGGTCGTCCGACCGTATATCACTCTGGATATTTAGTGACCAGCCACCGCCCAGTTCGGTGACAGCGCTATCTGTTATCAGTATATACGGAGTTACCATGTACGCAATGCTTAGTTTACTGTCGTAACTTTACTGCGGTACTTATTTTACTTTGGCTTTGGTGAGGGATTCGAATGAAAGGCATTAAAATGAGATATAGTTAGAATATTGTAAATAAGTTTATGTTAAGTAGTGTAAAAAGTAAGTGTTTTTAGTTAAATAAGACAATTCTGTCAAAGTTGAGGTAGAAAGGAAATACTTGTGGGCTCTCAATTTACTACCAAGTATGCCATTTGATGAGTCAGTTATTTCCTTGACTTGAGTACTCTATCTACGGTGACATTGTCATTTACGATAAGATGAAGAAAATGAATTAGTCACTATTGAAAAGTGAAAGCTCTGCGGAGATGACACAGCAGCTCATGAATTATCGAAAATGTTGGAGTCTGCAATCCAACTGAAACTCGATTCAGGATAAAAATCGTTAAATCCTAAATAAAATCTTCGCTAAATTACCAAGAAGCAAGGATGCAATAAATCAGGTTTAATTATGAAACAATGTGGTTGATGTGATACGTGGCATGAATGCCACGGCGGCGCGGCATAAAATAATTTGATATCCCAACATTTTTTTTCTAATTGAATAGCAATTCATCGATTAAAAAAAGCACAGTAAAATTCCATCATGGTTTTGATCAAAACTCGTTTCATTATACATTCTAATAGTTCTTCCCTTAACCAATAACCGTTTCATTTTACCCATCGTTACAAACAATCCACCGACTACACTAGAATTCAAAACTAAAGCAACTCCTCGTCAAAAGAACATTTAAACTTGTTTCAACGTTTAATTTACTGGCAACACAATTGTATTTCCCTTAAATACAAATGACATGTTATAATTTAACACGGGGTGAGAGACCTGGGCGTTGGCCAGCTAACTAATGGCGTATCTGTCGCTGTCCATATCCAGAGCTTGTGGTTATTATGTAAGTCGATTCGACTAACTTTTCCGGTTTTCTTATTGGAGACCTTCTTAAATTTTGATGGTGTTCGAATTACAAATTAATAAAGAAGTTTTTATCTGAGTATCTGATAGGCAGTTTCCCGTGAGTACTTTGTATGTAAAGATGTCGAAGTTTAAAGTTAAAATGTAAATTCTAGTTAAACCTTGAATCCCTTCTGGATCGGCTTTTGTGTCATTGCATTGTTCTTTTCACACCTTTGACCTCATCTTCACTAACTAGGTGCAGTCTGATGGCACTTTGTCACCAAAAAAGAATTTAGGAATTTTCACAACGTTGTTGATACAATTGTCATGCTCGTATCAAACCCATACCTTCAAAGCCACGGAGGTACAGCAACTAATAAGTTTACTTTGGCATAATTTGAAAGGACTTTATCGTTAATATTTTATATAGTAAGGCAGAAGATAGCAATCTAAGACTATAAGAGAAGATGTGGTGCCGTTATCTTTTGCAAAGATCGTGATTTTATCTAAGGTAATTTCAGAAAATTAATATTAGGCTTCTGTAGAATATCATTATTATAACGCAACAATTGTAGAGACCAAAAAACTTCTTCCCAAATTACGCCTGGTTTTCGCTTGTTTATTAAAAGGGCTTTTCTTAAACCCGCTTCTCTATATATCATTTATCAGATAGATAAACGTCAAATAAAAGTAAACCTCTTTAGGTCACTTAGCACTTACCTCCATGGACTACACGACAACTTATTTTGGTTTAATATTTTATTGGCATATGTTTAATTTTTAAGGCTATAGTTCTTAACACCCCAAATTTGATGTGTTAGTAGAAGTTAGTCCAACCTTTATGTAGGTGAGTACTTTAACTTACTTCGAGGTCATATGAAAGTATAAGTAAGTATAAGTCTAGGTAAATTATTGGAATCATTAGTTCGAGCAAATATTCATAAAACTACATACATACATAACGTCACGCCTGTATCCCTAATGGGGTAGGCAAAACAACAGAGGCTATAAAACCATCTGATGTCACGTTTGACAAATTTGGGGGCATTATAATGATGGAGAGAGACTTGCAGTGGTAGGGGGTCAGTCTATCGCCCACAAAAACATCAAAAATCCTCCGTCCCTTAACCGACTTTTACAGTATGCCCGGGAAGAGAAGCAGCTGGCACATTCTATGTTTTTCTTTCGCTCCCAGTCCAGCATGGAAAAAACTATTCGTATTTAAATTGATTGTATCCACATTTGATAAACGAGGATACGTGGTGGACCTACGATCTGGTCAAAGTCGCCGGTAAACTCTGGATGAGGGCGGCGCGGGACCGCGCGACGTAGAGAACCTTGGGTTAGGCCTATGTCCAGCGGTGTATGTCTACAGGCTTTTGATGATGATTGTTGATGATTATTAACAAAATTGCAAATGTTTCACTAAAAACCCAATCTTGACTAATGGTATAGGTGTTTTGGTTATTGGAACTTCGTACTTAGAGAATTGGGTAACTACTTATGAATTACCTACGCTTCAAGTTTTTCGTAAATACCATTAGATCGAATACTGACCAAGAAAATAATATTTTCAATAAAAAGTAAAAAATATATTGTTATTAACTTTGTTTTGTGCCATTATAAAGTTGAGAAATTAATGGTACATAAATAATGTCACACAATTGATGGTTAATTTTAGTGACAGTGCGGAAAAAATCCTTCTAAGACTTTATAAAAGATATAAAAATAATGCAATTAATTCTATTTAATGGTCAAGATCAGGGAAATGAACCCGTCAATGTCAAACACATTATTATAACTAGTGAGTAAATGTTTTATCTTCTTATATTACATGCAAATAAACGGATTATATAGTATTAATAGATGGCTGCAAGTATTATAAAACAATTATTAGCTATTACGTATCAACGTCAATAGCCTACGCTAAGTCTTTAAGTAATATGCCCTTTAAAGCTTCTAAAATGATTGTAATATACTTTATGTTTATATCTTAAAAAACTTTTCCCTTTACAAATTATTTTCTTGATATTATCGCATCAATGAAACAATGGTGAAGACTTATAACCACATTTGTTCGCAAATTACTTTGTGACTATAAAAGTGAAACTTCCAAAAAAGAAACAGCAAATTCCCCAATTATATGGCATTATTGACACTTTTGTCATTATTGTATTGTATTAAGAAAGGCCATCAACCGTTATAACATAATGTATTTTGAAATATCCACCAATTATCGTGTCAATACCACAATGTCAGAAGTGCATAAACCCGTCCAAACTCGCGCCTGAAGGTTCCGCCTAATTACACCTTTCGAAAAAGACGTCATTTCCTTACGCTTACGAAATATTAAATGTAAAAGACGTATTTTCGTTTTCCGAAGGTGTAAATTTAAATAATTGCAATAATCTTAGTGATGGACATGTGAGTGAGCGGTTCAGAAAAGACTGACAAAGGACGCATATGGACTCTGCCGCGGGCCTTCGCTAGTGGACAAGGTTATGCATGATTGCTCCAATTTCGAAATCTCATTACAATAGTGTTGCCAGTCGGAGTAATCAAATGATGTATGTGTGACAGAAAAACGCGTAAATGATAAGTTGAGTCACGTTATTAACTTTTAATGGCGTTTGCAGTAGTCAAACACTGTCTGTTTTTTTCTTGTACCAAATGAAAATGATTAAAGTCAAGTTTATACAACTAAGGTCATTTAAGAGTGTAGCAACAAAATAAATCATTTCAAATTGCGTGTAAGAGTTGAAAATTGGAATGAACAATTCAAAAGCTTCTTTCGAAGTTGGCCCCAAATAAATGTTACTTTAATAATACTTTCGAACCGAAATACGTCTGCAGAGCTCATATTATTATCAGTAATAACGCCCCATCGTGAAATATATAAACTTCATGTGAGGTGCTTTGCTATACCTTCTTGATTAAGCAATCAAGATTCACTCTTGCCAATAATGAACACTATCAAAGAACGAAGAGCTGTACTTTTGCTGTTGTAAAATTTTATTACCCGAAATTTGCGACAGTTGATACTGAATCCCTGCAATATGCAATATTTTTGGAAAGTTGTTTTTTTAACAGCACTCAGTGAATCTGTATTGCCAGAGTCTTGAACAAAGACATCTTGATACCATGTTATAGCTTTTTTATTTGCTTAAAGATATGCAGATAAGGTTTATCTGCGCTTGACCTGCATGCTCTATATTGGCCACATCATCATTTAGCATCAGGTGACATTATGGACCAAGATTTGTTTAGTCATGTTAATAAAGAGCTTTGAATATTTTTCATAGGATTTGTTTTACTTTCGAATTGATGAACCTACCTTGTTTAAATTGGTAATAACTTTTACATAGCGCCATTTGGCATCATTTTGAAAAAAATAAATATGGAAAGCAGGTTACGTATTAGTGAAATACTATAATTTTTTTAAATCATCAGCTGGCTACTCACTATGAAGATCATCGTAACTTATATACGCAAATGTCACTAAAAACAAAAAAGTAACAATCGGTAATAAAACGTCTTTTAATACTTTTTAAAATGGCGGGAGCAGTAAACTTTTAAAGACCCATGCTTAAGAATCAAGATTTTCGGTAAAAAAATTGATTCCGTAGGGATTCGTTGATAGTTAGTATAATTACTTAAAGACTTACTTTTGTTTTGTTTTAGCAACTCCAAATTAATCATTTTTTATTTACTCGCTTATCGAACTATAAATATAGATCTCACTAGGCTACGTATACAAATTAGGGACACTACAGAAGCATATAATTATTCGTGCGTTACTCGACTCTCGAAATTGATCGCCCGATATTTTGATTGATCAATTTCAGCGTCAGTTTAACGCACATTAGTCATTCCTCGGCCGAACAGTCGACAGCACTCACAACGACTTGTCTACACACGACCAAACGGAACTCAAATGATGAATGCGCTGACTTAACAGACATGACAACTCATTTTCTACAAACATATTCTATTACCAAATACCAAATTATATAGTAGCTGAGATCACCTTCGCAATCCAGAGCTTAATAGTACCCTTATGTATATGAGGTTCATTATTTTCTGTCTCGCAACAAGGCAAAAACAATCAATAAAAATAAATCATTTAAATAACCATAAACACGTATTACAATACACCGACATTGCATCTCCTAATGATTTTGCTAACGAATCATTGAAAGTGGTCGGGTCGCGTGCTCCGGCGCATGCGATCAAATCGTGAGTGTGCGCGTGTGTGCGTGCGTGTGTTTGTGTGCGTTCAATATAACCGTAATAACATGAAAGTGTTTTGGACCCCGCCCTAGCCTCAGGCAGTGCTTGGTGTTCTATTTAAATCTGCTCGGATACTTTATTAAGCCTTCTGTCGGATTGAGGTGCGCCATGCCACAGATGATAGATTTACACAGTTGCTTGGTGAAACTCTTTAAACAGAATAATTACGTATCAACGATGCTTCAATGATACAAAATTGTTAGTAATTTTTGGAATACAGTCTCATGAAGTCATTATAAAATTCATTCAATTCTTATGAAGGTTTTTATCTTTGATGTGAAGAGCATCAAAAAGCGCAGATGGATAAGTTCTTCTTTATAATTATAGAGTACTCGATCCGATGGTTGGTAATGATCGTGAATGGACGAAATGTTTATGCAACTCACGTATACAAAAAAGATTTTACGAGTATGATGAGCTTGACAGATTTGAAGAGTGGTAATCAAACACAATTCTATAATGAAGATAATGATACAATCCTTGACCTTATTTTATCACTAAAACTTCATTTAAGGATAATGTGTAATATTGTAAAGATTTACTTACAGAATCTTTAATAAAACAATCACACAGAGCTGTGATATGTGAACCCGCCATACTTCGATTCTAGGTCGGCTATTCGGCAGAACGAAAAAAAAAACTAAAATTAACTTTATGTTGACAGGGAATTGAAATAAAACTCACGCTGTTTTCAAATTATGTAGACAAATATTTATTTCATAATCTTTGCCTCAACAGAAGAAAAAATACAAATGAGTAGGTATTTATGCAAATTTCATGTTAAATGCTTCTTACCATTTGATAGTTTAATTTTTCTATATTAGGTTTAGTTACATTAAGGAAGTCACGAAAGTAAATCACCAAATATTATATAAACTACCTATTTAATAACACACGCTTTTTTCATTGAATAGTAGCACGTACTAGCTAATGGAGCAGGTCGACACCCCAAAAAAGACAATTCCTTATTGTCCAGTTCTGCTATTTTGTTTTCACCTAAAAGAGCTTCACGTATTTAATCCACAGATAAACTTAAGATTATTAGATAGATATTATGTGTCAGGAGCCACGTCCCAACATGAGTTTAAACTTAGGTATATAAAATAAAATAAAATAAATAAATATCTAGGGTTGCCATCTTTTTTTTCTAGAAGTAAAGTATATTTGAGTCTGAAAAGAATATCAAACAGTATTTTGGAAAAATGAACAGTATAAAATTTATTTAATGTTTTAAACACATATTTTTAGAGCTTCTTGCACAAATTATTAAGTAAAGTATATAAATTGTTTAGCTTTTTATGCTGAAAACAGTATTTTGCATACTTTATTTTTGTTCAACAGTAAACAGTATAATACTTTTAAAAACGGTTTGGTTGGCAACACTAGATCTATCCCTTTAAAGTACCTAAATCAAACAACAAATATTCTATAACGTCTTTAATAAAATTCTTGTAAAATTACTCAATAGGCAATTTACGTTTATTAGCACACCGGATGTACCACGTACAGAGTAGTGGTCAGCTTGTTACTCATTAATAACTGAACCAAATTAGATGAAATTATTGTTTCTACAAGCGCAAATAACAAGTGTTATGTTGCAATATTTCAATCATTGCTAAATATTAGTTTCCTTCTGTGATTTAGTTATTTAAAAATAAGATTGAAAGGTTCCAATTGGTATTTTTGGATTTAAGCATATTGATTTTTTATTATTACGTTATTGAATTGAAATTCTTTTATCTTCTTCAATAATGCAATTGAGTTTCAATTGTCTTAACCCTTTAAAAGGCGTGTCTACATTATTTTTACGAAAACAAATAAGATCGGCTATAAAGATATGCCAAAATTGCTTTAAAACTAATCGAGACAAGACAAAGGGATTAAAAGGTATGTATTTTTTATTAATAAGTAATAGGCAAGCGAGTTTGGACCACACGCGCCCGCCTAGCGCACGTCACGCGCCTTATCACTCTTTTTGCAATTTATTGTTCATAAGACTCAAATCATATACACAACAAATAGCAGCGCGTGTTGAACGCGTGTGAGGCACATATCATGCGCTGGGCGGGCGGGGAAATTCTGATTTTTCTCATACGTAGGTATAATCTTAAGAAGAAGGAAAATATTAATTTACTTAGTTACTCAAAGCTCTAAAGTAAATGAAGTAATTTTATTAGAATTAACTCACTGTGACATAAGCTTCTTAAAATCAATATAACAGCGGCGTTTAATTTCTTAATGTTATATAAGTATGCAGTAACGATGTAGTCCTGAGTGCTACTGTCAGCTGTCATCTGTCAGATTTAGCTGATGGCGTCGTTCGGCAGTGAGGGTCAAGTGTCAAGAGCAGAAGTCAGGCATGCAGCTTCTATATGACCCACATTTAACTAGATCAACAGTGAGCCATGTTTCATAATACTTAAGTACTTTCTAGCACCTCTTATAGTAAACTTTGTAGTTATAATTATATTTTAGGTTTATATAATAATTGTGATTTTTGAGGTTAATAATTTTGTTACTGAATATGGTATACCTTTTATGATTTTCAACAGACTTCCAAAAAAGGAGGAGTTCCTCAATTCGTATTGTATGCTTCTTTTTATATTTTTATGTCGGTTTTTTAATGCTCTGCATTCGTTGATTATTGTATCATTTGTTTTTAGCGTCCATTTTTGCATTTAGTCCGAGCTGAGGAGCCTTAGAGATGGCTGAAAGAGCGCTATCTCCAGTTTTTGATGGGCACGGGGCATCGATGCCTTGGGGCAACTGCGATAATTTACTGTGGCCTGACTGGACGCATAAGACGCAGGACGGATCAGTAGGCGACTCAGGTGTGCGAGGGCACTCCTTTGTCCCGTGAGGCTTGACGCACCTAGAGGAAGCAAAAAAATTTGCCACCACATGACCATACATTTGAAAGCGGTGGCACTGCCTGGGGAAACCACGTTTGTGTGGTCTCTCGATACGAATGTTAGATAGATCGCTAACAGTGCGATGCTCTCTGAAGATGGATTGCACTTTCGGGTTGTTTGCTAGGATCACAAGCGCAAGTGGGAACTTTTTGCCCCGGCAGCTGTGCATTTTGTGCACAGATTCGACGAGGAAACTTTAAGACTATAAGTCCTCTTGAACTTGCTCGTTCGATAACTCAAACGGCACGTTCCTGAGGACGGCACGAATCTTACGCTCCTCTGGGAGGGCGTAAGTATGATACTCGAGCTTCTTATCTGCAAGCAGCCGAGTAAGATTCCTGAAATTGGAACTGGAACTGACCTCGACATTAATAGAATCACCCGTGTTGGATGCCCTAGTATACTGGTTCTTGGGACTATGACTACCACTTTTTAACCACGTCTTGTCGGCTCGATTTATAGTCCCTACCGTCTGAATGAAAAAGAGTGCCAAGAGGTTTTTTCCGCCGGCTTTTTTTGTCTCTTGGTCTACTGTAATATCTTATTTAACAACTATCAACAACTAGTTAAAGCTGAAGTATGTGATGACTGAGTTCATCAAGTGTTTTGTGAAATTTCTAAAATGTATAAAACTTTTAGAATTTTTGAATTTTTTTTCCCTGGATAAGCGTGTCGTAAAAGGCGACTTATGCGAGCGACCCTCGCTTGGCGGTAAGACCTCTTCAGGTCGCTTGGGCAGCAACCGCTCTTTATAACGCAGGTTTAGCCAACACAGTAATAAATGTAATTTAAATATATATGCAAATATATTAATTCCTTAAACAAATAAATTACATTAATATCAATTGTTAATTTCATTTGAAAAACCAACAGAAAATTCCTTTAGTAGTTTACAATATAATTGACACTTTAGCTTGTTTGTTATATTTATTAGAAAATGTTAGTAATATATCAATATTTGATTAATTATTTGTCAATGAATCTGTTTGCATATTACACACCTTGTATGGTAATATTATCTTAATTATTAAAGTAATTGATTAATTTCGTTTAAGTATAATAAATTTTATGTTGCTTGTCAATTTCTAAGAAACGGTAAATTAAGTGGTAGTATTGCCAAGCGAAATTGATGCTCCATTGTATGAGTTAATTAGTAATACTTAAAGGAAAATAGATTAAACAAGTATGCTCTCTTCGCGTAGTGCGATTTAGCCCCAAATTAGGCACAACGTATTTTAAACAAACTGGCTAACGGATATAAGATTGATATTGATATTGACAATATATCCGTCTTATATCGTTAGGCGGATATAACACGGATATATTAGTTCAAAAACACAACACTATTATTCTCATAAAAATATTCAAACAAAATATTTCAAAATAGACTCTTCACTTAAAGTTGTTATTTGATACCACCTAACCTGTTATTTGAAAGAAAAATATAGAAAAAAATGCATGCAAGCACAAGCTGAGTTAATTTAAAAGTTATAATCCAAAAGTCTTGACTATTTGAGAACATTGTAACTTAATAACTTTACAACTTCATAGATTATTTTCTGACAAACATTTTATGGTTTTGTATATTTTAATTTCTAGAACATAATTTGACGACCAATTTGCATGGCAGGAAGAAACAAAAAAAGAAATTAATTCTTCATTTATGACAGTTGACGCCGGAGATTACTGGCGAAAATATTACAAACAGGATGCAGTGTCGTAGAGGCTTCCGCCTATACTGGGTGACCACTTTGAAATTCAAGGACGTAGTAGTTTGAGATCATACATGAAAAGAAAAAATATTATAAATAATCAACGAATGCAGAGCATTAAAAAAACCGACTACACGTCAAAACTTTGGTTGAATTATAATGTCGTCAAAAACATTATCCGAATTTTAACTCTACTTAAGAATAAATATAGATTTTAAGAGTAACTTCACTTATGATGATTATTGCTTAACTTCTCAGAATACATCTGCACTTCCAATGATTGATCCAGGGCGCTATTTATGTGGGGAAATGGTTTCGTATTTGACCATTTCCTCCGTGGTGGCACCCCTGCGGATGACGATACCGTCAGCTCTATCAATGGCGGACGAGGTGCCCCTGGAAATGTTTAGTGGGTCGGTCCGGCCTTCTGTCGGATCATCTTTACATACTCCACCGTTACTCCTTGGGCGGCCGGGGATTTGACTGCCCGTTTTCCCCAAGTAAAAAAGGGCACTATTATTGAACTCATATGCACTTGTTTTATAATTAAGCATAAGTTATTGCAGTGTCCTGAATCCAAAACAAAGATATTCATCTTGCATAAAATAGCACTTAATGATAACAGTACAATTACGCTATTAAATGAAATACCCATAAGCACAATCTGGCCAGTTTCAATCAAACATCCTTGATACTATCGTTTTCCGTTCTACCCTCAATTATGATTCACTCAGATCAATGAAAGACACAATACGTAATTTAACATAATACACTAAAGATACAACATAAAGGCTATTGTTTTACTAATTACTGCACCCGTACTTTAAGGCTTCAGGCCATAATTGTACTTGTATTAACTTAATAGTTTATTCGAAGTGGATTGATGAGTCACGAGCTTTCGGTTGGAAAATTTGTATACAAATAAATGCTCGTAATTAGTATCTCTTTATGTGTAGTACTGCTACATATATGAGGTTTGGTAATTGATGCTATTACTGCAGGCGCTTCTGGGTGAGCTTTTTAATTAACATAAAAAAATCCACCTTTGTCCATATAGACTTTTCCATATTTAATTTTAATTAACCTTTATTTTAGTTTTTAGTTTTCACACCCTGTAACACAAGTAATCCTTAAGTAATCCTATAATCAAAATAAGTAAGTAATTTTTTAAAGTTTTTGCATTTTATTATGCTCAATTATTCTTAAATAGGTGAAAAAATATGCTACAGTCCTGGTTGGATGATTTTATTTAGCTTATTTTTGCAGTTATTTTAGTAATCCTATGCCCATTTTATTCGGTACCTCCAGTTCGGTAGGTATTGAATTAAATGGATATAGTTTGAGCAACGAAATATTTTAATCATACTTCTTTTATAGTCCCCTTATTTAACTGTGTGGTCTTTGTACGAATTTACTTTTAGGTCACATAGTTGGTGCGATATACCTTTGTATTGAATTCTCAGCATTCTCTCCCAAGTTAACACTTCTTATCTCCCTCGTAAGTAAATTCAGGACATCTATCCAGCAGAAATCGCTTGAAGCAAACGCCCACTGGATTGGTTGTCGCTACGACCTTATCCCGGCATAGATCAAGCTTGCACCGTGTCTTGTCGGACTCAAAGATAAGATTTAAGAGGCTTCCTTGAGTGCTGATATGTAAATCTTGATCCTTGATCTTAGATTACAAATACTACGATGTGCGAGCGTTGACATGACTATCGAAATACAGATTTCTAAACTAAATAAAAGGATTTTTTGGAAATAATTTGTTTACGAACTAAAAGTGATTTGAAATAACAATGTTAAGTCGCTGAGTGAGCCGCGTACTAGCTGACAAAAAGCATTTACTTCGGTTCGTATAATAAAACACTCTTCAACTCTGAAATCGCTCTTGAATTCCGCTAAATGTATGGATTCTACGTACTCTCTTAAGTTCGGTATTAGAGTTGAGAGAGGCTTATAAATACAGGTCTAGGAACCAACTAACTAAATTAAATACGAAAATCACCGTCAAGTTAGGAGTCCCTCGGCTTTTCGCTCCTGAGTCATCTTAAGAAGGGAATCCACCTTTCTTACTGTACGTGTAAGCAGTTTTTTTTTTTTTTTTTTTTTTTTCCGCCAAGGAAAGTCGTTTGGCACCCACTAAAACCAGCTTTAACCAGTAAAGCTAGCTTTAGCGGGAGGAGGATGAATCCTATTACGGACGAATGGGCATTCTATAAGCTGTTAACCATCAGTGGCTAATGGCAAATAGAATGCCCAGACAGTGTGGAGACTCTCTCAGATAGGCTGAGCATACCCACTAAACATCCCCCTTTTGACTCACCTTGATTAAGGTCCTTAGTCATCGTCGGAACGACAGCCAATTGGAGCGAGAGGCTGCGTAGTGAGCGGCATCCAGACGGCTGCCACCAAAAGGAACTGAAAGTAAGAAAAACAAAGCTAAGATTAGCAGAAATGACAAAGCTGAAACTAAGATATTATCTTGAGTGATCAGACTCACTCAGAGA
Organism: Stenoptilia bipunctidactyla; assembly: GCA_944452665.1. Taxonomy (NCBI): domain Eukaryota; kingdom Metazoa; phylum Arthropoda; class Insecta; order Lepidoptera; family Pterophoridae; genus Stenoptilia; species Stenoptilia bipunctidactyla. Next base: position 14,189,438 of record OX101740.1, on the reverse strand, counting down.
TAGGAATGCTGGAAAGAAGGACTACGTTTAGAAACGTTGAGCTTGCTGGAGTTTCCTGATAAGGGGAGCGAACTTGGTTAAGACCGGAAGAGCACCGTTGAAACCCTCTGGGCTGGCGTCGAGAGCGGCGCCGAAAGCCAGGATCTCGTCGATGGGAGCGAGCTGGATCCAGAACGCCATGCGGTCTTGAGACCCTTTTGCGTTCTGGCACTGGGAAGCCGATTTGGCGGCCGGTTGCGATTGAGTCGCAGCCCGGCTGCGCTGACCTGAAACGATAGGAGTAAAGGCCTTGGGGACCTTTGAACTGACTGGAGGAGCGTCCGAGCTAGGCTGCGGTCGCTCTCTCCAGTTCTCGATGGGCTTCACGGTAGCCCTGGCAGCACGCGGTGCCTTGGAGCAGCCGCGAAAGTTTGCTGTGTGGCCTGACTGGCCGCACAAGACGCAGGACGGAGCGGTGGGCGATTCGGGAGTGCGAGAGCACTCCTTAGTCCCATGCGGTTCTAGGCACTTGACGCACCTAGGGGAGGCAAAACAGTTTGCCGCCGCATGACCATACAATTGGCAGCGGTGGCACTGACCTGGGAAACCACGTTTGTGTGGAGCTTCGACTCGGATGTTGGAGAGACCGCACACGGTGAGCTTGCCTCTGAAAATGGACTGCCCTTGCGGGCTCTTCGCTAGGATTACTAACGCAAGTGGGAACTGCTTGCCTTGGCGGCTGTGCATTTTGTGCACAGATTCGACGGGGAAGCCTTGAGAAGACAAGTCCTCTTGGATTTGCTCGTTCGAGAGCTCGAACGGCACGTTCCTGAGGACGGCACGAATCTTACGCTCCTCAGGGAGGGCGTAAGTGTGGTACTCGAGCTTCTTGTCAGCAAGAAGCCGAGTGAAATTCCTGAAATCAGAAATTGAGCAGACAACGACCTTAATAGAGTCACCCACATTGGATGCCTTACTATACTGGATCTTCGGGGAGTGCGTTCCGCAGAGAGCTGAGACCTCGGTCCAGCGGCTCTTGTCCCGTAGAAAGACGGGGGGCGGAGACTTGACTTTCGGCGGAGCCGAATCTGATTGCGACGCAGGCTGGGACGCCGGGATTGCTGAAACAAAAGGCGCAGGAGCAGACGCCGGTGCGACATTTTGCGGAGCAGGAACAGCGGCTGGAGCAGCTGAAACGGATGGAGATGAAGTCGAAGAAGCATCTTGCTTCTTCTTCTTAGACTTGGACTTTTTGCGAACCTCGGTGAACGGAGCAGGAGATTCTGGAACTAGAGGAGCGGAGTCGGAATCACTACCCGGTGGGGTAGTTTTGCGTTTGCACGCGGAAGAGTCTACCAACATACTACCGGCTTGCTCAGAAGGGTCTGGCGACGCCGGAGAGTCAGTGGGAAAGCTCGCAGGAATCGGAGCTGAGACGGAAGTAATGCTTTTGACTTGTTCTGCCAGAAGTTGGAGCATATTCATTAATTGGTTGATATTTTGTTGAAAATTGTGCCCCATCAATTCTTGGGAACCACAAATTTTTGAGAAATTATCATAAAGAGTGGTGAGGACAGAGACCACGGCGGGATCCTTAATGGAAGCAAAGTCGGGGACCACGGGAGTCGCGGCGGGATCCATAGCGTACCGGTGAACGGCAATTGGCTGCACAAACTGCGCTGAAAGAAAGATCAACCTAACACGGACCTATTGCCGGTGAACGGCGGACGATCAGGCTTCGTTGGCACGGTTACGTATCCACCTGACCAGCGATGCTTCGGCCGGCAGCAGTCGGGTCCGCCCTGAAAAGGGCAGATGAATTAGCCCCGACACCACACAGCCTCCACAAGAGAAAACTTTCCGAAAGAGCTTAACTTGGCACCTGACCCGCACGAGTGCGGGGGAGGGAACAAGGGCAGCGCAATACGAACACTCGGGAGCGGCCGCAGACACGACCGTTCGGGAGCGAACGCAAACGGGAAGTGTTTTTAAGCAGTTTTTTATTTCTTTATTTTCTTTTATATGTAAAATTCTCGTTTGGTGTTGACTACTGAAATCGGTTTTTACGCGCGTGTTTCGGGCGCAGAACATAGCTGACTAAAGGCTTCTTTGCGCTCATTTTGGCCTGTTGTCATTGATGTCTTTTTGTTGTGTCCTTAGTATTCAGCCAATAGAATAACGCAGTCTCCACACTGTCAGGGAACAGCCATCGCCGCACTGTTCTATTGCTGCTAATCTTTGGGTTAACAGATATATAGATACCCTTTCATGCGTAAATGCATCCTCCTTCTTTTAGTATCTACAGGGTTAATTTTAATTAGCACATCATCTCTTGCAGGCAACCTCTCCACATCAATCCCAACAACATTTGATCTACAACTTTTTTAAATTAACAGTTTTTAAAATTTTAGTTTCCCCATATAAAAATTATATGAAGCCTCTGTTTAGAGACGTAACTTTATTTACTCTGAGCGTAGGTATGCCTAAATATCGCTTCATAATAATAATAGGCACTTCTAACAAAATGTTGAGTAAGGAGCGAAATTTATTTGTTTTTCACTATGATTTAATGTATTTACGGGATTTTTACCACGATTTTCGATTTTATTTTCGCACGTCCGATATTTCGATGCTGTTACAAGCACCATGATCGCGGACTGGCAGATGTAGATAGGTGGATCTAGATCAAAACGGGTAGATCAAAGGGGGTAGATCGATTTATCTGCCTCTAACTGTCATCGCCACCTATCTACATCTGCCAGTCCGCGATCAAGGTGCTTTTAACAGCATCGAAATATCGGACGTGCGAAAATAAAATCGAAAATCGTGGTAAGAATCCCGTAAATACATTAAATCATAGTGAAAATAACCGCGATAGTTTAAAACAATTATTATTTGTTTTTATTTTTTGTGTTATGTTGTTGGGATTGATGTAGAGGAGGCTGCCCGCAAGAGTTGATGCGTTAATTAAAATTAACCCAGTAACTTAGGGTAAGCAGTTTAACAAATTCTCAGGCATCATGATTGCAAAACTGGCAAATTTAATAAAGTCGCAATGTCAGTTAGAGGAGCCATATCCGACTTTCCCCTTTCTTTAGTTATTTCAAACAATTTAGGGTAGTTAATATTAAGCATTTAAAAAACTTGTATAAATTGATTATGAAGGAGTTAAAGGAGTCAAAGGTCTACGACGTTATTTTTGAAAGTATTTTCATTTAACACGCAGGGAACCATTAATACCTATTACAAGTGTATCTATTTACGTTAATTAGGAAATAAAAGATAAGATATATTTCAAGTTTCTCTACTATGTTATACTATACCAACAAGAATGTTTATTTATTTTTCAACACACTTGCTCGTAAAGTGAGCGTTATTCTATTGAATTTAGAACTATAAACTGGGCTATAAGTCACGCGTGCATAATATATTATACCCTAGTGCATAATATAATGAATCCTAAAAAGTTGAATTGTACCTTTGTGCAAATAACATGCGAGAAAACAGAGCATATTTTATTGGTCCGGGTTATACACTAAATATTTTCAGAAACAACAAAGAGGTTTTATACCACTTCAAATCCATATATATTTTTAAATGTTTGCGCCTTATATTAGTAAAATATATTTGTATATTAAACAAATTATTCACAATTTACAATCATTTGTCATAAAATATTAAAATATTTGCATTTACCACTCCAAATTAAACATTTTCACTTAAAATAGGCTGTATATGCTATACAGACATTGACACATTTGACGGAAAAAAAAATTACGCGCAAGCGCGAGGTTCGGCGCCATTTTTCAATTACCATTCACAGCTTTGTTATCAAGTGTGTTTGTTATTTTATGACCACGTATGTCTGTCTTTTACTCACAAGTGTGTTGAAAAACGTCGTATGTAACTCGTGAGCGTTGTTACATAATATACTATTAACATCATTACAATTGTTTCAATGTAATTTATAGCAATTTTACCCACATGAAATCATTTATTTTACTATATAATATTACTACATAACTTTTTGATACTTCGATGCAAAATATTCTTTGTGATTTAGACAAAAAAAAGAAACAAAAATATTTGTCACTACCGACCACTGCAGTAATGAGTTTTAACAATGGCTTTTTTATAAGAATACAAGAAGAACTTCACTTATGAAATGAGAAAACTACTAGACAAAAATATAGTGAAACCTAAGGCTTAAGCCATTGCTATTTACACTCAATTGAGAGCAGTTACAAATAAATAGCTGTAGGCATAATTATTCATTTCGATCTATTTTTCACTGTCAATTCTCGTTACCGAGTGACGACAGCGTTACTTGGAATGACAGACTAGACTTCGATGAACGTCCTTTTACGTCTAACTTAATTAGGCGATGCATTATTTATTTTATTTTTTCGACTTAGTTTATTATAGACTATTTGTGAAATTGATTTTGCGTATGAAGTCATAGAGGCTTTTTAGGAAATGTTGGTCTAGAATTTAAATTTAGTACTTATCGGTTTCAAACTGGATCGTAATTATAAATTAGCGCGATTTTATTGCATATAGTAGCATCCCGGTTTGGTATACTGAAGTTATACATATAAGTAATACTTACATAGAAATAACGATTGCTTATGAAAGCAAAAAGTTGTCGGTTTACGTAGGGCAATGGTTAAATATTCGCCTACGTCACTAAGGTTCGATTCGCAGCTGATTTATAAAATTTAATTTCGTCCACTACCTCACTTGATGTTTCATAGATTTGAAGATCGAAAACACGGGTTATTATTTTCAACTTTAAAGGTATGCCTGTTAACCTTCAAAATTCTTTATTTAAACTATAAATTTTTACATTTAGACTTAACGACTTAAAAGATGAGAAAAAATTTGTTTCAGCAATTATTTATGGAAATAAAATTATTGTTAATAGCAGAATCAACTAATTTGTTGTAACTATACAGAATGCATGAACTCTGGATTCCACTCTAGGCAGTACCTGTATCGTGGGCATCCATAACCTGATCCCGAATTCTACAGGAAACCTACAAACAAGCATGCATTACTGGCATACTAGCTTAGGTACGAGTGTTTACTAGAACTGCTCCTGCGGGGCTAGCATGCAACCATCGACAATGATAAATCGGGCTTTTAATCGATATTTTCTTAGAATTTGGCACTTAGAGTATGTATTTTTTAAGAAAATGGCATCTTTATTTCTTTGGGCTTAATCATGCTATCAAATAATAAATAAAATAAAAAATAAATAAAATCCTCAGACAATCACACCAACTACATGGGCCCAAAGTAAGCATAGCTTGTGTTATGGAATACCATGTAGCGAACTAGGGGGGAACCTAGAATATAAATACATAAAGAGATAAACACCCAGACACGGGACATTTTTTTTCTTGTTCCGTGCGGGAATCGAACCCGCAACCACTAGCGTCTGAGGCAAACGGGTTTACCCCATCGCCAAAGTGGTCGTCCAAATCGAGTAATTCTATCTATTACGGTGCACATGTTGTCGTAACATTTATCTTATCGATTCGAGTCTTTATCGAAGGGTGCATGCTAGCCCTGCTGGTACCACTTTGTGATTTATAGATATTGTATCGTATAGTGCTAGTTAACTTCCGAGTCACAATTTTTCAGTGTGTTACGAGCTTTCAAATAAACATATTTGGAGTGTTCGGTGTAGCAGGTCCTGGATTAGAGTCCCAGTCAAGCCAGTTTAGGAAACAAACACTACAAACCCTAATTCCACTATGTGGTCTACATGTCACTAACTTACACATAAACAAACTTTAAGCCTGTAAGGTTGGTGCGTCTGCTTATGCAATTTATTAATTGTTTATTTATGGCTTTGTATTAATATATTACAATATTCTGTTATACCTACTTTATTTTAACAAATCTAAGCTCTTAAATAAAACACTTTTGAACCGGATTTATCGCGTATATTAACATTTTAAATTTTAACTGTTTTATGTAATAGTATGAATCGCGAAAACTTAAGACAATATTAAATCTAAGCTCTTTTATTCTTTTCTTAGGGCATGCATTGTTACGAAAAAATTAGTTGTCTTTTGTTATTTAATAACTACTTTAGTAAGAGATAGATTGTGTATTCTGACATTTTCCGATGCCTATAATTACACTACATATACCTACCTCCTATCCGGAAAGCAGCGGCTCTGTACCACAGTGAATATATGCAGGACATTAGCTTTAGATAGACACGTTTTACGAAGCGAATAATATACCAAAGTTGGAGTTTTGTTACGATCTTACCGAGCGACCGATATCGAGAAGACCGGCTGGTGTAGTGGTAACATACATTGCCTTCTATATCAGAGGTTTTGGGTTCGAATCCCGGTGGCGGTGGATATTTGTGATGACACAGATATTATCTGTAAAGTCATGGATTTTCATCTGTTTATTTTTTTCTTATTTTAAAACCCTCACCTGTACATTTCTTAAGTTAAGTATCCGTTATCTACTATTCAATCCACACATTCTCTAAAAAACTTAATTTAGACTATGTTGTATAAATGTCAGAAATATTTATCTTTATATCAACATAAAATTTGTAGTATTACCTAAAGTAAAAGCCTAAGTAACCTACTATTTAAAAGAAAAGGTTAAGAGAAAAATAAAAAATAAGTTAAAGTTTATATATTTACAAATAAAGGTTACAAGTAGGTATAAAAACACTATTTACACTTACAGTCCACTAGGATTTGTTTAAATATAACACTGAGATTTTTCCAACAAGGATTGTCCAGAAATTTCCAGGTTAAACACAGCTCCAAAAGATTATGTAGTTCATTATACTATTTCATTTTACTTTAGTTATTAGTATTGTTAGTGATTTTTCTTCAATTCCAAGTACTCTCCTCGGTGTTTTATTTTCAAAAGCCGACCACGAGTTCAGCTCGCCACTCCTTATATAGGCTCCATTTCGTTCGACAGCTCGTAAATTTATTTATTTTTGAGAGGCATCCATTCTTTCATCGGCCAGCGGCTGTCACTTCTATTAACAAGGAGGTTTTAGTCTCTGGAGCAGCGGTGGTGGTATGGTAAAAGTGGAGCTGATACTTCTCTTGATTCTAAGTGTGCAAGTCTCAATATAATTTATATTAAAGTAATAATATAAAAATTAATTGAAAAAGAAATGAATATAAAACATACTAATAGTTTATAAATTATCTGTGCTGAAAAGTGACATAGGCTACATGACAAATTTAGAGTTGAAAGGTAAACAATAATATTTACATTTCATAATAGTTTACAATAGATACATTTGCAGCTATAAAATGAAAAGGAAACAGGAATACTATAAAACAATATTAGAAATGTACAAAATAAGACTTAAGATGTAGAACAACTATTAACAAAACCAATGGAATATACAAAACAGTAAGTACAAAAATAGTTATATTACAAATTCTAGACAAAACTTTGATTGAATACAATTGACAAATAAAACAATATTAAGAAGTAATTAATTATAATTAACATGCAATGAGGAATTCGGTACCTCGTGTACAAGACAGCATTGAGATGACATGTCATGATCAAAATCACTGCCCAGGTTATAAAGCTCTTTTTGTTTTATAGTAGCGATAAGAGTTTAAGGGTCAATCATATTTGGTAGGTACTTAGTCACGATTAGGTTGAGACTGGACACGATTTGGCTTCTGAGACTTTGTCTGAGACAACATTCCTTGTGTCAAAAATACCATCAAAAGTATGCATCACAATTGATATGTTTTTTTAGTTGAATAATTAATATGCCTCATTTGTAATACCTTTTATTTACTTTTGTTGAACATAAAAAAATGCGTGCATTAACATAAAATGAAACATCCTGTCCAGTTTTTTTAATAAGTAACTGCTTACAGAAGTAATTATGTAGATAGGGCTTTTGAAATATACCTTAAATAATATAGTATTGCGTAAAAATGCCAAAGTTTATTTTTAGGAATGATAATTATGAACAAATTAAATAATATTGTCCTTGCTTACAGCACTTCATTCAAGTCATTTTGTTACGACACCAATAAGGTATTAATTAAAAATTCTCGAAATTAAATTATTGTAATGATAACAACGGACATAAAAGGGAAGCCTATGTTATTTATAACATCAATTATATAACAGTAACTTCTATAACCTTGCTCCATCAGAATGACATATGTTCAAACATGGGACATGGGACGTGGGATATGTTACGGAACATTTAATATTTTAGTTCGTCCAGAAGTGGAATAGAATAACTCGACTAACGCTAGATAAGCTTAGCAATCGACCACTCTTCGTACTTCACTTATTTATATAATCGACAAACATCACCACCCCGTCAAGTATTCATCATCATCGTTCATCGAAGCAATTGAGGATAAAAGAACCTAATAAGAAATAATTGAATAATCTAATAGTCATCCATGCTGGACTGGGAGTGAAAGAAAAACATAGAATGTGCCAGCTGCTTCTCTTCCCGGGCATACTGTAAAAGTCGGTTAAGGTACAGAGGTTTTATTGGCATTTTTGTGGGCGATAGGCTGACCCCCTGTCACTGCAATAGCCTCTCGCAATCATTATAATACCTCATTAGTCAAACGTGACATCAGTTAGTCTTATAACCTCTGATGTTCTGCCTACCCCATAAGGGATACAGGCGTGAAGTTTTGTATGTATGTATGTATGAATAATCTAAATTTAAGTGAAAGGCGATTGTGGTGCGATTAACGCTTTCAACAAATAATAAATGTGCGAAAGTCCAGGGCAAGGCTTTTGCATGACATTTGGTGAGGTTTTTACCGATTTCATTTAAAGTTATTGAAAGGTAAAAGCTGTAGCTGTAATATAAATGTTACTATGCAGCATTATGTAAGGTTTTGATAAGAGATTATGTACCTTGTTTGAATAATCAGTATGAGAGAGACATTTTATGTAGCGACGGCTAGGATTGGATGAATGTTGTGAAGGAAAATCTGAATCTGAAAATCCCCAGACAATCACACAAACTACATGGCACCATGTAACGGATTTGGGGAGAACTTTAAATATAAACACACAAATACATTCCATAAACACCCAGACCCGGAGCCTTTTTTTACTTTTTTTAAAGTACAGTAAAAAAAAAAAAAAAGTTTTAGAAAACAAAAATTCATTCCAAATCAAGGTATTACTTTAAAGTTCATAAAATACGAAGTATAAAAAAAATATCTGTGTATTTTTTTGTAACTTTCAATAATTCGTTTTATTTACATTTGCTACTTGCTTTTTCAAAGGTTTACAGATACAGAAAAAAATTGTATCAAGGCATTCCGAAGATAGACCAAGTCTGCTGAGTTACTTAGTAGGTAACTTTACCTAGAAAACTACTGTTTTATACAGGAAAATACTGAAAGTTTTGATGCCCTTCTTGTGTAGTGCTTGCCTTCTACGCCAGAGGCCCCATAATCGAATTTCATATTGGATGCATATTAGTGAGATGAATGCCGATATTACCCCCTAATTTATGAATGTTCGTTTTTTTTTTTTTTTGTTTTTTCCGGCACAGAAAATTTTTGGCACCCCCTAAAACAAGCTTTAACCAGTAAAGCAAGCTTTAGCGGGAGGAGGATGAATCCTATTACGGACGAATGGGCATTCTATAAGCTGTTAACCCCAGTGGCTAACGGAAAATATAATGCCCAGACAATGTGGAGACTCACTCAGTAAAGCCGAGCATACCCACTAAACATCCCCCTTTACGACCTACCTTAATCCAGGTTCTTGATCATTTATCGGAGCAACAGCCAATTGGAGAGAGAGGCTGCGCAGTGAGCGGCATCCAGACGGCTGCCACCAAAAGGAACTGAAAGTGAGAAAAACAAAGCTAAGATTAGCAGAAATGACAAAGCTGAAACTAAGATATTATCTAGAGTGATCAGACTCACTCTGAGATAGGAATGCTGGAAAGAAGGACTACGTTTAGAAACGTTGAGCTTGCTGGAGTTTCCTGATAAGGGGAGCGAACTTGGTTAGGACCGGAAGAGCACCGTTGATACCCTCTGGTCTGGCGTCGAGAGCGGCGCCGAAAGCCAGGATCTCGTCGATGGGAGCGAGCTGGATCCAGAACGCCATGCGGTCTTGAGAACCATTTGCATTCTGGCACTGGGAAGCCGATTTGGCGGCCGGTTGCGATTGAGTCGCGACCCGGCTGCGCTGACCTGGAACGATAGAAGTAAAGGCTTTGGGGGCCTTTGAACTGACTGGAGGAGCGTCCGAGCTAGGCTGCGGTCGCTCTCTCCAGTTCTCGGTGGGCTTCACGGTAGCCCTGGCAGCACGCGGTGCCTTGGGGCAGCCGCGAAAGTTTGCTGTGTGGCCTGACTGGCCGCACAAGACGCAGGACGGAGCGGTGGGCGATTCGGGAGTGCGAGAGCACTCCTTAGTCCCATGCGGATCTAGGCACTTGACGCACCTAGGGGAAGCAAAACAATTTGCCGCCGCATGACCATACAGTTGGCAGCGGTGGCACTGACCTGGGAAACCACGCTTGTGTGGAACTTCGACGCGGATGTTGGACAGACCGCACACGGTGGGCTTGCCTCTGAAAATGGACTGCCCTTGCAGGTTCTTCGCTAGGATCACTAGCGCAAGTGGGAACTGCTTGCCTCGGCGGCTGTGCATTTTGTGCACAGATTCGACGGGGAAGCCTTGAGAAGACAAGTCCTCTTGGATTTGCTCGTTCGAGAGCTCGAACGGCACGTTCCTGAGGACGGCACGAATCTTACGCTCCTCAGGGAGGGCGTAAGTGTGGTACTCGAGCTTCTTGTCAGCAAGAAGCCGAGTGAAATTCCTGAAATCAGAAATTGAGCAGACAACGACCTTAATAGAGTCACCCACGTTGGATGCCTTACTATACTGGATCTTCGGGGAGTGCGTTCTGCAGAGAGCTGAGACCTCGGTCCAGCGGCTCTTGTCCCGTAGAAAGACGGGGGGCGGAGACTTGACTTTCGGCGGAGCCGAATCTGATTGCGACGCAGGCTGTGACGCCGGGATCTCTGAAACAAAAGGCGCAGGAGCAGACGCCGGTGCGACATTTTGCGGAGCAGGAACAGCGGCTGGAGCAGCTGAAACGGATGGAGATAAAGTCGAAGAAGCATCTTGCTTCTTCTTCTTAGACTTGGACTTTTTGCGAACCTCGGTGAACGGAGCAGGAGATTCTGTAACTAAAGGAGCGGAGTCGGAATCACTACCCGGCGGGGTAGTTTTCCGTTTACATGCGGTGGAGTCTACCAACATGCGATCTGAAAGAGGGGCGACGTACTCAGATGGATCTGGAGACGCCGGAGAATCGGTTTGGAACCCCTGAGAAGAGGAGGCGACCTGAGGACGAGCGGACAATTGCTCTCGCAAGGACTCGATTTGAGCGAGAAGGGCTTCCTTCTCGGCTGCATGTTGAACTTCCAGTGATTGTTTTTCGCTGGACAACTGACTGAAATCTGAGGATGAGGGACGAGCGGATAATCGCTTTTGCAAGGACTTGTATCTATCGGAAAGGGTATGGTAATCTCCAACCAATTTGTTGAACAATTCGATCCTGTTAGTGTGTTCTGTTTCTTCGGCTTTTAAGTCCGCCTTAAGTTGTTTAAGCTCAAGGTGGGCTTAATCCGAGTATTCCTGAAGGTGATTTTTATCACGAAAGATCTGATCGCAATGATCGCACTTAAGCCCGGTGCACTTGGGGTGACGGCACATGATGCTGGGCTGAAAGAAAGTCTATCGGAGACAAACTGCGCTGAAAAAGAAAACGACCTAGTACGGACCTATTGCCGGTGAACGGCGGACGATCAGGCTTCGTTGGCACGGTAACGTATCCACCTGACCAGCGATGCTTCGGCCGGCAGCAGTCGGGTCCGCCCTGAAAAGGGCAGATGAATTAGCCCTGACACCACACAGCCTCCACAAGAGAAAACTTTCCGAAAGAGCTTAACTTGGCACCTGACCCGCACGAGTGCGGGGGAGGGAACAAGGGCAGCGCAATACGAACACTCGGGAGCGGCCGCAGACACGACCGTTCGGGAGCGAACGCAAACGGGAAGTGTGAATGTTCGTAGACTTATTCTAATGTTTATATAAATTTAAAGTTTATTTTTCCGTTTTCAAGTACCCATAACACAGGTTGTGGTGTAAATGTGAGATTTTTTTATTAATCAATATATATAAAACTGTTCCGTTACTGACTGAGTGACTGAGGTACTGAGTGACTGAGTGACTGAGTGACTGAGTGACTGAGTGACTGAGTGACTGAGTGACTGACAGACAACGTACAGCCGTAACTACGGGGCGTAGAGAGCTGAAATTTGGAACATACATTCTTTAGGGGATGTAGGAGTGCACTAAGGAAGGAATTTCCGAAATTCCCACGGGAACGGGAAATATAGGACTTTTTAGTTTGTATGAAAAACCTTATTCCTTGAGTGTATGGATGTGATACTTGGCATGAAGGTTCTTCAAAGAGTGACTGGTTGTGATACGAAAAAAAATCCCGAAATTCCCACGGGCACGGGAAATATATGATGTTTAGTTTGTATGAAAAAAACTTATTCCTTGAGTGCATGGGTGTGATACTTGGTATAAAGGTTCTATCAGTGGGTGTCTGGTTGTATAGTTTCTGAAATTTCCACGAGAAGAGTAGTTAAGCGCATACGAAGTTAGCATACGAAGTTAGCGGGATAAAGCTAGTAATTTTATAAAAATACTGTAAAGACAACTAAAATTAAGCTTGATCATATTTTTTTTAATAAGAGCAGTTTAAAAATAATAAACGATGCAGTTTACCTTTCCAAGTATTGTCTTCTAGGAAGGAACCACAGCTTGTACATTACATAGCTTACATAATAATAGGTTAGAAAAAAAAAAACCTTGAATTGCTCGCAAGATTATGTGGTTTCTTTATCGGTGACTAAACGCGATTACTGGTTCAGATCATGGTGGTCAGTGACAGAAATTGGTAAATAGACTTTAGAGCACTAAAAGGCTACCGATACGTGGCACTCCTTAATTATCAGTAAGTATATCAGACGAAACACTAAAATTATATTAATTTATTGAACCTTTTTTTTATATTATGAAGAATGACAATCGAGCTTTACTTTCAACTGACTTCCAAAAAAGGAGAAGGTTCTCAATTCGTCTGTATGTTTTTATTTGTTTTTGTTACACAATATTACAACAATTATGAATCGATTTTAAATAGTCTTTTTTTATATGTTAGAAGATATTTCATGGTTGGTTCTATATAAATTTCATCGAAATCGGTTGAGTAATTCATTGAAAATTTCAGATTTTTTAAACAATATGTACGATTTCGGAGAATGTTTACGTGGATGACATTTTAACTCGTGAAGTCGATTTTTTTAATGCTCTGCATTTCATGATAGTATGAAGTTTTCAAGCTCATGGACATCATGATAGGATGAGTATTGCGTTTCCAACCCAAAACAGTATCTGTTAAAAGCTATTGTTCCCTGAATCTATTTCACAGGCCAGTTCTTTGCATTTATCCGGAACAGAACTACGCTTACATAGTGGTTAAACTGGGAAGGACGATAGAAGATGCTCAGACATATATGAACAGAAAAATCTTATATTGGTATGTAATGAAAAAAAGAAGAAAAACAAACAAACTGACATACCATCTACCAACTATGTGACCTCAATTTATTTAAGCTTGTGTGTGAAGGTAAGAAGCTCAAAGTTGCTCAGCGAGCAATGGAAAGGGCTATACTCGGAGTTTCCCTGCCGGATCAAATGAGAAATGAGGAGAAGAATTGCAAAGCTGAAGTGGAAATGGCAGTTTAGAAAAACGTTTTCTAAATTAAGCTGGTATCCGGACCCCAAATTACATACGTAAAAAGCCGACCATTGTGCCCTAATGAAAACGTTTTAGAAAACTTAGCCAAGTCCTATTAATCATACACAGGAGCATCTAGGCATTTCAACTGTATATTTATTGCAGTACACTTCTATGAATATTTTATACAAAATATTATATACTCCTTGTATGACAGCAAGGTGTCCATACATTATTCATAAACTTGTCTCGTTATAGGAATATCTTGGACTATATTTAAGTGCTGATATGTAATACGACACTGGTTATGAATAATTATACTGCACTAGGTTAGTACAGGTAGGTGGTAATAGCCACTTTTCTTTAGTTTAGTGACTAAGACCCATTAGTCCGAGATAAATGGAAACTTGGGTATAGATTTTTGGGTGGAATAAAAGACTTATGGCCCGCATTCCAGAATAATTTACACTGAAATATATTTATTAAGATATATCCGAAATTGACAGCCAATTTAAGATTAAATCGTGTTTTAGATTACACATTAAGATAACTTTTACTGCAATAACGAAATAGGTTCTTTTTCAATAGATTAAATACTATTTTTAAACCAATTTCATCCACTTTTTTGAACTGCACGATAAATATAATATAAAATAATTACAATAAGTATTTTATTTTATTTTCATCGGACAACAAACGGAGTTACATAGCTAAATACAAGATTTGGGTTATAAATAACAGAGCACCATTGAAATGTTGTCGCCTATTACTCTTACATGCTTGTTACAGTTAATGTTATTTAACAATTCAGACAAAAAAATGGAAAAAAAAAAATTAAAAATTTGAAAAAACATAAAAAAAGGAAACAAAAGTACACAAAATCTTTTGATCACCTGACGGAATCGAACCAATGCCTTGTTAATATATTTTTTAAAAAGATAGGTTTTGAATGGAATATATCCAAGTCATGAATGTCACCAAGGTTATTAATGAAGTTTGCAGATCTAATAAAATAAGAATTTTTCCTATAGTTTGTACTGCAAGGCTGCACATGTAGATAAATTGTGTGCCGTACAGATCTTGATGGAACCCTCAAGTATATTTTGGATAATAAATCTGCAGAATCAAACACGCTTTGCAATATCTTCACCATAAAGAAAACATCCGCAATTCGGCGCCTCTCCGTGAGTGGTAATATGTGATGCCTCTTACATCTCGCTTCATAGGATTGGTCAAACTTTTTACATTTGAATTGAAGATGCCTAAGAAACTTTTTCTGAATCATTTCTAGTCGGTTAATGTACACATCATATTGCGGATTCCAAATCTGCGAACAGTACTCGAGAATACTGCGTACCAAACTACAGTAAAGAATTTTAACTGTTTTTATACAATTGAATTGGGCACTAGATCTAAACACGAAGCCCAAGGTTTTATTTGCTTTTTTAGAAATATAATCTATATGTTTCTCATAGGTCAATTTATAGTCCAAAAACAACCCAAGATCCATAATTTCATCAACTCTCGTGAGCTCCTGTTCCTGAAGATAATAAGAAAAAAATAAGTTTTGTTGCTTTCTAGAAAATGTAATCGCGTGACATTTGGATACATTTAGGTCTAATTTGTTAATTTTACAGTAGTCCTGAAACCTCATGAGATCTTTTTGCAGGAGTATGCAATCATTTAACGTCTCGATTTTTTTGTATATCTTCATGTCATCAGCGTAAAGCAAAACATTTGACTCTAAGAAACAAAAACTCACATCATTGATGAAGATATTAAATAACAAGGGACCCAGTAGAGATCCCTGGGGAACTCCAGATGGGACTGATCGCCATGAGGAACGATAACCATTTAGAGCAACTGATTGTGTACGATTCTTAATATAAGACGTAAGCCATCTATATAAGTTTCCATGTATTCCTGCCTGCAGAAGCTTTTGTAGCAGTATAGTGTGATCGATGCGGTCGAAAGCTTTACTATAGTCAGTATATATTGTGTCAACCTGAGCACCACTGTCCATAGACAGTGTAACAAAATCAGTGAATGTTAAAAGATTTGTAGTTGTTGACCTATTTCTAAGAAAACCATGCTGTTGCTGAGAAAATGAAGTTGAAAGAGCGTTATACACTTGACTATGAACCAATTTCTCAAAAGCTTTCGCAAAGATACACAACTTCGAAATTGGTCTGTAGCTTTTTACGTCTGTCCTATTTCCCTTTTTTAAAATGGGGCTAATGAATGCAGATTTCCATAAAACTGGTACAATACCTTCCTTTAAAGAGCGTTTAAAAAGAATCACAATGGGTGTAGTTAAAACTTTGGAGCATTTAACAATAAATATCGGTGGTAAATCATCAGGACCTGCACCTTTGCTTAAATCTAATGTGTTTAAGATCTGATATACGTCCTTTTCTGCTATGTGTATATCGCTTATAGATTGAGCCGAACTTAGGTCATGAGAATTATTTGATGTTAGATCACGATCAGAAGGACGCGTTCCAGCAATAAAGGTAGTTTGAAAATAATTTGCAAATAGATCACATATGCCTTCACCGGAGTCTGCAGATTCGCTTTCATATACCATGGTAGCTGGTAGTGAGTTAGTGTTATTTTTAGTAGATTTAATAAACGACCAAAAATGCTTAGGGTTTTTTATAATTGATTTTTGAACATTATCGATATATTCTAAGTAGCATTCTCTTTCTAATATTTTGACCCTTTTTCGCAATAAAGAAAAGGTGGCATAATCAGCAGTATTACCATAAGTGCGATATTTAGTATGGTATTTATGTTTCTCTTTCAGAACTTTTTTTAAACATGAGTTATACCAAGGGGGGAATCTATTAGAACTAACGAACTTAGCAGGAATATACTTTTCTCTTATTTTATAAATACAGTCATAGAAATAATTAACCGCATCCTCAAAAGGACCTTCTGACAAACGGGTAGCCCAATCAATTTTGCCTAATTCAGATTCTATGTTAACATAGTCTCCGAGATGATAATTGAACTTTTTTCTTGTGTTTGCTCTCAAAGATTTAATTTCGATAGAATTTAGAGTAATAATAAGTGATTTGTGGTGAGCAGTACCTGAAGACTAAGGGGTCGATACATGCAGTCACAGTAGGATAGTCATTGCTCAATACCAAATCTAATATTCTTTTATTAATGTTATGACATAAATTGAATTGATTCAGATTGCATTCATTGAGAGTATCGAAGAAGTCAACTTGATGCTCTCCACTTATATTAGAGGGTTGCAGTATCCTTCCATCATTTACCCATTGAATATTGCACAAGTTGAAATCCCCAGCTATGAGAAACGTATCATTAGGATGTGAATTTATTAGAAGAGACAAATTATTTGAGAAATTATGTAATTGTAGATTAAATGGGTTGCCAAAACTTTCATTACACAAGTAAATTGAACATATATGTAACCTGTGTACTGAGCGATCACTGTCCTTAAATGTTATGGTTACCCAGATGTCTTCGGCAGACGAAGACCATTCTGGTCGATCAACCACACACAGCTCTCGGCGAACCGCCAAAAGCACACCACCTCCATATTTTTGCCGAGTATTAACATAATTTCTGTCCCTGCGCCAGACTAAGTAACGGTCATCAAAAAGTTCGCTGTCATTTATTCCATCCACCAGCCATGTTTCCGTTAAACAGACTATGTCATACGAGTTCAGTATCAAACTACGTTTAAATTCTTGAGTTTTGGTACGCAGGCCTCGTGTGTTCTGATAGTATACTTTTATTGAAGACATTTTAAACAAATAGTAGTCATAATCAAAACAAAAAGACTAGACATAATATGTAATTATACATGAATAATAATATAAGTGTAAATAAGTAGATTAATCCGCAATATGAGTGTATATGTAATAAACCACAGGAAAAACTAAGTCTAACGATTTTAAATTCCATGTAGAATGGAGTGACTGCTTTATATATCAATATAATCAAATCACCCAAAAACCAAATATCAGATTTTTTAAGAAAAGAATAGAACTTAATCATATAATTTGATAATGTTAGTAAATTCAAAATATCAGTAAGGTGAATGATTTCTATAATGATACCACTATGAGTAATCAAGTTTAAAATAAAATTCACAAAGCTAAAGTTCCGTGGAAATAAGGTTTGTGGTCTATAAGTGTAATACAATAAAGATAAAATTTTGAGGATACCATCTAAACGAATAATCCTGTCGACAATATCTAAAGGCATCTTCAATATAAAGACATTCGTATCACTTTTTGTGAACATATGGTACATCAGTTTCATAACTTTATTATAGTCATAATTTGAGAAATTCACACAAAATATGTAGTTATATGTATCTAATAAAACCGTCTGAAATATCAAAATTGAACACAACAACTCAACCTGGATATATCGGCATATAACAAGTAAACTAAGTAAACAGACAAGTAGCACTGATTTGCTAATAATATGATATAATTCTACAACGAAAATTAAATATAACGGACTAAAATTAATTGTAGTATCCAAAACCCCATGACCTAATAAAAATTCATTCCTCAAAAACTCAACTTTACATTCTTTAAGTAAAAAAAATATGTAAGTGAAATAATCTGACAATGTAAGTGCATTACTCCTAGCATTAAAAAAATAGATTTCAACCTGAACATTACCTACAGTTGGTGAGAATAAAATAAGTTGATTTGAGAAGCCCACATAATATATTGTAAAGATGGTATAATACCTGCTGTGCAATAGAGTTAAAACAACACAATAAAAACTTGAATTTGATGTCTTTGAAAAGTAATTGTGTATAATATTGTTAATAAATATGTAAGCCATTACATATGACGTCTTCAATATAATATTCTTTTCAACAGTCATTGAAAACAAATGGCACTTAAATGTTGCGTATCTAAGGTAGTAATCACCTATACAAATCTCCTGAAATAATATGTCTAATAACACATTCGAAAAATTAAACATCAAAATAAACCGTAATAACCTAATTTGGTTATACCGACATATAATAAGAAAAATATGTAGGCCAATCTGATCTATATATTTGGCAGTAATAAAATATGGTTCGACAACAAAAACTAAGTTTAAAGATTTTAAAAAATCAAACCACTGAAGAAAAATCCAGCATTGATTAAGTCTCCTAATAATAAACACAAATAAAACTATAACACCAAGACGTCCGCAGTTTTTTATAGTGAGAAAAAGTATTGTTCGATTTGTATAAAAATAAACTTGTAATGTAGCCGTTATATATTCTAAAATAATATATTCTCCGAGTAAAAACGCAAGACACACTATATATCTACAACGCATCATACAATTATCACCCACATAGCCAATGCACGAAAATAAATAGTTAAAATAGGGACAAATAGATAGTTTTCGGATATTAAGTTGTAATATGTGCAACCGCAATATAAGTCGAGTAGGTTCCAAAGATCTACAAGCACAAACAAAAAAGAGCATATTGATGATGCAAAAATAGACGTTAACACCTGGGCACTCGATATAAAATAGTAAACTTACGTGTAGCAGTGAGAATTTTTTAGAGAGGGTAGTTTGAAGAACCGATTGGTTATAGAAACAAAGCACTGGGGCGACTCCGGTACAGGTCACGATCAATTGTAACGTAAAATTTATTTTATTTAAACTATCTTCGTGAGATCTTTTTCTTCCTTTATAACAAAAATATGCGAAGATTCCGATTTTCGAGCCATAATCTTGCAATGTTTCACCCATATAAATCGAAAGTTTTTTTCCTTGGCCAAAGATCTTGCTTTATTCAAAAGAGTCTTGTTCCAAGGCGTAAGATGGTCGTTAACATAGAAATTGCCAGATGGGGCCAATCCAAGTTTCTCCAGTTCAAGGTTTTTACATTTGCGGGCTAAGGCTACAAATTCTTCTTTGTTATAGCGGTTATTATATCCTACCACTATTGGCTTATCAATGTTTGGAGTTCTAGAAGGTATCCTTGCAATGTAGTTAATGTCATCCTTCTTGTAAGGGAAGTTACACAGACTACTTATGCTTTTTACTATTTCATATAGATTTTCTCCTTTTTTAAGTGGCACACCACGTATTTCTACATTATTGAGTCGAACTTTTTGATCGCGATCTTGTAGCTCCCGATTTAATCGAAGAATTTCCTGCTTAAGCAGTGGTACCTCTTCTATAGCCTTCTCCGACTTTTTGATTCTGCCCTCAAGTTTCTTCACTCGGTCATCCACTCCTGTAATAAGTTCGTGGGCCATTTCCAACGAATCTTTAATGCAGGATAATTCGGTTTTAATCTGCTTGACATCTTCGACCAAGGTGGCTAATGGTTTTAACTGAATAATAATTTTATTTAATTGTTCTTGCATCAGTTCCAGTTTATACGGTTGCGGTGATGTAGGGGCTGGCGATGGTGCTGGGCTTGATTTGCAATTTGGGCAGCGCCATATATTCTTCCTTTCGCCAAGCTTGCGGTATCCTATCTCTGTTATGCCAGAGCACTGAAAATCATAGTTGCCTTTGCATATACTGCAAACTGTTCCCTCAGAATATTTGTTACTGCAACTGGTACAGGTGAACATTTTATTGTTGGTATGGAACCGGAACAACCCTAAATGCGAAAAAAACTGACAAGCGTTTGTTTAGCTAAGCGGCCGGACGGCGAATGTATACATTCTTAAATAAGTTTTAAGATGATTTTACGTACGTCTTAATTAGAGACACATATTTACATGAACTTAGAACAAAATAGAGGTATCTCCATGTTATTATATCACGAAGACTAGAATTTGAAACATTGCGGGAAGCTTCAGGCGGCGTTTTTTTTTATATTGTAAAGATAGGACGTTTGTCTTCCATGCCACCTGATGGAAAAACTGAGAAAAACTCGACATCCGTGAGTGCTGTGGTTAGCGCTGGAGGCTCTTCAGCAATATAGATATATGCATACCTTTGTTCATCACCGAGCGTCATCCGGTTGATAATGATGAAGGTGTAACAAATAAAGTACTTTCTTGACCTTAAATTAAACAAATTTTTACCGGAATTAAAGAAATTGTATCACATTCAAAAACTGTACAAAAATGTAATCTCATGCTATCGTAATATCTGCAAGTTATTATGTCGTCAAGTAACCTACTAAAATTTTTTTTTTTAATTAATAAACAAAAAGGAAAACAACCAAAGCACAACCCAAAAGCTCAATCAAGCATTAATTGAATTAAACGATCACCCATCTCGTAGAGTCGTTTACCGGTTAATTAATTTAATATGCTCACGCTAGTAGCAAAGGTCAATCTACCGCTTAATGCTTAATTAACTACCGATTGCCGATCTCATTTTCTAAGTTCGTTCATGTTGCAGAAATTAAGATTTTGTCTTGAAATACCTTTTAAAAATTATGTCGGCTTTTTACAAATAAATCTGTCTAAATCATGCTTTGTTGTAGAATCAATAAATAACAGTAGATCTCCTGTATTGTTAATACTGAATTAAGTTTTGGTTTTAGGTGGCAACTTTTTAAGTCGGAAGTAATGATATTTTCTTTTGATCTTAAGTTTATGACGAATTAAAGGTAAGGAAGACGTTGTGGCGCCGTGGTTACTTTCATACCATACTAGCAAACCCGGCGAACTCCGTTTCGCCACCAGATGGCTTCGTTTTATGTAACATTACGTTTGGTGATTAAAAGATGAAGAAAAATTATTTTTTCTTTTATATTTGAAAAGGAATTTTTTTATTTCATTTCACAACAGTAATGAGTTCATTTCAATTACAAAAATGAAGTGTTATTTAGTTGAACTTCTCTAAGTAAATGAAAGTGAATCCAAAGTAAATATAATCCAGATGTCGCATCAACTGGGACTTTTCCATTTCCAACAGCTAACAATCGTTTGGAAAATTGTACAGCACTTATTATTTTGATGTATTTTGAAGTTGAACTCTCATATTAGTGGTTAGCGATAATGTTTTTACGTTATTCCATAAAGGTGATGCCTTCAGGCAAGCATTCAATTCACGGGGAATTACTGGCAACGTCTGTCTGAAATCGCCTGCCAACAATATCATCAAGCCGCCAAAGATGTTGTTATTTCGCCGAAGATCCTTCAGTGTGAAGTTAAGTGCTTCAAGTGATTTCTTATGTGCCATTGTGCACTCAATGAGCTTGCATTGCATCAACAATTTTCCCATTGCACTGGATCGGGAAATATTGCATATTGGAGTATTAATTGTGTTTAAATTGAGTGGCAACTTAAGCGCAGAATGTACAGTACGAACGCCATCTTGAAGAGTCGCCGCAACTCCAGATGATGCTAATGCCAAAGCTATGTCACATCTTGGTCGAATAGTGGCCAAAATCAATGAAATGACAAATCTTTTCCCGTTTCCTCCAGATGCGTCCAGGAAGAATAGACCACGAGTATTATTGTCCACCGCTCGCATTAGTGTTTCGTATACTTGTTTTTGCTGTTCATCCAGCAACAGCACATTATTTCGAACGAATTCCTGCAATGTATCAACATTGTATTGCAGCTCTCGATTTAGTTCTTGGTTGAATGCATCGTGCATCGATCGATTTGGCGCAATCATTCCTACTTCAATCAGTAGCTTGTTTGCAATAGTCAAGCATTGATTCTCAATCAGAATCAATCCTTTATTGTAGATTTCATCGGTTATTTGGATGTCAGGATTATCCGTTTGAATACGCAAGCGATGCAAGATATCTTCATATATGTCGTCTTTGTATTTGTTTCATAACTGAAGTGGTTGTGAAGGAAAACATGTGGTGATGATAATTGCGAACAGCGTTCGTATTTGATACGCATTTGATGAAATAACTGAATCCGTAAGTGTTAAATCCCAATGAGAATCGTTCTCCAGCAAATGTTTGATATGTTTGATATTGGTGGCCATTCACAGTTTTCAAATGCGCAAATAATTTTGGTCCACGTACATTTACCAACAGCAGTCGCGAATAAAAACATTCATCATTTCTAGGATGAACAGTATACATGCGAGCTACTTAGTGCATCAGTGGAAAACACCTGTGGCCAATCTGAACGGAGTTCGCCGGGATTGCTAGAATAAGTGCCTGTGGTGGTGTAAGTAATAGTTTGACTTTTCTACTTACGCAGCATAATCCAGCCGTTTCTCTTTTGAACTTTAACGCATTGCAATATCGGCGTATAGTTGTCATTGGTCCAATATCAAAATTTTCATCATCACTGTAGTTCGCAGTGGGATCATATTGGAATGCCAAGCGATTGTATGATGCCGATGATCTTCGTGTGCTCACGCATTGTCTCAATCGGGCAAATGAAAATTCTCTTATTAAATTTTGTCTTTCTTCGCTTAAGTTCTGTGAATACACTTGTTGTGTTGCTGGCTTGCATGTCTTGTGCGGCGGCCGATTTTTGACGGCCATTTTTGACTATGGACAGAATGGTGAATTTAACCTCAAATGCTCATAATTTACACAGTTCAACTTACCGCCTTAAAGACAAATGCCTGCTGTTGAAATTGAATAAAAATTTGCACAATACACGTAATTGATTTGATGGTTTCCAATTATTGAAATGTTAGGAAACGAATCACTTATTTTTTTTTTCTTTTTTTCACAATTTCACAGTGAACACAATACCGGTTTGTCACATGAAATTAACTGAGCAGAGAAAAATGAGTAGCTCTCAAACATTGTATCACGCACCGGCGCCATCTACTTAAAATATTGGTATGTAGTACATGCTATGTATCAGAGATGGCGCTGTATGTGAAAAAAGATTTTCCCACTTTTCTGTTAATTTTTTCCTGAATTTTCTTTGCTATAAACCTTACGGAGCCCGAGACCTTTCCAACGAATGCAAAACCGTGGAAATCGGTTCGTGCGTTCTGGAGTTATAGCGTCAGGAAGGAAAACCCGACTTATTTTTATATAATAGATGATACCGCAGGTTAAGCATCGTTAGACGCGGTCGGTAAGAGGATGGGTGACCGCCGATCATTTAATGCTCACGACGACTTCGGTGCTTCGGAGGCTACGTTAAGCAGTCAGTCCCAGGTGCTGTATACAGTAGTCGTAAGGACGTGAGTGTACACTACGGTAGGGCGCCGTTTGCCGTGTAACGGTACTTTACTGCAGCCGCCGGCAGCATTCGCGGCTTGGCACGGCAGTCCTGAAATTTCTAAGCTGGTTGGTGAATTACGGCCTAAGCCCAGAGGAGAGACCCATAGCCCTGCAGTGGGCTAATTACACGGAGTTGTGATGATGAGTTTAATTATATAAAAATCGTGTTTAAATTCTTTATAACATTACGCAATGCACGATTTTTACAATATTTCCCGTAAATACCGGCCAGTGCAAAATTACAAGTCACGCATTGAAAACTATCGAATTGCGTGTTCGATTCACAAAAAATAAGGTCGAGATCTAGTTCGATAGTGAAACGATCGGTTCGTTTAATCGATATTTCAGATTCGATATTGATGTCTTTGTTCGTGTCACGCGTACGGAAGGCGATTGTTGAAAGATAATTACGATTTTTCACGTAACACCTTACGCAAGTTTAAATGAAATATTTTAGCTGATGTTAGTAGTGGCTATTTGACATGCAATACGCGCAGGGGTATTTCAAAGCTTTTGTGATTTTATTTTGCAATAGGTTTAGTTTATTATAAATAAATAAACAAATTATTAATTAAATAAAGTGGTGCGTATCTGATATGATTCATAATGTGTTGTGACATAAACTCCCTAACAAAAAATATTTTTCGTGTCGAATGCATTACCTAAGTCAATTATCAAGACGTCCATAATTCTCTGAAATATGTACATTCAGTTTGCGTGAAACATAATAAATACCCCTTAAGTTTTTTTAAGGAACTTCATACATGATCATGACCTAAAATTAGCAATAAATTACAATTGATTTTGAAATCTAATTATACGTTGTAAAATTCGTCTTAAATGTCTTATTATTTTATTTATATGCACTCGGAACAATATTTAACATTGGCTCCATTGTCTCTAACCCTTAAATAAGTATGAGGTCAAACAAGATTTTTTGTTACCAAACAACTATTTCCTTTTATCCTGCGATTAATGTTTGTTCCATTATAAATTAAGACTGCAAAACCTCTACAAGTACTTCCGGTTATTAACTATCAATAAAAATATCAAATATATTTTTTATCACAGCTCTTTGATATCAAAGCTCTGCATTAGATGATTACATTAATTGCTTTGTCAAAATCTTACTTAATGACTTCCTATCTTTGACGAAACTAGTTTATATCGTATCGGTCGTACTATTTTGCCACAAATTGTGCGTAAATAATGGAGATTTCACGCAGTTTATTGTTTTTTTTTGACACTGGCTTTAATGTAACATGATGGAAAAGTGAAAATGATTCACTTAGCGCTTAAAAGCGTCAGGACTATAGTACTTTAATATTAACATTATCATGGGTCAAAAAAAGCAGGCGCAGGCAGTTCGTTCCATACTCGGTGACCTATGCCAAAAGGAACTATCGAAGTGCACTGTTTGACTTTTTAGGATATCCACTATACAGAGATGGAAGTTTTGTTTGCTTCTAACATATCGATGGTTAGGCTTATTGAGAGGATTATTACATTGGATTCCCAAATGATCAAAATTTGCACGATTAGCCTCGACTACCTTAAAAATGATATCAAATAAAATCATTAATTTATTTGTTAGGAAATTTTTAATTGATATTTGACTAGATAATCATAAAAAAGTATAAAACAAAAAAAATTATCAAAAAGAGCATATGACGAAAACCACCAACATAGGAAAACATATTATATGAAGCAAATTGTCGAATCATGTTCGGAACAACTCTCCCTAAACCATGCGTTTTAACGAGTTAGGTCAATCTCGTTTACAAAACTCGGTTACCGTGCTTACAATCAGCTACTAACAATATAAAACCTTAAAACAATTGAAAGCCTTTTAAGTAGATTCCTAAACAGAAAACACAATGTGCTTTCAGTTATTTTATTTTGGATCTTATATGTATGATGTTAGAGATTGATATTGGAATTTAATAAGTATTGTGATTTTCTTGAGTGACTACAATAAAGTGGAGTACAATGAGAGCAAATGTTTTATTCAGGGCGTTATCTGGCTGTGTGCGCTTGCGCACGAGCCACACAAATTGTGCTGCGCGTTAGATCAACATCGCTGGGAGATACAGGCTGTACCGGAAGCATACTGTTTTTAAGATCCAGTAGTTAAACGTGATCCTTTTTGCCAAAAATGCTTTCATTCAAGTAGCAATATAGTACTCTAACATACTCTACATTATGATATCTGTATCAGTCCTGTCCTATCCATTATAAATTACACGAAATTTCATGCACTAAACCCCAAGAAGTTCAATCCTTATGAAACGCCGGACATGCTGAAAGAAGGGACTGAGTTATTACAACTAAGTCTATATACAACACGAGAGTTAGTTTCGTCTAGTTTTGCTTATGTTTAATTATTTAAGGACACATGTTTTTTTTTGTTTGAAGTAACGATGCAAGATTAAGATTGTCTATGTATAAGTAAATTATATGACTTGTTTTTTAAGTTTCCATGTTATTCGTAGTACTTCCCTTTTTTTCTTCAATAAAATACAATTTTATTTTAAGTTCAAAGTTAGTGAGTTAAAAAGTTAATCTACAGTTTATATTACTTTAAGTAGGTTCTCTATATGTCGCCATTCATTGATCACAGTTTGATAATTTTGAAATCATCATGTTCAATAAATGTAACAATTAATTGACTTTCACTCACATGGACATCAAAAGCCATCTTGACGAGGAGCAGCCTCAGCAGATCGGCATCTCGCCGCGATATCTCGCATGAGCGCAACTCGTCACGACACGGGAGCGTGGCGACACGGGCATTGATTAGCTCTAATAAATTTATCGTACCCTGGTTTTGACCTCGTAAGCTAATAAGATGGCGGAGAATTGATAAATTGGATTAAATAATTTACCCAAATTGACACACTCACTTCACCCTCAACACCTCCTGGAAATAATACATGGAGTTTTTAAAAATGTTTACTCAATATTAGATACTTTTACGTAACTTTTTATTCAAAACATATTAATTTTACGTTAAATAAATATTTTATGCACCCTTATTAATTTAAGATTTTTTTAAGAACATATCTCACCTCTTCTGCTGATAAAATAAAGAAAGTTAGTTTATGTTTGTAGAAAAGTGTGTGTAACTCGAGTTTTTCTTACTATTTTGTTAAGTTTAAATAAAGAAGCCATATTGGTTTAAAAGAGAACATATTCCAATAGTTTGGAAAACATCATTTTATTCGGCAGAATATATATCGCTTAATATGGTAAGTTTCACGAATCTTGAAGCAATCACAGCCGCAAGCTATGATGCATCGCACAGTCATATACATACAAGAAAGAAGTCATATGAATGAAGGTGTGTATGTACGTGTATTCGCTTAGTGAAGAGCTTACTTGATTTTATAGTAATCTTAAGTTATTTTTCTATAATCTTCTATACGAATTACAATGAGGGTTAATTTGTTTGTTCTAAAATTATTTTTGCATTTAATAGCATCCTTACATCCCGAGAAATGACTATGTTTTAACCAAAAACATCTCACTAGTTTTAACGATACGCGAGTAAATCAATCATTTTATTCAATCATTTTATTTCGGATCATGTCCATATGTGTTAGTTACAAAAACCTTACTACCTATGTTAGTACTACATGAAATTAAGAACAACACAGGAGATAATGGAATAATTAAATCAATTAAATAGTTCTAGGTAAAATACAAATCAATTTATACAAAGAGGTAAATTCAATAGTTATAGATTGCACTGATGCAAGTCAAAAAACCGTGCAAAGCTGTTAGTATATATAATATCTCTTTTTCTTAAAAAACTTATCTGCTGAACTTTTTGCCGCAAAATATTGTATAATACCTACCGATTATTTTTGAACTAAATTCTCTTAGCCTATTCAAACATGCAAATTTTCTATTATAACCACAAAATTGAAAACTTAGATAATTTGTAGATGCTCATTGTGCTTATTGTTAATTCCACGCTTGATCGGACAAACAAATTATACTTTCATATTTTAGTGTCTACACACAGGTTACTAAAGCACATTTAAAAATAAAAAACTTATCTTTTTTCCTTTAAAAAGTTATATAATTGGTTATGTAGAGAAAGCAGTGAACTGGACAGGGCAAAGTAGACTGTTTTTGTATTGCCTTAGAGATTTTTCAGACTTAAATGAAATGATTCATAATAATATTGAATTTCACTAAGTTAGATCTATTAACAGGCCAACTCAATAAGCTACTTTTTTAGTATTGACAGTCTAATCTGATTGAAGTCTTTGAGGAGAAACGATCCTTATTGTGTTGGCCATATAGCATTTTATGACTTCTACAGATCTTTTTTTGACGACCACTTTGGCGATGGGGTAAACCTATCTGCCTCAGACGCCAGTGGTTGCGGGTTCGATTCCCGTACGGAAAAAGAAAAAAAAAGTTCCGTGTCTGGGTGTTTATCTATTTATGTATTTATATTCTAGGTTCCCCCCTAGTTCGCTACATGGTATCCCATAACACAAGCTATGCTTACTTTGGGGCTATGCAGTTGGTGTGATTGTCTGGGGATTTTATTTATTATTATTATTATTTATTACTCTACATTTTCAGATTTATTACAATAGAAATGCCATAATTGGAACATACAAAATTGCGCAATAGGTTTGGAGGGCTAAAAAGTGCATTTTTTCTATATTCATATTTTTAATTAATTGACCAGTACCTAACATATTCAAAAACACGAGTACTCAAAGCTGAAATAATTCGAACAGTGAGTCAATTAAAAAATAGCAATGAAATCACTTACAGGTGTAAAGATTTTAGCAAAGGTCAAACAATTTATCTACCATTCACCACCAATCCAAGATAGTCGATAGTAGATCGTCAGTTTGTATCGATTCATGTCGGTAACTAATAATTATTTTATCTATCTATCTATAAGGACAGGAAGCATTATGCTCTGAGGTCTAGCTAGGGGGATTGTAAGGTAGTGTAATCAGATACTAAAACACTTTAATTTTCGTTCTGACCTTCAAGTGTCCAACGTTCACAAACGGTGAAAATGAGAATTTATTTTGTTACAACTACTTTTGCCAGCGGTAAAAGATTAGCGGGAAATACTAAAGATGCTTTAACTTTGTCACCTTTTTATAAATAATTACACAGAAACAGCTTACTTATTGGGTGATTATAACACACACTTAAGTAAACTGTCTTGGAAAGAAATATGTGATTTTTGATTGGATCTCACATATCGGGATTAAGTTCGTTAGTGAGTTTTCAGTATCAATGTTTTTGGTACGTGTGGGAGAGAAACAGTATCGCACTCATAATACATTTTTGATGATTATAAACTGTACTATATAAACTGTATTAGAAACTGCGGTGCTAAAAGATGAATTAAAATTAAATTAAATAATCATTATCACATTTATAATTCTTTTTGATTAAGTTTTTTAAAAATTTTCCATAACACGATGCACGTCGTCGACGAAAATTTTTCATCTATAAACTGCGATTATGTTCTTCTTTTAAACCTCAAATCGAAATGTTCGATCTAGTTTTTCAGAAGGAAGTACTAGACAATATTTCTGATTAAATATATTTTTTTGCGAACGCTATATTCTTATCGTAAAATATATTAACTGGTAAGCTATTATTATAAATTGTAACAATAAGAATACAATCACAACATCTAATAATAGTTATCAAAGAATAGTATTTGAAGGTCAGCTGCGCCTGAGTCGCCACGTGCATCCAATCATTTTTAAGCTTAAATGTCAAAAGGCTTTTGACTGTGAACTGCAGGTTAAGCTTTTCATTTAGAGTACGATTGTCTTCTCTAAGCTGGTTGGATAAGAGTGTTTCATAGTCACAATCGTCAAGCTTTGTTGCGTGATAAAAAAAGTAATTAATTCGGTAAATTTTATTAAATAAAATGATATTGAAAGTTAAGTTTTCAACTGAGTATGTGCCTTTAAATAATCTATAGTAATAATTCATAAGTGTTTGAGTTGATAATCACTTCTATTATTAATACCGTATCAAATGTGCAGTTGAATGTAACAGCTCCATGTATTAAAGCAATGTTTTATGAAAAAGTGGTTAATTCTTAAACCCTTGTGCTGATATCTTTGACCTCCGCTTTACTCAGCATAAGGGGAGATTGAAGTCAAAAGCTGAAAAACAAGTGGGCATGAATGCTTTTATTTACTGTCAACCTCAGTGACTCGGCTCATCTGAAAAGGTACCGAAACGTTTAATTAAAGAGTAATAAATATGTGAATATGTGCTGAGAATCGAGCCCTGGATATCCAATGCAGCAAGCTGTCACACTCAACCTTTGTTCAATACACACTCGAGGATCAGAATACTCATCATCATCATCACAACTCTGTGTGGTGAGCCTACTATAGGGCTATGAGTCTCTTCTCGGGGTGACGAAGAGGTGTAGGCCATAATCGGGCTATCGAATAGGGTGCCGAAATGGCTTCTGACAAACCCTATCGACTACAGTATGGAAGTATACAGCACCCGGGACCTACTGCTTAACGTGTTCCCGAAGCACGGATACAATTCTCATGTAGACCTGCAATTATATTTTATACTTAACTCAGATTTTAGCATAACTTACTTTGACAAATCTGTATGGCGAATTGAAAGCGAATCTTCGCTTTAAGAATACGGCCTAAGTGTAAAATTTTAAGTAGAGTTGGAAGAAACTGACTAAAATTGTACTTGCGTTTAGCCTGCTTAATTCAATAAAGGAATTAATATATTCAATAGCGATTCTATCGTTGTAGAACAGTAGGAACCAAAATAGTTACTATTGTCTATTTCAATATAAGCAACAAATAAATATCAGCTAAATGTTACTTTATACCTTATCTCGTAAAGTTTATCAGAAATAAACAAATACATACAACCATTTCAAAGTTCTATTAAGCTTGTCATTGTCTACAAAAGGTTTTTTTAACTAGAGATATTGATCAATATAAATGTAATAGGAAATAATCTGGCTTGTAATTATTTAGCTAAATGTTGTTTTGACATTGCCCATTAAACTACAGTTCAGAATTTATCGTTAGCTAGTTTCAAAGTTACATTAATTTGTCTTAGTATATTAGTTTCCAAAGATTTTTTATCAATCATTAAAGGCTAATTAATATTTTTATATATTTACTCATGTCGCGGAAACGCATGAGGATGTAAATACCGGATTGACTTTAAAGGTAAAAAAGAGGTTTATTAAATCTTATCTTACTGTTTATAGGGTTATAAAATTTTTATACTTAGTGAAAACAAATAATTACCATTGTTATATTGCATGAATAGTACAGATTCCCAAGAGGCAAAAATGTGTTAATACCGCTTAGCTATTAAAGGTTTAGTGATCAGTTTTGATAACATCTATTGGTCTTTTGCGATAAAAACAGCACTAACTACTACGTATACAGGATGTTATATACGAGTGCAAGGTGTAAAAAGGTGCGAAAAGAGTATTATACATTCATACAACGCAACGTCGTTGTAAAGTAAGCTCATAGCAATGCATATAATAAATATTAGACATACCTAAATTATAACTAGCGGCAGTGCAGGGAATCCCATCGCCACCACGGCATTCAAAAGGTGAATTAAAGGCGACATTCAAAAAAGCTCAGCAACACGTGCTCAATTAGTTTTCTTTCTGAGACGCTACACTGTGTTTTTGAATACATTGATGTTTGCGGACTGACACTTTAAAGTATTTTTAGGAGGAATTAAGAATGAGGGTTACCTAATGTACAACCACCACCTATGTACAAGTTGAATTATCGATGGTTTTGGATGGTAAGTCTCGGCACAGATAATTAACCTTTTTTTTTGACTGTAGGAAAACGTGCAAACACGTCCCCGATCGCCCTTGATTTTAGCCTTTTCCAAAAAAATTATGTTAAATACTTTTTCAGCTCGTTCACACATTTTATATCTCAGTGTTCTCAGGTCATGATCTGACAATGAATTTCTCTAGACATCCTTTGAATAATTTATTTACATAACTTCTTTAGTTAGGTGGTTTAATAAATTGTATATAGATACATTGTTTACCTAAATGAAATAAGCTGTTGAGAAAAAATGCTGTAGAATAAGCAAATTTTAATTTCCTCTTTCAGAGTTTTTCAAACATCCTGTATAAAGATGCTTTGTGAATTCTTACCGGACTATAATCATTATTGGTAAAGCCTATATGCATTTCGTTATAGTCAGCATAAAAAGAAATACACAACTTAAAAATTGCATCCTTCACGGTATTAACATATTTGAACGATCTCTTCCAGGCAACCTTTACAAAGTATTTTTCGTTATGTAATTTTAATTAAGAGAAAAATATAATACCTATTTTATAATCCTCTATTCGTAAATTACAGTGACCAAAGCATTGGTATTTCAAAGGGTTACTATTTAGGTAAAGAACATAGGAATCAACGTTCCTTTCAAGAACGTTCACTTAAGGTGGTGGTAGTTTTCGTGGTACTGACGGTATCTAAAGTTATTTAAAAAGCTTTAAAAATATCCAATAGAGAAACCTTAAACAAAGTCTTCATAATACTTCTTCTATTAAAGAATATCTTTAAAAAGGTCCTTATATTTTTTGGCCTGATTCACAAAAGAAACAAAATATAATACCAAATTTCGAATTCTGTTTGCATCAAAAACGCCATCAGCAACGCCATTTTACAGTGCTGTATATCATTTAGTACCAAATATTTTATCAAAACTACTAAATTCTAAGGAATTTCAGCACTAACCGTACCTTCGAAATGGCGAGGTCATTTAAGGTCACTAATTGAGACAGTTGCAACTTGAGACACTGGACAGGCATGAGTTAAGTGGCCAATTATGGTGAAAGTATAGACCATCAGCTCTATGTGGAAATGCTAAAGTTCGCTATAGCTTCTGATAGCGGCATCATGTTATGGTATGACTTACCTTCGGGGCACGGGCGCGACTGTAGCGAGTCTTAGAAAGGACGTTGAATTTGACACTTTGTAATTTTTTTATCAACCCCTGCAAGACCACGAGCCTCTGCTTGGAATGATACAAGCAGAGGCTCGTGGTCTTGCAGTAGATCCATGAAAAAAAAGGTCATCACTTAAAACATTTGACGGCATCTTAGGGTTAGTAGGCAAATAGAGATTGACCGTTACTGGTGTTTCCATATCACGAGCTATTGTTTTGTATATTGTGTTCAGATATTAAGCTCTTATTTCGAATAAATTTTCAAAATCGAAGACTGCAGCAGAAAAATGCAGCTATGCATTTCAAGTCATATAAGATTTAAAAATAAGTGTAATAACTATTTTCTTCATTTAACTTGACGTTCAAATTTCATTGCAGATACCATAGCTAAAATTTATTTGCATTTGTTTATTAACGAGCGTTCCTCATAGAAAGGCTTCCTAGAATATTAAAATTGAAAATATTTTACTTAATCACTATGTAGTAGTTACATGTAACGACGACAAATAATTAGTACTTAACCTTAATAACATCAGTCATGAAAGTAGAAGCACAACGCTAGTCAAATGAAGAATCCCAGCGTCAATCAATATGGCCTTAACGCGAGTTTCCTAATACCAAGAACAGTGCAAAATGGTGTAATGTCCATACAATCTGATTTACGCGCGCCGCCTTATCCCCGAACCCGCTGTTACTGGCTCATATTTATAGTTGGCTTTCAACTAGGTTATAAGAAATTGACAGCTTCAGAATGGTCAAAAATCTATCGTGTTCTAGTTTTCAATAGTGAAATATTGTTTGAAAATCTGTAACAAAAGAGGTGGTTTTAAACGACTTATATTCCCCTTTTTAAAAAAACGCATAAGACCTGTTTTTCTTGACTATCTTTCTTTTTGTGTTTCTTGATGAGGTCGATTTTTTTTAAATAGTAAGGATAGGACGTTTACCTTCCATGCCCCCTGATGGAAAGTGCGTATGAAGATCGGCAAACGTTTTTTGTGCATTCAGTCCATAGCTTATTTTGAAGTCAATTTAAAAGTACTCACATTATTAACGCTCGTATTAAAAAAAAATATTCACACCTTATTTAATGCAATCATATTTCGATTTAAAGTTGACTATACATTCGATTGCACGAACAATGCGACTGCCTTTTTGGGAATGCTAATTTCTAAATTCAGATAATTCACAGGTCTCGTAAATATGTTTTACGTAATAAATGAATATGAAACTGTACCTATTAATGCAATAGTTATCGTTTAGTATAATGTCTGCAACGTTTATCACTTCTAATTTAAACTAACTGATAAATATAAACCAAATTGGTTTTTCTTCGTTTGCTTATTTTTGAAACATAGTAAGTTAACAAAAAAAATGTGAACCTATACCCTGGCAAATAATTCAATGTAGTAAAATGATAGTTCCAGTGTTAGTGAAGAAAAAAAATCGTTGAAGAGAATGAATGTTTTTTTTTTTAAATATAATATCCTAACGATATAGGAAAAAAGTATTTTGAGTCAACAAATATTTTATACTTTCATTTTCTCATTTGTAAAAATGCTTCACGTCACTTCCTTTTTCGTTGTCTTTATAAAAATTGCAAAAAAATAATTTCACATCATGTGTGACCGTTTTAAAGCACAAGGTATTTTTGTTAATTATTTAATTTCCTTAAAAATTCTGTAAAGATAAAGTACACACCTCAAATTCTCGTATTTATACATTTTTTTTAAATTTTATTCCAAACGAATATTCTAAAGGACCATTCAATTTCATTCTCATTCAGTACCTTACACTACGAAGATTATAACTCATCATCATCATCATCACAACTCTTTGTAATGAGCCCACTGCAGGGCATGAGTCTCTCCCCTGGGTGAAGAGGAGGTATAGGCCATAATCCACCAAGCTGGTCCAGTGCTGGGTGGTGGATGCCAGAATTTTTAGGGCGCCTAGATGGCTTCTGACAAACCCTAACGACTACTGTATACAAGTGTACAGCACCCGGGACCGACTGCTTACGTGCCCTCCGAAGTACGGAAGTCGTCGTGAGATATGAATGGTCGGCGGTCACCCATCCAAGTACCGACCGCGCCGAACGTTGCTTAACCTGTGATATCGTATGATACACACAGTAACCACGGCGCCACGACGACTTCTGATTATAACTAGTATCAATATTTTTATTTTTGTCATTTCGACCTGTCAGTTTACTGCATTGAATTATTTGCTAAGGGTCGCAAAGGTTTGGAATGAACTGCTTGAGTTTTTTTGACTAATCAGTATAGGCCTGGCACTTTTAGGCGTCTCGTGGACGGACATGTACAGTCTACAACAGAATTATGTATACCGCTTAGTCTCCCGCACACATACAATATACATGCAAATTGTATGTGTTGCAGACTGTACATACTACCTTAGTGTTCATGATTGCCTGACCCTCAGGTGTCATGGATGATAAACGTCCCATTGTTATCTTAATAGATAAAAATAAATAAATAGCAAATCACCCGGATTAAAGTATTCTTTATTTATATTACTGAACACGGTCTCCATGTGTTGAAATTTCTTCAAAATCGGATTAGTAGTTATTGCATACAGATTTTTTTTATATGAACCTTAGTCTTCCATTTCACTTTATGGACGGTAACGATGAAGATAAGGTTATTATCTAAAAACCCTCACAAATGTTTTAATTTTTTTATATTAATAGAACAGAATGGCATAGTCGACATATCGTCGAAAAAGACTTATAAGAGCCTCTGTCGGTTTAAAGAAATATAAAAAATTCTTCATAATATCCTAAGTTATTAATTAAAAAATACCTCTTTTCATAAAATTCTATTAAAGAACCAATAAAGTTATTTTACCTCGTTACCCATAAGCTAGCACTTTAAACATTTCAAAAATTTGATTTACAATACTTATAAAAAGCAAATTATTATGTTTTATGGCAATAATATTAATCAGGACATAGGAATAAAAATTGCCAAGACCTCCCATCGAGTTTGATATAATTGCATTCTTAGTAGAACATAGATACAGCATACCAGACAGACAGACAAAAGGGGTATATAGTTTCCACGTAGATATTACTGACATAAAATATAAATAAAATGTATATAGAATATTTTGTCCTTATATATTTGAAGAAATCCTTTTGAGGAAGCCAAATAAAAGTTTTAAACCATTGTTCTGGTTGAAAAATATTCCTATCTCAAGTTCCTAAGTCGGAGTTTGTATTAAAACTGCAATCACTATTTGTATAGTTTAATGGTTTTAATTTGCGATATAAGGTTTTTGTTAACAGTTTATTGATGATATCAATAAAATAAGATTAAAATTGTTATAAACTGATGTCAATAAATTAAAATAAATGATACTGGCGAAATATTATAAATTTATGAAAATGGACGGTCTCTTTACATTAGATATAGAGATATAATTTTGTTAATTTAATTGTTTGTTATTCTTCCCCGATTATACGCTTTATTAAAAAGAATATTATTCTAAAAAATTTGTGAATACTATTCAATCAAATAGTATGTATAACTAAAACTTTTTTGTAACACACCCACTCACGTCAAATTTTGATACTTTTTATACATAACATTGATGATCTTGATGCAACGTCGGAGCTTAAAATTGATCACACTAATTTAGTAGGTTTTATTAAGTTGGCATTAAGTGGAAGAACAAAGGCTACTGGTTGCATACTGAGCTAAGTGTCCTCTAAGAGTTTAATTACAATATTCGTTGAGGCCCGCTTGTAGATAGAGATCTCTGTGAGGTCACTCTATTTCACGATTGAGTTCGCCATTCATCTGAATTGCATAAAGCTCACTCATATTCATAGTCTGTCTGTTTTTTTTTTTTAAAGCGGTTTCTTTATTTTAGCCACAATGCTGTTTTGCGTATTTTTTAATTTTCACAATAATAGTTTAATGTATGTAAAGGGTATTTTTACATAGATAAGTACAATCGACCGGATACATTCGAAAGGCTTATTTAGGTCAACCATAATGAAGGTTCATTTGAATCGCATGTAATTTTCTGTTATATGGGTTTTTAAATACTTTTTATTATTCATTTATCAGTAATAAAATAATATTATAAAAAAATTATAACTAGTACGTTAGAAAATAGCTTACGCCTAGACAGTCGAATCGAATAGTACCCAAAATTGTCATTTGTTTTTATCTAAACAGTAGATTAAGTATTTTTCAACAAACGTTCAAAAAACGTATAACTTGAATAAATATGTCGATTTAACGTCACTAAATTAGATTAAGATATTTTTGATCAATTGCATCAAATTACCTTTTGACTTCATATTTAGTTAAACGTCATCTAATCATACAGACATTAAAGTATGCTTTTACTATAAATGCCGCACTCATTCAACGTCAAGCCAAAGTACATCGATGAGTTAATAATATTACATGGAATTATCTTTGAACAAGGGTCATAAATAATCTGGTAGATAATTTTTGTAAGTTGCCTCCGTAGACGGAGGTCAAGAAGTATGCTTTAAATAAATGAACGGGTAATTGATTGATCTTATTTGTTCTTTGTTCGAAATTATGACAAAGGTAATGTGAAGTTTTTTATAGGTTATGTTGGTATGTCAAAATATAGTTGATGGGTATATGTTATTGACTCATGTGTTGCCATACAAATTGGAATAAGATTGCAATTTTGAATTAGTCAGTGAATTTTTTTCTTATAATGAAATAAATGGTTTAATTCGTAGAGATTTTTAAATTAATTGGAACATAATACTGATTATAGTAATAGTGTTAATCTGCATTAAGTGTTAATTATTATGCGAGTGCTTATAATTGTAATATAAGATATCTTATTGTCTCAAATAAATAAATAATCTGATGGTTCTGCTTAGAGAGTTTTCATGGTTCAAACCGCTTATATATGTAAGCAGTTACTTAAAATTCTTTGGTGTTCTATTGAAATACTGACACATTTTTTGCAAATTTAATAGCTTATTATATAAAAAGCTTCTATCTCATCATCGTACTCTAAGGACCAAAAGACAAAAGCACGATTATTTCAAACATTTATTTCATTCACAATTGATTCGCCCCAGTAGCAGACAAGGGAATCTTGAACCACTTCAAGTCACTTGCGAATTGGGAAGGTCTTGACATTTCTACTGGTTCTGCTTCACCTAAATAGTAATGACACAAAATTATAACAATGCATGAAGACCGGCCGGTGTAGTGGTAACAAACATTGCTTCCTATAAAGTCTTGGGTTCGCGTCCTGGTGATGTTGGATATTTGTGTGATGAACACATTACTCATCGAGTCGATGATTTAAGTTTATTTATAATATTTATACAAAACCTTATTAGAGCATACTCCAATAAGGGATTTTTTGTATTGACCCTCAGGCTGCAAACTGGATGGCAAACGGCGTGGGCAGCGACCGTTCTCGACGCGCCAGCGGGCACTCGAGCGATTTGTCGCGGTTTCATACAAACTCAACACTTTCTATCTTGTCGCATCGCTGTCGCTCACACTGTCGCTGCCGTCCAGTTTGCAGCATCATAGGCGTGTCTGCTAGGACTTTGGGATATAAGATGATGCCAATTCCGGTACCAGGAATACTCTCCAAACCCTGTATGAATGTGTTACGTAAAAATGCCAGTACATTTACACTTAACACAGCATAGCAGAAATTGACGTTTAAATAATGTCCAGCGTCACCATCAGAAATGGCAGAATGGCTTTAAGAAAAATATAAAGAATGGGCTATGGTACGAGTGATACTTCCTTAAAACTTCTGTAACTTTGTTTAATATGAAATAAATATTAAAAAAATCATCATTATTCAACCAGGAGACGTCAACTGCTGGACAAAGGTCTCTCCCAAGGCTCCACAGGTCCTGCGCTACTTATATCCAGCGTTTACCGGTGACAGATAAGATCGCCACGTTGGTCCACCGTGCCTGCCTTTGTAAGCTTACCATTTAAAAAAATAGTACTCATGAATATTTTATCACCTTTTTTAATGATATCCAAAAATAGGTCAAGTTTCTTCTGCTGGTCAGAAGTAAGTTCTACTTGATCTGGCTGCCTGTTATTCCCTTTAAATTAAATTTAACAAAAAATTATTCAGTGTCTGTCACTGCATTCGGATGTTGTTCTTGTTAAAAAGTTTCAATATTCTTTTTACGTATAATTAATATTCTTATACGTTTATTTTAATTCGTTTTTGTTATTTTTTCCCCTGAACCTAAACAGTAACTAAAAAACTTTACTATGACTTTTTATATTTAAAAAGTCAATTTTTTGGAACAGCCAATCTAATCAGAAAAAATCTAAATATTACAAAAGCAGTTCACTTATGGATATACAACGTGTAACAAAATGGAGAGATAAAACTTAAGGGTTAGCTTCTATACCATACGTAGAATATACAGTAGAAGAATTAGCATGATTAGTGCTGGTATAGACTTTCATACAAATTTCAACAACAAAATAGTTTGACAACCCTAGTCAACCTGATAAGCTAAAACAAGACTTGTGCCGCAGTCAGTGACCTTATGACCTTTCCCGCACCGGCTGAACTTTGTAGTATCTGTCGTAGTTACCCATCACTTTATTTAACGCCATCTGTTATCGAATAGATTTCATCAAAAGCTAACAACTGTTTTTAGGGTTGACACTTAGATATTTTGATCTAAACTTTGAACTTGTTTTTCAGCCGAACCGTAAGGATAACAAATTTATGTTACTGTTACTTATAAACTACATCTCCAAACATACAACCCCCTTAAGTATTATCTCTTCATTATGTTACACGTTGTATATGGGCTCTAATAATTTGAAATAATCTCCCCTGTGGTGCCTTAAACGATTCCGGTCAAATTTTATTAATATTATAAATGTGAAAGTTTGGATGGATGGATATCTGGATGTATGGATGTTTGTTCCTCAATCACGGCAGAACGGCTTTGGATGAAATTCGGCATAGTGATAGTGTACAGTCTGGATACAGATAGTGTACACGCTATTATTATCGCCAAGAATGAGTTTGTAGACGGATCCCAAAGCTGCTTTTGGATCAGGTTACTGATTCCAATAAAGTCCAAGAGTCCAATAAAAGTTTATTGGATAATTGACAACAAAACAACACATACACAAACACCATATATATAGCTTCACACCTGTACCCTTGGTAGGGTAATGGGGTAGGCAGAATGCTAGAGGCTATAAAACCTTCTGATGTCACGTTTGACAAATTTTGAGGCATTATAATGATGGAAAGAGACTATTGCAGTGACAGAGGGTCAGCCTATCGCCCACATAGAAACCTACCATAAAACCTCTGTCCCCAAACTAACTTTTACAGTATGCCTGGGATGAGAAGCAGCTGGCACATTCTATGTACTTCCTTTGATCCACATTTTAATAATATTTACATACTGGATTAACATAAAGGGTTAATTTTAATTAGCGCATCACCTCTTGCAGGCAGCCTTTCCACAACAATCCTAACAAAATTTGTTCTACAACTTTTAAAATTTGAATTTTCCCATATAAAAAATATTTATAGCCTCTGTTTAGAAACGTTCCCCATTTACTTTGAAAGAAGGTATGTATGAAAAAACTTCAAGGTTGAATTTAGTATAATATACTTACCATTATTATTGTTATTCATGTGATTATTAAAATTAGAACTTTCTGAAATTAAAAATAATTAAACAAAGATTAAAAATGAATATAAAATAATAAAAACTATAGTTAAAATAAATTAATTTAACATTTACCGAGAAGTTTTTTTTCTAATTTTTCCAGTTCCGTCTTCAGGTCTTGTTTTGTGAGAAATTCTTCTAAAATAAACAGTATCCATTATCAAATTCAAAAAGTTATTTCTTTTCAAAGTATACGATACCAACCCAAAAAAGAAAAAGTTTTTTAACGGTTAACTTAAATTATTAATTATCTTATTGAATTATACTTACGATGAAATTTGTCGTTTAATTCTGTTACAAAAAATATATATTGTAAAAGAAATACAAAAAAGATTAGATTTATTTTAACAAATTTAATTTAATTTAATAAAAAATAAAGTAAATACCATGTGACTTTGTTTCTGCAAATGTAAAAAAACATGTAGACTTAGATGAGTAATCGATCATATATGAAAAAATTTATATATAGTATATACAGGGTGAGTGGTGGGTCATTTTTAAAATTCCAGGACGTGATAGTTTGAGATCATACATGAAGAGAATAAAAAGTAATTACAAAAACTAATAACCCGACTGCGGAATAAAGTTCAAACTAAAAAGCGCGAAACAAGCACATAAGACTATAAGAGCTTTTAAATTGTACTTATAATCATCAATCAATCAATCAATATATATAAAACTGTTCCGTTACTGACTGAGTGACTGAGGTACTGAGTGACTGAGTGACTGAGTGACTGACAGACAACGTACAGCCGTAACTACTGGGCGTAGAGAGCTGAAATTTGGAACATACATTCTTTAGGGGATGTTGGGGTGCACTAAGGAAGGAATTCCCAAAATTTCCACGGGAACGGAAAATATAGGACTTTTCAGTTTGTATGAAAAATCTTATTCTTTGAGTGCACCTTTGTGAAACTTGGTGTAAAGATTTTTCAATATGTGTCTGGTTGTGCTATGAAACGAATTCCCGAAATTCCCATGGGAACTTGAAATATATGATGTATTAGTTTGTATGAAAAAATCCCATCCCTTGAGTGATGTGATACTTGATATAAAGTCTAAATAAGTGTCTATTTGTATTATGGAAGGAATTCCCGAAATTCCCACGGGAAGGGGTTGGACTTTTTAGTTTGTATGAAAAATCTTATTCCTTGAGTGTACGGATGTGATACTTGGCATGAAGGTTCTTCAAAGAGGGACTGTCTGTGTTACAAAAAAAATTCCCAAAATTCCCACGGGCACGGGAAATATATGATTTTTAGTTTGTGTGAAAAAAACTTATTCCTTGAGTGCATGGGTGTGATACTTGGTATAAAGGTTCTTTGCAGTGGGTGTCTGGTTGTATAGTTTCTGAAATTTTCATGAGAAGGGTAGTTAAGCGCATACGGAGTTGCGGGATAAAGCTAGTTTAAAATAAAGTAGCAGCAGGCGGGGAAAAGCTTCAAGTACAAAATATACAGGGTTGATTTGTGGTCACCGGCCAAATTTTTTTCACGTTATATCAATTGAAGAAACCATTTTTGAAAAAAAGTTATATATTTTTTATTTATATATTCGCTTACACATTAAGCAAATCATGGTCACTTTAATTTACGAATGAATACCATTAAAATAAAGACGACTACGCGCTACTACAAAAACGTTGTAGTACTACGACATAGCATTATCAGTGAAATTCCGCGTCGTAGTAGCTATGTTCCTCAACAGAAACTATTTATAAAAAAGTTTTTGATGCCATATCTTAATTTATTGTACTGGGCGATACAAAAATAAATATGCAGGTATGTTTATATCGTATCAAATAATATAATATTTAAATTTGGCCGGTGCCCAAAAAACAACCCTGTATAAAACTGCTATAAGCTCACAGACATGTCAGTTTAAATAAGCATTACATTAGCAAAGATTCACAAAATATATACTTTAATACTTAATTAGCTTGTCCCCGCCTGCTGCTACTATGTTTTAATTACAAGTACAATTTAAAAGCTTTTATAGTCTTATGTGC
Organism: Stenoptilia bipunctidactyla; assembly: GCA_944452665.1. Classification (NCBI taxonomy): domain Eukaryota; kingdom Metazoa; phylum Arthropoda; class Insecta; order Lepidoptera; family Pterophoridae; genus Stenoptilia; species Stenoptilia bipunctidactyla. Next base: position 14,146,765 of record OX101740.1, on the reverse strand, counting down.
TTGTTTTGCGCTTTTTAGTTTGAACTTATTGCATTCCGCAGTCGGGTTTTAGTTTTTGCAATTACTTTTTTATTTCCCGCTTTTTGGTTTGATACATTGTACAATTAACACCTGAGCAGATATTGGCAGTCTTTATAGGTACCTACTTACAAATAAATTAAAAAATACTTTTCTTTTAATATTTTTCGTCCGTTCATTGAAGATAATGATAATGCTTTTACACATAGACGGTTAAGTTAATCCCAATTATAATGTCACTAGCTTTATCCCGCAACTTCGTATGCGCTTAACTACCCTTCTCGTAGAAATTTCAGAAACTATACAATCAGACACCCACTGAGAGAACCTTTTTACCAAGTATCACACCCATGCACTCAAGGAATAAGTTTTTTATACAAACTAAAAATCATATATTTCCCGTGCCCGTGGGAATTTTGGGATTTTTTTCGTAGCACAACCAGTCACTCTTTGAAGAACCTTCATGCCAAATACACATCCGTACACTCGAAGAATATGATTTTTTATACAAACTAAAAAATCCAACCCCTTGCCGTGGGAATTTCGGGAATTCCTTTCATAACACAACCAGACACACCTTGAAAAACCTTTACACCAACTTTCACATCGGTGCACTCAAGGAATAAGATTTTTCATACAAACTAAAAAGTCCTATATTTCCCGTTCCCGTGGGAATTTCGGGAATTCCTTCCTTAGTGCACCCCTACATCCCCTAAAGAATGTATGTTCCAAATTTCAGCTCTCTACGCCCAGTAGTTACGGCTGTACGTTGTCTGTCAGTCACTCAGTCACTCAGTACCCCAGTCAGTAACGGAACAGTTTTAATATATTGATGATATTCATGTACCTATTGTGTGTTTGAATATTAACCGTTATATTTATGTTACCAGAAACCATGGTGAAACCCAACTTGATAATAAGACTGTGTATGGTGAAACAATCTCAGACATGTCAAGTTTCAAATAGAGTCATTAAATATTGTTTCCCCAAACAAGATTTGATCCCTTCTGAATAATTCTTCTTGATTATGAGTTGATATGAGAGTATGACTTTTAGTATTTTTTAAAGTTGTCTATAACGGTTATCGGTTATACAGGGTGACTGGTACCAAACCCGCCATAGCAAATTAGCATATAGAGGAGGTCATTTGCTAATTATTGGACCTTACTTTCCCTAACTAAAGTTTTATACTTTAGGAGATATGTCAATTTTTATACATTATTGAGATTTTTCCAAAATTTGACCTTAAAGCATTCGTAACTTTATTTTTCGTCATTAGTTTAGAGTTTTTTTATTATTTCTTGGTAGTCATTAACATTTGTGAATAAAATACGTCGGAACTTCCCTCAAACTAGGGTTAAAAAATAAGACGCTTATGCTTTTAAAAAAAAATCAATAAAGAAAAATTACTTTGCGATCAAATTCAACCGGAAATAATAAAAAAACTACGGCGTTTTAATAATTTATTCTACTCTAAATTAGTTCTCTAGTTCGTCACCTTACCAACGGTACTAAATTTGCAACGGAAAGTTTGATTCGCTAAACATCGGTAGGATTTTCAGGTCAACCAGTCATTTTGATCAAAAATAGTGAAGGTCCCAACGACAGGATAAAGCTAATTTAGCAAAGTAGTTTTTGCAAATTTATGAGTAGGTATTAGATAATAGAAATTGAGTGCTTAGTGTACTTAATTTTTTTTTTTACTTTTACCATGTAAAGCAAGAAATCAGGAAAAGATATCGAGCATCAAAAGAAAAATTTAAATAGAGTTGAAACTAAAAATTCTGCTCGAATTGCTGCCCGCAATTTCTGATACATGCCCGATATCTTTTCCTAATTTCTGTGGTGGTAAGACTGAGCCTAATTTCTTCTTTCATAACAGAAAACGCATTATTAATTTTTTGAATTAACTCATCTTTTGTAGTTACTTCTTCATTGTAGACCAACTCTTTTCATTTGCAATGACAGTTTCAATGACTTTTAGACGTCAAATGAAAAAGATGAGGTCGGACCCATCTCTATGACATTTAAGTTGTTGTCATATATGCTTTTCCTTTCCGTTTCGTGTGCTTTCACAAATAGTTGAGTAGACACAGGTATAAATAAATAAGACATTTCGTTTTAAAATGCCGGGATACACAAGGGAAGAATACGCCGACATGCTGCTGGCGTATGGTGCTGCACACAGTAACGCCCGCAAAGCGCGGCGAATTTACCAGGAGCGATATCCAAATAGACGCTTACCTGACCGTGACACATTTCCTACCACATATCGTCGGTTTAGAGAAACGGGTAACTTGAACGTCAGGGTACCCCAAGCAGCTGTGCGACAATTACCTGTTGAAATTGATCAGCAGATTTTGGCAGCTTTTGAAGAAGATCCCACGACTAGCACCAGAGTGGTAGCTGCCGCTTTGGGCGTCAGCCAGTGGAAAGTCTGGTCAGTGATGCATGGGGACCATCAACACCCGTATCATTACACGCCAGTTCAAGGTAATTTTGAGTTTATTTATGTACCTACTTACACTAAAGCGACCAGTGTTATCTTTAGAATTAAAGAAATTATTAATATTACGACGAGCTTCGATGTAACATAATCCAAATCAAATTTTGTCTTTAGAATAACATTTACGTAAATAATTAACAAATGGAGTGTTGGCAGGGCTTGAAAATGGCGACTACGAAAGGAGGTTGAATTTCTGTCGCCTCGTTCTTCACACCGATGTCGACGACCCAACATTTCTGGAGCGTATCCTTTGGACCGACGAGTCACAGTTCACCCGAGAAGGCATCACCAATTTCCACAATCTGCACCACTGGTCCCATGATAACCCCCATAAAAAGAGGGTTACATCGGTCCAGCGGAAATTTTCTGTTAATGTGTGGGCCTGCGTTATTGGTCGTAATATCTTTGGACCCTATTTCCTACCAGACATTTTAAATGGGGGAAATTATTTCGAATTTTTAAGGGACGTCTTGCCTGATCTGCTGTTGGATGGAATAACCGACGACACGCCCATTGTGTTTCAACACGATGGGTGCCCGGCGCATTTCAGGCTGGACGTCCGAGAACTTTTAAATAGTTCATTCCCCGATTCATGGATCGGTAGAGGTGGGCCAATTGAATGGCCAGCTCGGTCGCCAGACTTGACACCTCTCGATTTCTACGTTTGGGGCCGGGCCAAAGAGTTGGTCTACAATGAAGAAGTAACTACAAAAGATGAGTTAATTCAAAAAATTAATAATGCGTTTTCTGTTATGAAAGAAGAAATTAGGCTCAGTCTTACCACCACAGAAATTAGGAAAAGATATCGGGCATGTATCAGAAATTGCGGGCAGCAATTCGAGCAGAATTTTTAGTTTCAACTCTATTTAAATTTTTCTTTTGATGCTCGATATCTTTTCCTGATTTCTTGCTTTACATGGTAAAAGTAAAAAAAAAAATTAAGTACACTAAGCACTCAATTTCTATTATCTAATACCTACTCATAAATTTGCAAAAACTACTTTGCTAAATTAGCTTTATCCTGTCGTTGGGACCTTCACTATTTTTGATCAAAATGACTGGTTGACCTGAAAATCCTACCGATGTTTAGCGAATCAAACTTTCCGTTGCAAATTTAGTACCGTTGGTAAGGTGACGAACTAGAGAACTAATTTAGAGTAGAATAAATTATTAAAACGCCGTAGTTTTTTTATTATTTCCGGTTGAATTTGATCGCAAAGTAATTTTTCTTTATTGATTTTTTTTAAAAGCATAAGCGTCTTATTTTTTAACCCTAGTTTGAGGGAAGTTCCGACGTATTTTATTCACAAATGTTAATGACTACCAAGAAATAATAAAAAAACTCTAAACTAATGACGAAAAATAAAGTTACGAATGCTTTAAGGTCAAATTTTGGAAAAATCTCAATAATGTATAAAAATTGACATATCTCCTAAAGTATAAAACTTTAGTTAGGGAAAGTAAGGTCCAATAATTAGCAAATGACCTCCTCTATATGCTAATTTGCTATGGCGGGTTTGGTACCAGTCACCCTGTATAACGGATATCAAAAATCCCGTATCCGTTTATCTACTTTGTAACGGAGTTATGCCTACAAAAATAGTGGACAAACTGTAAGTGAATCGACTAAACTGCGTATAGTGAGAATTAAATGTCATTAAACTTATTGTAAATGCCTTTCAGACCGATGACTAATGTAAATGAACAGTCGTATAGTACCTACTTTCAACAAAATAAAAACCATTAATATTAAAAATAGTTTTACTTTTTAGTGTTTCTGTAAATATGGTTAATTTAAAGCAGTATACTGTATATTTAGAATAGGCTGACCACCTCTGATACCTATATTGTTGAAATTAGAAGTTATTTGTTTTAATGTTTATTTTAAGACGCCATATTGAACTTTAATTTAATTTAATCCAATGTTACTGCACAGTTAATACGAATCTTTTGATATCTCATTTGTTTAAATCCGTCCGGCAGTTTAGTAGAAATCAGGGGAATAGAAACAGACATACATACATACACGCTGAATATATAACTCTCCTCTGCGGGCCGCAGTCAGGTAAAATATTAAATAAATATTAATTATTTAATAAGTAATCCAAAAGTTAAAGAATTCATTACGCAACGCATGGTTACATAAACGTAATACAATAGATACTTAGCGGGTGGTGGTGTGCGTGTGTTGACTGAGGCAGCGCGTCGGGAGTAGTAAGATGTCTTCATTTATTCATAGGGATTTCGGGTGAAAAATTAAATACCTACTTTCTATATATGTTTATAATATGTAATATATGTATATATGGTATTTATGTTCATTATGTATTTATGTAATTATTAGTATTTAGTTTATTTATTTATTTTTACAAGCCGTGCTCCCATCCACCTCAATTTCCTTTAATTCCTAGGTTACCTGGTAGAAATTGCTCTTGAGCGATAAGGTCGCCTTTGTACAAATGTATTTTAATGTCATAATTTAATGTACTTTTTTCCTCTGTAACCATGTTGGTGTACATTAAAGTGTTTATTATTATTATTATTATTTATTACATAATTATGATCAGAATCGAGTTTAGAGTGCTCTCCTTCACTATCTCAAATTTGTCACCGGTCACCCTGTATATTCTTAGTGAAATATTTTACGACTAAGAGCCGAAACATTGGCAAGATCCAATTGTAGGCAGTAAGATGTTGGCAAAAACTACTTGTAGACTTAGGTGTACCTGGTAAGATATTGGCTAAATTTATTTGTTGATGTCTTAACCTTGTTGTAGCCAATAAAATATTGCATTGGCAAGAATTGGTACTGCTACTGCCACTTGGCTATATTTAGATCTATCATTCACCGACTGAAACTAGGTTCTATTCAGTGAATAGGCTTGTGTAAATAACGGATAAAAGGAAAGACAAAAGCTAACAAATTTTCTTACCGCCACTTTTTCCGGGCTCTGTCAAGAATACAACATAATAATATTTTAGGAATATCTATTTTTATACAGGGTTAATTATAATAAGCGCATCACCTCCTGCAGGCATCCTCTCCACATCAATCCCAACAACATTTGTTCTACAAATTTTTAAAATTAATAGTTTGTAAAAATGTTAGTTTTCCCATACAAAAAATATTTATATCCTCTGTTTAGAGGCGTTACTCTATTTACTTTGAGCGTAGGTACGCCACGCACCTTGCGCAGTAAAATATCGCTTCAAAATAATCTTAGGTTCTTCTTACAAAATGTAGAGAGTAAGGAGCAAATATTTTTTTTGTTTCTATTTTTTTGTGTTATTTATCAAGACGTAAAAAGTCGTAGAACAAAATATGTTGTTGGGATTGATGTGGAGAGGCTGCTCGCAACAGGTGATGCGTTAATTAAAATTAACCCTGGATATAGTTTTAATATGTATGATATGAATCAGTTAAACGAGCACAGGAATTGAAACCAATTTATTTTTTATTAAATCCTGTTATATAATTAAATAAAACACTTTTAACCGGATTTATCGGGTAAATTATAAAGGAAGGCGCACAACTTCGGTACCCACCTCCAATAGCCATGCCACGCCGTTGCGTAGGTCTTAAAAACCTCAATCAAAGTTACTATGGCGCCAAGTTTCGATCGTTAGTCCGTTTAGAGCTATAAGTTCCTAAATGTAGGACTATAATTTTGGTATCCACCTCCAATAGCCATGTAAGATACGCCGTTGGATAGGTCTTAGTAACCTGAATCATAGTAACTATTGCACCAAGTTCCGATCGTTAGTCCGTTCAGAGTCAAACTAGCAGACGGGTCACCTATAGCATAGATAGTAAGCGACACTGCCTCTCTGATTATCTCTTGCACACCGCACACACAGGTTTTTTTTTAATTTTGTCATCGGCTTAATTTATTAATTATATTATGTTGGTTATCAGCTTTGACTCGGAATCAAGACAGGCGCCATACCAATGCTTGTTCTAGAAGATGAACTCTTTTCAACGATATATCACACATGTCTATTGAGGGGGGTACCAGCTCTCATACAAAGTTATGCGTCGTCCTTTTAACTCGACGTTTCGGTGTCTTTGCAGATCCCGTGGTCACGAACGACTGAAGTATCAGGCGTAAGATTGATAGGTGGAACATCGCATAGGATCAACATCTTCGTTCAGTTAAATGCAAGATTTTCAAGATTTTTTGTATTTACAAGATTGACTGCGGCTGTGAGCTTTCCTACAAACCAAACCAAAAGCAACGTATCGATCCGCACTTAAGAACACGTAGCTGATATTATTCATATGATATTAAGGCAAATCATGGTTGTACTTACATACATACATAACTTCATTCCTTGTATCCCTTATAGGCAGAATTCTAGAGGTTGTAAAACAATCTGATGTCACGTTTGTCAAATTTGGATTTAGGATACAGTGATTTTCCTAAGTTTGGTTCTATCATAAAATTTATAGATGTGATTTCGCTTGGTGGTAGGATCCCTTCTGGGTCCGCCTGGCTAGCGACCACCCTTTATATAAAGTCTGCCGCCAAATGTTACCGCTCCGGCGGTAATGTGTTCCGGCAATATTGTATAAAGAGCCAGTTCCTTCCTAACCCGTGTGCTTTCAACTTCGACCTCATCGTCACTTACCATCAGGTGAGATTGAGGTCAAACGCGGGTTTAGTCACTTATAAAAAAAAAAAAAAAAAAGTGTTTGGAATGGGCATTGTTCATTTTTTTTTATTTATTTCATACGAAAAACCGTTTCGAGGAATAAGGTTTCTGATTAATTTAGTCGATTTAAAACATTTAAAAATATTGGGGTTTAAGAGATTTTGAACAAAATACATTTGATCTTTATTTAACCTTGATGACGTCATCAAAGGCATCAAATCGATCAAGTGTTATGCCTTGAAGCTGTTTAAAAAAAGTCAAACTGAACTCTATAGCTCTATGGTGGTTGTTTTGTTTTGTTTATATTTTAACGTAACCTCAAAGTAACAAACTCAGCTTCTTTATTTTTCCCTGCGATTGATCTAAGTTTAATTAACAAGTAAAATTTTAAGAATAAATAATTTAATTATTTTAATTATAGATTATTTATACAAACTACAAAGAAAAGAAACAGAGGAAATAAAGACGGTTAGGATTTGATTTGAATCAATGTTTGAAATGTTGGTTTGTAGTCTGTTGACAATTCATTGGGTGACAGTGACATAGCATGACTTTAACACACAGACACAGCAAATGTTTTTTTTTACTGACTGACACATGTTAATAAAGTTAAAGCCACTGATGACGTCATCACGTACTAATTTCATAAAATCAATATAAATTAAACGACACAGTTAAAAATAAAACTATTCAAATTGTTCTCTCAAAATAGGCTAAAGATTAATATAACATAATAAAAATAATAGGTTAAAAAAGTGAACAATGCCCATTTAGGACTGATCAAAAATCAACAGGTGTCTAAATATATGTTATATAAAAACCGCTTTTTAGATAACCACACTAGGAAATATCAGCATCGTCCACGGACAAGATGCATTGGTTTTCCCACTCCTACAATGTTCAGTCCTTACTGTGACCGAACTTGCTAGGCTACTGTAAATGTTACGCAAATAGACTATGTTGCTAGTATTTTGTGTACAATATTTACCATAATTCTCTTTTGAGCTGCCTGAAAAATAAGATCGGTTAAACTGTTGCCTGAAATAATAAGGTTTTGGTCGGTGTGAAGTCCACTTAGAAGTGCCCCACCACCCAGAGTAGCGAGTAGTAAAACGTGACTAATTTGAGCGAAACCGGCTTGGAGAAGTATCACGCCAGGGTCCGACTGGCCACACTTCATATCAAATTTGCTGCTAAATATTACAGCTCCGGTGGTGATGTGCTCCGGCAATATTTTATGAAGAGCCAGTTCTTTTCTAAGCTTTCATCTTCGACCTCATCTTACTTACGTGCAGGTGAGATCAAGGTCAAATGCGTTCTTAGCCCATAATAAAAAATAAAAAAGCTAATTTTATAAAGCTAATAAATTTAGAGGGCGCTATAGTCAATGAAACGTAACTTTATATAACCTACTAGCTGCTGCCCGCGACGTCGTCTGCGTGAACGCTATGCAGCACCAAACGCACCTACGATTATAACACTGCTAGCGTGATAATATGTAGCCTATATGTTGACCCGACTTCTTAACTATCTTCATGCCAAATTTGAAGTAAATCCATGCAGTACTTTTTGAGTTTATCCCGGAAAGACAAACAGACAAACAGACAAAAATTCTAAAAACTATATTTTTTGTTTCTGTTTCGATTGTAGATCATACCCCAAGTATTCTTTTAAAAAAATATTCAATGTACAGTTTTGACTTTCCTACCATTTTATTATATGTATATAGATAACCAGCGGACAGTGAAGAGGCTTCCAACGACACCTCATTTGTCCAATTATGATTACTAGTTTAGAAGTTCTGAGGGAACAGATGAACATGCATAACCACATATATACATACAGATCTAAATCATAACCCTCCTTTTTGCTTCGCCGTAGTCGGGTAAAAATTAATAGTTTATAAATTTTAGTTTTCCCATACAAAAATATTTATAGCCTCTGTTTAAAGGCCTAACTCTATTTACTCTGAGTGTAGATATGCCACGCACCTTGCGCAGTAAAATGTCCCTTCATAATAATGTATAGTCAGGACAAAAAAATTTTTGCAAAGATTTGTAAAAAGTCGTGGATTAAATGTTAATGGAATTTTTGAGGAGAGGCTGCCCGCAAGATATGCGTTAGTTAAAATTAACCCTGTGTTTTACGTTGTATATACAGGTATACAGGATCGTTTTTTAGTCACCAGCCAAATTTAAATGTAAGTTTCTTTGATACGATATAAACTTACCTGCATATTTATATTAGTATCGTTCAGTACAAAAAAAGAAAAATATGGCACCACACAATTTATTACAAATAGTCGCTGGTGATAAACATAGCTACTACGACGTAGTACTACAAGATTGTAGTACCATGTAGTCGTCTTTATTTAACGGTATTCATTCATAATATAGAGTGACCATGCTTTGCTTAATATATAAGCAAATATATTAATGGATTTGTAAAAAATAAACAAACCTTTTTTTGCACCTTTTTTTTTAAATTAAGACGACTATGCGCAACTACAAACATCTTGTAGTGCTACGCCGTAGTATTATCAATGAAATGCCGCGTCGTAGTAGATATGTTTATCAACAGCGACTATTTGTAAAAGAGTTTGTGATACCATTTTTTTTACTGAACGATACTAAAATAAATATGCAGGTACATTTATATCGTATCAAATAAAATAAAATTTAAATTTGGCTGGTTACTAAAAACAAACCCTGAATCAAAGTCGAATGAATTTGACTCTTATCACATAAAATTTTGAAAAAGCAGATAAAATTACGTTTACGACGTTTACCTGAAATAACAATTTTTTTTCATTTACACCGAGTCTAGGAGCTACTTTTGTATACCAATCATGAGCACTGAGTAGGTATACTGAAAATGTTATATTTACTTGTTATCGGTACTCACTTCGTTGTTTCGACGACGATGATACATCTGCAGTGGCATGTGGTCGTCGATACATAGCTAAATTAGGTCCGTGCCCATATTGGCTAAAAGTGTAGGGCGGGTTAAACAAAGGGTCTTCGTAAATGTTGTAATTCATAGCCTTCCTTTGAGGCCATAGATTCGCTATGTTCGATTGAGGACGAGAAGTTGGAACGTCCACTTGAATCTCTATATCACGATCTGGGAATTGAGCTGTGAAAATCATAGTTTTATAAAGGCAATCGTGTCGCATAAAATGGTTTAAAAGTATCGTTTTAATAAATAAACACATAAAGAGTGTGATAGGAATCAAAAGACAACAATTAAATCTTGATAAAATTATATAGGTTCTTTCTTTCTAAATATTCACGCGATAAGCAGTGTTTTTGTATGTAATTTTTTTATCCTTTTATCATATTTTGCCTGTTATAATTTATAAAATTAATCTGTTATGAATGTAAATTATTGATTAAATAAGTGAACTTGAGATTATTACCTGTCAATTTTTTGAAGTAATTCAGTTGTTTTTGCAGCTGTGAGTTACTCGACGTGCCAATATCTTCCAAAATGGAAATTATATAATTAAAATAAAAAAAACCTCTATGTTTTTATAAGATTATTAGTTTATACGCCATTCGATTATGAACTTGGCTCTAAAATGTAATAATGTCTTTATTGATTTGTAAAAATAGATAATTAATTCCTAAGTGTGCGTTAAATCTTTGTCCTCATGTTACTAGCCAACACGTAAAGCTAAGATCAAATATGGGTTTAGATAAGATAATAAACAAATTAATCTCGAACAAAATGACTTTCCGGCTACAGAAAATGTGCAATTTATGCTAATCGTACTTTTCTAGACGTTTATCGAAAAATCTATAAAAATCTAGTTACCTCCGCTCATCTGCTTAAAATTTTTTGGTATCATTGAATCTACATAATTTGGGGCGACCTCTGAAAGTATTACAATTTCTTTTATTATTGTATGAAAGTAATTCTTCTAAATCAACGTAGTTTAGGAACCATACGTTTCCTAACGTTTAAGGCGGAATTATAATATAAAGTCGTACGTTATTACGATAAATATTATATTATAATATCAAACGATATTGTGGTAATCAATAAATTTTACATAAATTGTTCACAATTTCCATCCCGAAACATGAAATTTAATGAATAAATAGATTTATTTCAATACCGACCTTGTAGTGGCTTCAGCGAGTTGACATTTCTTGAAATAAAAGATTCAAATGGACTTTGAGCCCGATCTGCAAAGAAATAATGTTACTTATATGAGATTTTATTTCTGAGGGAGGATAAAGTTTTATCAATGTATCTTTTTTTATTTTTTTAACCCTTCCAGGCATGATAAGCTTGTCTCAAGTATGAAAGCATATGAATATTGTTGTATATGTAGGTAGTTTTAAGTTGTGATTTCGTATGGCAGTCTCGAATACATCTTGTACTGAATACTTGTGTCTTATTTAACAGTGGCGTGAGGCTAAAAAAAAATATATAAATTATTGTGATTGCATTGTGTATTTTGGTTAATATTTGATTTCAATATGCCAGTCGGAAGAGTTTAAGAGTTTGACTGTAAGGTGCAGCGCAGACGGCACACTTTTTGTGCGATCGAGTCTGCGGCGCCGGACCGCAGACTCGATCGCACAAAAAGATTTTAGTTATTAGTAAAAATCGGTGGTTAACTATTTTTCTTTTTATTCTCAAATTTTGTAACTTGATGTCAATTTGCACCCGAAAGGAACCGGATACTAGTGCTAATTAATTAGTTTGTAAAACTTTTATACAAATTATTGTGCGCCGGACTTTTTGCGCGTCGTGTGCGTTACTGCATATAATTGCATGGGTTCTATTTTCACAGACCAATAAGTGCGTCACGGATAGTCTGTCGTCTGCGCAGCGCCTAAATGTGGTTAGTGGACGAGCTACATAGAAAGAATTGAAATGTTCTTTTTGTTGAACAAAGTAACGGAAGACTTGAAGTTGCCGACATTAATATATGTTATGGGTCAAGATGCATATGAACTATCGACCTTCTCAAGTCCTTTGAAACCATCGAGCCTTACATTCAATAGAGCAGTGGAGAAGCGCACCTTCAACCAAAGCCGAGAGGTACAAGTTCCGGCAACGACGGCAGTATGGCAACGTAACCACCCATGATGCCGTTGCAGAATTAAAGAAGCTAGCGAAATATTGCGATTTTAAGTCGACGTTAGATGAAAACCTACGGGACCTATTAGCGTATGGTCTCAGCAGCGAAATTATTCGACAAAGATTAGATTATTCGCGGAAGATAATTTGCAGTACGGCTGAGCAGTATCCTTAGCTTTGTCACCGGAGGCGTGTGAGAGGAACGCCATCCCGTTAGATAGCTAAAGTTCGACCACGACACAAAAAATGTACACATTAACTGTTGAAGATTGCACAAGATGCGGAAAGGGTCGAGCCGAAAAAGGGTTGACGTGTTGTATATGTATGTAGGTAGTTTTAAGTTGTGATTATATATGGCACTCTTGAATACATCTTGTGCTGAACTCTTGTGTGTTATTTAACAAATATTTTATTGAAAAGAGACTGCGGAAAATGTAGACATTTAATCCTGTGTAACGGTATATGTTTATAATTTAATTTTTAAATGTACTTTAATGTCTTTAATGTAGGAGTAAAACAATGAAGAAATATAAATACCCAATGCTCTTAATGCGTTTATGCTGTTGAGACGACGAGGAAGATGTGTATCCAAAGAACTTGTTTGGAGAGGTCGCTCTGAAATCAAACAATTTCAAGTAACTTAATTTAAAAAAAAATACAAAAATCATTATTTTCTCGCAACCTGAGAAAGGCATATAGGGTAGTGTAAATTAATATATCTCGATTGGTATTTCATTAAATCATTTCGCCACACGGGCTAAAGAAGGACCTGGCTCTTCATAAAATGTCCTGAAACACATCATCGCAGGTGATATTCGGCGGCAGATATTATGGCAAGGGTCGACCTAGCTAGACGGACCCTGGAGGGGTCCTGACAGCAAGTTAGGGCCATTCTGATTAGTTGCCTTTCATGACACGCTCATCCAGGAGCAGCAGGGTTGTTCTAAGTCAACCCTTCGTGGCAAATTATTAATTAAAAACTTATTGTTCATTTAACTATAGGCTCTAGAGATTAGCAACCACAATATAGTCCTCGTTCTTTCACATATGTTTCCAATGAATCAACTCCATGATTATTTTTCATCAGATTACATGGAGATGATGGAGAACAAACAGTTTATCTTTTTTATGTTTTTAATGATCAGTTTATATTTCTTTAAATGATAATAATTGCATTAAAATACAAAGATTCTTACCAATAAGGCCAGCCGTTACTTTGTAAACATGTAAAATCAAATTTAAATAGAAATATACACTATAACCGAAAAGTACTTTATTGCCCATTGTGAATTTTATTTAATTCTCATCGAAACATAATTATTTTATAATTACTGTGCTATTTGTCAAGTTAACATTAATCTTAATAAAAGTATAGAGGAACGTTTTTGTTTCGTTTATATTTTCAGTTTACAACACAATTTTACAGCAGCAATGTTTTATACGTCGTAAACTGAATTCAAATCATAATCATAAAATGCTTTTTATGTTTAAACATAATTTTGTAAAAATACCTTTTCTTATATTATAAAATGAAACGGTTTTGTGTTAATTTTAAGTGTCTATATGTTTCTATACCTATATATTTTTTTGATTTAAAGCATTAATTTAAAGCATTTGACTTGCAGCATTAAAAAAAACCACAGCCGAATCGTCGACTTAAGCATTTAACGATCTTGGATAATGAAATAGTTCACTTGGTTTTTAAGTAACTATCTATATAAAAATACAAAAATATTTCATGAAACTGTATAATTTGCATAATTAGGGAAAATTTTCTGTAAAGGTCACCCTAAGAAGGTACTTAAAAGATCTGCAGAATTACCGATGAATCTGCATTAGCTGTCATTGCTTATATTGCATTGAAAAGACAATTTTTTGGTACAACAACTTATTGTATATACAATTATAGGCACTAGAGATAGGCTATAACAATATCCCATTGCGAGCACAAATATCTCAAACAGGTATACCAACTGTTGGCTGATCTTCATAACCTACCATAACCAACCACGGCATTCAAACTAGATCTCATCACATACGATCTCGGACACCGAATCTGTAATCTGCCTCAGAAACCGCATCGTATGCGCAACAAATATTAAAACTAATAACAAAACCGATAAGGTTTATTATGCTGCAGAAGTTATTACATTCGTGGATCGCGATATGATTTTAGTTCTGTTAGAACGTTATGGTATTGTTATCGCTTAGAATTGGCGACAATTCGTGAGGCACCCCCTTGGCTACTTTGTACTGTAGCTTGTTTGCTCTAGGATATGATATCTAGCTGCGAGATAATCAGATTGTGCAATTTCAGGATGTACAGATGTCTTTCGGTCATGCGGTTTTATTTTTCAAATTAAATTATTGATTTGAGTTTACTATAGAGTAATGACTGAAATATAAGTTCAGCAATACCTACATAATTTGTGTACAGATGATGACTTTGTTTGACTGCATCTGCCTATATATAAGAAACTCAAAATCTAGAATGAATCTCACGAGGAGACAGGTTCGCATATTAGATGAATTGAGTGTTTTATTAGGTGTACTTTTTTTTAGTTTCCTATTGTGAAAATTGGCTGAAATATGGAAAATTTCTAAACTCTTGGCGGCTCTAAGAATGAATCTTAATATGTACATCCTCTAAGCATTCTTAAACAAATAATCTAATAACGTATAATAAACATTTGATGTGTTTTAAGCGCTTATCTAATAGCTCATTACAAAAAGCTTCTTTCTCATCATCGTATTCTAAGGGCTAAAACACAAAAGCACGATAATTTCAAATATTTATTTCATTCACAATTTCTTCGCCCCAGTAGCAGACAAAGGAATCTTGAACCATTTCAAGTCACTTGCGAATTGGGAAGGTCTTGACATTTCTACTGGTTCTGCTTCCCCTAAATAAGAATGAAAAAAAAATCAGGACGACCGGTTGGT
This sequence comes from Stenoptilia bipunctidactyla, assembly GCA_944452665.1. NCBI lineage: Eukaryota > Metazoa > Arthropoda > Insecta > Lepidoptera > Pterophoridae > Stenoptilia > Stenoptilia bipunctidactyla. Next base: position 14,131,551 of record OX101740.1, on the reverse strand, counting down.
TTAGGTATTGGTAACAAACATTGCCTGTACCAGAAGTACTGGGTTTGAATCCTGATGAGGATGATATTTTTGTGTGTTGATTACATAATATAGTAGCCATCAAGAATCACGATTTCAGATTATTTATAAAATAAAAAAATATATACAGTATTTTTATTGTATTAGAGTACCTGTAATCCTTTAAGGGATTTTTATATGGTCATCCATAGGCGTGTCTGATACAGATTTAAGATGATGCCAATGATGTGAAAACCAATTATGTCAATTGATGCATCGACGATACGCTGTTGTTGAGCCGCTGTTTCTGCAGATCGTCGCGTCAGTCTACCGTGCCTGCCTTATCAAAGCTTACGATGAAATATTTATTACTTATGAATATTTTATCACCTTTTTTAATGATATCCAAAAACACGTCAAGTTTCTTCTGCTGGTCAGAAGTAAGATCTACTTGACCCGGCTGGTGTTGCCTGTTATTTCCTTTTAATTAAATTTAACAAAAATTAATTCAGTGTCGGTTTTTAATTCAATGTCTTTAAAATAATAATATATAATAATAATAATTCAGACCACGTTTATTTGTTAGTAACAAAATAACGTTAAATTTGAAAGTAACAATTTAAATTAACCTATTGTTAGTACATACACCAAAAAGCAAACACAATAAAAGAAAATAAATTATAATTAAAACCCGGTGTGTAATTGCACCCAATGACTCAATAATGGCGACTCCCACTGGTTTACAAACACGCTCAGGATTCGGTTGAAGGTACCGAATCCTGAAATAAGTTGGATTAGGAACAAATAAAAACATAGAATGTGCCAGCTGCTTCTCTTCCCGTGCTGTAAAAGTCAGTTAAGGGACAGAGGTTTCATTGGAGGGTTTTTTGTGGGCGATAAGCTGACCCCTTGTCACTAATCTCTCTAGAGACTTCAGCGACATCAGATGGTTTCATAACCTCTACCTTTTTTTTCCGCCAAGGAAAGGCTTTGCACGGACGAAAGGGTAATCTAAAGTGCTGCTAGCCGCGAAGGCTAACAGGTATAAAATACCCTGAAAGTGTGGGAACCGCAAGAGCGGCCACGAGACTCCTCATAACGCCTGATTATACCCACTAAACATCCACCTTAACTGATCCGTCTTTTCAAAGACCATTGATCATCATCGGAGTGACAGCCAATGGGTAGATAGAGGCTGCGCAGTGGGCCGCGCCCTGTGGGGTTGCCCCCATTGATGAGCTGAAAGATAAAATGTCAAAGCTTAGACTAAGAGATTATCTAGAGTGACGAGACTCACTCTAACATAGAAAGGCTGGAAGAATAAGACAACGTTTAGAAAAGTTGGGCTTGCTGGAGTTTCCTCATAAGGGGAGCGAACTTGATTAAGACCGGAAGAGCACTATTGAAACCCTCTGGGCTGGCATTGAGAGCAGTGCCGAAAGCCAGAATTTCGTCGATGGGAGCGAGCTGGATCCATAACGCCATGCGGTCATGAGACCCCTTTGCGTTCTGGCACTGGGAAGCCGCTGCCTCATCACGTAAATATTAGCGATCAGCTATAATAGCGCAGTCATCACGCCATGGACGCGCGATCGTATTATATAAGCGATAGATGTTTAATAACAGTTCATTGATCGCAGAATGCATTTATTGCTACGATACTAGCGCCAAAAACAATTTGGTAACTAATAATAAAATTGACGTTAATATTAATAAATGTATGACACTGACTTTTACTCGTAAAATAAACCCTATCAACTTTAATTATAAAATATGTGACATAACCTTAAAAAAAGTAAAACAAATGAAAGACTTAGGCATTATTTTGGACGACAAATTATCATATAATGACCACATCACTCACATCGTAAGTACAGCATACAGGAACTTAGGTTTCATTTTGCGAGTCAGTAAACCATTTACTGATACTAACTGTATCAAAATGTTGTACTTCGCCTTTGTAAGAAGTGTACTTGAGTACTGTAGTAATATCTGGAATCCGCAGTACCTAATAAATATAAATAGCATGGAAAAAATTCAACTGAAATTTATAAAGAATTTGAATTATCAAAGCCAACTTAAAATCCAAAATTATGAGAACGCATGTCGAACTCATAAGATTCTGTCACTTAAAGATAGAAGAGTTTTAAACGACATGATGTTCTTGCACAGTGTTGTACATGGTGCAATCGATTGCTCCGAGCTCACGGAACTGTTTCTGCGGTTTTGAGTCCCCTCACGCCGTACAAGACACACAGCCTTGTTCGACCTGCCCAGCGCACGTACAAATTATAATCAGAACGCAATTATCTATTTAACGCAAAAAACTTATAATAAATACTTTAGTTCTACTGATATATTAGATGATTAAACGAACTTCTAAGTGAAGTTCTATCGCTATTATATGAGTCGCTTCATTCGAAGATATTATATAACAGGTAGTCCTTTTTAGGTACTAGGTAACTTCGCATAATTTAAAGTATCATAAAAAAACACTGTGGTGGGGCGCCGCGTGGCATGATCCACCCGGTTCGCGCCAAGCCCTCATTCTTTAGAGACCCTAAACGAAACTTTTAAATGGGTTCTGGGGTGGGTGGGTACGTCATATCTTCGAATGAAGCGACTCATATAATAGCGATAGAACTTCACTTAGAAGTTCGTTTAATCATCTATTATATTTCGTCGCTTCATTCTTCAGATATTATATAACAGGTAGATTTTCAGAGATAGAAAGTTTTGTTTAGGTATATACTTGGAATTGAAATAAGTAAAGATATAAATATGAAATTACATATTTTATTATTATAGTACTTAATAATTAGTATTATCACATAATGAGCTTCAAATAATCTTACTTTATTTGAGTCGCTAGAAATTATAATCAGCTTAAATTAATGAAACTTAGTGATAGTCTATTTATAGACACATAATTTTTAATGTAGTAATTTACTTAATATCAAAATACGTAATATTCAATAACTATTTTTAATATTAGGTTAAGTATTGTTCATGTCTCGATTAAGTATCGACAAAGCAAAGTTATTTTGTTGATCATCTAAAGGCCGATGGTAAAACTTTGCGAACACCTGTGAGTTTTGTGTCCACCCGGCCGTTTTTCGAATGACATCGACACTGAGACCGGCCGCGCGCGCGGCTGAGTTTGACGCGTGTCGTGTGCTGTGCGCATCAAAAACGCTCATGTCAATGCCGCTCGTGGCAAGCGTTTGCTTAATCCATCGACTTAGCGTCTGACTTGATGCAGTTCTGTGGGGAGCTTTGAATGTTACGAAGAGATTCCCGGAGTTTGAACCTCAGATATTTTTTGTAATAAAAATATATTCTTTTAAAGTTGATACTGGGCATATGTTGATATTGCTTTGAAAGTTTGGGAGAGATAATAAGGGCTGTTCACGATTTGGAGCGGAAGTCTTGATTATATCTGTTATAATAATATTTACTTTATCAGATTGAAAAACAATATTTTCTAATTTAATTAAAGACAATGTCTGTACTCTTTGACCGGTACATAAAGCTAATAATGTAACGAGTTTTTTTTTTTTTTTTGTAATATTTTCTAATGATAAATTTATATTTGGATAAGAAGAAGACAGTTGTTTTAGTACTAAATTTCGATCCCAAGTAAATGAATATTTAGGCTAAATAGGTTTAGTTTTATAGGCTCCTTTTAAGAGGCGTTTAACACAACTATTATCACTTATCTCTTCTCCTAATAAAAGAGATAATGCAGATCGATGTGTATTTAATGAACCGTAAGAACATCCTTTATTAAATTGCTCGTTTAAGAATCAAAGAACTAATGGAATGGATTTTTCGAAACTATTAATGCATAACCACACTTCTTGAAACCATAACTTCAATGAGACGTTGTACTGGCGAACAGTAGTGTCTGCGAGCGAGGCGAGCATCAACGTGAGAGCCTCTGGTGGGCAGCCGCGCCGGCTGAACGACGCCCGGAGAGCCTCGCAGCACCCAGGGTAAGGCTGGAGTGCAGTGGGTGCTGACTCTATTGCTGGGAAGGCCAGAAGGGGAATACAAGTACCCCTTCGGCTTTATCATCAATGATTTTTCGTATACATTTTAATACAAGAGAAAAAGGAGGAAATGCATAAAAATCCAAGTCAGCCCAGCTTATTGTAAATGCATCAACTGCGACTTCATCAGGTTCAGGCTTCCAGGTGACAAATAATTAACATTTGGCATTGGCTCGACTTGAGAACAAGTCGATCTTAATGGGCCCGAAACTATTTACAATAAGTTGGAAAGCGCTATCCGAGAGGGCCCATTTCTGGACTCGAAATCTGCTCGATTTTCTTTGGTGTTAACATAAGAAGCAAAAATCTATAAATTGCGTTTTTCACACCATTGCCAAATTTCTCTACTTAAAATATTCAAATGTGGGAACTGAATACCTCCCATCCTGTTAATGTAGCTAATGGCGGTAGTACTGTCAATATGTAATAATATTGCACAATCTTTTCCTTCACTAGCTATACTTTTGAGACCTAACAAAACCGCGAGTAATTCTAAAAAGTTCATGTGATTTTCTTTTTTACTGTTCGTCCATGAACCACTATATTTATTATTTTTGCATACTGCTCCCCAGCCTGTCCTAGATGCGTCGGTGTAAATTTCTAACTTATAATTTTGAGGAATGATTGGACAAGAAATAATATTAATATTATTTTTCCACCACCATAAATCTTTTAGTAATATCTTATTAAGATTCATTTTCGCCTCATAGTTAGTTTCCTCCGAACTTATTTAAGGCTAAACACTTTTGTCTCTCTAATATTTTTGTATATAAGAATCTATATTTTGTGGCTGGACAGGCTGCGATCAATACACCTATAAGTTTAGCGAAATTTCGTAATGAACAAGTTTTAAGATGTACCTATTTATTAACTGTGCAATGTTATGCCGCTTATCGCCAGGTAACGTAATAGACATATGTTCTGTGTTGAACATAAAACCTAAGAATTTGATTGACTTTTTTGGTACAATGTGACTTTTATCGAAATTTACAATAAAACCTAGACAATGTAATAACTTCAAAGTTTCTCTCACATTAATCATGCATTCTTCATATGTATCTCCTAAGTAGGTAGTAGACTTAAAAACCTTGTTTTCTCAAATGACTCATTACTTCACGCATAATTTTTGTAAATACCCACGGAGCTACCGATAATCCATACGGCATTGCTGTGAACTCGTAAGTGATCGGCTCAGACGAATCATTTTTTTGGAATTCGAATCGTAGGTACTTTCTGTCACTAACAAAAAACGGTATAAGTAGATATGATTCTTTCATATCTATGTTGGCTAAGTATCCATTACGAGGAATTAATTTCGAGGCTGTTTTATAAGATTCCATTTTAAAATGTAAGTACTTTTGTTACGAACTTGTTTAAAGATTTTAAATTTAGTATAAACCTTTTTTCTTCGTTACGTTTCGGAGCTAAAAATATATTTGAAATAAATTGATCATTTGAAGGAGAACAAGGTTTTATAGCCCCTAAGTCTAATAATTTATTTATAGCTATTTTCATGTCTCTTTTTCACATGATGACAAATTATTTTTAGGAATAGAATACTGACAAATTTGAGTATCAAATGGTATTCTAAATCCATAATTTATCCACTTCAATATGACTTCGTTTTTAGTTACTTTTGTCCAACAATCATAAAATAAATTAATTTGACCTGCATGTACCTTGATTAATGTTGGGTCGGAGCACGCGTCCTGGACGAAGTCTGCGGCTGGAACTTGGCGTTGAACGCAGAGTTCGATTGAGGGCGCCGCTGTGTTTGAGCTGCTATCGGTTTCCTCTGACCTCCCCGCGCCCCCCTGAACGACGGGTAACGAGGAGGTCCTGTCCAGTTTCCCTGCTGAGACGACCGGTTGACCGTTGATATTTGAGAGGAGACTGTTTTGGCTGGGCCTTTTTTAATTAGGGCTCCCTGCTTTTCAGTGGCTTTACTTGCCTTTATTTTTTCCGGCAACGAACTTCCGAATAAAGTTTCGTCTCTTTCGGAGTCTTGTATAACATGTTTAAAGTTTGTATCAAAATTAGGTAAAATCAGTTTTACCCTATCTTTGATGAACATAAAGTGGAGGTCTGATAATAGGCAGCATCCATCACTTACGTGACGCAGGGCCTTCATTTTGTTTTCTTCCTTCTCAAGGAGGACGTCCATCCCTCGATTTATGGCGGTAATACCGTACCCCAGCTGTTGCTGAAAGTTTTGTTTTTTTTTTTTTTTTTTTGTCACGTGCTCGTGCTAGGTCTGTTATGGCTGCTGAGATTTCAGCATTTGATTTTGGGGCTTGCAAGTTTTTGCAGTTTTCGGGTACCGTATTTTCTATGGTTAATTTATCTTTGTCTTCTTTGGACAGTCCTTTTCTTAGTAAAGGTGTCCATAAATTTGAGAGCGCATCGTGTATTTTAGCGCCAAATTAGGGTGTATCGGAATTTGCAGCTCCAAGTGCAGTAAGCAGCTCTGGATCCAGATCGGGATTAGGTTCTCCCGATATGCCTGGTGCGTCTTGTGATATTGACGGCTCCGGATTAGGGAGCGTCTCTGCAGATAGCTCTTGGGCCACAGTGAATGACGCGGCAGTCTTCTGGCTATCCAGGTTTACATCATCCAGTGGTAGCGGTAACTCATACCTTGGAGGCGACATGTTTATGTTTTAACAAACATATAATTCATATTAATATAACGCCCATAACGTATTACAGACAACGAGATAGATCTCTTTGAGATTACCCGCATTTTCTGTAATCGTATTGAAAACAAAAGGTGATCGATAAGATCAGATAAAATTTATTAAAGTTTACATCATTACGATATTGAGCAGTTAACGTGATATATCTATTATAGATTACACGCATTTTCTGCTCTGATTTTTTAAATAACATTTTTAAACCGAATAAGTAGGTCGTACCTTGGAAGATTTCTTCTTTGGCAGAAATAATTCGCTGTTTCCGTTTTTTATTTATTTTTTGTTCCAACTTTTTTATCTTTTTATTATAATGTTGAAGCTGTTCTTCTGCTGTACGTTTAGGCATTTTGTAAAAACTTAAGTAAATGATTAAAGTAAATGACGTATGCTTGTTACCACGCACGAAAAAAGAATGAGGGCTTGGCGCGAACCGGGTGGATCATGCCACGCGGCGCCCCACCACAGTGTTTTTTTTATGATACTTTAAATTATGCGAAGTTACCTAGTACCTAAAAAGGACTACCTGTTATATAATATCTGAAGAATGAAGCGACGAAATATAATTAATACTAGCAAAAATCAATTCAGGAGACAGTTAACAAAAGTGATCCCAAACTTAGACAGAAAAGAATAACAATAAAATCCAAACTTACCCATATCTTTACACCCATGCAGACACACGTACACACACACACACACACACACACTCATTCTAACTCAATAATTCTTATATAATAGTTGCTTCGCTACTTAAGTTATTTTTTTTTAATTTGTATCAAACCATTCAAGTTTAGATAATTTGTATTTTTCCCTACTTTCATCTTTCTTTTTTTAGAACTAATTACTTAGTTAAAAACAAAAACTGTATAAAATTCTTTACGATAAAATATATTTGGCTCTTAAGTTTTAATAATAAAAAGTAAATCCGTCATTAGACGTAACCTCTTATGTGAACTATCTAACTATACTTAAGGTCTGTGGATTTTGTTATTGGTAATAAATAAATAAAAAGGAAACTAATAAAATGTGAAACAGATGTTTGCTTTTAAAATTTCGCAGAAAAGTATAAAAACTTTAAGATTAAAACAAAAAGCGAACTTCTCGTAAGTTTTATCCCTCAAGTGGTACCTATCCAGTATATAAGTTACTTTATGCTGACAGCTAAGATGGCTCGCTGATCAATTCAATCGTTGTCAAAAACCTTACGTGATACGAAAAGTATGAAAGTCAAAGGGACTTCCGTGAGCTCGGAGCAATCGATTGAGTCGCAACCTGGCTGCTCGGACCTGAAACGGAAGTAGAAATGGCCTTAGGGACCTTAGAGATGGCTGAAGGAGCGCACGAGCTAGGCTAAAAACGCTCTCTCCAGTTTTCGATGGGTTTAACGGTAGCACTGGCAGCACGTGGTGGCCTGACTGTCTGCACAAGACGAAGGACGGAGCAGTAGGCGACTCAGGTGTGTGAGAGCACTCCCCTTAGCCCCATGAGGCTCTAGGCACTTGACGCACCTAGGGGAAGCAAAACAGTTTGCCGCCACGTGGTCATACATTTGGTAGCCGTGGCATCGGCCGGGAAAACCACGTTGGGAGGTTTCTCGACGCGAATTTTACAGAGACCGCACACAGTGCGAATCCCTCTGAAGATGGAACCCCTTTCGGGTTATTTGCTAGGATCACTAGTGCAAGTAGGAACTGTTTACTTCGGGGGTTGTGCATTACGTGCACAGATTTGACGGGGAAACCTTGAGTAGACAAATCCTCTTGAACTTGCTCGTTCGATAGCTCAAATGGCACGTTCCTGAGGACAGCACGAATCTTACACTTCTCAGGGAGGGCGTAAATGTAATACGCCAGCTTCTTATCAGCAAGAAGCATAGTAAGATTCCTGAAATCGGAAATGGAATAGACCTCGACCTTAATAGAATCACCCGTGTTGAATGCCTAGTATACACGATTTTGGGACTATGACTACCACAAATAGCCAAAAACTCGGTCCAACGGCTCTTGTCCCTGAAACTGTGTCACCAGGATTGCTGAAACAGAAAAAAGCGCAGGAGCAGATGCAGGCGCAACATTGCGCGGGACAGGTACAGCGGCTGGGGCAGCTGGAACGCATGGAAGCAAAATCGAAGTCGCACCTTGCTTTTTCTTTTTCGACTTTGACTTGGCCTTTTTGTGGACCTCTGTGAACTGATAAGGGATTCTAACATTGTAGAATTGGACTCACTACCTGGAGGGGTAGTTTTGCGTTTACACGTGGAAATAGTAGACTCAGATGGATCTGGAGACGCCAGAAAATCCCTAGTTACTAATAACGCTGTAATCATCGCCAAGAATGAGTTTATAGATGGATCCCAAAGCTTCTATTGGGATCAGGTTACTGATTTAGGAGCCGAATAAAATTTTATAGGATAATTGACACCAAAACAACACATAGCTTCACGCCTGTATCCCTAATGGGATAAACAGAACGCCAGAGACTATAAAACCATCTTTTGTCATGTTTCACAAATTTCGAGGTATTATAATTATAATGATGGAGAGACTATTGCATAAACAGAGGGTCAACCTATTGCCCACAAAAAAACCTCCTATAAAACGTCTGTTCCTCAACTGACTTTTACAGTATGCCTGGGATGAGAAGCTGCTGGAACAATCTATGTTTATCCTTTGCTCCACATTTTAATAATGTTTACGTACAGATCAATAAACAGAAAAACTTCAAGGTTAAATATAGTATAATATACGTACCATTATTATTGTTATTTATGTGATTATTAACATTAGAATTTTCTGAAATAGTAAATGATAATACAAAGATTTAAAGTAAAAATCAAAGATAAAAAAATATTAAAATAAATTAATGTAACGTTTACCGAGAAGTTTTTTTTCTAATTTTTCCAGTTCCGTTTTCAGGTCTTTTTTTGTGAGAAATTCATCTTAAAAAAAAATTATTCATTGTCAAATTCAATAAGTTATTTCTATTAAAAATATACGATACCCACCCACAAAAACTATATTTTTTGATCGGCTAACTTAAATTAAGTAGGTATTAATTAACTTATTGAATCTTACTTACGATGATATTGGTCGTGTAATTCTGTTACAAAAAGTATATATTGTAAAATAAATACAAAAAAGATTAACTAATTTAATTTAATTTAATTTACTAAAAAATAAAGCATTTACCATGTGAATGTTTTTCTGCAAATGAGAAAAACACGAAGACTTAGCCGAGTGTACATATATAGGGTTGATTTAGTCACCAGCCAAATTTAAATGTCATTTTCTTTGATACGATATATGTATACATATCTGCATATACAGGGTGACTCGTGACAAATTTTAGATACTGAAGGAGAGCACTCCGTACTCGATTCTGATTATAATTATGTAATAAAAGTAGGTACTTCATTTTTCACTAGAATTTCCTATAAATAAATAATACTATGTTACTGTTTACTTAACATAGGTACAACTGAGTCAAACGCGGCCAGTAACCTCGCACGCGGATCGCTACCAACGCTAGCGTAACCATGCGTTGCGTAATCAATTCTTTAACTATCAGTTACGTTTACTCGGTAAATAATTAATATTTATTTTTTATTATATTTTTTTCAGTTCATGTATGATCTCAAACTATCATGTCCTTGAATTTCAAAAGTCACCACCCTGTATATTTTAGTAACGCTCAGTAGAAAAAATAAAGATATGGTACATACCAGAAACTGTTTTACAAATAGTCGCTGTTGATGAACACATCTACTACGACGCGGCATTTCATTGATAATACTACGACGTAGTACTACAAGATGTTTTGTAGTAGCGCGTAGTCCTCTTTATTTTAATGGTGTCCATTCATAATTTAGAGTGACCATGTTTTGTTTAATATGTTGGTAAATGTATTAATTTTCTTGTAAAAATATACAAAACTTTTTTTGGAAAAAATCGTTTCTATAAATGATAATTATTGTGTAAAAATAATTTGGCTGGTGAATAAAAAACAACCCTGTATGTGCTTCGTGCAATATTTAACGACTAAGAGCCGAAACATTCATCATCATCATCACAACTCCGTGTAATGAGCCCACTGAAGGGCTATGCGTCTCTCCACTGGGTGACGAGGAGGTTTAGGCCGTAATCCACCAAGCTGGTCCGGTGCTGGTTGGTGGATGTCAGATATTTCAGGGTGCCAAAATGGCTTATGACAAACCCTAACGACTACTGTATACAGCACCCGGGACCGACTGCTTAACGAGCCGAAACATTGGCTAGATCCACTTGCAGCCAGTAAGATGTTGGCACAATCTAGTAGTAGCCAGTAAAATGTAGCTTAAACTTGGTTGTAGTCGGTAAGACGTTGAGGAGACTTAGGTATACCCGGTAAGATGTTGGCTAGATTTAGTTGTAGCCAAAAAAAATTTGCAAGAATTGGTACTGCTACTACCACTTAGCCATACTTAGATCTAGTCTATTCACTAACTAAAACTAGGTTTTATTCGATAAATAGGCTTGTTACATCTATACATGTAGATAAAGGGATAAACGGAACGATAAAAGTTAAGAAAATTTCTTACCGACGTTTTTCATTCCTGTCAAGAATAAAACATAATAATATTTGTTTATTTGTAAGATATGAATTATAGTTGAGCCATTACAAACGTGCGAACTGAGTCATAAATCATTTTTATCAGAGCTCTCGCTCACACTTATAGGCATATCGGAACTCTCGCTCGCACTGCTAGTGTTGTGTGTAACAACAAAGAAGGGATTTGTCGATAGTCATTAGCAGGTAATTAAGGAAAGATTAACGAAATAATGCAATATATTTTTAGGATGTATTTTTAATATCTGCTTTTAAAACATACAATATATTAAATGTTATCAACTTAAATTAATATAATACATATAACAAATTTTAAACAGAATCAAAGATCAGCTTAAAATATTAATCTACGTCTATGTCATCGTCTGAGCAGCTATCGCTGTCATCTTCATGTAGATTTATTATCAGAGGCTGTATTCTCTGATCTCTTAAAATGGCCTTGGCTAAGTCGCGATCCTGTAACTCCTCTGCATGCCTCACACATTTTACCCAGTCCTCTTTGGATACATTCCCGATAGCTTCATGTAAAAGGATCTCGACGTCTGCTATTTTGAAAGTATTGTTTTTCGATGCCACTTCGCCCTTTACTTGTGCCCATACCAATTCAATAGGATTATATTGGCTGTGATACGGTGGCAGCCGAATAACTTCGTGACCATGCTCAATTGCCAGTTGGTCAATGGCATAAATCTTTTTTGGATTGCTTTGTTTTACTTTAAATATTAATTCTTCTTTTATGTCGGCATTTGAAAAGAGAATGTTTTTCTGCTGGAGCCATTCCTGTATGCTACTTTTTTTCCAAGATATTGTCGGTATGGGATCTAATTGCTTGGAATGGTAGCTGGCATTATCTAAAACGATAATGGATGGTTCCTCCAAAACTCGTAAAAAGTCCTTAAACCACGCCATATATGTATCCGCATCCATTTCAGTGTGGTAATCGGCGTCTTTGGATTTCACAGCTCTGAAAATTAATTTTGCTTCTGGTACAAAGCCTGTCTTAGCGGAGCCGGCGTGACATACAATCAAACGTTGTTCTTTCCCCACTGGTTGATTTTTAAAGCCACCTTGATCATTTTCTCCAAGCCACATTCGTTTTCTGCACTGGTTTTGATTGACCCAGGTTTCGTCCAGATAAAACCGAGGACGGGTATCGTTTGTCTTCTTTAATGTATCAAGTTTTCTTAAAAACTCCAGTCTAGCGCAGACAATATCAATTCGTTCCATTAGGTATTTTCGGCCATCCATGTTTTTTTTGAATTTGTAACCTATTTTCTTTAATATTTTTTTCAATGATGACTTGCCGCACTTAAATTCAGGCATTTGTACTTTCATTTTTTCTAATATCTTAGCCACTGTTGGGTATTCACCATTATCATAAAATGAACAAATGGTGCGTTGCAACAAACAAACATCGAAATTATCGATATTTGTAACTGTTTCTGGTTTTACATATGTTTCTCTTGGTGTAGATGGATGGCCAGATTCAAGTATTTCTTTCTTGACTTTGTCTACAGTTCTCGTACTAACTCCACAAAGAAGCGCCGTAATATCTCGTGGTTTATTTAAATTTAGAGAAGATATTTTTACCGGGTCACTTTTCAATTCATTAAACACTGTCAACACATTATGAATAACCGTACGAGTTTGGGCGTTAATATCGCCCTTTAATTTTAACAAAGTTAAGTTGGAGAATAATGCGTCCATGGTTCACTTATGAAAGTCTAATGACAACTAACACAATTTTCACAAACACCTACATTTGACTTTATTGCATTAGTCATCAGCTACCTGCGTCCGAGCGGCATCCCTTTATCGATAATGAGTTGTGGGGCATTGTCACATTCCTTTGACGTAATGATTTATGACTCAGTTCGCACGTTTGTAATGGCTCAACTATAGTTAAACAAGCACAGGAAGTGAAACCAATTTGCTATTTTTATTAAATCCTATTATGCAATTAAATAAAACACTTTTAACCGGATTTATCGCGTACATTATAAATATTAAATCGACGTTGGTGGTCACGAGCGAGTGAAGTGTCAGGCGTCAGATTGATAGGTCAACAGAACATCATAAAGGATCAACATCTTCGTTCAGTTAAGTGCAGCATATCTTTACAAGATTCGTGTTTACAAGATTGACTGCGGCTGTGAGCTTTCCTTCAAACCAAACCAAAAGAAACGACCCGCGTTTAAGAACACATAGCTGATATCAATCGAGGAGCTTCAAAGTCTGTAGATTGTGAGCATTCCTTGGACAAGCCCAACCTTGTTAAAATGTTATCTAGAGAGAAACATTACATTCTGAGAATGATCAGAGTTTGCAGTTCCGAGCATGTACTGTGTGGTCGCTACAGACAGTCCCTGAAAAATATTATGGCGGGTTTCAATATTCAACTGACTGCTATGCGTAACCGGTACAGGTACAAAACTGGTAGGAAAAAAGTAGCGTTTCACAATATCTACTAGCTACGGGCTGTAAGTTCTCATATTTAGCATGGGTCCTCCTTGCGTGACGTTCTTCCAAGAAAATAGGTGATATGTGATTTATAGAATATCACGCTTTCGCAAATTATTTGTATGATATTTGAACTAAATAAATATATAAACTTATTTAATTTATGTTTGCTATGTTTGTGTATTCGATAAATATATTATAGTATGTTTTTAGACCTTTTTATTAATAATTGCGTTTAACTGCTTACGTAAAACGAAACGCCAATCCTTCGACTAATTTTGCCATTGGTTGAATCACATTTTTATGACGTCAAAGTAAATATTTAAAAGAAAAATTATGTAATTCAATAATATTCGTCCTTTTTTTCAAAAACAGTTATAGATAAGTTAGAAAGAGAAAACTGGATTATTGATATGTTGACAGATACTTGATAGGACATTTCGTTAAATGAATAAATTGTTACGTCGTTGGCTAGATAAAATGATCTATTCTTTAATTGGTCATACGTAATGAAAACATAACTCCTTATTGGCCGCAGCAGACTGCCATGCTACCTTTACCTCATTGGTTTAAATTAATAACTTGTTACGTCGTCGTTGGCTAGATATAATGACTTATTTTGTAAATGGTCAAATGTAACCTAGCAACCCATTACAGTCAAACAGTTCGTAAGCAGTGGTTTAGATGTCAAGATTTTGAATATAGAAAGGCCTTTTGGTAGTGAATTCTATTGTTCGTAGGCAAAACGAACAGTTTTCATAATATTGAAACCCGCCATGTAACATCCAGCAAGATGCACGACCTAAAACTCAAGTTAATGTCAGCTAGTTTTGTGTCAGTCTAGAACGTTGCGCTTGAAAATTGAGAACCAGATGGAGGTGATAATGTTTAACTTTTGCCACCTATCAATCTGACGCCTGAAACCTCAGTCGCTCGTAACCACTGGGTAAAATAAAAACGTAATTATACGCAGTAAATCCAATTAAAAAGTGCTGTAGTTAATACTTAGTATGATTTGCGAAAACTTAAGATCTATAATACCACTTTGATACAAGCGAGAGGCATTAATAGAACCACATATTTTGTGTATTATTTTCAGGCTACACAACAAAAATCAGATAGACAGCAAAAAAAGACGCAGAAGTAAATATTTTCAGCGGTTCAATATTTTATAGAGTCTGGATAGCGAAAATATACACTGGTTTTTTTTGCAAATTTTTTATATGACTGTACTATCATTAATTTCAAAGTCATTTTTTTTTTGTTGTCACTGTTGTTAATCGAACGGAATAGTTGGCAAAATGTTTTTGATACTTATACTTATTTTTGATATTTATCTGTGGAAACTTTTTATTGGCCTTCTGTCATCTATTATTGCTATGTAACAAATATAACAGCAGAACATTGGAAAAGAATGACTGATCATGTTCTGCATGTTGAAAATAAATACCATGAAAGAAATTTTATTACAAAAGAAAATTTTGATAGTTTCATAATCAATATAGGAAACAGTGATACTAGTGACTCTGACGATTCATTACACATATAATGTTGGATTCAAATTTTTATTACAATGAACTAAAATAATCATTGTATATTGTTGTTTTATTTTTAAACCTGATTCATACTAGTTGCCTATGGTTTTATTAATATACTTCTCATCAAAAAGTAGAACAGTACAAATTTTGGTATTTTTTACGGATACTTTTGTAAAAAAAATATCAAGTATCAAGTTTTTTAAATCCATTTATTTCGTACTAGGTATTATCGGGGTTACCAAGATGGTAGTTTTTCATATTTGCCGCGGTTTTTCAGTATCTAATTTTATTAGCCAGTCTCTACTTATTATTTCTCTATTTTATATTTAACAATTATTTAAATGTATTACTTCCAAATCCAGGTTTGTATAATTTCCAACCATGAAATTCACAGATGTGATTGGAATTTTAGGACTTATCAAATAGCAACAGGTGTCTAAATATATGTTATATAAAACCGCTTTTTAGATAACCACACTAGGAAATATCAGCATCGTCCATGGACAAGATGCATTGGTTTTCCCACTCCTACAATGTTTAGTCATTAGTGACCGAATTTGCTAGGCTTACACAAATAGACGAATGTTAGTATTTACCATAATGATCTTTTGAGGTGCCTGAAAAAATGAGGTCAGTTAAACTGTTGCCTGAAATAATAAGGCTTTGTCGGTGTGGGGTCGATTTAGAACAGCTCCATCACCCCGAACAGCGAGTAGTAAAACGTAACTAATTTGAGTGGAACTGGCTTGGAGAGTGATCACGCCAGGGTCCGACTGGCTAGCGGCCACACTTCATATCAAATTTGCTGCTAAATATTACAGCTCCGGTGGTGATGTGCTCCGGCAATATTTAATGAAGAGCCAGTTCTTTTCTAAGCTTTCATCTTCGACCTCAACTTACTTACGTGCGGGTGAGATCAAGGTATGCGGGCCTAGCCCATAGTAAAAATTGAAAAAGCAAAATATAATTTTTAGAATATTTATTTTAGTTTGAGTCACCCTGGTTAATGGCATTCGCACAGCTCCGGCTGCAGTATTACGGTATTATTATTTGGAAAACCAGGGGTTTTCAAAAACTCGTCGGTCTTCTACCTAGAATACATTTACTATCATGTGAGACTGAGGTTTTAATCAGCAAAAAGCTCGGTAATTAGCTTTCATAAGACTTCTGCGTTATACTTGTAAGGTTGGTATAAAACGTAGATCGCAATGCGACAAACTTATCATTTGATTTATTCAAAGCTTCATTTTGCATTCCATTAGGTATGGTTAAATATAAATTTGCTCGTTTGCCAACGTTTTTTCTCTGGCGGTGGTGTTTAATTCTAACCCTGGTCTAATAAATCTGACTTTTACAACATAAAATAATTTTGAAAAACAGAAAAAATTACGTTTACGGCGTGTACCTGAAATTACAAAATTTTCAGATTTACAGCGAGTCGAGAAGCTAAATTTATACAGGGTGACTGGTGGGTCACTTCCGAAATTCTAGGACGTGATAGTTTGATATCATACATGAAGAGAAAAAATAAAATAAAAAATAAACATCAAATATTTACTGAGTAAACTTAACTGAAAGTTAAAGAATTCATTACGCAAAGCAAGGTTACATAAGTGTAAGGGTGTTACCACACGAATAGATCGACGATCGGTCGACGGACGAATGGAACAGTTGACGTCGATCGAATTTATACTATTTGTTTGACTTTGATATTTGCAAGTATGAGATCGTTTTAAAAAAAGGACTTGAATGTACTAGCAACTATGCTTGAAACCCGTTCGAATATTAGTCCAAGAATACTTACTTGTATGTAAGTAATTCCCGAGGGAACATATTAGCGCACTGCATACTTTTGGAATTATACAAGAAGTACTTTGTTGCGAAACTTTAAATGTAAGCACTAGACTTTGATATGAATCTCCACTTGCAAGAAATCGAAGTGTTATAAGTAACCGATTCTTAGGTAAAATTGAGTGTCTAATTTGTTTCTAGTTTTGCTATTGCAGGAGCCATATTTAACAAATTTTCAATATCACTGTTAAAAAAACATTCAAAAAACTGCTACTACTTAAAATATCATTTGGATACGATAAGTGATCCTTGGCTTTAAGGGTTTGGATCCATCTCTACGGCACCGTCGCCTTGGCACGCTCAGCGCTTCATATAGCTCTTAAAGTTACCACCTCTCCACCATGGTTCATTATAGAAAAGCATTAATTTGCACCGTACGGCACTGCACCGCGCCGTCTCACGGCGGCGGTGCCGTGAAATTATACGGCATGCTTTTGTATAATGAACCATGATGGAGATAATTTTAAGAGCTTAATTTGAAGCGCTAAGCCGTGCTCCGTGAACGGCGCGCCTTGACGTAGCCGTAACGTAGAGATGGATCAACGCCCTAAAAAACTGCCACACTCAGATTCTTCTGCGTTTACGTCTCCGTAATAATAGCATGAATCAGATCGTACTAGCCAACAACAATGCGTCCTCTTCTGGATACATTTCGAAAGAAACCGAAAGAAACTGACGTCAACTTATCGCCGATCGACGTTGACTGGACGCTTAGTCGAACGGTATCCATCGATCGTTTAAAGCTACCAGACGTCGATCGATGGTAAGTGGAACGGTCGATGGATTAGTGTGGTGACACCCTAATGCAATAGATACTTAGCGGGTGGTGGTGTGCGTGTGGAAAAGTGTATTAAGGTCTCTTTATTTATTCATAGATTTTTGGTGAAAAATTAAATACCTAACTACATAATTAAGATCAGAATCTAGTTCAGAGTGCTCTCCTTCAGTATCTAAAAGAGTAATGTTCATAGCTGACCTGTCAGATTTTTGACAACTCATGAGATGTATTAAAACAACATAAAGTGCAAATAATAGCCCATGTTCGGTTAATTCAAAATCATTTACTTATATTAGAAACCGCGTATTGATTTTGATATTTTACCCTCTCAAGTTACTTAATAGACGACTAGTAGTATCCACTTGAAATGAAAATCTCGATATCGTTTCAAAGAAATTCAATCAAATGTGCACCAATAGTTCAGATATAAACAGGCAGCACTTCAATGACAATATCATCTTTATATATTCACATACCTAACAAAAAGTAATTTGACAGATCAGAGACTGTATGGACTGTGAACATTACTCTTTGTCACCAGTCGCCCTGTATGTATAGGTATATCTATGTATCATATACTTTTTGTATTTACACATTAAGTATATCAATTACATTAAGTATATTTGTTATCGGTACTCACTTCGCTGTTTCGACGACGATGATACATCTGAAGTGGCATGTGGTCGTCGATACATAGCTAAATTAGGTCCTTGCCCATATTGGCTAAAAGTGTAGGGCGGGTTAAACAAAGGGTCTTCGTAAATGTAATTCATAGCCTTCCTTTGAGGCCATAGATTCGCTATGTTCGATTGAGGACGAGAAGTTGGAATGTCCACTTGAATCTCTATATCACGATCTGGGAATTGAGCTGTGAAAATCATAGTTTTATCAAGGTAATTTTGTCGCTTAAAATGTATTAAAAGTATCGTTTAAATAAATAAATAAACAGTTAAAGAGTGTATTGTATAAAGGATTCAAAAGATACAACAACGAAAACTTCATTAAATGATAATGGTTCTTTCTAGACAACAATATTTCCGCGATGAGCACTCTTTTTGTATATTATTTTGTATATTTTATCCTTTTCGTTCATATGTTGATTATTTCTAAAATCATTAGTCATGTATGTACATTATAGATTAAATTTTAATAAGTGATCTTGAGGTTATTACCTGTCAACTTTTTGAAGTAATTCAGTTGTTTTTGCAGTTGCGAGTTACTCGACGTGCCCATATCTACCAAAATGGAAATTACATCATTAAATTGAAATAAATCCCTACGCTTTTATAAAATTATCAGTCAATATGCCATTAGATTTTGAACTTTGCTCCTAAATGTAATAACGTCTTTATTGATTTGTACGAATAGACAATTAATTTCTATTCGTACAAATCAATCCAGCATAGAAGACAATTTGCTTCTATGCTGGACTGGGAGCGAAAGAAAAACATAGAATGTGCCAGCTGCTTCTCTTCCCGGGCATACTGTAAAAGTCAGTTAAGGGACCGAGGTGTTATGGGAGGCTTTTTTGTGGGCGATAGGCTGACCCCCTGTCACTGCAAAAGTCTCTCTTCACTATTATAATGCCTCCAAATTTATCAAACGTGATATCAGATGGTTTTATTACCTCTGGTGTTCTGCCTACCCCATACGGGATACAGGCGTAAAGTTATGTATGTATGTATGTATGTACAATTAATTTCTCAGCATGCGTTAGATCTTCCACCCCATCTTACTAATCATCACGTAAGTTAAAGATCAAATGCGGGTGTAACTTAATAAAGTAAATAAATTCATTTCGAACAAAATTACATTCTGGCTACAGACAGAGAATTCACTGTTTGCTTATCTTATAACTTTTAAGACTTGTATCGATTAATCTATGAAATAGCTATAATTATCTTGTTACCTCCGCTCAATTGCTTAACATGTCTTGGAACCATTGAATCTACATAGTTAGGGGCGGCCTCTGAAAGTTATAAAAAATATTTTATTGTTGTATCGAAATATATTTTCTAGATCAACGTGGTTTAGGAAATATATTTAAGGCGGACTTATAATATTAAGTCGTAAGTTTTTACGATATTTTGGTAATCAATAAATTTTAGATAAACAATTTCCATCCCTTAATATGCGCTGGTATTATTGTAATATTGAGTAAACTGAAATTTAATGAAAAATATATTCAATTCAGTACCTACCTTGTAGTGGCTTCAGCGAGTTGACTTTTCTTGAAATAAATGATTCAAGCGGAACCTGAGCCCGATCTGCAAAGAGACAATGTTACATTATAAGAAATTTATTTTCTGAAAAGTACTTAGAAAAATATGCTTGATACCCTCAAGTTATAATTCAATTTATTTAATTCTTTAATTCAATTTCTTTCTTTATAATAAGTATGCACTCAATACTTATAATATAGAAATCTAAATTTAAGGTTTTTACTTTCTATACTATTAGAAAGTAAAAACCTTAGTTGTGTCCCAAATATAAGCGGATTTCTTCTTGTTTCGGGTCAAATTTTCGGCTCAAATTCTTTAAAATGCCTGTTTTGGGCAGGTTTATTTTTCATTCTTGTTTCAGGTCGAGTTTTCAAAAGTTGATTTAGTAAGACAGAAAAAAAGGAAACTAATTGTAATGTGTACCTTGTCTGGCTAAATATACAACGTGTAACATAATGAAGAGAAAATACTTAAGGGGATTGTATGTTTGGTGATGCCGTTAAGTAAGTTAGTTAAGTAACAGAAACATAGATTTGTTATCCTTACGGTTCGGCCGAAAAACAAATTCATAGTTTAGATCAAAATATCTAAGTGTCAACCCTAAAAACAGCTGTTAGCTTTTGATGAAATCTATTCGATAGCAGATGGCGTAAAAATAAAGTGATGGGTAACTAAGACATATACTACAAAGTTCAGCCGGTGCGGAAAAGGTCATAAGGTCACTGACTGCGGCACAAGTCTTGTTTTAGCTTATTACGTTGACTAGGATTGTCAAAATATTTTATTGTAAAATAATTAAATAAATTTGTATAAAAATCTATAACAGCACTGATCATGCTATTTCTTTTACTGTATATTCTACGCATAGTATATAAGCTAAACCTTAGGTTTTATCTCTCGATTTTGTTACACGTTGTATAATATGCTCATTCAATATATTTGCGTTACGGACCGAAAGAACTACATACCTACATAGATCCTTAGCTATACGGCGTTTCCCGGTGTTAAAAAATTCAAAATTCAAAAAGTTTTATTCATCTTAGGAATTTCACCAATTACTTGCTGACGTCATCATATACTTCGGCTTTAACTAGTTGTTGGTAGTTGTTGAATAAGATATTACAGTTGACCAAGAGACAAAAATATCCGGCGGAAAAACATACTTCTACGAGTAAGTAAAACAATAAAGGAACATATATTAGTAATATCACTTAATTAAGTATTTACAATATATTTAATGCCTAACGTTGGAAACTGTGTTAGCCTATGAAATATTTATCTAACCGTATTTATAAGAAATATAATGGGTGTATCATCATCATCACAACTCTTTATAATGAGCTCACTGCAGGGCATGAGTCTCTCCCCCTGGGTGACGAGGAGTTTTAGGCCATAATCCACCAAGCTGGCCCAGTGCTGGGTGGTGGATGCCAGAATTTTCAGGGCGCCGAAATGGCTTCTGACAGACCCTAACGACCACTGTATACAAGTATACAGCACCCGGGACCGACTGCTTAACGTGCCCTCCGAAGCACGGAAGTCGTCGTGAGAAATGAATGGTCGGCGGTCACCCATCCAAGTACCGACCGCGCCGAACGTTGCTTAATCTGTGATATCGTATGATAAACACAGTAACCACGGCGCCACAACGAATGGCTGTATGTTTCTTTAATAAATAAATTATACCTAATGCTCTTAATGCGTTTATGCTGTTGAGACGGCGAGGAAGATATGAGTCCAAAGAGCTTGCTTGGAGAGGTCGCTCTGAAATCAAAACAATTAAGGATTCCCGTATTAAGAATAATAACAAAAACGTTAAACAACCGAGTTCAAAAAAAAGGAGGAGCTTCTCAATTCGTCTGTATGTTTTTTATGTTTGTCACGTCATAACTTTTGACTGGATGAACCGATTTTGATGATTCTTGTTTGATAGATACTTCGCAGTTGGTCCCATATAAATTTCATCGAAATCGCTTTTGTACTTCATAAACAAAATTTACAATATATATGAATTCGAAGATCGTTAACCCTTCAGCCAAAGTTTTGACGTGTAGTTAGTATTTTAATGCTCTGCATTCGTTGATTATTTTAGCCTGAATTACAACTTGAGGAAGGCAAATTGATTAGTATTTCATTAGAGAATTTAACCATATGGGCTTAAAAAGGACCTGAATCTTGATAAAATGTTGCCGGAACACATCGCCGTAGGTAATTTGGCGACAGATATTATGACAAGAGTGGTCGCTACCTGGAGGGGTCCTGGAACTAAGTGATTCAAGTGAAACCCTCCAGGGTTATTAGGGTTAAGCTAAGCCGTAGGGTACGTGGCATATTGTTTCTTAAAGACTTATTGTTTATTCAACTATGGGCTCTAGGGATAAGTAACCACAATATCGCACAAATAAGCGGAAACTACTATTTATAAAATAAAACAGCTGATGTTATTTAGTGGTGTTTAACAAACAAAAATATATTAGACTATTCGGAATTCATTCAAATACTCGTAGACGAACGATACACGAAAAGATATTGAATTTTGAATATTATATGTTTTGTATGTCTTTGGCACTTACAATTCAATTTTTGGACGAATCTTATGTATTTTATAAACGCTATACACTTTGTTGTAAATTCGTAGAAGAATAAGTTATTAAGATAAGCGATGATTTGATTTCTAAACGCTCATTATTTCAAGTTATTAAGGATCCGCCTTTGCTATTAAAAATGTAAATTATACGCGATAAATCCGGATAAAAAGTGTTTATTTAATAGTATGAATCGCGAAAACTAAAGACAATATTACGGAAACTCAAATCAAGCGTTACAAATCTGTCAAACAATTTTACTTGAATCTGAATTCTATGCCCTCGACATTGAGTTAAAATTGATTGGGGAAATTTGATAGGTAATTTAACACTTGATCTGCTGCCTTCTGTACGAACTGCCTGCTTCTGTTTTCCCACTTTTTTAGTCCTGGTTCTTGCACATATGTTTCTCATGGATTGAATCCATGATTACTCTCCACCAAGTTACATGGCGGTCAAACAGTTTATTCTTTTCATATTTTCAATCGACTTCCAAAAAAGGAGGAGGTTCTCAATTCGTATGTTTTTTTCATGATCAGTTTATATTGTTTTAAACAATAATAATTGTATTATAAAAAAACAATTCTTACCAATAAGGGCAGCCGTTACTTTGTAAGCGTGTAAAATCAAACATAAATAGAAATATACACTATTACTGAAAAATACTTTATTGAACATTGTGAATTATATTTAATTCTCATCGAAACATAATTATTTTATAATAACTGTGCTATTTGTCAACTTAATATTAATCTTAATAAAAGTATAGAGGAACGTTTTTGTTTCTTTCTATATTTTCAGTTATATTTTCAGTTTACAACACAATTTTACAGTAGCAATGTTTTATAAGTCGTAAATTGAATTCAAATCATAATCACACAATCATAAAAATGCTTTTTATGTTTATATATATTATTACACAAATTCCTGTTCTTATATTATAATAACTGAAAATAAAACGGTTTTGTGTTAATTTTGAGTGCCGAAGTATTTATATATTTTTTCTTTTCTATTAAAAAATACTAAGAAAACTTCTTGGATTCCGTTTAAAAATCCATTGTTAAAGCATAACTTAATGCAATGTTATGTCGTCTTGAGCTATTCTAAAAAATATTGAGAAATAAAAAAACTAAAGGTTTGGAGGTCTGTGTGCGACTACGAAATGTCGATTTAAGCATTTAAAGATTTAGATAAGCATAATTTTGATTTGAACAGACAAAAATACATTTTGAAACTCTTCATAATTAGGTTCTTTTTCGCTTAGCTCTCGTAATGGAGAGGCACCTTAAGAAGATAATGAAGTTACAAAAAATAACTGTATATCTATGATACTGCGTAGGTATCTATAATTGCTTATACAGGGTTATTGGTAATTAGACCGGATCCTTTTTAGGGGTGGTAGAGGATGTCATTTGCAACAATTTGACTATACATTGTGATATCCGGAAATGGCTCATTTTTTTTATATTATTTTTTTTTAATTTTTTTTAGGATATCCAGTTTTCCTACTTAAAAATTCAATAAAAAAAAAAGTAATAAACCGATTTCAATTCTGTTTGCAGTTTTAGAGAGACCTTGTTACAGCTCTTAATAATAAATAACAATATCATACTAATGTGGACCCATCCAGAAACTAGAGGCTGTTTCATAAAATTTTTTAAATTATTTTTATAACATTGTTTACAAAAACAATTATTTTCTCCACAAAAACGCTAGTAAATTCCGTCTGCATTTTATTTAAAAAACATCTACACTTTGTTAGCTATCCAACGAGGTTAAAAAGTTGGTGCTTTATTACACAGTTGCAGAAATAATGCGATTACAAAAGACTCAGGTAGAGACATTCCGAGAAAGGGTTTTAGACGGTATCCATGAGAAGTAGTTATGGAAGAAATACTTTCTTAATTTAACTTAATTTATTTTGAAGAAATAAAAGATTATGATTTTGTAATTATTGTGTATTTATGATTTTTACAGTACATTCTCAAAATGTGAGCCCCTATTTTGAATGCAGAGACGCATACGTTTGCGTAAATTACTTTTAACGACACTTGTCTTTAAGTTCATTTTAATTTTTTCTGCTGCATTTATTATGCGCTGTTTTAATTCTTCGATGGTTGCCACAGGTCCAGGAGTCTCGTCGTACACCAAGCTTTTCATGTGACCCCATACGTAGTAGTCGACAGGAGTCAAGTCGGGACTCCTGGCCGGCCACGGAATGGGTCCTCCTCTGCCAATCCACTTATTGGGAAACTGACGATTTAGCCACTCACGGACGCTTAAACTAAAATGTGCGGGGCAACCATCATGCTGGTAAATCATGTTCCTTCGGGTTTCAAGAGGTACATGACTGAGTAACTCATAAAGTTCGTTTCGCAAAAAAACTTCATATGCTTCTCCATTGAGGTTGTTGGGCAGGAAAAAAGGGCCGATCAATTCATCCTTAATAATGCCCATCCACACATTAAGGGAAAACCTTCTTTGTGATCCTTTTAATCTTTTCTTGTTTGGGTTACCGTCTTCTTTTGGGGCCCAATAATGAATATTATGGTAATTCGTTAATCCATCTTGATCGAATTTGGACTCGTCGGTCCATAAAATTTTTAATAAAAAATTGGCATCTTCCATGTCTGTATTCAACATGAATCTGCAAAATTCGACTCTACGTGCAGGATCTCCGTCTTGTATAACTTGTACTGGAGTCAAATGATACGGGTAGAGTCTTGACCCGTGCATTGTGTTCCATATTTTCCATTGCGACATGCCAAGACGTCGTGCAATGACGTTTGTTGAGGTCGTCGGATCTTGCTCAAACATGCGAATTATCTGTTCCTCTTCCTCCGATTGATAAATACGAGGTCGTCCAGCATCGCTTTGTCGTCTTTGAACACGACCAGTTTCTCGTACTCGCCGGTAAACTCCGTCAAACACACTCATATGGGGTAAACGGCGCTCTGGAAATCGAGACTGATATTCCGTTCGAGCATGTGTACTGACGCCATTGGCAAAACCATAGCAAAAGAGTATGTCCGCATACTCTTCGTTTGTGAACTCTCGAACACGAGGTAGGTGGTCGCGGGGCTCCGCAGCCATGATCAGGTCCTTTAGTATAAGCCAAGTCGTCGGGTAAGCAATCAATCACAGAGTCCAGTTCACTAGCCGAATCACAGAAAAAGAAGTTACACAAGTCCAATAACGTTAGCAAGGTCGAAGTTTTATCGTGATAAAGGGTTGAAAAGAGCGTCTAAACAGTACGAAGTGCCTGAGCAAACTGGGTTCACATTGTTCGTGCAACAAACACAAGCAAGAGCGAGACGGCGCATTCAACATGGATACCTTAGTCTAAAACCCTTTCTCGGAATGTCTCTACCTAAGTCTTTTGTTATCGCATTATTTCTGCAACTGTGTAATAAACCACCAACTTTTTTACCTCGTTGGATAGCACACAAACTGTACATGTTTTTTAAATAAAATGCAGACTGAATTTACTAGCGTTTTTGTGGAGATAATAATTGTTTTTGCAAACAATTTTATAAAAAATATTATTATTTTTTTATGAAACAGCCTCAAGTTTCTGGATGGGTCCACATTAGTATGATATTATTATTTATTATTAAGAGCTGTAACAAGGTCTCTCTAAAACTGCAAACAGAATTGAAATCGGTTTATTACTTTTTTTTTTATTGAATTTTTAAGTAGGAAAACTGGATATCCTAAAAAAAAATTAAAAAAAATAATATAAAAAAAATGAGCCATTTCCGGATATCACAATGTATAGTCAAATTGTTGCAAATGACATCCTCTACCACCCCTAAAAAGGATCCGGTCTAATTACCAATAACCCTGTATAAATAAAAATTGAAAAGACAATCATTGGTAAGTGCATCCGGACAAGTGTTTATTGTTTATTCAACTATACCTAGATTAGAAAAATATCTCAGACAGGTATACCAACCGTTGGCTGATCTTCATAACCCATCATAACCAACCACGGCATCCAAACTAGATCTCATCACATACGATCTTAAACAGCGAATCTATAATCTCCCCCAGAGACCGCGTCGTGTGCGCAACAAATATTAAAACTAATAACAAAACCGATAAGGTTTATTATACTGCAGAAGTTATTACATTCGTGGATCGCGATATGATGTTATTTCTGTTAGTACGTTATGGTATTGTTATCGCTTAGAACTGGCGACAATTCGTGAGGCACCCCCTTGGCTACTTTGTACTGTACTTTGTTTGTTCTAGGATATGATATCTAGCTGCGACATAATAAGATTGTGCAATTTCAGGATGTGCAGATGTCTTTCGGTCATGCGGTTTTTTTTTTCAAATTAAATTATTGATTTGAGTTTACTATAGAGTAATGACTAAAATATAAGTTCAGCAATACCTACATCATTTGTGTATAGATGATGACTTTGTTTGATTGCATCTGCCTGTACATAATAAACTCAAAATCTAGAATGAATCTCACGAGGAGACAGGTTCGCAGTTTAGATGAATTGAGTGTTTTATTAGGTGTACGTATTTTTAGTTTCTTATTGTGAAAATTGGCCGAAATATGGAAAACTTCTATACTCTTTTGGTCCCTAGTATCTAAAAATGAATGAACTTGTCGCAACATGTTAGTTGCATGTAACAATCCGATCAAGACAGTTTTAAATACGTACACTTTCATCACTTTATCATAGTGGTGGTATGTTATTTATGTTTTTCCATAAAATAACTTGGTTTTCTTCAGTAGATCAGTTTTTCTCGCTCCTGTAACTTAATATTGCTGGCAAACTACATATTTTTATATCTTTTTAGAATCAAAATATTCTAGACAAGTTTTTAAGATTATGGGCCGCTACAGCAACATTATTTTTTTGTCACAGTAGATGATCAAAAGTTCACACTATGAAAAAGTCGAAAAAATGTCCTTAAACGACAGTTTTGATAACGTTTGACTTTGAGAACACCTAAAATTCTAATTCAATGTAATAAATATTCAGGAAAGATACTTAGAAAAAAAAATATCAAAAATAG
Source organism: Stenoptilia bipunctidactyla (assembly GCA_944452665.1). Lineage (NCBI taxonomy): Eukaryota > Metazoa > Arthropoda > Insecta > Lepidoptera > Pterophoridae > Stenoptilia > Stenoptilia bipunctidactyla. Next base: position 14,103,733 of record OX101740.1, on the reverse strand, counting down.
GTACCTAAATTTGATGAAATGGCAGCGAAATGAATTAAAGACTTTGGGAAATTTATAAAAAAGTATAAAATTCTACGCCATTTTCACATGGCTGAGATTCTCATCAAGACGATACGATTTTCTTACAGTCTTGCATCCGGACCAACTCCAGATAACGAATTATCCATTCATTAGGAAAGACCTTGTATAGATATACCCTCAGACCCGGAACATTTTTTTTCTTGTTCCGTGCGGGAATCGAACCATTGGCGTCCGAGGCAGATAGTTTCACCCCATCGCCAAAGTGGTCGTCAAATCGAATGTAACTTGACACTACGAGTGTACAGCTAAGTAAAATAAAGTATATTTTAAATGGCGATTACGTACATACAAAAGCTAAAAGATGGTGATATCCTTTTTGTTAACATGTCATTTACACTAGTTTTAAAAACTAGTCACCAGTACCTTTTTTAGTACTTACCAGTAAAAAGTGACAAGGAATTAGCTGAGACTTTAAAAATGTATAATGCAGAGTTTTCCTACCGATAGAATACTTAACTAATTGTCTATCGCCAAGCATTGTTGTAAGGGCTTTTGAAACTTTTTGTTTACAAATCTATAGCAAAATGATGGTCACTCTCCCTTGTCAATCGGCTTCAATCAGCAGTCAATCGCCTTGATCAGCTTTATCGAATTATACGTCCAGGAGCCTCAACACTTTACATTATTGCTAGTTTGGTTCATGTTATAAATAAAAATAGCTCAATTAAGGGCCTACACTACCTCAATCACGCTCCGAATCCAGATTTTGATCTCAAATATCTATCAGAGTACTGAACTAATAATTTTAGAAAAAACATATAGCAAAGTTAAGACTATGAACTAAGAACCATATGTTTTGAAAACACGATTAATGAAAAAAATCTTGATAGAAAAAAATCACAAACTTACCTCTAAAATTAACAAAGAAACCTTATTACTTAATTAGTACTTAACCTACACTAATGTAACTTGGTATTTAGTTACAAGGTATGACAATACGTGTACTATATGATCTGATTTTAAAAATATATTTTTTTTATTTATTATAAATCTTAAATCTAAAATAATGTGTTTGGCACGACGGGTGACCTGCGCCCGCTCAAGGATTCAGTTGCGCTCCGGCATTCGTACGAGGAACCTGTGTCGCTTTCACGCTTGCCACCGCCGCTACAACATCACGTAAATATCGTGTTTTCCATAAATAAATTTGTGGTGTGTTTTATTTCAAAATGGGAAATGAAAGAAATAAGATACGGAAAAGGCAGAGTTGGAAAAAACAAAACGCAAGTGAGTAAGATAGCTCCGACGCGCGTTGCGGGGTGCTTCACGGCCGGGCGGTGAGGTGGGGGCGAAATTCAGATTCTAGCTGGAGTAGTATGGGCTCTTAAAAAGGGTTATTAATTCTTCAAACCGAACAGCCCTAACAAAAACCTTGCATGTGACCTTTATCACCGTGGGCAAAGTGCCATTATCCTACTCCACAGTTTCTTTAGAAGATTTGTAGTAGATTTGTAGTAGTAAAGAAGGCTTTTCTTTTCATAGTATATTTACTTTAATTTATTTATTCTTCATTGTACTCAAAGATAAAATAATATTTTTACAACAATTTTATCGATACAGACCACAACAGGTGCCTTATCATCGAAAAATGCAAATGATGAAAAATGACAACCCTGGTACATTTTCGGTTTTTTTTTTACATAAAATGACTTTTTAGTGAGTTCATTTTACTTGCATAGTGAAATTTTCTCTGATTTGTTTTAGTGGTAACGACTGTCATTCGTAACCACGGGTCCTGTAAAGACCTCAAAGTTAATAAAATCGCGACAAAATTCAGTTATGCAGTTTTTATAAGCGATCCTAAAACTAAAGAAAATATTACATATTCTTCTTTACTAGGTAAGGACACTGTAGTCAATTAAAGAACACCTCAGCATTTTGCGCATTAGCACACTTTGAAACATGATATCGCTTTAACAATTAACTTTAGAATAGCTGGTTGAAACGCAACAGGCGAGTTTAATTTGCGTAACAAATAATCAAATATTTGTTGATCAGCAGACAGATGGAATGTTTGTCCCTACATGTAAAGATTCAAAAGGTATTATACTAGGTTTCATACATTAAATACAGTAAAGGTCTCATGCAAGCATTGTTTTCATGGCTTATTCATCTATAGCGTGCCCAGGAATATAATAGTTTGTATGAAGATAACCAGGCAACCGTTGCCTTTTCTAGAGCAAACCCTATACGAACAAGTTTAGTGTTAGTACACCATAACCAACACTATCACTATACACATAATTATAAAACTAATTAAATAACAAACTAGGCAACGTAACAAATTACCTTAAACAAACTGATAATTCTGTAAAGGGAAGAATCTAACTCGGATCGCTATCAAATTGCCATAGAATAAATTATGTACAGGGTGGTCACATAAAATTGGCAAGTTCTAGCGAGAAATTAGCACATAGATTTGGTTATCATTGGCGGTGTATAGATGGCAGCACGAGCGGGCCAAAATGGTGGGATCGCGATCGTGACAACATGTGACCTCACAGGGCAGGTGTAGAGGATATTTTAATATTATATGGAAGCCATGTTTAAATGTAAAATAAACAGCTATTTAAAGTTCATATCAGTTCAGAGATGATATAATTTATATACTGTAGCATAGCCTTCGTAAAGAGTTGTGCTGTCAAATGCCAAAATATTTTTCACAGCTATCTGGTAGTTTGAGAGATTAGCTCGTTCAAACAAACAAACTATTCGGCTTTATTTTATTGGTATGGATTAAATGTTTTTAAATTATATCTTTAAAGCAAATCATAATGATTTTCATGGTTATCCCTAAGATTTTATTTTATTTTGGTTTAAGTTAGTTTCGTGTCTTTTTCAAATAATTGACGTACTTGTTGATTTTCTATAAGTATTTCAATTAAACCTTTATTTTAATTCTCTCTCGTTGCTCCTTAGATGTATAGCCATTCCTCAACGTGACCTTTTAAGGCAATCGTATGAACCAATTTGTTCACTTCTGTCCGAGCATACTCTATGACACTACCCTATACATCGCCATAGGCTAAATTAGGGGAATTTCTATGCAAATTTAATTACTACTAGTTTCTGCAAGACCACTAACGAAGTACGCCATTAAAATCGACTGATAGCCCAACGCCACGATATTATTTTTTATGGTTTCTGTCAAAGTGTACATTTTAATGTATGTTGTTATTAAAACTGCACGGTTTTCCAATTAGGACGGTCTCAATATTATGAAAACATAAATTCATATCGGTGCTTGTGAAATACGAATTGTAAGTCATGTCAACCGGGACTCGCGTGTTTGATATTCTAACCAGTTTGATGATTAAAACGGCTGTCTATCTTTCTAAAGTAAATACGGCTTGTTATAAAAGTTTGTTATTTCTAAAAACCTTAAATCTACACGTCCTGTAACTTTGTGAGGATAACTGAATGTAACGACACTGTTTATTGTGCTTTAAAAATGCATTCAGGTAATAAGAGTACCTACTTGAATGAAACCGCAAGAACTAAAGAAGTAGCATTTAATTTATACTATAGTTAACTCTAATACCATTTGTAATCCAGCCTTCTACTTTTTGTCCAAATTTAGCAGTTTTGTTCAAAGAGCCTTAATAATTATTGTTCCAACCATATGACTCGTTAAAAAGATAGGCTGAATAAAATAGTCACTGCCACTTGAAGAATCACAGATCGCTCTCTAGCGATAATGCCGTATTTGAGATCAATGGTGAGATGGTCCAACCTTGTACGTAAACAGAATGAATGTCATCTTCAGATGTTTGTATAATAGCAAATGGAAACCGTAATAAATTAATTTAAAAGAATAGTTGGCAATGGCCTTTTACATTTTGCCAACATACCTAAGTACCTAAATCTTTATGCAAAGGCTAAATTTTAACCTATTTTAATCTTCATTGTACAAAGAAAATCACAAAAGAGAAAACAAAACCAATAAAAAGAAAAAACACGATAGGCAGCCGTATCGCTAGAGAGCGATCTCTACCAGGCAACCAAGCTCCTTTAAATGAAGCTCCCAATATCATTACCAATTCAGAAACCGTAAACTAAAATAACATTTCATTATTTATGCCCGGAACCTCCTTTATCCATATATAATGAATTCAAATCAGTGCTTCTTGCCCGATAGCCAAGTACTGAGGGGCCAATCGCCAGACCGTTTTAGAAATCGGCAGCTTACAATTGACACCATGTATGTCTCGCCGCTGGCCACAACAGCCCCATTAGATACCACTGCCTTAACAAAAGAGGATCGCGTACTCCCATTCTAACAATTGTATGAGCTATTTACCTTAACTGGGGTAAGTTGCAATTACACCCGTTTTGAATAATATAGCGTGCGCGATGAGTTTTGATACTTCACTTGTTTTATTTTAAAGGCCATTCGGTAATTTTAAAAACGCTTACGCTAAAGATTTACAATCTAATAAGGATCAAATTTAAAATACAGGGTCTGAAGATTAAAATATTTTAAGAGAAGGTTAAGAATGATGTGTGGATTCAATTTATGACAAAAAAAATATATTTTTTAAATTGAAATTTTACAATTCTTTTAAGTGACCAAATTTTTGTGACTATTGAAGAATCGGGGCTTAACGTATTTCTTAATAGAAATAGTTGGTTTATTTCTTGCTATTTAGTCGTAAATAACAGATTAAACTATTAATGTTGTTAACTTATGAGAATTATAAAATATCTATTTACCTAACAAATACTATTGTTTTTTTTCATAAATTGAATCCACACATCATTCTTAACCTTCTCCTCAAATATTTTGATCTTCATAAAAAAGACCCTATACATTATTTTTAATTAAAAGGATAAGACGTTTGGCTTCCATGCCACCTGATGGAAAGTGCGCATGAAGACTATGGAGGTACACTTCCATCCACTCAATACTTAAAAGTACCAGAATTGTAGGGGTCAGGAAAAACAATCCGTACCAAAAAGGAACTACCGAAGTGTTTTGTTCGACTTTTTGGTAAATCCACTATTTAGGGATAGAAATTCTGTCGGCGTCTGGTAGCCAAACAAGTAACTTATTTATTAGTTTCACATACGAAATAACATAAAAAATAAAAGACTTGCTTCTTTGAATTTTTTGTAATCCACTCCAGGTTAGTAATAATTAAAATTCTGACATTAGAATAAAATTTTAACATATAACGTATAGTATCAAAATCTTTTATCACATAAGAGATGTTAAGTAGGTACTCGCGTGTCAGCTAGATGCATGAACAGTCGCATTGAAACAATACAGACCGTTATTCTCAAAAGCATATCCAATATTCGAAATAAATAAATTGTGAATATTTCGTAAGATGTCCTTTTGATAATTTAAAAATAGAAGTAAGCGAAGTCTTTTTTAGACTGGTTTTATAAATATGGCATGCTGTATGTGTTTCATATTTAACAGTTAGTAACTGCTTCTACTGCAACGATTCTGGCATCAAGCTCAGCGTCAGCGATTTAAGCAATCTGGATTTTAATTGTAAACTTTCATACATGCAGTGCTTTTTTATCATTATGTTGGAGATTCTGATTTAAAAGTAAAATCTAGCTATAGCAGATTTGAATAATAGATAACATGAATACAGCTTAAAGCGTAGACAAACGCATACACTATTGTTGAACTTTTAAAGCGACCAGAAATTATATAATTTTAAATATTGCATTGGATTTTAGTCATTCATTTTTGTGTATTCAGTGTTGCAGAACTTTTAGTATCAGACAACCTATATCTTACAATTAATCCGCATCTTTAAATAACTAAAATATACAAATCAGCAAAAAAATAAGTTAAATTTTTAATACTGATATCGGCTCCGATATTATGTTTAAGCTACTTTATGGAAAAATGGTACAGTATTTCAATTTTCACTGTAAAATTTGGTCAAACTCTCAAATCACGATAACGGCACGTGCGGACAATTCCGATTGAGTAAAACACTAGTGACTATTTCCATTGAACTAAACGTCAGGAGGTATCTTGTTTACAAAAAACTATTTAAGTTAAATAATTTAGTGTTCGGTTTTTGCTTATTGATAGTAAAGGATGTAGATTTTACGGATTGCTTGTCTATTGTAGAGCTAGGGTAGACGGTTATCCGCCGGGGCTCGCGGGTAATGCCAATGGCGATACCGTGAGTTCCACTTATGACGGTTGAGGCACACCCGTGAGGTTTTTATTGGGTGGTTTCGGCCCTCTGTCGGATCATCCCCACATACCCCGCCACTCCCACTTTGGCGAACGGGGACGTGATTGCACGTTTTCCTCCAGTCAAAAAAAAAAAGGATAGACGGTTATGTATTTCGATAATGTTTTATGGAGAGCCAGCTTCCTCTCGAACCCCTGTAAAACGTATCCAGTAAAACGGACTATGTGACACTTCCCGTTTGCGTTCGCTCCCGAACGGTCGTGTCTGCGGCCGCTCCCGAGTGTTCGTATTGCGCTGCCCTTGTTCCCTCCCCCGCACTCGTGCGGGTCAGGTGCCAAGTTAAGCTCTTTCGGAAAGTTTTCTCTTGTGGAGGCTGTGTGGTGTCGGGGCTAATTCATCTGCCCTTTTCAGGGCGGACCCGACTGCTGCCGGCTGAAGCATCGCTGGTCAGGTGGATACGTAACCGTGACAACTAAGCCTGATCGTCCGCCGTTCACCGGCAATAGGTCCGAACTAGGTCGTACTCTTTTTCAGCGCAGTTTGTCTTCGTTAGACTTTCTTTCAGCCCAGCATTATGCCTCGTCACCCTGGGTGTACCGGGCTTAATTGCGATCATTGCGATCATATCTTTCTTGAAAAACAACGTTTTCAGGAATCCTGCGACACAGAATATGCAGCACACTGTGATAGGGTCGATAAATTCAATAAGTTGGTTCATGAATACAACCAGCTGGAAAAGGTAAAAAATAACCTTTCCACTCAAGTCAAGTCCTTGCGTAAAGAATCCAGTCAGTTGTCCAGGGAAAAAAGATCACTGGAAGCTCAACATGCCGCCGAGAAGGAAACACTTCTCTATGAGAAGGATGCCCTTCTCTCCGAGAAGGTTGCTTTTCTCTCCGAGAGGGATGCCCTTCTCGCTCAAATCGAGTCCTTGCGAGAGCAATGTTCCGCTCGTCCTCAGGTCGCCTCTTGTTCACAGGGGTTCCAAACCGATTCTCCGGCGTCTCCAGATCCCTCTGAGTCCGTCGATCCTTTTTCAGATTACATGTCGGTAGACTCCACCGCATGCAAACGGAAAACTACCCCGCTGGGTAGTGATTCCGACTCCGCTCCTTTAGTTCCAGAATCTCCCGCTCCGTTCACCGAGGTTCGCAAAAAGTCCAAGTCTAAGAAGAAGAAGCAAGATGCTTCTTTGACTTCATCTCCATCCGTTTCAGCTGCTCCAGCCGCTGTTCCTGCTCCGCAAAATGTCGCACCGGCGTCTGCTCCTGCGCCTTTTGTTTCAGCGATCCCGGCGTCACAGCCTGCGTCGCAATCAGATTCGGCTCCGCTGAAAGTCAAGTCTCCGCCCCCCGTCTTCCTACGGGACAAGAGCCGCTGGACCGAGGTCTCAGCTCTCTGCGGAACGCACTCCCCGAAGATCCAGTATAGTAAGGCATCCAATGTGGGTGACTCTATTAAGGTCGTTGTCTGCTCAATTTCTGATTTCAGGAATTTCACTCGGCTTCTTGCTGACAAGAAGCTCGAGTACCACACTTACGCCCTCCCTGAGGAGCGTAAGATTCGTGCCGTCCTCAGGAACGTGCCGTTCGAGCTCTCGAACGAGCAAATCCAAGAGGACTTGTCTTCTCAAGGCTTCCCCGTCGAATCTGTGCATAAAATGCACAGCCGCCGAGGCAAGCAGTTCCCACTTGCGCTAGTAATCCTAGCGAAGAGCCCGCAAGGGCAGTCCATTTTCAGAGGCAAGCTCACCGTGTGCGGTCTCTCCAACATCCGAGTCGAAGCTCCACACAAACGTGGTTTCCCAGGTCAGTGCCACCGCTGCCAATTGTATGGTCATGCGGCGGCAAACTGTTTTGCTTCCCCTAGGTGCGTCAAGTGCCTAGAACCGCATGGGACTAAGGAGTGCTCTCGCACTCCCGAATCGCCCACCGCTCCGTCCTGCGTCTTGTGCGGCCAGTCAGGCCACACAGCAAACTTTCTGCTCCAAGGCACCGCGTGCTGCCAGGGCTACCGTGAAGCCCATCGAGAACTGGAGAGAGCGACCGCAGCCTAGCTCGGACGCTCCTCCAGTCAGTTCAAAGGCCCCCAAGGCCTTCACCTCTTTCGTTTCAGGTCAGCGCAGCCGGGATGCGACTCAATCGCAACCGGCCGCCAAATCGGCTTCCCAGTGCCAGAACGCAAAAGGTTCTCAAGACCGCATGGCGTTCTGGATCCAGCTCGCTCCCATCGACGAGATCCTGGCTTTCGGCGCCGCTCTCGACGCCAGCCAAGAGGGTTTCAACGGTGCTCTTCCGGTCCTAACCAAGTTCGCTCCCCTTATCAGGAAACTCCAGCAAGCTCAACGTTTCTAAACGTAGTCCTTCTTTCCAGCATTCCTATCTCAGAGTGAGTCTGATCACTCTAGATAATATCTTAGTTTCAGCTTTGTCATTTCTGCTAATCTTAGCTTTATTTTTCTCACTTTCAGTTCCTTTTGGTGGCAGACGTCCGGATGCCGCTCACTGCGCAGCCTCTCTCTCCAATTGGCTGTCGCTCCGATGAAGACTAATGGCCTCAATCAAGGTGAGTCAGTAAAGGGGGATGTTTAGTGGGTATGCTCGGCTTCACTGAGTGAGTCTCCACACTGTCTGGGCATTCTATTCTCCGTTAGCCACTGGGGTTAACAGCTTATAGAATGCCCATTCGTCCGTAATAGGATTCATCCTCCTCCCGCTAAAGCTTGCTTTACTGGTTAAAGCTTGTTTTAGGGGGTGCCCAAAATTTTCTGTGGCGGAAAAAAAAAAAAAAAAAAAAAAAAAACGGACTATGTGTGAACGGGCTGTTACAACCAATCTTTTGCGGTTCGAGCGGTATCACTTTAGAATCATCTTTGCATTACCATTAAATCTGCTTCATCTTTACATTCTTTTAAAATTAAATTAAAAAGCCATTATTTGAGACAAATACAACCATAAGGAAGTACCTATTGTAATATTTATGTAGTATGTTAATTATATTTATTATTACGAATTTGTTAACACATTTTCTTTAACTTGTTTCCGCAAACATGGTTGTCTGTAAGAAATCGTCATCAGCGATAAGACCGCCTAGTAGTACTTACTCAACACGCTGTTTTTTTCTCATTTACTGTCTGTATTGTATACTGAAGTGTAAATAAATAAATAAACCTCATATTTACTTGCCATCAGACATACAGGGTGACTGGTGACAAAGGAAAGCGCTCTGTACTCGATTCTGGTCATAATCAATATATATAAAACTGTTCCGTTACTGACTGAGTGACTGAGGTACTGAGTGACTGACAGACAACGTACAGCCGTAACTACTGGGCGTAGAGAGCTGAAATTTGGAAAATACATTCTTTAGGGGATGTAGGGGTGCACTAAGGAAGGAATTCCCGAAATTCCCACGGGAACGGGAAATATAGGACTTTTTAGTTTGTATGAAAAATCTTATTCCTTGAGTGCACCGATGTGAAACTTGGTGTAAAGGTTTTTCAATGTGTGTCTGGTTGTGTTATGAAAGGACGTCCCGAAATTCCCACGGGAACGGGAAATATATGATGTTTTAGTTTGAATGAAAAAATCCCATCCCTTGAGTGCACGGATGTGATACTTGATATAAAGGTTGCTCAATAAGTGTCTGTTTGTATTATGGAAGGAATTCCCGAAATTCCCACGGGAAGGGGTTGGACTTTTTAGTTTGTATGAAAAATCTTATTCCTTGAGTGTACGGATGTGATACTTGGCATAAAGGTTCTTCAAAGAGTGACTGGTTGTGCTACGAAAAAAATTCCCAAAATTCCCACGGGCACGGGAAATATATGATTTTTAGTTTGTATGAAAAAAAACTTATTCCTTGAATGCACTCATGATACTTGGTATAAAGGTTCTTTCAGTGGGTGTCTGGTTGTATAGTTTCTGAAATTTCCACGAGAAGGGTAGTTAAGCGCATACAAGTGTGTGCGGGATAAAGCTAGTTATGTAATAAAAGTAGGGACTTAATTTTTTACTAGAACTGCCTATAAATAAATAAATTTTTGTTACTATAGTGCGGTGGGTGTTTGCGTTCCTGACAGCTGTCAAAATCATAACTTTTTTAACTTTCAAATCGGAAATAAACTTCATTCAGTGGACATATGGAGCTGAGGAACGCATTTCCACAACGGCCGCACTCTATTTATTTTACTTACACCTGAATCATCGCGGCACGTGACCTGGCACGCGGATCGCAAGTGTAACCATGCGTTGCGTAATCAATTCGTTAACTTTCGGTTAAGTTTACTCAGTAAATAATTAATATTTATTTTTTATTGTATTTTTTCTCTTTATGTATGATCTTAAACAATCACGTCCACGAATTTCAAAAGTGACCCACCAGTCGCCCTGTACCAGTCATCACTTTTGATCACAGTATAAGTATCGAAAGCGAACACGCTTTTTAACAATAAATGATGATACTGTCCTAAACTTGCAAATCTGAAATAATATAGTACAATACATGATACATGAACCTAAACTTGTTGTCAAAGGCCACTAATTCGAGTGACTTCAGCCTATTAATTTACATTAAAACGCTCCAGTAGTTTACGTGTTCTGCCACTATTTATTGTAGATCCAGTTCTTTCCCAAACCCTATTCTATTCCTAATCGAGTTTCTATTCGATATAACACAAACTTATTTATTTTTTAATTAAATAGTAGCATTGTATACTGTGTTTTACTGTTACTCAATATTATTCTTAATAGCCTTGAAACTGCTTTACTACGTACGAGTAAATGATTTTATTCACTTTTAACACTGTCACTTATTTTTATTTCCCTCAATTATCATATCCCCTGTCAAAGTTAACCAACTAGATAAAACAATTTACTCCATTCTATTAGAAAAGTTGTACAATGTCAACAAGTAAAAACAAACAGTAACTACAGTACCATATTCCTTTGATAACAGAAAAATACATATGTTTATCGCTCCGAAAGCATAAACTCAAAAACTACTGAATAGATTTTCTCGTCATTGGATTGTGTATATAGATTTTTTTAAATAAGATTGAGAAGTTGTCTTCCATGATACCCGATGGCAAATGGTAAGGAAGACTGAGAAGAAAGCGTTACACGTCCATCCACGAGAAACCTATTCTATCCTAAACTCTTTGACATCATCTCCACTTACCATCAGGCGAGTTTAAGATCAAACGCGAGCTTAGTCTATACTTTAAAAAAGCACTAGCTGATTAAAAGTTACAAGACTACTTATACTGGTCAGAAAAATAGACGCAGGCGCATTCCAAATCTTAGTGACCCTTCTATAAAGGAACGATCAAAGCGCTAATCAAAGCTTCTTTTTGGAATATTCACTACATATGAAACATGGATAAAAGTTCTGCCTGCGTCTTGTAGTCCGATGGTTAAAGAGTGTGGATTCAATTTGTTAAAAAAGAACACTAGCGCATTCTCCAAAACTTCTCCAGTAGTGGTTAGACAAGTACGCTCTGGATGCTATAGTCGTCGTTGCTTGTGAGCACTCGTCGGTCAACGGAGGCCAGCGCTTCTATTTGATACTTGGTAAAACCATTACTGCAGGAGTACGGCTGTCACCTAAAGTGACTGCAGTGCTCCATGCAGGATCGCACTTCGGCTGTGTTGAAATTAAGTAGTAGAAAGTAGGTATGTTAATGTAGAAATTAAGGAATGATGCAGAGCTGAACTACTGCCGTACGTTTGAGATAATTCCCAATGTTTTTGAACTCACTTGAGCCATGATTATATGTATAATTATTTTATATATATGGCGATACTTTTTAAAGATAATGAAAATGGCTAGTATCAAATAAATATAAAAATATGCTTATTTAATGTAACTGATGTTTCGTTAATTTTCTATTTTAAACAGAAACTGAAATATGTTATACATCAGTATAAGCTTTATAGAAATAACTTATCTCTTAATATCGACATTATGGATTGTTATTTTGAAAGTTTTTTTAATGAGGGTGCTTAAAATATTCCTGTCAATGAGAATGTACTACACTTTTGATTAGATTGTATGTATACTTTGATGATTTTCATACGATAAATACAGTCTATATCTGGGAAAGCAACAATGGACACAAAGTACTTGGGTTTGCGCAGCCAGCTCGCGTCGTGACACAACCGCGCCTGACGGGAGTAATCTCGAATAAATTGCGTACACTTAGCGACTCTTTATAGACCTTTTAAGGTAGAAAATTTAAGATGATGATCGACACGCTCATAATAAAGATCTCAAACGATATCCAACTCGTGACGAAGTGTGGGTGGTTCCGCTTCCGAGGTCACGGGTGGTCCCCTAATTATTCAAAAGCGTCCACTCACTAGCCTAATTTGGAAGAAATTTAAGGTGTAAACGCTCTCCGCAAGTTGACCGTTTCTTTAAATTACCCCCGTATATAGTCATAAGGAAGTTATCACATCAAACTCAGTTAGAATACGTCTGCAATGAATGATGTATAAAGTTTATTCGCCTTAAGATTTAGTACAAACGGATTCCATAAGCTCTGTAATAAAAGTGTCCATGCCTTAACTGCCAGACGCCCATACGGTAGCGTCGTGTGTGGCTTCCCCAGATACTTTAAATAATATACAGGCCCCGGACGATTCTCATATCTCAACAGGAAGTATTTTGCATGCACCCACTACCTATCTTTTCGAATAATCTGGAAACGGGAGCAGGGACCATTAAAGGTCTTAAAAGTAAACGACTCGTTTGGAAACTTTAGGCTTTACGCGCGGAACATACGGTTGAATTTCGTTCCTTATAATTAGTCTTAGTAAGATATTTTTATATTCAATGAATATTATTACCAGATACGTAATTTATCGTAAATTCGTAATTGTGGATTATGGCTGAGGGCTGCATGTTTGATAAATGTTATAATACTGTAATAATATGGAGAAGACACGCGCGAAAAGCTGTTATCATCATCGGGAAGATTTTATATATTTTTAAGATTCATAACGTTGGATGTTAAAATCGACATAATTGCAAGGCATAAGGAGAATTTAACGTCTAAGGAATTTGAAAGTATTACGATGGGTACGGCATGAAATATTAAATAGGTAACTCAAATTAAAAGCAAGACTTTATATTCAAGGCGTGTATTTGTATGATGATGAGTTCTGACTAAAATTATTGAGATTTGTGGATATCAATCAATAAATTATTGTTTAAGTACGTTTCAAATGTTCGGGTACCCAAACATTTTGAAAGGCTTTCTTACAAGTAAATGAGACGTTTGCCTTTTTTAACATGTTTAACATCGAACATATTAGTATGCGATTTATTTTATTGATTACTCCAACCGTGTTTGACCTTCATCTCACCTGATGGTTGCCCATGATGAGGTCCAAGATGACAGATGGGTTTAAGAAGGAACTGGCTCTTTAAAAAAATATATTTCCTTATACAACACCGCGGTGATATTTGGGGGCAAAGAATAATTTTCACGGTTCATACAGTCTCCAACCTGTCAAACTACTTTTTGTTAGGTATTTGAATGTATAAAGATTAAATTGTCATTAAAATGCTGCGTGTTTATATCTAAACTATAGGTGCAGACTTGATTTAATTTCTTAGAAACGATATTGAGATTTTCATTTCAATTGGATCATATTAGTAGTCTATTGAGTAACTTGAGAGTGTAAAATATTAAAATCTTGCTGCGGTTTCTAATATAAGTAAATGATTTGGAACTAACCGAAGATGGGCTATTATTTGCACTATATGTGGATTTAATACATTTCATGATTTTTCAAAAATCTGACAGGTCAACTATGAACATTACTCTTTCATATGAATGGATGTCGCTAGCCAGGCGATTACTGCCACCAAGCTGGGGTCACTCGACATATTCATCTTTTACGGCTAAATTCTTTCTAAAATAATTCAATTTTCCCAAGTTTTTATGGCGACTCAGTAATAATTCTATGCAAGCTTAAGCTACACGAGCCTCTCGCACGTGCTTAATTTCATGAGTGCTCATCTGTGAAGCTTCTTCATTTTACTTGTTTAATGAAGATGAAGTAGATATTTTATATTTAGCTATATATTCTTAGATAAAATTTTGACATCCAGCAACCTGCACTGGCTAGCTTAGTTAATGGCCGGGCCACATGATAAGGGATTTTGATAATGATGATATCGAAATTCAAGCTGGCTCATCTACAATTTACAACGCAACCACTTGCACCATCGAATGTAGTACATCTTATGCGACCTTCAACTTCAAACATGAGGTTCATTTCGGAATTATTTCAATAAAAGTATTGCAAAATGAAATCCCAAAGAAACAAATGAATATTAGATTCGAAAAATAGAACGAAAACATTTTTTATTCATTGATATTGATTTCATTTGAACTTACCATACCATACATACCATAGCTATCCTAAATTCATTGTTAAAATTAATCAATGGAAAACTGATAGGTTAAAACCTGATAGTAATTTATCCACCATTCTGTACACTAATTTGTAAACCGCGAAAAATAAACCTAATACAAAACGAAGATCAGTGTTGCTGATTTTTGAGCCAAGTGACTTTGGTTTATCGCTTCATTAGAATGGCGACAAAGGGGTCAAAACGTACTCTTATTTACCCCCGCTATTACACAAATATATTTGAAGGCTCCTGTATTTGAGTACCATTGCTACTTTACTACGAGACTCAAAACAGTTCTTTTAACAAAATAAGTAATGTAAAGCGTACAAATATCAAGAGTCGTAAGGTTTAAGTTAAATTTGTAGCTGCTCGGTAACCCAGCGACACCTCACGTGCTAATGCAAAGATGTGTAGTTAGGATAGAGTTGGTTTACTAGCACGCCACGTAAACTGTGTTTTACCGCCGTTTCGACATTTTAGACAAAAGATTGTGGATCAATTCCTCTCGCTGTTTTGTTCTGTTAATGGATGGAGCTTGGTTTGTTTCAAGGGATTTCTGTTTGTCGTTTTTGTTAGAGATATGTTAGTAGGTGTTTTTTGACAAATATTGTTGATAAGGAATAAAAAAAAGATTAATTGGTTGTCAGTGGATAAAACATTTTTTATTTTTTTTAACGGTCTCTTTATAATGCAATTGTTTAAGTACTCAAGGTCCTGAGTTAGCTCAATTCAATGTTTTTCTTTTATTCTTAGTGACTTTCAAGACTCATAATAATTACACTTAACAGTAAATTAATAAAACATTTTAAGCTATTGCATAGCTTCTATCGCGGGCCTTGAGAACCGAAATCCAGAAATTCCGTAACGAAAAAAACCTAAAAACCCCCACTCCAACCGGCACAGCGGTGATACTTTGATTTCATACCTTTACATGCTTTAATAAACAATCAGCGCCATCTACTAGGAACTTGTGGAACTTCATATTAGATCAAACAAAAATAAATAAATAATTATAATTGCATAAGTTGATAAAAAATGCTATGAAATAGCTTTACCGCGGCAGTCTCCGAGTGCCACAGGTCTTTTTTGTTGAGTACTTTTGTTTGGTGCACAACTATGTATTTTACACTGAATTGGGTCATTTAATTAACATTGCTTTTCATCTTTTTGTGCCACCTATCAACCCTGAAACGCTTAGTCATATCAAAAACACCTTTGGTCTAGACTCTAGATGAACACAGTGATATTTGTGCTACGTAGTTTTCATTTAGTTTTACTTCAGCATTTTTTTATTTATTTATTGCTTCTGCTTTCCAATTGGACAAATGGTAACCAAGGAACATACTATTACAAATAAAAACATTCATATTTTTTTAAACATTTAATTCTAGCGTCAGGTACATAGAACGGATACGTAACGATTTTTACCAAGTCTTTCAAGAACATGAACAGCCATTATTTTAATTAAAAACAAATAAGAATTAGTCTTAGGCTATAAAAAGGACACCCATCAGGAGACGCCGGCGCAGCGCACCTGTCTTCGACATTAATGACTTCATCTACAGAGACTTATGGCCTGTAACCTGCTGCGGGTAACCATTAATAAATGAAATTTTAAAGTTTAAATCTGATAAAATTTGTTTTAACTAGAAAATTAGAGATAAAAATATTTGATGTCAATATGATGACATAGAAAATTCCTAAAATTTACCGATAAAAAAGTAATGGTACTTTTTAATTCCCTATTCGTTTAATTACAAACTGTAGTTATTTGAAGTAAAATGTATTCATACAGGGTGACTGGTGACAAATTTGCAATAATGAAGGAGAGCACTCGGTTCTCGATTCTGATCATAATTATGTTATAAAAGTAGGTACTTAATTTGTCACCAGAAATCCCTATGAATAAATAAAAAGACCTTATTACACTTTTCCAGATGCGTTGCCTCAGTCATTTTTCATTTATTGTATTACGCTAAAGTAATGCGTTGACTTCTTTAACTTTCGGAGAAGTTTACTGAGTAAATAACTTTTTTTTCTCTTTGTGTATGTTCTTAAACTATCACGTCCTGGAATTTTGAAAGTGACCTATCAGTTACCCTGTATTGTCATAAATTTCAAAATAGGTTTATGATTAAAAAAATAAAGTGACAATTAAATTCATAAAAAAGTTTACTTTACATAATTTTGGCTGAAGATTATTACCATCAAGTAAAATTGTAAAGAATGAGTATTTTTTAATCAAAACAGTTTTATTCATTTAAAACAGACGTTAACTGCACCAAATTAGCTTATTACATTTGCAATTAACTTATTTTTGTGTTAATCACATTTAAAACTCCTTTCCGTTCTCATAATTCCAAAAGCAACTTTTATCTTTGGCACCCTATTTCTCTATTCCGTCGGCGTACCTCAAGTGACACGGTGATTTAGACGTCCTTTAGTGCTGTTTCCTCTAAAAGCAGGTAACTAATTACCTGCTTCGGAGGATGAAAGACCTGCCAGAATCATGGTACTGAAGACGCATTTGTTCTGGACGTTTAAGGGTCAAACCGTCAGTCTAATAGGAAAATGTTTTATTTATAGGATTTCCAGATGATAAGTTGTGACATTTTAAATTGGCACGAGGATTTTTTTTATTAAATAATATTT
Organism: Stenoptilia bipunctidactyla; assembly: GCA_944452665.1. NCBI lineage: Eukaryota > Metazoa > Arthropoda > Insecta > Lepidoptera > Pterophoridae > Stenoptilia > Stenoptilia bipunctidactyla. Next base: position 14,086,409 of record OX101740.1, on the reverse strand, counting down.
TTTTTTACTTAAACTTAAAGATTTTTTGCGTTGACTAAGCTCGCAATGTAGCACATGGATTGAGGAAGGCAGTAGTTATTCATAAAATGCAACCAAAACACTCAGGAGTAGAGATATTAGGCGGCAGATTCTGTATGCAAGGTCCCTGGCCAGGCGGACCTTGAATAAATAATAAATTAATAAATAAAATCCCCAGACAAACACAACAACTACATGGCCTCGATGTAAGCAAAGCTTGTGTTATGACATACCATGTAGTGAACTAGGGGGAACCTAGAATATAAATACATATAGATGAAGGCCCCGACTGGAACACTGTTTTTGTTCCCTGCGGGAATCGAACCCACGACCTAACGATTGGCGTAATAGCGTCCACTGCACCACAGAGACCGGAGACTTAGAAAATGTCTTACCACCAAACTTGGGTGATTTTTTACTCCTCTTTTGCTAAGTTGGTTGGTCTATTATTTGTCGTTCTTAAGATTTTTGTATGAAAAATAAGAATAAGTAATAGACATTTTTTCAAAAATGAGAATCAAAAATATTTTAATAAAGTATAGTAGACTTTTCCCCCATTTTTTAATAGTTATTCCAACAAGTTTTGTACCATTTTGGAATTTAAAGGCGCCAAATTTTGATGGCACTTGCCCAGGCAGTCTTGTACATTATTATTTCAGGAGGTTCTCATAGAGAACCTATAGAGTTCTTTTGACAGAAAATGAAAATGTTCGATTTATACTTCGGAAAAAAGTGTTATTTGTATGAAAACTTGGGGCAATTGTGTTTATTATCTATAATTGTGATGATGTCATTAAGGGTTGTGGTGAAACTTCTTAAATTGATAAAAATAACTAACATTAACCATAATAACCGACTGCCGTTTCATGCCCGTTACATCATGTTTTGTGCATTTGTGAATAAATAAATAAACATGAAGAAAAGATGATGGGATGGAAATAAGGTTTTCTAAATTTTCCCATCTGTAAGGGTACTTTCATATTTATCTGTTTTATAAAGACCAGTCAGTCAGACATAAATAAAATACTATAATTTAAAAAAGTCATATATTTTTTTAAAACAGGATGAATGTAGGTCTCAAATACAATTTTGTCGTCATAAAAGCAAATAAAAAAGTAATTAAATTAAGACTTATCGTTAGTTTCATTAGCAGATTTCTCGTTAATTTTCGTCTCATTAGCTCAGTTTCATTTATTTTTACTTAAATCTTAGATTGCGAGATTATGTTTTATAAAATGTTGGAACGTAATTTGTTTTAATGTGTCTGGTATTCCATTCATTTCTCGATGTAACACGTTTTAAGACATGTTTAGTGTTGGCGAAATATACTTACTCATACATTCATAATTCTAGACTACATTGCAAAATTTCTAATTTCACTTTAGCAGTACAGACCTATTAATGTGTCCAAAAATCAGTGTTATTTTACTTTGTCAAATTTGCCAAATTTTGGTTGAATATTTTAAATTTTATACTACTCCTTGTTTTCATTTTCTAAACTGAATATTAAAATGGAATAAGATCATTGTCGTATCTTAAAACACTGCCTATCTTAAAAAACGTTGCAACATCAGCTCTTAAACAATATTTTAAATATGTTCGTGTAGGGTCTAAGCGTGTCGTAAAAGGCGACTAATACGATTGGTCGTTGCTTGATGGTAGAATCCCTTCAAGGTTCGACTGAATAGCGACCACCCTTCATATAAAATTTGCCGCCAAATATGCCGGCGGTCGTTAAGTCGTCGTGGCGCCGTGGTTACTGTGTGTATTATACGATATCACAGATTAAGCAACGTTTGGTGCGGTCGGTGCTTGGATGGGTGACCGCTGACCATTCGTTTCTCACGGCGACTTCCGTGCTTCGGAGGGCACGTTAAGCAGTCGGTCCCGGGTGCTGTATACTTGTATACAGTAGTCGTTAGGGTTTGTCAGAAGCCACTTTGGCGCCCTGAAAATTCTGACATCCACCACCCAGCACTGGGCCAGCTTGGTGGATTATGGCCTATACCTCCTCGTCACCCAGGGGAGAGACTCATGCCCTGCAGTGGGCTCATTACAAAGAGTTGTGATGATGATGATGCCGGCGGTGATGTGTTCCGGCAATATTTCATGAAGAGCCTTTGACCTCATCTTCACTTACCGTTTGGTGAAATGAGGTCAAACTTAGTAATTTAAAATAATCAACGAATGCACCGACATTTTTTTGACGACCGGCTGGTATAGGGGTAACGTACATTGCCTTCTATGCCAGAGGTCCTGGGTTCGAAACCCGGCGGCGACGGATATTTGTGTGATGAACACATTTATCAGTCATCAAGTCATGGACGTTTATATGTTTAAAGTTTATTATGTAATAAAAAATATGTATTTATTCAATATGTATGTCTATATATTTCTTAAGTATATCAGTTAACTAGTATCCATAACACAAGTTCTTTAAGAAACTTAATTTGGGCTAGATAATGTTGTGTTAGTGTCAGAAATATTTATATTTATTTATAATGCAGAGCATTAAAAAAACCGACTTCATTTCAAAACTTTGGTTGAATTATAATGTCGTCAATGTAAACAATTCAATTCCGAATTCATCGCTATTTTTTCATAAAAATTGAAATTATCCATGAAGTACTCAATCGATTTCGATGAAATTTATATAGGACCAACTCTGAAGTATCTTCTATCATATGAAATAAGAATTTTCAAAATCGATTAATAATTGTTCAAAAAAAAACATAGACATGAATTGTATAGGTAGTCTTTACACTAATTGGTAGATAAAAAACTTGACTAAGCCTTGAATGAACAAGACAACTGTTCTTGAGTGCTAATGACAAACAACCTGTTTACACGGTGAAATACATAAAAATTTAGGAAATAGCCCGTGGAGATATCAATCCCACGCTTTTTTATGCTACAAATAATTTTGATTACATACCTAGTAAGCTTTTTTACTTAACAGTCTATTGAATTTAATTTAATGAAGAGCAGGAGTTGAATTAACGACGTATTCATTAATTATTTAGATAAATGATTTGATGATCTTATTATCACTAGACTAAGGTGTCCCAAAGTTGGGCAAAGGCTTTCTTTCTTCCTTTTCATTTAGCGATCTAATGTTTTCGCGGGAAAGTTTTAGCAAAATTCGTCCACACCATCCTTCCAGCGAAGGCGCGGTGGTCCGCGTTATCACATGGTCAGGATGCAACGCAGTTGCTCTTTTGACCCAAATATCTTCTGACATCCGACACACATGGCCTGCCCAATCCTATTTAAGTCTGACTGATTTCAGGATGATGCTCTTAGCCAACCTAAATTTTTGGGAATGCTTACTGAATATTATTGCGGATCCCTAACAGATGGCCATCTTTGCTCATTTGCTTCTTCATAATATTTTTGTCAATAAATTTAAGTTACAGATACAATAAATAACAGTTTAGAATAATTACTTATCGATGGTTTAAAAATCCATTGTTAATAATAGTATATTATGTAATTAGCAACGCTCACGAGTTACATACGACGTTTTTCAACACACTTGTGAGTAAAAGACAGACATACGTGGTCATAAAATAACAAACACATTTGATAACAAAGCTGTGAATTGTGATTGAAAAATGGCGCCGAACCTCGCGCATGCGCGTAGTTTTTTTTTCCGCCAAATGTGTCAATGTCTGTATAGCATATACAGCCTATTTTAAGTGAAAATGTTTAATTTGGAGTGGTAAATGCAAATATTTTAATATTTTATAACAAATTATTGTAAATTGTCAATAATTTGTTTGATATACAAATTTGTTTTACTAATATAAGGCGCAAACATTTAAAAATGTATATAGATTTGAAGTGGTATAAAATCTCTTTGTTGTTTCTGAAAATATTTAATGTATAACCCGGACTAATAAAATATGCTCTGTTTACTCGCATGTAATTTGCACAAAAGTACAATTCAACTTTGTAGAATTCATTATATTATGCACTATTGTATAATATATTATGCACGCGTGACTTATAGCCCAGTTTATAGTTCTAAATTCAATAGAATAACGCTCACTTTACGAGCAAGTGTGTTGAAAAGAATATTATCAAACGTTTATGCTTACATCGTTTTTAAACGAATATGGGTGTATACCATCAATAAGCTATTCATTATGAAAAAGACCGTTACTGTATAGCTTAGCTGTGAGCTCGTCATTAAACAAATTTAAGTTACTCAGCTTACTTAAAGCTACGCTTACTTAAAGCTACATAATTAATGTTTAAGTTTCGGTAATTAATGAGGTAACATGGGGCAGAAATAACTACCTACACATTTTATGATAGGATAGATAGGAATCTGATATTTATCTCAATTGGTCTAGTGTTAATGTTTATGCTATTAATTGATTTTGACAATTAATATCTTTTTTAAAGTTTGCCCTACCTGATAAGATTTATTGGATTAACAATTTTGACCGTAGTCTTAACTTTTTACAGAAACTGGTGCAATATTTGTTTCTATCGTCTGACGCTTTTGATGTTACATTTTATAAAACTCACATGCTATCAGGTTAATCACCTCTTTATAGCAAGTTTGTTTTTAAAAAGGGTTTTAAAAGCTTGTTTGTAGTAACCGTCGATTAGCGACCAACCTTCGTCAATGACTATAATATTCAATCAATCAAAACATTTATCGCAAAAACCGAATGCCATTTTTTTTAAGTTTTTGAAATTGGAACATGACAATAAATTCAAAAGTATAGACCTCATAAAAAGAAAACTGAAGTACAGACAAGTACACAAGTAAAATGCTTCTATTAATTAAACACAAACAAGTTTATTTCTCAGTACAATCGACAAAACCTAATCAGAATCACTTCTAGGCATCGCGATCGACAGGAAGGCAGGTGGTCTCAGCTGCTGGCTACACCAGGAGCTGGTGGTAAAGAAAACAAGATAAATCTGTAAGTTCTTTTGATAAGAAAACTTTAGAATATAAAAATGGATATCGTTTTAGTAATATACATTCGAAATTTTATCGTGTTTTGTAATTTTAATATGCAATTTGAGATTTGACATAAACAAATATTATAAAAGGGATTTTCTATTCCCGTTAAGCTGTAGAAATGCATTATTTAATAAAATATAAATTAAAATTGATAGGTACATATCCAGTGGATATCGTTTTAGTAATATACATTGGAAATTTTATCGTGTTTTGTAATTTTAATATGCAATTTGAGATTTGACATAAAAAAATATTATAAAAGGGATTTTCTACTCCCGTTAAGCTGTAGAAATGCATTATTTATAAAATATAAATTACAATTGATACATCTCCAGTGCTCCAGTGCCCAGTGATCTAGATACCGAAACGATGATAGGTTGAATATACTCATACATATGTATACTTTTTGATTTGACTATCTTGGTTAGAACAGGAGAATAGGGTAGTAAATCAAAATACTTTTGATTTAATCGAAACTACATGACAACCTTCTCGTCACCCAGGGGAGAGACTCATACTCTGCAGGGTCATTACAAAAGAGTTGTGATGATGGTGATGATGACATGACAATGTGCCAAACCAGCACTACCCACTCAATCACAATCCCTTACATCTTTGTATATCATTGTGTGACAATGAGAGTTACAGAAATTTATACTTGGTATTAAATGTACTTGTAATGATTTTTATGGACTTTTTCAAGTGTTGTACTTAAATAAAGTTCTCATTGTAGTTTTGTACAACTAGCAGCTTCGTGCGAATTTACTCGCCTTACTTTTGATCTCGTAAGATATTTCCTGTGAAACTTACATAGGGTTTTTTAACTGGTACATTCTAAGAAAAAGGTGTACTTTTTTTAAAGTAATAATTCTGACTCTCACACAACATTATCTAGCTCAAATTAAGTTTCTTAAAGAAATTGTGGTATGTATACCAAATAACTGATAAACCTACATAAGAAATATTATAACATATTTTTTATTAGAATATAAACTTAAAAAAACATATCAACGTCCATGACTTGACGACTAATATCTGTATTCATCACACAAATATCCGTTGTCGCCGGGATTCGCACCCAGGACCTCTGGCATAGAAGGCAATGTATGTTACAACTATACCAGCTTAGTTATACAATTTTTAGTATATTACATATAATTAGTTTTATTACTAATACCCGTAGCTCTCGCACTAAGCCGCCTGCATAAAAAGTATAACATTCCAAAGCGACCAGCATCTGATCACTTTCACTACTAGTGGAGAAAATAAGTAAAGAAGACGTCCGTCCCCGACCGTCCGTCCGTTTTAATTTGTGCACTATTTCCCGCCATTAAGTAACCACGGTACAGTTGAAGTCACAAATCACTAAACAAATAAATTTTTTACTGAGAAGTAAACCTATGAAGTCGTTGAGGGGTAGCAGTTCCCGAGTATTTTTGTTGGGTAGTGAAAAGGGATGAATGATTGAAAATAGATGAATTTTTATATTTACTGTAGGTATGTAAATATATAAATACTTATAAAAATAGTGATGGTCAAACGCTGGATGACGGCGGCACTGGACCGGCCTTAGAGGAGGCATCTGTCCAGCAGTGTGCGTATCTCGGCTGACTATGAAAATGAGCGTCGAAAGAATTAAAGGATGCCAAACTAAGCAACGTTTGGCGTGGTTGGTACAAGAGTGAGGGACTGCTCACCATTTACTATTTACTACCACTACTTCAATACTGTGATAGGTGCCTTGATAGCTTGAAGCCGTATGCGGGTTATGCATACTCGCAAAAATAGTCGTTAAGCTTTGTCTAAAGCTATTTCCGTCCTGAAAGTTCTGACATACTAATTCTGGGCTAGCTTCTTGGAATTTCGCCTAAATCTCTTCACAAAGAAAATACCTATAGATTTATAGCCCAGTCTTATTATAAAAACGTATCAATGATAATGATAGCTTCTCATCAGTAAGTTTATTTTTGGCCAAGCGTCAAAAAGTCAAAGTCAAAAGAATCTTTATTTCGTAAGTATTTGAATACATTTGAAATAAGTCATAAAATTTACAAATTGAACTGAATCTACCGCCACTTCGGAAAGTCGATCTGTTGAGAAGAAGTGGCAAGAAACTCAACAGCAATCATCTTTTAAAAATACACAATAACAATTAACAATCTTCTTGCATCCGGATAACTTATAGTAAAACTTTATATAACACTTATCCTTAAATCTATCGAAGGGTTAATCTTAAATATTTTGGAATTATATTATAAAAGCGTACACATATTGACCCATGAACGAGTTGGTGATCTTCTGGAGTTTACTTTTATATTTATACAATAGGCAATCAAATATTAGACAGAAACATAAGACATAGATATAGAGGTAAAGATAGAAGTAGATAGATGTAGCGATAGAGGTGAGAGATAATACAGATAATGTGCATGGAGATGGGAATAGTCGTGGAAAGAGACGGGACACAAACACGGACGTGGACATGGAGATGGGGAAGTCAGAGTCAAATTCAAAAAAGTAACATAGTCATAAAGTCTTCAGCAAAACGACCTGGCACCGCTAGCAGCACCCGTTCACGAGTATAACGCAAGCACCAGCCATCACCCTCCTCAACCATATTTTAGGGAAGAGGGTGACCCGACACCCGACGCTACCGCTAGCCATGCCGCCTGAGGGAGCATGACGTTCTTGCTGTTGTATGGATTGGAAGGAGATGGAGATGGCGTTGGATAAGAAGGAGATGGAGATGGAGTTGGAGTTGGAGTTGGAGATGGAGTTGGAGATGGAGATGGAGTTGAAGGTGGAGTTGGAGATTGAGCACTTTAGAAAAACAATTACAACCAAGGACTTTTATCGTCCATATATTCAGATATTGTATAAAAGCCTTTATTACACAATTTTTGTTTAATAGTTTCTTTAAATTTATCAAGTGGTAAGTCTTGAATATTTGTGGGAACCTTATTATAAAAACGTATGCATTGACCCATAAATGAGTTAGTGACTTTATGAAGTCTACTATCATAGCCGGCTAGCTTGTACTTATTTCTAGTATTAATATTATGCAAGTCACATTTTCTACGGAACATGTTTAAGTTCTTTTTTACGAACATAAGATTTTCAAAGATATATTGTGATGCAAACGTAAGAATATTTATTTCTTTAAACTTATTTCTTAATGTCGCTCTGGAATTAAGTTTGTAGATTGCGCGAATAGCCCGTTTCTGCAGCACAAAGATGGTTTTAATATCGGCAGCATTTCCCCACAGGAGAATGCCGTATGTCATTAAGCTATGAAAATAACCAAAATAAACCAACCGCGCAGTAGCTTCATTAGAGATATTTCGCATCTTTTTGACGGCATATGCTGCAGAACTAAGTCTCTTCGCCAACCTTTCTATATGTGGACCCCACTGTAGTTGTGCATCTAGGGTTATGCCAAGGAACACTGTTGAATTTACAGGTCTCAATTCTTGTCCCTTTACAATTAAATTAGTATCAACATACCGGACATTAGGCAATGAGAATTTTAAAAATTTTGTTTTAGTTTCATTGAGGAGTAGGTTATTGGCTGAAAACCATTTCTCCACAGTTTCAATACAACTGTTTACTTCAAAGCAGTGCTTCAATTGCCTACTCACTTTAAATAGAAAAGAGGTATCATCAGCAAACAATATGACCTCACACTTGTCTTTTACCACAAATGGCAAATCATTTATATAAACTAAGAATAAGAAAGGCCCAAGAATCGAGCCCTGGGGCACTCCCATATGAACTGCTGATCCCGATGATCTCTTTCCATTAATATCAACTCTTTGAATTCTATTGCATCAATTATGTTCATGATTGAGCTACTCAACATTAAACACTTATATCACGGAATGTTAAGTCACAATTATGCGAAGATGACAGAGGCTCAGGAAAGAACTGTGTTACCGTCAAAAACTTTCGGAATACATTAAATCAGGTTTAATGTATATATCTCGTTTGTCCATTTTACGCAATATGGACAAACGAGATGTTAAGTTATCCCTTTAAGACAATATTGCATATCTAGGTTATTATACCTGTACTAATAATCCCTAATAGCTGACGGTGTCAGGTAGTACACCATGTGACACAAGCTGCCAGATTTCAGATGATTACAAAGATTCTACTACAAAGCAACAGAATGTTTCATAATTAAGTCTTCTTTAACGATACACATGTATAAAATGCACATGTTTATATAGTTAAAAATTATATGGCAAATAAAATATTACTTAAAAATATGTAGCTACATGTATAAGAGTTCTGCCCTCGCCTGTACAGCACCTGCGCCGACATCTAAACGCTCCCGTTATCTTCCACCGCTGTCGATAAGTCTCCACATTGCTTCCTGCCGAGAAACTAAGAAAATAACTTCTACATAGAATATATTTAGTTAAACGATTTAATAATATACTTATCTTAATTAAGTGTTAAATTTTAAACAACTCTTTTTACAAAGAATGTTAACAGCCTGTGGAGTCAATTGCCATAACTCCATTAAGATCGTGGTTCAGTGATCACGTAATTTAAATTTTTTCCGCATAAATTTTATATTATTTAACATAAACAACTATTAATGGAATAGAGTTAGGCGTGATTTTACTAGCCGTGTGTAATAGATTGTTTGTTTTATTGCCATCCATGTAAGCAAATTAAACTTGCCGACTAATTTACTTTAATAAGAGATATATTAACTATTTTATTACACTTGATCAACCTTAGAAAATAACGACAGACCTTATTTGGTATTTAATTTCATTAGCTTCTGCTAAAACATATATTGAGATAAAAACACGATGAATTAAAAATAATTTGATTCTAATCTTTATCAGTAATGGCCGTAACACGTTAAAATACTATGAGATGTTTTTTTTTTTTTTATGTTAACGCTAACTTTATTTAAGTTAGCGTGTAAACACTATACAATGCAATAATATTTAACTAGGTTTTGATGCTATAATAAAATCAAACGAGCATGAGAACACACCACCCATAGATTATGTTAAGATCCGGTTCCAGGAAATACACTGCGAATCTAACAATTCTCTATCTGAAGAATCACTTTAGCCTTACAAAAAAATGTTCAGACGATATCTTATTGAAAACAAAAAGTTAGTTCAAGAAAAGTAATCTTCCAAATTATATTGAATGAACATTGTTTACTAATGTTTTTTTAAGTTTTTGCATTTAATTATGCTCTTTTATTCTTCAATAACTGAAAAAGTGTGCTCAAATTGTTTACTTTCCTTTCTATTTTATATTTTAGACGACCGGCTGGTGTAGCGGTAACATACATTGCCTTCTATGCCAGAGGTCCTGGGTTCGAATCCTGGCGGCGGCGGATATTTGTGTGATGAACACACAGATATTAGCCGTCAAGTCATGGATGTTTATGTGTTTATTTAAGTTTATTCTAATAAAAAATATGTATTTATTCAATATGTATGTTTATATATTTCTTAAATATATCAGTTATCTAGTATCCATAACACAAGTTCTTTAAGAAACTTAATTTGGGCTAGATAATGTTGTGTGAGTGTCAGAAATATTTATTTATTTATTATTTATTTATCTTACCTGAAGTCCAGTGATGATAAAACTCAAATCATATTGCATATGAAAAAACGTATTTAATTGTGATAACAGTGGTCAAATCTAACTGAACTAAGAGTGTCTTGAAATATGAGTATCAGTCCAATAAGCTTTATACAGGGTTTATTTTAATTAGCGCATCTCTAGCAGGCAGCTTCTCCACATCAGTACCAACAACATTTGTTCTATGACTTTTTAAAATGAATAGTTTTTAAAATTTTAGTTTTTCCATACAAATATATTATTTATATTTATAGCCTCTGTTTAGAGGTGTAACTCTTTTTACTCTGAGCGTAGGTGTGCCACGCACCTATGCTCAGAAGAAAAATAGCAGTAAAATATTGCTTCATAATCATTATATAAGGAGCAAAAATTTTTTTGTTTTTATTTTTTGTGTTATTTATCAAGATTTGTAAAAGGTTGTAGAACAAATGTTGTTGGGATTGATGTGGAGAGACTGCCCGCAAGAGGTGATACGTTAATTAAAATTAACCCTGTATACTCTAGTTTCACCTCTGCATCTTGATGAATCTCTTCAGCGCACGTAGCAGTACTAGGGAGTAAGTAATAAAAAAACCTTATTAATGGCCGTTTCAATAACTTATCATAGAAATTCCTATACTTTCTTTTGACGACCGGCTGGTGTAGAGGTAATATACATTGTCTTCTATCCCAGAGGTCCTGGGTTCGAATCCTGGCGACGACGGATATTTGTGTGATCGACACAGATATTAGTCATCAAGTCATGGATGTTTATATGTTTATTTAAGTTTATTCTAATAAAAAATATGAATTTATTCAATAAGTATGTTTATATGTTTCTTAAGTATATCAGTTATCTAGTATCCATAACGCAAGTTCTTTAAGTAACTTAATTTGGGCTAGATAATGTTGTGTGAGTGTCATAAATATTTATTTATTATTATTATTATTTTCTTGTGTCAAATCTGTCACTTGAGCTCAAAATAGTATAGGGTTTTATATCTTTACTTCAACTGTTAGGTAAGTTATTGAAAAAGGCCATAAGTAAAAATTGTTACTCGTACCTTTCCTAGTATTTTCCTGATTCCGTAACCATTTTGAGCCGTATGTACCTATGGGTCAGTCTCTTCATAGTATACCGTATTATATTAAGGGTATTAAGTGTTTAGTAATATAGCGGAGCTGAGTTTTATAAATTACTAACGGATTTACCCGCGTAAATCATAAGTCCGGGGTGAGAATGTGTGCCAAGCCTTTTCTTCGAGATTAAATATTCTTTTGCAATCTCTAGTCTATATCTATAAAAAAATCATTAAAATCTCTTGAGTTGTTTAAACATGAAAGCACAACAGAGTTACTTTAGCACTTTTATTATTAATAGTAGGGAATGTTTAGTCAGAGTGGCTCACCTAGCGCTCGAAGATATTTGATTGCCATCAATACTCACTATACTCGAAATCATCTGACCAAAGGACGAAAACTAACTAAACAAGATAGTGTTTCTAAAGAATGTCAGTTAAAACCTGATACGCATGAGATACGTATTCCGTAAGAGCGCTTCCAAGGCTGTGCAGTATCGATTGACAGAGGACACCGAGGATCGGGTGTCGTGATGCGATCGACTTACCCATCGGAATGAGAAGTGGATTAATTAATTAACTTCGATTCATTAGTGGGGCGATTGTGGCGCAATCGGCTGAGCGCTACAGGTGTGCCGTTCGATTCCCTCTATTTCTTTGTGTTATGGTATAGGGAAAATAAGCATTTTGTTTACCAAAAGCGCTTAGTATTATGTATGCTACCTGTAAAAGCTTGGAATTTCACGATGACTATTTTTTTATAGGTGGCAATAGCCGCGTTTGTCCTTCCTCTCTTACTCCACGAAGATGAAAGTAGACGTTTTAAGAGTGGAACTGCCTTCCCTTACAAAAAGTCCATTAAACCATTTCCATGAAAAAATATTTTATAACTGATTATAATAGGTTGGGGAAAAAGTCTTTTCGCATTATAGTATGTATGAACTTGTAATAAAATCTCTTTGGCTATAGTATTTGTATCTGGCTAGTTTTGGTATCATTAAAAGTTAAAATTTTAAAGAACATAATTCCAAATTCAAATTAGGAAAATGTGTGATTTTCATTTGTTTTTCGTACTGTCAAGATGAGTGAATCTTATGAAGAAATTCGAAACATTTTAAAATTTTACTACAAAAACGGTAAAAATGCAACGCAAGCCGCGAAAAAAATTTTCGATGTTTATGGACCTAGTGCAGTGTCTGTGAGAGTAGCACAAATTTGGTTTAAGCATTTTCAATAAAAAAAAAATAAAGTGGAGCAAGATCGACATATCAGTAGTTACGACGTAGCTAAAGAACTGGGAATTGACCACAAAACAGTTTTGGCGCATTTGAAAAAAGCTGGGTACACAAAAAAGCTCGATATTTGGGTACCTCACGAGCTCACTGAAAGAAACCTAATGAACCGTGTACTCATTTGTTATTCTTTATTACGACGTAACGAAACCGAATCATTTTTGAAGAAGGTGATAACTGGTGATAAAAAGTGGATCACGTACGACAAGAACGTGCGAAAAAGGTCGTGGTCAAAGGCCGGTCAGGCTTCACAGACTGTGGCGAAACCCGGGTTAACTCACAATAAGGTTGTGTGTGTGGTGGGATTGGAAGGGCATTATTCATTATGAGCTGTTACCACCAGGCAGGACTATCGATTCTGAACTCTACTGCGAACAATTTATGAGATTAAAACAAGAAGTTGAGAGAAAGCGGCCGGAATTGTTCAACAGAAGGGGTGTGGTGTTTCATCATGATAACGCTAGACCTCACACATCTATAGCCACCCAGCAAAAATTAAGAGAGTTTGGCTGGGAGGTGTTAATGCATCCGCCGTATAGTCCTGACCTTGCACCTTCAGATTTCCACCTGTTTCGGTCTCTTCAGAATTCTTTAGGCAGTGTTAGGTTAACATCACGAGAGGACTGCCAAATCCACTTGTCGCGGTATTTTGATGAGAGGTCCCAAAATTTTTATAGCAATGGGATCATGTCCCTACCTACAAGATGGCAAAAGGTTATCGAACAAAATGGTAAATACATACTTTAGTTAAATGTCAATAAACTATATTAAAAAATATTTTGAATTTTCTAAAAAATGCGAAGAAACTTTTTCCCCAACCCAATATATGAAGCGTGATCGCTGGTCGGGCAAACCCCGAAAAGGTCCTGGCACCAAGCATAAACAACGAAATCACTACTTGGCACATCAAGGGCGTGAGATCTGGGATATTAGATGGCAAATTCCTGTGCTATGTTGTCACACTGCATCTTTTGCTCCTTTTTCCGGAACGCAAAAATATAATAGATTACTTATCAAAATCACTACTAATGTAATTATGCTAAATAAATAAAAAAATAAAATAAAGAAACATAAAATCCAACAACTTACATCCCCATACTAAGCAGAGCTTGTGTTATGGGATACCATGAATATAAATAAATAAATACAACATAAATAAATACAATATATAAATACAATAAATAAATACAATATGAATAAATGTATGTCGCAGGTTTTTTATCAAATTAGAGTTTTGACCAAAAACCTAGGTTTTTCAAATTCAAACTCAAATGCATCATAAACCTGTTACAATCCAGATTTTTGATCAAAAACCTAAACTAGTTTGGGTTTATGATAATGGTCTTATAAAAATCATGGGTTCGCTTTGTTTTATGACAAATAAATCAATTTGAATGTAATAAAATAACAATCCATCATCAACTGCAACTTAGGAGAAAAAAAAAAACATTTATTTATTGAATCAGCGACCCAATAAACCATAAAAACCATTTTCGGTATTTGTCACCCCTTTTTCCCCTTTTAGGAGTTGAATTCTGAAAGTGCTTGAAACACTTGTCTACTTATTTATTGACGTAGGTACTCCTGTACTATGAAGTTTCGAATAAAATAGTTTAACTAATCTTTTTTTTTCTATACAATCTTTCAACCGCTTTTTCACCCCCATTCGAGGTAGAATTTTCAAAAACCCACACATAATTGTTTCTCATTGTCAACCTGAAAATACAGTTTCAGGAATCTATCTCTAAAAATAGCGGACTTCCATACAAAAGTTTGACCCCTTTATCACTCCTTTAGGAGGCGAATTTTCAAAATTCCTTTCTAAGCGGAAGTCATTACAACTTTGTGTTTGCTAGATTTTTGCGATAACCGTTAAGTAGCTTTAAAATAAAGATAAAATAAATAAAGGTATAATTAGATTATATTTCACGTAATTGTTTGTCGCAATAATGAACGCGGGTTGCCCGTCTGTGTTGTTTTTTGTGACACGAAGCAAAAGGGGGGGGGGGGGGCGCGCGAGCGCATGTGAATCAAAAGCTTGATAAGACCCTAAAGGTGCATTGGCCCGCGCCGGACGCACTACACGCATGGCGCAACGGATTTTGGTTTACTTTGTATGAATTCATATGGAACTGCGTGCACTATCCGCACCCGCCGCACCTCACTATGACCTCCTTTATAATCGAAAAATGCGTTGTGTGCCGGTGACCTCACACAATGGCCCCTGCCGGTATCTTTATTGAAGACTTCAAGATTCAACTCACAACAAGAAAACACTTTAACAAAAAAAACTAACAAAAAAAAAACGGATATCGTGGACGCGAATCCGCTTAGTCCGTTGCATGTCGTGCGTGCGGTGCGTCCGGCGCGGACTAGTGTTTAGTCTCTGTCAACGAAAATATATACCTACCAGATTGGTCATAAACCCAAACTAGTTCAGGTTTTTGGTCAAAAATCTGGACTTATACAGGTTTATGAACAAATTTAGTTAAAATTTTGTCATTCTTCGGTTTTTGTTTAAAAACCTACATTTTTGATTAAAACCCCAATTCTATGAAAAACCTGCGGCATATAGATAAACGCCCAGACCCAGAACATTTTTTTTTTCTTGTTCCGTACTGCAATTGAACCCGCGACCACTGGCGTCTGAAGCAGACAGTGTTACCCCATCGCCAAAGAGGTCGTCAACAAATAAATCCTATTCAGATTTCCACCCGTGGATCTTGAAGATCAATAAATTAGATCATAAGCTAAAATAAGAAAAAGCAACAATCATTTAAAGCATGCAAATATCTAGAAGGTTTTCAAATATGTTATCGGTACGCGTAACATAAATTGTAGATTGTATGGGCTTGTATGGCGAGTAACAATGTAATAGTCATTGTGTATTTGTAATGGTAAAATATATGTCTTTTATTTTCCATTTCACCTTGAAAAGTACTAGTCATATATACCATGACTCGTGTTTTCGTAAGATCCTTGTTGTAATGGATGTGCACCATGAAGATAAGACGCTGACGTCAGTTTTCATCAGTTTTCTTAAAGAAGGTTTTTACAAATGAAGAGTTAATTGTAAATAAATATTTCAGACTTCGTGAGTAGTCATTGCTAGCCGTACGTCACTGAAATGGTCGTGACGCGACGGTCACGTGGGTGGACCAAAAATTTGACCATCCTGGTTAAAAACTGATGAGCAATATGACAACAGAAACAAATAATAATTTGACTGCGTCAGTGGATCTATCTGCCAAGGTTTGAATTATCTCCTGGGTTCGACTTCCAAGTTAGACAATTTGAAAAACTAACCTTTGTATTGTAACTGGGGCTAGTTTAGTCAGTTTTGGTAATTAATCGAATGTTTGATTATGTAGAACTTAGTGTCCACAAACGAGGATAGTAAATGAAATAAAATAAGATAAACAACTGTCTATTCTTTTAAGAGACTTCACAAAAAGGCGGTACAAGAGCACCTAATTCTTTTGCTCACCTTAATTTAATAATTTAATTAAAATAATGAGATCAAATTAAAATTAATATTTTATTTTCCTAATATTGTCTTAAGTTTTCGCGATTCATACTATTAAATATTTATTTTCCTTTTTAAAATAGCTCTTTTTACTGAGACGCTAAATGCAACTTAGCCTTACTTAGTAACCCAACGACCGATCACGAATGCGGTGTTCTAATTAAGTACATACGTAGGTGATGCGTAGGAGCATCGTTAATTCACTACTCAGTATGCACTTATGTGAAATGTGACATTTTGCCGAGGTTGCGAAAATGTCACCGATACTGAAATAATTTACACTTTAATTAGTAAGTGTCGATATTAATGTCGTATGAATCAGAACTTATAGTCTTTATATGAGGCCTCTTGTTATGCTCGAGATTATTGACATTCCTCATTTTTATCTGTATAACTTTATAGTTAAATTTCCAAAAAACAAACTCAAAAAAAACTTTATTTCGTACGTACATAAAAGCACTTAATATTCAAGTCATTTACAAATTGAACTGAATCTACCACCACTCCGGAAAGAAGTGGCAAGAAACTCAACAGTAATCATCTTTTCAAATCTACAATAACAGCTTACAGCCAGGGAATCCCATTTTCGATGCATCCGGATACATACATAACGTCACACCTGTATCCCTTTTGGGGTAGGCAGAACCCCAGAGGTTACAAGACCATCTGATGTCACGTTTGACAAATTCGGAGGTATTATAAAGATGGAGAGAGACTATTGTAGTGACAGGGGGTCAGCCTATCGCCCACAAGAACGCCTTTAAAACCTCTGTCCCTTAACTGACTTTTACAGTATGCCCGGGAAGAGAAGCAGCTGGCACATTATACGTTTTTCTTTCGCCCATTCGGATATCTTACAGTAGTCTTTTTCACACAACACTTGTTTTAGCATATCCTTAAATTTGACGAATAGTAAATCTATATCTATCTTCTATCTATCTATCTATACTTATAATAAATCTGTAGAGAGGTCAATTCTGTACATGAAATATTTTTTCAAAATAACTATCAGGGGGTGATTAGTGATCGATACTGATGCCAAAAATGCAATCAGTAAAATTTTTGTCTGTCTGTCTGTCTGTATGTTCCTCATAGAAACAAAAACTACTCGACGGATTTTAACGAAACTTGGTAAAATTATTCTTCATACTCCTGGGCAGGTTAAAGTATACTTATTATCACGCTACAATCAATAGGAGCAGAGCAGTGAAGGGAAATGTTGGAAAAACGGGAGAAGTTACTTCATTTTTTAAGCTTCCGTCGCGTGTGCAGCCTTAATGGTTAAAGCTACATAGAAATCATGTATGACAGAAATATTCTTCATAAAATTATATAAAAAATATCCCACAACAGTATATGTCTATATTTTATGGTTGACTCACAATAACACGTGTAAATCCCGATAGCTTAGCAGTTCGGAGCTTTCTGATTATATTTGTTTACTCTTACGTTTATAATACTGTCACTCATCCCTAATTAAAAAAAATTAACATTGTTACCTATTCAATAAAAAAAGAATCATAGAAATCGGTATAGAAACACCAAACGTATCATGAAATACGCTAATAACCCATCGCGCGTGAATACTAAAATGATATAGGGATTATTTTTGCGCAACGGTTGCCGCGCTCGACGCGGCTCGCGGCGGTAGTGTATAAAAAGGCGGGAGGCGAGCGCAAGCTTTTGCACGATTTAATATAGGTAGGTACAGAAGGAACAAGCGTTACTGTCAAATTTCCCCAACCAATTTTAACTTATTATCGAGGGCATAAAGTTCAAATTCAAGTAAAAAATTTTGACAGATTTGTAACGCTTGATGTACTGCCTTCTGTACATACAGAGATAAAATGGAAATCAAGGTTTTGTTTATTTCATGATCGTTTCTGCCTCTTGGAAGTTAGAAACCGTAGATTTCTTCGGAATAAAAAGTAACGTATGTGTTAACTACTATACCAAATTACATTAATATTGGCTTAGCCGTTTGGCAGTGAAAAGCAGCCATACATAACTATAGGTAGTATTGTATGTACACTGATAATGGCTGGATGGATGAATTTTTGCTATTCTTTCACGCAAAAACTACTTAGCTTCACCTAGAATAACAATAAGCTAAGTATACCTAATTAATGAAGATATTGCATGAATTAAGTAAAATGCCTTCACATTAAATAAAACACTTTTTAACCGGATTAATGGCGTATAATTTATATTTTACATTTTAACTCGACGTTTCGGTGTCTTTGCAGACCCCGTGGTCACGAGCGACTGTTAAAATTTAATTTAATGTAAATATACGCGAAAAATCCGATTAAAAAGTGTTTTATTTAATAGTCATACATAATAGTTATCGCGAAAACTTAAGACAAAAGGCACTTTGGCACCCGATTTGTTTATAACGCTATGTGCCTTTGTAATGTACCTAATATATAGTTACCTACCTATGTTTGTGGTAAGGAGTTATACATATTATATGGGCGAAGATTTTTCATTTTTATTTTTGTTATTAAAGATAGTTAGGACCTTGGAGAAGAAAATAACCTACTCGAAATACTAATTCAATACAGACGAAGTCGCGGGCATCATCTATGTAATATACCTACCTACCTATACTTTTTCACAAAACCTAGGTGAAACTGCGGATCACTGCTTTGTTGTAACAGTTTTTGAAGTAATTCTATCAGTAACGCTTTCACAGCTAAACTACTGAGTCGATTTTGACGAAATTTAGAATGAGGTAAGTTTTAACTTCAAGGAGGATATAACTGGGCAATGTCCGTGTAACTAACAATAAATAAATAAATAATAATAGTATTTATCCAACTCTAATAAACGGTATCCACGCGGACGAAGTCGCGGGTCACAGCTAGTTTTAAATATTTTTGGCACTTTACTATAAAAGCGAACATATTGATCCATAAACGAGTTAGTGACTTTGCGAAGTTTATAGCTGGCGAGTTTATACATTGATTGGGAATCGAACCAATTTTTCACTTATTCGACCACTACGCTTAAGAGACCGTCTACTGTTGTTTTTCATTTTAATTTGTAGGAACCGATGATTATTAAGAACATGCTATGTTTAACAGTGTGTTTAACATGGTAGTCGGGTTTACAGTCACCGTAGTAAGGATACTTGATAACCCGTATGCGATTGCTCTTTTCGAACAAATTGACATCACATCCTTTACTAGACAGAATTTCAGAAACAGAACTTCCAATCGTATGTGGTGAATCCTGACCTGAGGGTCGAGTAAATAGTTTTCTCGTGGATAGACGTTTACCACCTTAGTCTTTATGGTCACTTAGCACCAGGTGTCATGGAAGACTAACGCCATATCCTTATTTTATAAAAAAGGTTACTAGGTTTGTCAAAAGGTACTATTGACAAATCTATTGTTCTTCTTATTGTGCCACTCCAACTTTTGGCACCAGGTTGGCAGCTATTCATTACGTCTCTTGCGAGATGAAATAGTTCTGAAGCGCTAACTACTCCAGTCCATTCCCGAATCTACGATCACAACTCCGTTTTTATAACTTTCTTAAAAATAAAGGTTACTAGGGAATTCAAATTATTCATATTTTTTTTATTCGACAACATAAAAAAATATTTATTTCTCCTAAACTCTGTCGTTGTTTATAAAGGCTAGAGTGGGCGTGAACATGCCGCGCCGTCCAAGCCATGCGAATACCGATCTTTGTGTTGCCGTTAATGTTAAAGTAAAATAAAATCGAAATGGCCAACATTTTGAAGAAAACTAATCCGCGGAATAAACTGAATAACATTGATATGCAGATTTGAAACAACAATACATATTTGACCACCAATTTCTTTGTTTACTTGTGCGAGAATCGTCGTCAGTTAGTTTTTAAATTTTTGCTTGGTGGTAGGCCCTTCATATTAAATCTGCCCGCCAAACATAACACAAACGGAACATATCACCACAGGAATGATGATATGTTCCACCAATAAACTACTTTTTTTTTTAAATATTCAGCATATCTTTTTTACTTCGAGTTGCGTCATGATCACTATGATATTGTATCAAATAAATTAAAAAAAAACAAATATTACGTTTCTCGTTTTATTTCGAGAGTCTGTAGTAGAAATAGTTTGCCCGCAACATGGCAGAGTTTTGTCGATACATTAGGAATCCTGTTTGATTTGTGTAGGTTTCAACAAAACCTTTTTGCATAGTGCTACATCTTGCAATTGTTCAGAGCAGAATACACCTCTGGACATTTTCCTTTCAATAATTCAAAAGTGTTTATCGCTATCGAAAAATCTCGCCGACTTTTCACATGTATAACGATTCGTTGTTTCGTTACTTGTTTTAAGCGTAAAAACAAAACTTTTAAATACATACAAGCATAACTTCACGCCTATTTCCCTTATGGGGTAGGCAGAACACCAGAGGCTATAAAACCATCTGATGTCCCGGTTGAACACTTGGGAGGCATTATAACGATGCAGTAACGGATCAGCAAACGGTCAGCCTATCACCCACAAAAAACCCCCAATAAAACCTCTGTCCCTAAACTGACTTTTAAAATATGCCTGGGAAGAGAAGCAGCTGGCAAATTCCATGTTTTTTTTTTCACTCCCAGCTCAACATGGAAGACATGTTAAATCTTAAAATTATTTATGCGTAATTGAACACTAAGAAAAATAAATGAACGAGGACTCCCTTTGTACATAGGAGAATAAGCAATAGCACCATACACAATCTCCGCTTACCCAAGATATAGATGGTGAATCAATTTATTCTAACCGCGTAAATAACACAATCTTAGGCGAGATAATTATAAGTATTTCTCGAATATTGTGGCTAAAAATTATCCTATTTATTTATTTAGACGACCGGCTGGTGTAGCGGTAACATACATTGCCTTCTATGCCAGAGGTCCTGGGTTCAAATCCCGGCGGCGGCGGCGGATATTTGTGTGATGAACACAGATATTAGTCGTCAAGTCATGGATGTTTATATGTTTATTTAAGTTTATTCTAATAAAAGATATGTACTCGTATTTATTCAATATGTATGTTTATATATTTCTTAAGTATATCAGTTATCTAGCATCCATAACACAAGTTCTTTAAGAAACTTAATTTGGGCTAGATAATATTGTGAGAGTGTTAGAAATATTTATTTTATTTTATTATTTAATAATCGAGTCAAAGCTCATGTATAGGTATATCCGATGTCTAGTACCTATTACATAAGTCAGAGCTTACTTCAGCGCCAGATGGTGCTTTGTGAATAAATTTTCAACAATTTTTTTTTATTTCTATCGTCAGTAAATATGTCGCAATAATTTTATTACAACAATTATCAAGTGGGCTTAATGTGCCGCCTGTTGTCAACTCTACTTCTACGGCCACTTGATCTGCATAATGTTTTCCTTATCCGCAGACCAGATCTCAGTATCTTCCTTTATAATTACAAATTAATACCAGTTTTGATATTATTACATGAATGCCTGTAATTGGACCATCAAGTCTGCGGAAGGCATGTCTGGTGACGTGACGTAGTAGCAAAGAATTATGATGTGTACACAATATGGTACTGGTAAGCGTAAAAATACTTTGGAAAATAAGTTTTATTTTAAATTTTAATTATTATATTGTTTATAATCAAAATGAATATGTGATAGATAAAATCGATTTGTACATAAAGCATTACTAATAATGAAGTATGATAAGAGTGAAAACCTTGCACACGGCCTGATCGAGGATCTTGCCATCAACACACTTACTTGGTGGTCTCGATTGTGAATTTTATCTGATGGTAAGTGAAGATGACAGCATATTTTCGGTGTAAAGGCTCTTATTTGCTCCTATTCTTGCTCTTAAACACTTTTAAGTTTCTTCATAATATAATGTATGCATTAAATTTGGCATTACGCTACTGTACCCCAGAACTATTATAAGAAAAGTTAGATATTTTCGAAGCCTGTGTGATTTATTTTCAGCATTGCTTGACATCCACAATTAATGGTTACGCTTTTTCCATACAAACTTTTAAGGGGGTTCTAATAAGGTTCAATCTTCGGTGGTTAACAAATTTAAAATTACTTTATAGATAAAACCTGCAATTAAAACTAAAATCAAGTATTAAAACTTTGTGTGAAGCCTCGTATCTCCAATTGATTATACCTGATTATGCCATAGAATATAATGATGCTACGACATCGTATAATGATATTGAACTAGTATTTATTTACAAGTCACAAGTATTTGTATACTTGGTACGGGGCGTGGTTTCACTGCGAAATGTCAGTGGTATTACTACGGCTATTGTAAAAGATTATTTGCAATTAGAACGCCAAGGTGCTTTGGATATAAAATTTATATTCGATAAAAACTGTTATATCCTAAATTATAATTAAACTTTAAAGTAACTTAGTTAAATTAGATTTAACGAGAATTTATGTACATTTCGTTTTAGTGAAAGTTTATTGATAATTTTGTATTAAATGTTATTTTATTTGTGATTAAAAACTCATTTTTAAGATGTTTGTTAAGACATTTAATCTAATTTAAATTAAATAACCGAAGAGAAAATTTCACACTTATCATAAAATCGAGGTTTAAATATTTTGTTTGTAAAAGTTTATGGTTGGAAACATACAAAATAGAAGGGTCTAATCTTTGTATGCATTTAAATCAATTTGTTGAGCTTCAAATTATATATCATATTCCATACTAATAACATGCTTTAAGACCATGTAATTTTCCGGTTGTGACATTATAAACTAGATATGGCCCGTTCAACCCATGACTACTTATATGGATAAATAACAAGGGAAAATATATTTTATTGCTGTTTCTTTACCGGGAAACTCTTGCAGTCTGAAAAATTGCTGAGTTTTTATGATAATATTATGACATTTGTGTGTACCGATTCTTTGCATGAAAATACCCGTGACCCGTGTGCAAAGTTTCGCATGAACAAAAAAATGACGTTGTATATATTACATATTCTAGGTTCCCCCCTAGTTCACTACATGGTATCTCACGAAACAAGCTTCGCTTTCTTTGAGGTCATGTAGTTGGTGTGATTGTCTGGGGATTTAATATATTTTTTATAATGGTAACGCTACCGTTGATTTATTCGAGGTACAACCAAACCAACGTAAGAGTTTATTAGAGTTGTGACAAAACCAAAAGTCTTACCAAATATTAGGTCCTTACATATGAAATCGGCGTTTTGTATGGGAGGAATAAAAGTCGTTCATTTTTTAAATATATTTATTGAATCAAACCATTGCTATCTATGCACTTCTGTCATTTCATAGCTAGTTCATTTATGCTTTTTCTAAAAAAAACATTAGGACGGGAATCAATAAAATCTTTGAAGGCGGTTTGGACTGCCTCATCGTAGTTGAATTTTTTCCCATGCAAAAAGTTATCCAAATTTCTAAAAAAATGGTAGTCTGTTGGAGCAAGGTCCGGGGAGTACGGTGAATGTCTTAAACATTCCAATTGAAGCTCCTTTAATTTAGTAGTAGTCTGTTCTGCAGTATGTGGTCTTGCGTTGTCTGCTGAAGCAGCAGTGGCCTTGTACGATTGACCAGTCTCGGTTGTTTAGCGGATAGTTTATCCATCATTATTTCGAGCTGAATACGGTAGATATCTGCAGTAATCGTCTGGCCAGATTCAAGGAAAGCTCAAGGAAAGGAAGCTATAGTGCACCACACCGGCACTAGTCCACTAAACGTTGACCAATAACTTTTTTCTAGTTAATTTTCTCTTGGGGCAGAATTTGGATGGTTCACCGGGGTTCAGCCATTGCAATCTGCGCTTTCTATTATCGTAGAGAATCGAATTTTCATCCCAGGTAATGATTCGATTTAAAGTTCCTTCATTACTGTGCCGGTTCAGTAATGTAACGCAGCAGTCAACACGCGTTTGTCGGTTGTCTTCACACAATTCATGAGGTACCCACCTTTAGAGCTTTCTTATCGTCCCAATTTGTTTCAAGTGGATTAAAACAGTTTTATCACAAACACCGCAGCCTGCAGCTAACTCGAACGTAGTTTGCGATGGATCAGCTTCCGCAATAGCCTTAAATTCTTCATTGTCAACTTTGGTCTCCGGCCGTCCACGGGGATTGTTCTGCAGGTTAAAATTTCCAGGACAAAAACGTTGGAACCAAAAACGCACTGTGCTTTCTCTAGCGACACCACTGCCATACACATAATTAATTCTTCGAGCCGTTTCTGCAGCACTGATGCCACGATGGAACTCATATTCTTAAATAACGCGAAATTTTAAATTTTCCATTTTGTAAACGCAATGACGTAGAGAAAAAACCAATAGAAAAAAAAAAAAACAAAAGAAATACGGTTTTCGAGACACAAATTGATGAATAAATAGCTGTATAAATGTGACTTTGGAATTCCAAACCAAAGAGGAGATATTTGAGATTAAAGTGGCCAGTACGACAAAACACCAATTTCATATGTAAGGACCTAATATTTTGACAATTCCATTCAAGATACGTATTGCCAAGATGTAAAAAATCAACAACAGCGTCGGTTTTTAGGAGAAAAATCTTCCAAAACTAACCTTAATAACAAAGCTGTAGCAGAGACGTTTAAATGCTCATTAGAACAAATTCAAATTACACATATACGTAACACCAAAATAAATTTAAAGTGATTCCTTTATATTTGTAAATGACTGTTAATATGTAAATGACGCCTCCACGAAGCAAACGTACCACACTATTTCAGTATCGGATAAAACCTTTAGTAGTCATATAGTTTCGTGACATACAGACAAGAAACACACACAAAACAAATAATGTTTAAAAAAAACTACTATTTAGCTCTAGTTATTTATTAAATATTGCGAAAAGTTTCTATCTGTAAAGATACCGAAACAACATGGATAAAATAGGTAACATTTAATTATACGAGACAATATCCAATTAAAATCATGACGTTTTTACTTGTTGCTTGTATGATCTGTGCATTTTTACTATGACTTTTAATAATGAAAAATAAAAAAATATATAAAAATTAAGAAATGCTGTCTCTATCTCAAAATGTAAATTTACATGAAATAACTATTTTCGTAAAGCCAACACAAATACGCCGTATTCGAGAATTCTAATCTTCACACATATATTTAATGATTCAAGTGTTATGCAAATTGAATCTCCAAATACAAGATGTAACTAAGCCAGTAATACTTTGTATCGGATGCTCGTTACACCTTATTTGCAATATGTAACACAGAAACCCGACTGGCAAACACGGCAGGGCAATATTGTAAGCTTGTAAAGACCCTTTGATAATCTCTACTCTGACATTATATAGCTATAATAATAAAATTAACAGACGTTCAAATACTTTATTTACTAGTACATATTGTAATGTTATTATTAAAAGACGATTATGTCAGTTTTGTTAAGAAAGTTCTAAATTATGATATGTGAATGTGATAGAGATCCTGTTTGTGCTATAATCATTAATAAGTTATGGTGATATTGTAATGATACAGAAAACGGCGTTTTAGGCTGTAAATAAGATAGTTTGTTCGTGAGTGTCTACTTGTTGATACATTTATATTTATTGTTAACTCGAATCTAACATTACGTAATTGTAAGTGAAGTAAAGATGATGCACACAGATTTGGCTCGTCTTAAAAAGTGGCAAAAAAGTTTGGCTATTTTTAAGAAATACATTATTTACAAATATTATTAGACA
Organism: Stenoptilia bipunctidactyla; assembly: GCA_944452665.1. NCBI lineage: Eukaryota > Metazoa > Arthropoda > Insecta > Lepidoptera > Pterophoridae > Stenoptilia > Stenoptilia bipunctidactyla. The sequence goes on along the minus strand of OX101740.1, from coordinate 14,060,195 downwards.
TATACTGACACAGAGCCTTCGATCAGAAATTAAATTTCTTAAAGAAACGTAGGTATTTGTCAGAATTTTCAAGACACCATAATGGCCATTAACAAATCCTCATTAGCACTCGGGACCAATGAATTACCATGCTCTCCGAAGCACGAATTTGTTTGATTTCCTTCTATATGTAGTGATATACATAGAAGCCACTACGCCACCACGGTAACAACCACAGACATACATCTACATAGATAACGCAAATGCATGTACTTCGCGTGTCTGAACCCCGACACCCCGACCAAGCGTCAAGGTTGGTCGCCACTAGATTCAGTCCGCACGTATGCATGTCTGTTAGAAAACCGATATCACAATATCGATACCGTTCTAAATAACCGATTTGAGCGGCGGCAGCAGTGTCTTTGAATCGGTTTGTATTTCCCATCACTAAATATCAGCTGTGACGTCAAAGTAGGTGTTAAGAACTGAAAAAGCAAATCGTGACATTTGCGTTATCTATGTAGATGTATGTCTGTGGTTAAAACCAATCTAAATATTTAACAAAAAGTATGATAAATATACCGGTATTAGACTGCACTGTAAATTAAAATATTACATTAAACTGATAAAATTAACTATACGCTTGACATTTTCATTCATCTAAGGAATTTGTTTATTCTCCTATCCAAGCATAGTTTAGGCAATTTGGTCGCTTGAAAGTATTATCTGAGAATTGGAAGCTTAAATAAACGATGTAAAATGGTTGAATGCAGACCAAGATCCACTTAAAAACTTCATTTAAAAACGTTGTTAAACGTTAAGCCAAAATACTCCAGTTCATTTATCAGCTAATTTATTCAGCTAACTGAGATGGGTCCTATTTTGCATTCAGCGCAACGCTTACTTTTTACAATTTTTGAATATTTTATTTTTATTTCACTTAGGATTAATTTTGTTACTATTTTTATCCTGTTTTTTTAATAGTTCCTTATTTTATATATTTTTATATGAGATTTAACTCAATAATTTGTTATTTTTGTTTTTCAATTTATGTTGGGTTGTCAGTTGTTTGAAAAATAAATTAATGGTTTTGAGGTCGTTTTTTTAAATAAACGCATATTAGCTATATTACGTAAATATAAGTTGAAAACATTATTCGACATGTATGTTGCGGTATATTCTAAAATAGCAAATTGAATTAAAATAAAATTACAGAAACAATTTCAACTGACAACAAGGGTTGACACTGCATTATGGATCACTAACATCTCTATTTTATCACGTCATTCAGCCCGTATGATATTAACCATCGTTGTTATGTTTATTGAAAGATAGCACCTGATATATCCAAATATATAAAGTTTACCGATCTACAAAACCCAGCAGAAATATCTCAAAGCTTACTTTCAAAATTCCATAAATAAACGAGCTGAGTGTTATTTTCATTTACGTACGTGTTTGAAATAAAATATTACACATTTAAGTTTCGAACCCTATTGCTATAATTATTGCCAGATTAGATAAACACCCATACAACAATTAAGAAAATCACTTATGACAAACATTTTAAGTCAAAGTCAGAATTTACATTTAAATGAAATAATTAAAAAAAAAGAAAAGATATACAATCAATTCTCAAACGCTTTTAATCGAAACCACCGTGCATTAAATAAAGAGGTGAAAACTTAGTTTAATTAAAGCTCCAACAGAGTCTATGTAGGTACTCCGTAAATGCAGTTTGTGGCAGTGATAACAGCGTACCTTATCACAGCGGGCCGCACAATCGCACATTCACTCCAAATGTAGCGCGGCCGAAGAGTATTGATACTTTGATAAAGATTTCAAAGCTTTTTTATGTTTAATTGAAAAGATTATTATGTTATTGTTTGTTTGCATTATTTTTTATAATAGGTTGTGTTAAAAAGCTGCTGTTCATTATTTGATTTATGATACCTTATTCGATTTTTGTGACACAAAAGAAAAGATATGGAAATATGGTATAAGATGATAATACACAACTTTCATCCACATGTCATAACATAAATCCTAGGTAAATTTATTGTTAATTTTTTTAAGGTAATATTTAGCATTTGTTGTTATATCATAGTCAAACACTTTACCCAAAGTTTAAAGAAAAAGTAGCTTAGTGCGTAGTGGGTAATTATCGTTTATTAGTGAAATTACAGCTAATATTATTTATCTCATCACAAAAATTAAGGCGTGCAATTAATTATGATTATTTATATAGTGAAAATTAATTAACAAATATTTTTAAAGGACTAATGGACTTTATAAGGAATTTTTATTTGAAACTTCATTTCCCCATTATTTCTATTTGAAGAACCCTGGTAAGAGTTTAACGTTTACCTTCTCCCACTACCACTGGTTTTCAATCATCCCTTTTTTTAAGTAAAAATAAAGCTACGATTTATTTTTGTAAGTATCAACATTAGTTCTTCTTCTTAGAACCGGAGATCATGCGATGCCTGACGCCGAAGTCAAGGAGAGCGGCCGGCGACCACGCCCGAGCCGCGCGCGCACCATGCAAACTACCTTAAACCCCCCAACAATATACGAGCCTTACACAATCAGAACTAACATTAAATGTAACGGATACTTATTGCTGTACATCGTACCGATACGTTCGATTATTGGCCATTTCATATCCTGCTTCTAGTCTAATATTATGAATTTATTATCTTTAGAATTATGCATTTTTATATCATTACATTTAAAGGATTGCACATAAGTAGGCATTCTTTGAATTAATGTAGACATTTTAATTGTTACGTGGTCAACTGTTGAGGTAGGTAGGTGGCATTTTACTGGTGGAACTTAGGAATTTAAATTGCTTATAAAAGGTTGGTTATTCTTTTTAATTACTCTTTTATACTGTCGTGGAAATGATGCCTTTATATAATATTTTAATTAAAATTGCTTTATAAGTTAATGATTCATATAAATAAAATATTAGTATAGTTTTGCTTTTTATGCGATATTTTCGAAAGTTTCATCTTTAATTTACAGAGAAGTCAGCACTGTATTTTATAAGAGGAATAAATTTCTTGGTACTTTAATGGTTCGACCAACATGGAAGAATCATCTTTATGATACCCCCAAACAGAAAAGCTCGCACTGTGACCTCTAACTTTATGGCCCATTGTGCAAGCCTCCATCCAAATAAACAATTTGTTTATTTGTTATTTATTGAGATACTAAATTGCTTAATGTACTTTTAAATAATAAAAAAATATAAGGACATACCTCTTAAAGCTACACTTTTAGTTTTGTAATTTTAAATCATATGTTTATTACAATATAACGCAGTATATCTGTAAATTGAGAGTAATTATTTCAGCTTACACTTCTACAACGATCACGGTCAACAGAACCATTAATGCATAAAACTCACAGTATATTTTTGTTTTATTAAAAAAAAGTACCAAGTCATTAACAAAGAATAACTTATCATAACTGACATAATAATCGACAGAGTGAAATGAACGATTATGTACATTCAGCGACAGAATTTGCTGGAGCACATTATAAGCACCCTTTTATGTGTTTAAGATTTTGATAAAGTAAATATTAGTATGAAAAAATAACGAACATTTAATTTTTGTTACAAACTTGTAATAATAAATTGAGATCAAACTCAGCAGGGCAGGATTGAGTTAAAAAATAAATGAGTGTATTATCCAAGCTTATAAGCCGTTCAAGTAAGGCGACTAAACGATATCACAATTGGTAGTGAAATGTAACGATGTGTTATTTAGGCGAACCGCTGCTGCTCCAGCGGTATCAAAATAAATAAATCCGATGCAGTATGTACCGTTCCAAGCACCTTACTTTAAGTTTAACAAAAATGAGTTATGGAATCATAAAAGGACTTACTTAAGGCATTTAAGCCTTAAGTAATTCCTTATCATTTATTACTTTTTCAAGCTCCAAGCTCTACCCAAGAATATAACCGCAGGGAACGTATTATTTAAATTTAAAGTTCCTGCGGTTTATCTAGTGAAATTCTGATATCGTGGAGCATCAAGATAAACGGTATAAATGTGTCTTATTGAAGCGTAAAAGATATAAACATAAAAAGCTATAAAATATTGCTAGGTATAATATATGCTCCGTCGTTCACATTATATGACAGCAAAGATTTGTATAATAATGTTTAACGATATTTAAAATGTTTACTTAGTATTTAATCTTAGACATAGCGATTCCTTTATACTTCGTTCCCAACTGACACTGTAATTATCATAATAGCCAGAATAAAAACTTATTTCTCAAAGTGTTCTAACGGAGAATCAAATCGAGAACCTCTGGCCAAAGAGTACCAACTTGTACGGTTTTGCATCTTCGAGGCTTTCATCATATCTACATACGAGCGTTTGCCCGCGACTTCGTACACGCATAAACTCAAAAGTCCTATTTTCCGTTCCCGTGGGAATTCCGGGAATTCCTTCCTTAGTGTATCCCTACATCCCCTAAAAAATTTATATTCCAAATTTCAGCTCTCTACGCCCAGTAGTTACGGTTGTACGTTGTCTGTCAGTCACTCAGTAACTCAGTCAGTAACGGAACAGTTTTATATATATTGATGTATTACATGTACATCTACGTCATATACAGGGTGACTGGTAGTCACCAGTATTTTTCATATTAAAGTAATTAAAAATTTTATTAATTTTTTCTCTTATAGACAATAAAGTCACAATAATGAAATTTCAACAAACATAACTTACAAACTTCGGCTTGTGAAAAACTGTAGTTTTCGATAAAAGTTCGGAACTCCGCAAAGCGCTTCTGCTAAAAAGTGTATTGAAAAATAAAATATTATATTTTTATAATAAACAAATTGTGATTTACAAATAAAATTTAAAAAAGATTCCTAGCTAGTAATATTTGATAATTGCGGTTAGTCAGACATTCAAGGACAGGCATCAAACGGATCCTCATCAAAAAGTTGAACTTACCTTTTAAGGAAAGTTTAAAAATGTGCAGCCTTTACAGTACTTTTTAATGGTGACCAATGTCGCGTTTAAGCTCAATCTCACCTGATGGTAAGTGGGAATGTGGTCGAAGATAAGAGTACACGGGATTATGAAGGACAAGGACTAGAAATATGGCCAGAACACATCACCGCCAAATATCGCAGGAGCGGTGATATTTGGCGGCCGAATTTACAGGAAAGCTAGTCGCTAGTTAGGCGGACCCTGAAGGGATCCATCAAGCGAGGAGTGGAAGAGCTATCTCAAGTCATCCCTACTATTGTATGCTATTATTAGATTTGTACACATAACTTACTAGGACATCCGTAATCAGTTCAAACGAAGCCTGAGTAGGCGGTTATTATAAAAACAGATCACCTCCAATACGGATCTATTTGACACCATTACCTGTTTTCCGGCTAAGAAAACCTGATAATTAATTAATTAATAACATATTTATTACAATAACCGCTAAGCGGAACTCTTTTAATTTTATTCTTTAAGTTATTCGTAAGAAGAAATATTACGACTCCGCCTGTCACAAGGTTGAAGCAGAGTTTATTAACAAGTTAATAATTACTTGTTGAAAGTAGAATAACACAATAATATAGGTTAAAAATGTATATACTCGGTAATAAATATGAATGATTTAAATAAAACAACCTGTTTTATTTTCAGTATACTTAGACCGCTTATAATTGTAAGTACTACAAAACTTATTTTTTGTAAGAATATAGTTTTAGACTTATTCAGACTGACTATGTTTCGATGAAATTATTTTGGGCGACTTATTTAAACAGTTTTGAAATTCAAGTTTTATCTCAACAAATACAAAACAAAAAAAAACAATGAACTAATTTTTAATGAATCATTTACCATTTCATCTTCGCAAAAACATCATTAATATATGTACCTACCTACAACTACTTCATAAAAAGACGACCACAGATACGTGTTTACTAAAAAAACTACATGTGTAATTTAACAAACCAAAACTTTTAAATACCCCTTAAAAACATAACTACAATTAATACATACATCTGCTTACATTCGATCAACGTCTCGACTCAGTCGTCCAACATGAAACATTAAAAACAAACCAGCAATATCATATTCATCAATCAAAAAAAAAGTTTAAACAAACAATTAACACGAAAGGACTGTTAATTCTTCCATACACAAAAGTGTTGTAGCATCATTTCGTCGAATATAAAATTAAGCTATAAAATTTAACGATACGATCTCCCGAGACCGAGGCCGCTACACATAAATTATCATATTATAAATTATTTGGCACAAAAGAAAAACCGTCCCGTCCCTTACGGAAAGGCAACTTTAACTTTAAGATTCGACATTTAAGCTGTCAATATTTTGAACCTGCTCCACTCATTGTGCCCGTAATGATTATTATTTTCGACTTTAATTTCGTCGGCGCGGGCGCAACAGTCTGACCTTTTCACTCAAGTATTTCTTTTTATTTTCAATTTAGTTTATCATGGAAGTTTGATCTGGATTTCTACGAGGCTGCTACATCCGTTCGCTATTCAAAGGTCTTTGCTGACCACGCCTAATTCGGTGGAATTATGTTTAGTACTTAGTCAAGTTATGTTTAGTTGAATTATCTTTGTCTTGAGGCGAGTTTGTACAGAAACGCTCAATTACTTAATTACATATCGATTTAAGAAGCTAACTTTATACAATAAACATCGTACTATGAAATTATAAAAGTTAAGTTGAATATTTAAAATCCTCTTCTGAGCGTCTCCATATTATATCTTTAATTCACATCTTCTTCTTCTTGCGAGTCGACACAAATTCAAATTTTGTTCGTCCAAAATTTCGCCACCTCTACAGCACCATCGCTAGCCTCCATCAAGTCCTGGAGTGTGCAGCTATGTGGACATGCTGGGCAGGTGAGTAGGTGCGTCATTGTTTGCGGGGAATGCCCACATTCACACTTATCCTCTGAGCTCTCAGAGAAACCCCACTTGCAGTGATTATCTTTGCTGAGACCTACCTGGGTTCGGAGCCGGTTTAAAGTTTTCCATGTCGGCCATAAAAGATCGTGTCCAGGCGGAAGGTTCTCCAAGAGTGGAACTGAGTTGTTGAGTTCCCAAGTTTTTTCTGCCACAGTTCACAACGCACTTTAGAGACCTCGCCCTGAATTGGGGTGCTACGTATTAGGAAACTATTACGGCTCTGCAGCCTTCGGGGAACCTTGGAGTAACCATGCATTGTCGACTCGCAAGAAGAAGAAGAATTCACATCTAAAGGTATGTTACAAAAAAATTGTTTCTTTCAACCCTTTATTTGGTAAATAAAAAAAGTGAAATATAGGTGAACACAAGACAGTTGAAAATAACGTCAATCCATAATCAAGACACAAAATTAAAGTGGAGACTGCATCAGCGCTCCAACTACGTATTGGTAGATTTGATAAAAGGAACACGTTTAAAACAAATCAACATATTAGAATCATGCATTAATTATTCCAAATATTCAGATAAGTAATTGCTAATCAGGGCTAGCTACCGAAACGACTAAATTCATTCTTTTTTATATTAAATGCTTTTGCATAAAATCAAGTCAAATATAACTTCTAATATTAAACGTTACAACAAAAAGAAAGCAATTAGACCACTTAACTTGATTGACGTAGCAGGAGAAGTTTTGTGTACAGTCAGCTACAAAAACAAAACCATCTACGAAAACTAATAATTATTGTCAATACTTACATAAATGATGCGCGGCTGATATTGGTGGTAGGATGCCCAGCACATAGAGGTTAGAATGGCTAGGGAACACAAATACCTTTACTAATGTTTCTTTTCAAAAAACCTTCATTTGACCTTATTGTCACTTACTTGTAAATATGTTTGTAATTTTAACGTATTACCAGTGCCAGCTGCTTCCCTTCATACTGTAAAAGTCAATTAAGGGACCGAGGTTTAAAAACAGTTTTTTTTATAGGCGATAGGCTGACCCCCTGTCAGTGCAATAGTCTCTCTCCGCCATTAAAATCCTCCAAATCACAATATCAGATGGTTTTATAACCTCTGGTGTTCTACCTACCCCATAAGGGATACAGGCGTAAAATTACATATGTGTGTATATTATTAACTACATGCACCATAAATCTAAAAAAATTAGACATAGTGTAAGTCTAATTAAAGTCAGGATGCTCTAATAAACGATCTTGAAATAATTGGTATCCCGGAGGAAACTAACGAAAATCTAATGCATGTGTTAGGCCTACTGACAACGAAGCTTGGTGCAAAGCTCGAAGAAACGGACGTCGTAGAGGTATACCGTGCCGGACCACGCCGAGCCGTCGCCGTGTCACCAGCGGGGCCCACCCTGCGTCCGCGCCCCATTGTTCTGCGTGTTACACGCCGAGCTGTTAAACAAAGCCTTATTAAAGCAGCACGCGAGCGAAAGCCTATTTCTTCTAAGGATCTATGTACCTCAGGCAGATCTAGTACTGTTTATGTCAATGAACGTCTTACTAAAATAAATAGATCAATACTCCAGAGGGTACAAAGTGAAAAAAAAAATCATGGCTGGAAGTACGTCTACGTCAGGAACGGGGCCGTGCTAGCTCGCAGGGCTGATGGCGATATAGAGCATCGATTTCGCACAGAAGAAGACGTCAGGAAGGCTTTCGAAAATAAAAATCAGGGCTAATGAAAGCATTATTTTATACCTAAAGTATTATTTAGTTAGTAGAAACTGTAGACTCAATTTAATTTTAAATTTATTTTGTGCGGAGTTACATATTACAATTAACTTAATATTTTATAGGCTATTTTTTTTATTAACTCTATCTTGTATTGATTTGATACGTTTTCTGTTTTTGTTTTTTATGATATCTATGTTAATTTCTACGATCAGTACCTTGTTCGCGAGTTTTTCTTTTCATAGTTTTTCGAGTTGTGCACACCTCATGGTATTTTTGAACGCGTATACAATTTTTAGTTATATTTTTGTTTTTAAGCCATGCCTAGAAATAAAAAAAATAACTTAAGCTTGGGACTACTGAACGTGAGATCACTGAACACTGGATGGGACGACCTTGTGGCCACTATGCTAAGATTAACGCCCGATATACTGGCCATCAATGAAACCTTTTTAAGAGAAGGCGAAGAAAAGTATGCTCTTACTCTACCAGGATTCAATTTCAGACACATTCCGAGAAAATCTTCAAATAGAGGAGGCGGCGTAGCATTCTTTATTAGAAAGGGCTTAAGGGTACGCCCTCGCCCCCACCCTGCTTCATCTCTCGAACAGATGTGGGTAGAGTTGACTTTACCTGGCAAAGTGCGTGTCGCCGTAGGCACTGCATACCGGCCTGAGTCAGGACTCACAGTCGGAGACGCGATTGACTCTTTGAGTTTGTCAATCAGTAGCTTTGGAGATTGCACGCACTTGTTTCTTTTGACAGACTTTAACGTGGACTTGCTTAAACCACAGACAAGTACGGCTGTGCAGGTAGTGAATTTCCTCAATCAGCACAGTCTATATCAGCTAGTAAAGGAACCAACCAGGATACACAAAAATTCATCTACCCTGTTAGACTTAGTTATTACTGACTCACCAGATTTAAACCGCAAAGTCATTGTAGAGCATAACTCCTGTCTAAGCGACCACGGTTTCGTTCTCACAGAGTTCAGCATATCTAAGCCAAAGCCCCTACCTCGTCACATTGTTGGAAGATGCCTCGATGGAATAAATATAGACACTTTTTTAAAAGATCTACGCTTCCTGCCATGGGAAGTTATATATAACTGCACAAATGTTAACGACATGTTGTCTTATTTCAATTGTTTCATTCTATGTTTATTTGATGCACATGCACCAACTAAGCGACGAAAGGTAAAAGAAAGGTCTATGCCGTGGCTTACTGAAAACATTAGATTCTTGATAAAAATTCGAAATAAGGCACAGTCTAAGTATTTAAATAAACCAGCATCCACAGAAAATGATAAAAGAAAAGATTACTACAAATCTTTACGAAATTATACCACCTTAGCGATTCATAATGAAAAAAAAGCTTATTTTAATTACTTTGTAAATAATAATCTAAATAACCCCCAAAAAATGTGGACGTCCTTAAAACAGTCTCACGCTATTGGACAGACTATACAGACTGAAATACCTCAGCATCTATGTGACCCAGACAAAATCAATGATTCTTTTTTGCAAACGCCGGGGACAGATATTATTGATAGAAACACGCTCGATTATTTCCTGCGTAATAAGTATGGTGAATCTTCGTTCAGTGTAAAAGCGATCACTGAATCTGAGGTATTTAAAATATTAAAAAGTATTAAATCAAATGCTATTGGTCACGACTGTGTGTCTATAAAGATGTTACTGCTTACTTTAGAGGTCACTCTGCCTATAATCACTTTTATTGTGAACCAGTCCATTGAAACGAAAGTTTTTCCGGATGTCTGGAAAATCGGCCGAATCAAACCACTGCCTAAGAGCTCATCTGTGACAGACTATAAGGATCTTAGAGGAATAAGTATTCTACCTACATTTTCAAAGGTGATTGAGAGAGCTGTCTGTACTCAATTAACAAATTATTTAGAGACAGAAAATATTCTTCCTCAGATCCAGTCTGGCTTTCGTACAGGCCATGGTACTGACACGGCCCTTGCTCATGTCACCGACGAACTTCTCAACGCTTCTGATGCTGAAATGGGCAGTATTTTGGTCTTATTAGACTACTCTCGTGCATTCGATTGCTTGAACATTGAACTTTTACTAGCAAAGCTTAGTTTTTATGGTGTGATCGATGACTCTATTTTGTGGTTTGAGTCGTTTTTGAGAGGACGAAACCAATATGTAGAAATTGAGAATGAACGGGGTGAAACTCAGCAAAGCCAAATCAAAAGTTTATTACGAGGCTGCCCCCAGGGCTCAATTCTCTCACCAATTCTTTTTGTTTTGTTTACAGCCGATCTAGTTCATACACTACAACAAAAGGGCCATAGTTCAGTACATCTCTATGCAGATGATACTCAGCTATTTTCTTCTTTTATGCCCAACAACACTAGGGAGGCTGTTGTCAAACTTAATGAGGACCTTTGCACGGTATTTGAATGGTCACAAAAAAACTGTTTGGTATTGAATCCCTCAAAAACTAAATTTATGATAATTGGCACCAAACACCAAATTGATCAAATTGCTTCGCATAATCCAATCTTACTCTTAAACAATGAGCGCATTGAGCGAGTAAAGATAGCGAAAAATCTAGGATTACTAATGGACGCACACCTCCGGTTTGAAGAACACATAAATCTTAAGGCTCGGACCGCGTTCTACAGACTTAGAGTTTTGTATGGCATAAGGAATTATTTAAGTGAAAAAGTAAGAGTAACTATAACAGAAAGCCTTATATTATCTCTATTTAACTATGCGGACGTAGTATATGGACCTAGAATCTACGCAAAAACGGAACGAGTAATACAAAGAGTACAGAATGCGTGTTGCCGTTTCTGTTTCACAGTCCCGAAGCGAGCACACATAACTCCCTTTCTAAACAAACATGGTATTTTAAAAATGCGGGCGAGGCGGGACTTGCATCTTGCGAGTATGGTTCACAGAGTGGTCACCAAACATAAACCGAAATATCTATTTGATAAGTTTAGGTGGAAGCCCACTACATACGAAGACAAAGCTCGTACATTCCACAAAAATAAAATGTCGTTACCTTACAGCAAGTACTCAAGAGAGAGCTTTAGAGGCAGCTTCCGATATCGAGCGGCAAAAATTTGGAATAATCTGCCCCCTCCACTCCGTATAGGTATGTCCCAAGTCACCTTTAAATTAAAACTTAAGAAATTCTATTTCCAAAATCAACTGGATAATAAATAATGTTAATATCCGGGTGTGCATAATAATTAAAACTTAATCTCAATAAAATTTTAGCTACATATTTATTTTGATTAGACAACTTGTTTTTAATTTATGATTTGAACGTAACTTAAGAAATGAAATTTGAAAGAAAGTAAATAGGTATATGTCTCATATTTTATAAATTACAATATTCTGCTTGTATAATGCATTATTTTAGTTTAAATGTTTTCATTTAATATGTATAAATAGGGTGTGTTGTTGCTGTATATGTATATATATTTTTAAATGGTTGCCCACTTATTTGTTTTTGATTATTTCGGCACTAAGGAAAGGGTATTTTGAAAATCAGCGTTGTCTATCTCAGACAACACAATGCTGAAATTACCCCTTTGGCACATTTTTGTATACTTTTTTTTTTTTGTTATAACTTTTATATTCCTTTTTTGTATTCTTTTATGTGTTAACGATTTGTGTCAATAAACGAATTTATTATTATTATTATTTATACCTAAAGCTACACGCCTTTCGGCGGAAAGACCCGACAATTTGACCAGTCGGTCGGGGTTCAGGGCAAGAGGGACAGAAACCGGCGAACTATTCGGGCAGTATCTAGCAAAACCGCTTTTTGCATGCGTGCTGGAAGCGAACCGCCACCGAAATTATTATTAAGGTATAGAAAATGCTTATAAAACTAAACATACTACCAAATATATCTAATCTTGGTGAACACTGCTTTTATTTCCACTTTTTTATCAATTACTAGCTCAGCTAGGACTTATTCCATGGTCTTACTTTTAAGCAGTAAAATACTCCATAATACTCCACGGAACAACACAAGCCAATTAAACCTTGAATGTATCAATTCACGTAATTTTTTTATTATGATTAACATTCAAAAGTTTGCGAAGTTTAGATTGCCAGCAAATAAAAAAAAAATTAATGCATTTTCTCTCAGAGCTCCTTATTCAACGAACTGTGATCAATCGCCATAACTTCGATAATCTGAGTAACTGTTGTTAGCACCTGATATCTGTTGATGCCGACTGTACAACTGTAATTTATGTTATAAAACAAAACAAAACCATCGGAATCTGTGTTAGTGTTATCTTTATCCGGTATTAACTACTGGTTTTGTGTGCGTAATATCAGTGAGTGACGTTTGTTAATTGAAAGAGATTTTCTCGGACAATTATTTGTTATGCGAGTTCATTAAGAAATGGTTCTAAACGGTATTTTCATTTTGAGATTGGTTTCGTTCTTTATGAATTAATTGGCTTCCGTTGTGGAATAGATAAGTGTTCCCTTAAGCATGAATTAGATAGATTTTGATTGAAAATCAGGCCAGATTGGGAAATAAACATTTCTCAACTAGCCTTAAATTGGGTGTTTATGTGTTAACAAAACTAATGATAAAACTTTAAATTAATTCAAAACACACATTTTTGAAGTTACCTTCCTTCATTTTAATAACCCTTATTATTTATGCGTGACCTCACAAGTTCACTTGACAAATGTACTGACGACAAAACAGACAATTACGCAATTATTTAGCAATCACAAACTTAAGAACTTTCGCCATAAAAAGGAGACAAAAATTAAAACTGTCACATCGTCACATAACATGGAAGGTATTTTCTATAAATGCCTATATTTTATATTTAGCCTTCGTTCGAACTATAATTTGCTGCTTTGCTCTTCCATAAGGGGATCGGAAACTGGTGACAAATTAAAGATATGATGGCTATAAGTATGGCTTACATATAACAAACGAGGCAAGAATAGCAGTTAACAAAGTAAAAAACAATTATTAGCGTAAATATAATTGAAAAACCTTACTATATAACCTTGTCATAAACTAAAGGGGCTGGTTAATGTCGAAGGAACCTACAAATAATTATCAGATTAACTTTTGTATGCACAAAACGGAAAAATCTCTGCATTTTTGTATTGGTATTTTAAAATAAAAAAAACTAATATACTTAGTTAATAAATAATAATAAATAAAATCCCCAGACAATCACACCACTATGAACTACATCATGAACTAGGGGGGAACCTAGAATATAAATACATAAATAGATAAATACCCAGACACGGAATTTGTTTTTCTTTGTTCCATGCGGGATTCGAACCCACAACCACTGACGTGTGAGGCAGACAGGTTTACCCCATCACCACAGTGGTCGTCAAGTTACATAAGATATCAAACTAAAAAAGTTAGTAAGTTAGTTACGTTGGCTCGTTCACCATACAAAGTTCATGTAAACAGTACATAGGAAACAAATAAAAACAAGCGAAAATCCATTTACTACCAATACTTCCTAGCTGTTTCACTTTACCTTTGATTTATTTAGCTGCATGAAAAACTCGATTCGTCCTGATTTAACAAGCTGCTTCTGACTCTACACTCCAATCAGATCAGAGCCGTTTAGAATCGTTCTTTGCCTAAATTGGATCGGCTGGGGCTCAAACACAGGAACGCTCACGCCGCAACCAAATATACGATCAATGCTCCACGGAAGCCATCAAATATGAAAATAAAAATGTTTTCTGAAGAGCCAGTTCTTTCAAGACCTGAGTGCTGTCAACTTCGACGATCCATCTGCTCCTACTATAAGGTGAGATGGAGATTTAATAAAAAAGTGTACCTTTTTGAAGAAGAAGTAGCAAATAATATTTTATAAATACTAAAAATATTAATTATCAAAATAATATGCAAGTTTTAATTAACTTTCAAATGTCCTTATTTGTGATACGCAACCACAAGAAAACTTAAAGTTTAACTGCTCTTTCAAGAGTTAAGAAATAGTTCAATATTTTAATAGCTGTTAATAATAAATATTTGTAATTGCAATCAAAAGTAGGTTATTTTTGTTTTATATAATTAGTAAGTTAAATATAGGTTTTTACGTTAATGAGGATTAATTCCTCCCGAAATGTCATAATCAAGTTATTGCTTCATGAATATAGGCCTCTCTTCTGAACTTGTTAAAAAATAACCTGAATTTCAACCTTTCACCATGTTTTTTGTCGATAAAAAACACCAGAAACACAGCAAAAAGTGCATAATTATCTTTCACAAACAAAAAAAAACGATCAATCACAATTTGAACTCGTTACCTTTAACCTTTTGTTACTTAAAAGTCACTTGATCAAGTGCTTACGAGGGTATTCGCAAAATAATTAAAAGTGTACGTTATTGAACTTAAATTTAACTGCTTCTGTATTACGCATGGTTTTTCTTAATAAGGCTTTTAAAATTTATGTTTAACTACCATGTAAAATTATGTACCGTCCGTCAGTATACTAATTGGACGTTAACGGCTGAAGTTAAGAAAAATATAATTAAAATTCAATTTTAACCATCCAATTTAAATACTCATCCATGCCAATATTGATTACGGAGAATTTAAGATTCGTAAGTTGTTTTTTTGCGGGAATTAAGTATGATGTTTATTGTAATTGTTTAACGCCACCCGGTTGTTGTTTAAGCAAGAAACACTTTAAAATAAATTCATCTGATGTTTTGAAAAAAGCCTAAAAATATGGAAGAAATACATACATACATATATACATAACGTCACGCCTGTATCCCCAATGGGGTAGGCAGAACACCAGAGGTTACAAGACCATCTGATGTCACGTTTGACAAATTTGGAGGTATTATAAAGATGGAGAGAGACTATTGTAGTGACAGGGGGTCAGCCTATCGCCCACCAAAACGCCTTTTAAACCTCTGTCCCTTAACTGACTTTTACAGTATGCCCGGGAAGAGAAGCAGCTGGCACATTCTACGTTTTTCTTTCGCTCCCAGTCCAGCATGGTAGAAATAAAACATCTTAAATTAGAAAAATGCCCTACTATGCTGAAAGTGAATGTGGTTATAAGTACATACATACATACATAACGTCACGCCTTTATCCCTTATGGGGTAGGCAGAACACCAGAGGTTACAAGACCATCTGATGTCACGTTTGACAAATTTGGAGGTATAATAAAGATGGAGAGAGACTATTGTAGTGACAGGGGGTCAGCCTATCGCCCACCAAAACGCCTTTTAAACCTCTGTCTCTTAACTGACTTTTACAGTATGCCCGGGAATAGAAGCAACTGGCACATTCTACGTTTTTCTTTCGCTCCCAGTCCAGCATGGAAGAAATAAAACATCTTAAATTAGAAAAACGCCCTACTATGCTGAAAGTGAATGTGGTTATAAGTACATACATACCTACATACATAACGGCACGCCTTTATCCCTTATGGGGTAGGCAGAGCACCAGAGGTTACAAGATCATCTGATGTCACGTTTGACAAATTGGAGGTATTATAAAGATGGAGAGAGACTATTGTAGTGACAGGGGGTCAGCCTATCGCCCACAAAAACGCCTTTAAAACCCTTTGGTTATAAGTAAATAACTTTATTATATCCACCCATCATATCTACAGATATTATCTGTTCATACTTTATCGTCACTTAACATCAGGTGAGATATAGGACATACGCGAGTTAAGTTGCTTATTTAAAAAAACATCCTACTAATATCATAAATGCGAAAGTACGTATGTATGGATGTTTTTTTTCTCTTTCACGCATTAACTACCAAATAGACTTTTATGAAAGTTTGCTTACTTAATTACTTACTTAAGTTCTTTAATAGCTGTATAAAGATTCAGTTTATACATCAGAATCACAACACTATAATTTTGGAAGATACATACATACATAACTTCACGCCTGTATCCCTTATGGGGTAGGCAGAACACCAGAGGCTGTAAAACCATCTGATGTCACGTTTGACTAATTTGGAGGTATCATTATGATGGAGAAAGACTATTGCAGTGCCAGGAGGTCAGCTTATCACCCGCAAAAACGATTTTGGAAACTATTGGAAGATATTGTGTAATTAAAAAAAATACAGAATTTTTCAAGCACTAGCGATTTGGCAAAAACGAAATTGTAGATATGACGATGCGATAAAATATATTTCAATTAGATCTGACCCTTTTTATGCCAAATCTGTCTTTTTTTGAGGTCTTGACATAAGCTCGTAGCACTTATCAGAGTTAATAAATTCATGTAATTTTAAACAATAAAATAATGTTTTATTATGAAAGTGCAAGTTTCTTAGCATGGATCGACGTTTTTTTTTTAGAAAGAAACATCGATCATTGTGAAGTCTGTACGTAGAATACTTAGTAGGGTATGATTCACTATAAGATAAAAGATAAATTATACAGGGTGACTAGTGAAAAATTTTAGATACTGATCGAAAGCACGCTGTAGTCAATTCTGGTCATAATTATGTAATAAAAGTAGGTGCTTAATTTTTCACCACAATTACCTAAAAATAAATTCAATTTTGTATTGCACGTGACTTGGCACGCGGGTTGCTTCCAACGCTAGTGTAACCATACGTTGCGAAATAAACTCTTTAACTTTTGGTTAAGTTTTCTCAGTAAATAATGAATATTTAATTTTTATTATGTTTTTTCTCTTCGTGTATGATCTCAAACTATCACGTCCTCGAATTTCAAAATTCACCCACCAGTCACCATGTATAAGATATGGACATAGGACATTCCAAGTCCAGATCCACACGCAGGTAAAGTTACGAAAAGCAGCTAGTATTATAGACAAGTAAAAATATTTAGACTCAGGGGTCCATGAATGAAGTAGTACTTTATTTACAAATAAGGCGTTAGTTTCGCCACACAAATAGCACAACCCCATGTATTTCCATGGCTGTTGTAAAAGCCTTACAAGGGAGTTTACAACTGCAGCATAATATGTGGTGCATGCATCCTGCTGAGTAAGTGCCAAACGACCACTCTGCGATCTCCAACCCACTTGCCAAATTTGGTGATTTTATACATACTAACGCATGCTTCGCATGGTCTTACCCTCGTAAATTTTAATCCCTAAAAAATCTAGATAAAGTTAAAGGCTTATCTTTCAAAAGGCAATATAAGATAAAATATAGAATAAGAATTTTGTTGAACAAAACATAAAATAGTTTCAAAGATAAAACAAACAGACTATACTACTTTATTATTTTAGTAAAGATTAAGGTTTCACTCAGTTTTACCGGCAGAGACGTGCTCAGAAGTAAATATATTTTCAAGTGATGTAACAATCAAACTCTGTCCCATAAAGAAAAAATAAATTTGAGAAAGAAATAAAAATTACACGTTCCGTTTATTTCCTTACCAAATATCAACAAAGACGTATTTAAAAGTAAAATTTAAAATGTATCAGAGCAGCAATCTAATTCAAATAAAGAAGAAGCGATATATGACAAACAAAATTATGTTTAATGTTCGAAAAGTACATACATACATACATAACCTCAAGCCTGTCTCCCTTTAGGGTAGGCAGAGACAAGGGAACACCAATTGCCACGATCTAGACATAACTATAATACAGACAAAAAAAGAAAAGTTCACATTTACGATGTTGCTTTCAGAATATTCCTCACCCTTGAATGCTCCGTAGAATAGACATCAACGCAGCACAACTCGCGAATCTTAAAAAGGGGCTTCTATTTATGCCACTTTTTGAAACTCAGTGGTGTTTTCTATAAGCCTACAAAATATATTACATGACAGAAGTTTTTCTTTGATTTTGAATTTAATCTCGTTTAATAGCATCACACCGTGTTTATGCGTGACATAGCGAAACATCAACCTGAAAAAAAAACTATTAAATCTTATAAAACTCCGTTCAGACGTAATTTTGTAGAATGCAAAATTTATTTTATCATCAATAAACATAAAAGAATATACTCGTAACCGTGACATAATGTATCGGTAAACTTAATGTTAACTTTAGAAAAAGATAATATTAGGAAACATAAATTTATAAATTTAAGCAACGTCGTGTTTAACAAGATCATCTGGAAGTATATAAAGTAATAAGTTACTTAAATCGCAGTACAAAATAACCTCAATGCAACGTCTCAAATTTTCTATTACTAATACAAAATCAAACAAACATTTCTTCTCCAAAATGCTAGTGTTCGTATATCATTAATTGACCCCTATGATTAATGACCGTAAACCTAATCACATTGTTTGTTTATAAAGGCTCTATAATAATGAATAATGATAGTTTTATTACATTATTTAATAAATCAAACAAAAGATTGATACACGTGCCGAATGGACCAACGAGAGAGTAACTATAAAATAGCTTTAATTAAACAAGTACTGATGGAATTCGAGCGAAAGTGAAACTGTATTAGTCTACTTTGACGTAATAGAATATATTATAACAAAAAAATGTTTTAATTTAACACATAGATACTTTGAAGAATTTAAATCACTAGTCTTCTTGCATAATATTTGATTTGCATTTTGTATAGCGAAGTCATACTCGTTAAAAAAAGGCGGGAAAACCTATAAAGCCCAGCGCAGGTCAACACAACCTGACGGGGCGGCGTCGCAGCAGCGACTGAATGCCACGTTTATCGTTCACGCGCATCGGTCCCGTTAGACAGGGAGAGTGGAACGGAGGCTCATGAGTGAGGGAGACGGCACGATGCGCCCGCGCCCCGTTCCGAGCCATCCGGAAGCCTCTCTGAAACTGGACCGTTTTCTTTTCTTGTTATTATTGAGAGGTCTCAAGTCTGTTGTTGTAGGCCGGCGCTGATAACGCGAAGCCACGCCGGGCAGCGCACGCGCATAGAGCTCGCGCTTTTCGCACACCCCCCGATATGGAATGGATATTTTGAGGACAAGTGTTAATAAAAAACAAAGTGCTATTAAAAACTTTTTTTAACTCTTAAATATTTTTTTTCATAATAATAAAAGTGATTTAAACCGAACGTGCCTTGTGAAGATTTTTGTGTAGAACTTAAGTTTAGTTTTGTTGAACGATTTCTCTGATTTTACTGATTGTGAAAATTATCTTCGAAACTGAAGCGGCTTAGGAAATTCAGAATTTGGCTTTCCTCTGTTTAAAAAGGTAGGTGCAGAAAAAAATAGCTTTACGTTTATATTTACGACCGTAGTTTTATTGACTACGTATTTAATTATTTTTAATTAAAAAAATCGTATTATATAGGATAAAGAATACATTTGTTATACGAATGTCTACGTTGAAATCGTAGCAAAAATTTATTAAATATATATTTTTTTACTTTATGTAGTGAAAATAAAAAATCTGGCTGAAAGTTTAGTAACTATAAAAATCAAAACCACCTTTTTAAAAATATTACTAAATTTAAATCATCGAATATTGTAGATACTTAAGCTTTGTACTTTTAAAATTTTAATTAGTTTTCGTTTAAGGATCTATAGATTTAAGTAATAGGTACTATAACTTATAACTTTCATGTGCCACCCATTTTTGAAAACAAAACAAAATTTAATAAAGAAAACATGGTTCCCAGTTACTCAAATATTCTAAATTTAAAAATAATCTTTGCGAGTTTGTTTCAAAAGTACAGTCGAGTACAAATACCATAAAGCAAAAAAAAAAAAAACTTTCGATTTCACAAGACATTTTCGCTTATTATCTGTAGCGAGGTAAAAAAAACTATCGGCCTAGTAAACCAGGGGCGCGTAGAGAAAAGTGTCGCACGCGCCGCGCGCCGGTCCGCGAGCCGACGGCAACTTGCGAAAGCTACTACGAATTATATAGATAATAAAAATAAATATAAAGCTTTATGATATAGAATCTTTTTGTGGTAGATCTTTTTTATGGGTTGATATTAAAGAGAATTGTGAAAATTCTTTTTTTATTGATAAGACTTGATAGAGTTGAGCTTTTAGCTTCAAGTAGAGCAAGTTTAATTTTACTGCTAAGTTTAATGTTGAATTTTGAATTCAATGGCATTAAAAACTAAGTTATTGGAAATTTAAGTTTTTTACGTACAAGTTACTTTACTACAGGAAATATTTAAAAACATAGAAAAAATCTTAATTCTAGTTCTATTAATTCAAAATCATTTAATTAACTTTATAAAAAGTTCATAAAAATATATGTCGCATCTCATTATTGAAATCTATTTATTAAGAAATTAATAAAAATTGATGTTAAGTAAAAAATCAATTAAAATATTTAATAGTGTTTAAGGAAATTTGTCAAAAACTAAAATTGAAAAGTTAAAGAAAAAGAATTATTACAGTTTAAGTAAGAAACTAAAATATTATATTTCTGAATGTTTTATTATATTTTGTCCGAAAAAGCTACTTTTTGCGCCTTAAATAAAATCGACAGTTTTATCAGCAATGGGATATATTTTTATCTATCTACAAAAATACGATTTATTAATTATATATCGTTACAATGGATATGGTAGAAACTGCAAGCAATTATTTTTTATTTTACAATTTTATTATTAGTGAACGTCGAATGAGGGCGTTAGATAATAGTAGGTATAAAAATAATGTGGTGAAATTATCAGAAATAATTTGATTACACAAACTGTATTAAATCTTTACTCCGTGGCTTATATAACTATATATTATTGGACAAAGTTTTTCCAAATAACCTGAAATACAGAAATAAATTTAAAAAACGCATCGTTTGAGATAACACAAATTTTCGGCGTAATTCACGAAATTTAACCGATCGACATTTACTCAGCAGCTGGCCATAAAACCGAGATCACTGTATCGGCTTCTTATATAAACTTTTTAAATTAAAACAACCCACTACCTTATCTCTGTCTTTACATCATTCGAAGGAACGTATAAAACCTTGGGGATTTCGCAAAACTGGACTGTCGGTGATAATACAATTATCTCAGCTAATTACAATAAATCGTGCTTTATTTTGTAATATATTTAACTTTTTATTTGCTTTGTGTCCGTACACATATGCGTTACTCATGGTTTTTAACTGCATTTTTTGTTTTAAGGATATATTCTGTCTTTGGTTTTTTATGTTTCTTGCAAAATTGTTACAATTATCTTGTATTCTCGGAATAATATAGTATTCTTTACATAGTAAAAATATGCGTATTTGTACTGTGGAAAGGTGCGTCTTCGTTATAGGTTGAGCGTTTTTCTCTAAGTGCCTTAAAATTAAACCTTTCAATTATGTACGTTTGTATCGGCACTTTTTAATCTTTTTCAAAGCTACTTTCTTCCAAACAATAAAAGTCCAAGGTATATTTTCTGGTACATTTCAAAGAGCAAATTTTACTATCAATCTATCAATGCTCTCAATTCAAAATAAAAACACCTGTGCAAAGCGCTGCATCATGCTACAGACTAAAAAAACTGTTTCCACTTTCACCGTTTGTAACCAGCCTTAGCATTGTTATCAAACTGTTAAGAAGCCTCTATTAAATCTATTTAACTTCGAACACGAACATTCGTTTTGAAAATTATAATTTGGAACATAGTATATATTTTTTTATGTCTGTCATTGCATATTATAACGAATTAGTATGGCCAGTTTTTATTCTGTATTTTTAACTAATATGTTTAAAAAGGAATTTAGGCGTCCTCGAGCCTTATTAAGGAAATAATTATAAAATAAAATAAAAATAAATAATAAATAAAATCCCCAGACAATCACACCAACTACATGGCCCCAAAGTAAGCATAGCTATGGGATACCATATAGCGAACTAGGGGGGAACCTAGAATATAAATACATAAATAGATAAACACCCAGACACGGAACATTTTTTTTTTCTGGTCCCGTGCGGGGATCGAACCCGCAACCACTGGCGTCTGAGGCAGATAGGTTTACCCCAACGCCATAGTGGTCGTTAAAAATTAAACTGCAAACTTGATCTAGACAAATAACAGGGCTAGCCAACTACGCAGATAAACGTTTAGTCGAAGTCTTGTAAAATAGAGAACATACCGATTTGCTTATACCAACCAAAGAATATTAAACAACAATTGGCTTTTCCGAGAACGAAAATATTATGTTTTCTTTAGTTTTAAGACCTAATGCCCGTACTATTAAAGCACTCCCAATTAAAGGGGGGTACCGCTACCGCTAAATACATTTAATTCGCCAACTTAAGATTGGCCCTCTATTAAAGAGCTTTTTATTAATACGCACTCAATTTACCTACATACAAGTTAAATTACATAACTGAATTTTCAGTCTACTACTGACATATATCAGTGATGTCATTAAAAATGTAGTACCAACCATAAATCTTTTTTTACTCATTCAGACCTCAATCCCACACTTGCAAGTAAAAAAGATATACAGGACAAGATTGATTGCACAATCCGAACTAGCCTCATTTATGAAGTCTAACTGTAACAGGACTTTATTACACCTTATTATCTACCATATCAACAATCCATAACTAGAGATCTCATAAGTTAATAGAATGTAAGTTTAATCCAATATCTTACATACTACACACCATAAAGAATAATCTTTATTACTAATCGATATACAATAAATAATAATTATAAACCATAAAAATAAGCGAAGCGTTTTTGCTAACTATGGAAGAAAGATTTCATGTCGTAAAATGTTTGGTATATGTATAGTAAGTTGTTTTTTTTTATGATAGAATTTCCTTATGTTTTCCATGCTGGACTGGGAGCGAAAGAATAACGTATAATGTGCCAGCTGCTTCTCTTCCCGGGCATACTGTAAAAGTCAGTTAAGGGACAGAGGTTTTAAAGGCGTTTTTGTGGGCAATAGGCTGACCCCCTGTCACTACAATAGTCTCTCTACATCTTTATAGTACCTCCAAATTTGACAAACGTGACATCAGGTGGTCTTGTAACCTCTGGTGTTCTGCCTACCCCATAAGGGATACAGGCGTGACGTTATGTTAGATATAATTTCCTTATGCAAGTGCTAGTGATGATTTTGTTCAATATATTTTTTAATAAACCATAATTTGACATAACTTTTGATGATGAATGGCATCAACGACCAGATATCATCACTCTGAGATGGATTCCTATGTGCTGTGATTCGTGACAGGATCTGGTTGTAATAGAAATTCATGATTTTTTTATTTTTTGACCTCTTTTTTATTATTTAGGTATAATAAATACTGTGATCGCTTCTGAATGCGTTTTTGATCCGTAAACAGTATATAAAAACATATATTTTTTGTTATAAATTGATGGTTATCGACTATTACTGATGATTTTCAAAAATGTTACCTACATAAGATAATTATCTTAACTCAACTCGTTTTCAGCCTGTTTTTATTTATATCCTACGTCTATTTATATAGGTTATTACCTAAATTAAATAAGTTACAATGTTTATTTAAACAAAAATTAGAAACTACACCTATCTGTACACATACTAACAAAAAGTAATTTTTGTACTATTTATAATTTATATTTTTGCTAAATTTTCTGGCTATACCTAGTGTTTCATTTGCACTTCAAAAAAGTTCCATTCCATTAGATTAACATTTTGACAACGACCTCGAAATTTTAATCCAAACATGAAACTGCAGCATGATTATAATATAAGCACATAAACTCAGTCTCTAGGAGAACGCAGTAATAGAATTCGTCTGTTGCAGCAGACATATGAATCACGCTGCAGACAACAAGCAAATTTGGTCCACCGCACCAGGGGTATATGCAAAAACCTTAAAACACCAGCAGACAAAACTCAACCTTAAAAACATCTCAAACCCAGAAAAAATCACTCAAAATCAAACTTCAACCAGCAAACTGAACTTCTAAATGTTTTCGCAAACCAGACGTAGATATAGGATGCTGATAAAAATTCAAGGAAATTTGAAATAATTCTGCATTCAAGTACATCACTCTAGATGAAATTCAGATTTAAAAAAATGCACAGACGTCGGCCATATAGATTGGGGCGCATAATTTTTAGATTCATTTTCATAATGTGCAGTCTAGTAGCTGAGGTTATTCTGTGTACGAATTTTATATACCAATTCGTAAACTCTAAACGAATTGCGAGAAACATAAAGATTTCTCAAGCATTTACAAATCTCTTAACAGTTTATTAAGATAACTAATAATAATAAAATCAACAATGCCCATTACATTTTCATAAGACCGAGAAGATTATTTATATTATTTGATTTTAAGATATAAATTGTGTAATTAAATAATCCAGAGCACCTTTCTCTAGACCTGAGCGGACATCCGGCGAGGCACCATCTATATTTCAATAGAGATGTCATCTTATAACGGATCGACGTAAATAATTACTGTTCTCATAGGAAACGCTAGTTCTCTGTCAAATAAATTATAACAGAGCAGATGATACGTCGGCCTGTATTGTGGTTCCTTTCGAAGCCACTTAACTCAAACACTGTAATTCTTGTAATTATATCCATCGTACTAAAGACTCAGTTATAGGCAGTTATTTTATTTTGAAATTGACGGGAACGTAACTTTGTACGATTAATAACGTAATGTTGTATTAAATTATGTTATACGTTAATAGTCTCGAGTATTTGTTGAGAGAAATTGTTTATGAAACTTAATTAAGTTAAGTTTGTTATTATTTTTTTGTGGCTTAGAAGAATCTGACCATCTGTCATATTATGAGTCTACTAAGGGGTGAAAAACCGCTTTCCTGTCATTGCCAAACGGATACAGAGAAATTCCTCCTGAATTATGGCAAGCTATATCTTTATTTGACTTTTTCCAGAATTCACATTACGACTTATTTTATGTCATTTATAATCACTTCATATTATGAAACCAATAGACGCGGGCGCATCTTTCTGTCTGGTCGTGATAAAGCAAAAACTATCGAACGGTTTTTTGTTCAACAACGACGAATTTCATTGAAGTTTTGTGTAAATTTACTTAAAAAAATAATTTTAAAATATTTAGAAAAAAAATTTGAGTAATTGGCGGATTTTCAGTAATAGAAAAAAAAACTGTTGTGAGAAAAACACATCTCTAAGTATAATTTATCACCACAACAACTGTAAAGCTTGAAAGAAGCTGACAATTTGGAGACTGACAATTCTCTAGCGTGTCATATTATCGATCTCGATCTTTGATCTACCCACAGACCTCGTTACCCCAAACCCATAATGTTCGCAGACTAACATATAAAACAAAAAATATCACTTTCATTATCTCTGGCGTGCGTCTACGCATTGCGCAATACTTGATGGCAATCGGGCGCATGGGAATTACATTGTTTCCATACAAAATGCGTTCACACACGTGAATTGTGGCACTAGGCCTATATTATTGTGTGATCCATTATAGTAAGAAAATTCGATGAGGGTTTTAGTGTAATTAACGTTCTTAATGCAAGATTCTTTGTGACTTATTGCTCTTTGTGATAAGCTATTTGTCATTATTGTATCAGACGATCAGCTTATCTTTGACGACCGGCTGGTGTAGGGGTAACGTACATTACCTTCTCTATCAGAGGTCCTGCGTTCGAATCCCGGCGGCGACGGAAATTTGTGTGATGAACACAGATATTAGTCGTCAAGTCATGGACGTTTATATGTTTATTTGTATGTTTATATATTTCTTAAGTATATCAGTTAACAAGTATCCATAACACAAGTCAGTTAGACGCAAATAATTTCTTTTTAATTGAATATTAGTGGATGACAATATTTCATCTCAATTACCAATGCAAGATATTGTCATACACAACGGCAAATACGTGTTTTGGTGTAAATTGCAACGATTATACATAGTGTTTATATTCTAAGATGGATAAAAATAGGTATTATAAAAATCTCTCCATATAAAGTTACCGAAACATCAACACTTTTATAAAATGTTCAAATTAAGCAATACGCTTGTAGGTTTCGTTTTTTTTTAATTTACCACTGATTTTACTATCAACCTTGATTACAGTTAAACCTGAACCAATATTCAATTCAATTTCATTTCACACATTACGCTCAATAACCCTCGTGTGAATTAACAATAAAGCCTCCCATGGAACTAAGAAATCACAAAAAAAAGATTTTTGCATCATCGTCAATGAACAACATAATTGCTGTTACAGATTTGAGAGTTGTTGCGAAATTCATCATTTACATGCCAAATAACAGTTAAATGCACGAGTTTTAGTAATTTCATCGACTCACGTTATTAACGCCTTAGTCTAGGTAACTCAAAAATACTTTATTACAAAACATATTTTTCAAGTCTTTAGAAATAGTATGTTATATATAGACACTTTCCATTTTTTCAGTTGATTTATCAGCTGGAACTAATTTGACGGATATATTCTGTAACCACTGTAACTTAAAATAAGGATGACTTTACATTTACATTAGGTAACGCTGAAAAAGAAGAAGTCGTCGTGGCACCGTGGTTACTGTGTGTATCATACGATATCACAGGTTAAGCAACGTTCGGCGCGGTCGGTACTTCGATGGGTGACCGCCGACCATTCATATCTCACGACGGCTTCCGTGCTTCGGAGGGCACGTTAAGCAGTCGGTCCCGGGTGCTGTATACTTGTATACAGTAGTCGTGAGGGTTTTTCAGAAGCCATCTAGGCGCCCTAAAAATTCTGGCATCCACCACCCAGCACTAGGCCAGCTTGGTGGATTATGGGCTATACCTCCTCTGACTCATGCCCTGCAGTGGGCTCATTACAAAGAGTTGTGATGATGATGATGAACGCTGAAAAAGGATTTACATTAAAGAAAAGATTTACACTAAAGATAGAAACACGGTGATTTGTTAAACATTACCGTTCACTGTGTCATTAATGACTACATACGAATGAGCCACGCTTGGTAATAGGAGTCCTACTGGGTAAGTCTCATTTAATTATTTTATGCTCATGTCATGATATGTCATGATGTGTAACGGCAAATAGTCCTTTCTTTGAAGCATGTATCAAGTTTAACCGAATTTTGACGCGAGCTCTATCACTATAGTAAAATTATTAATTTCGATTTACATGAGAGGTTTTATACATTATTTAGGTCAAAAATATTTATGAGTGCTTACGTAAATCTTTTATTTCAAAGATAATTTTTTGATACCTTGTGATAACTTTGAGCTTCTGTTTTTGATAAAATTTATGATTCTGAATTTAAAATAAAGAAACAAGTTAGGTGTATTTTTTAAATGTCATTTTGGCTTAATAGTTTTTTAGTAGAAAAATATGAAGGTGGGTTTTGAGTTATGGAGTTTTTTTAGACTTCAAGAAAAAGTCTTTCACTCAGGATCTCTTACATAACTTTAGTTAAGTCCATCAAAACAGTATCTTAGTTAAGGTTAATGCACCAACTGTTTTCCCCTGACCTTAAAATCTTCGACGTTTAATTATCAAAACGTTTCCGAAATAAACGCGACTTCTTCTTATCGTCCGCATGTCACTTACCGCATTTTACTTGCGGTGTAGACGCTTTGATGGCGCGTAAATCAGTTAACAGGGTTTTAATTGGACTATTCGATTAAGAAAGTTTCAATTACTTATCAGTTGCTTGTTTTTGGAGTTGGAGCCGATTTATGTCTTTTTTTACATTATTCGAAGGTTTTTTGCTGTGTTGGGTACAGGTTACTTTAGTGTAGTTGTCTATTTTGGTACCACAGTTCTTTTTTTACAGCCTTGTTTATATTTGCGTAGAAAGCTGAGAAACCAACGCTTGAAATTTTCATCTATGGGTGCTGTGCTAGCATTACTTATTATGAAAAGAGCTGATTACTTACAATACAATGTCCGACTTGCGAATTTATTCATAAAAACAAAAATGGAGTAACCTATTTGGTTGTTAAATAGTTTTTGCAATATAATACAATGCCTTCTTCTTTAAATTATGCTAAAGTATGTAGCAGCATTATTTTATTTAACAAATACCTAACTGTATTACAATCTGAAGTATTAACGGTTCGAAAATTAAATCACTATTAACAATTGTCTATGTGCACAAAATATCAAATCAAGTTATCATGAGTTAGAAAGGCTTGTACGTAAATTAAACAGCTGACAGAACTGTCAAAGCTATCGTTCAAATATCTGTCAGGTTAGCTTTTGACTCTACCAATCATATTAATAGAGTCGAAATCTTTAGTCACGGTTTACTCCATAGCTTCAAGATTTAGTGACATACGATTATAGAACTTAAGCTCTGCCTTTATTTTGCTATCCTTACACTTTAGGTTGGATATTAATGTGATTTAATATTCATGTCGATAACGTCAATACATCAATTCGATTTACTAATTCATTTATGCATATTATGCATAATTATATCCTTCGATAACAGGACCATCTATCTATGCCTGGATATCTATAAAACATCATTATGAAGTCTTCTTATCTGTTCATTGCTTTATTTGAATTAATTTACTGAATAAATTTTATTGAGGTAGTTTTTTTTTAATATAAACAAATAAACAAAAATAATCAAAATAAATAAACAAAAATAATAATAAACAAAAATAATCTTAACTGCAAATTATAATTCATTAATTGTTCATAACGTCACAATGTTCAATGATCGTCATTGTAGCAAAAAATTTCAAACCCACAAAAGTATTCTATGGACAAAGGCTATCCGAGGTTCCGCATTTTGTAAACACTTTAGTGTATGAGCCATGACAACCAAATCAAAATTAATTTTTGTTTAATATTGTCTTAAGTTTTCGCGATTCATTCTATTAAATTAAACACTTTTTAACCGGATTTACGCGTATATTAACATTTTAAACTTTAACAGTGGCTTGTTACCACGGGGTCTGCAAAGATACCGAAACGTCGAGTTAAAATGTAAAATGTTAAAATCTAAATAAAATTTTTGTTTGAACAAATCTGAACTAAAAATTTTGATTCGATACAGAAATCCACTACATACCCACAGTGAATAAAAAACTTTTGATTTTGTTACGTTTCTAATCGTGCTACGAGTAATCTGAGTCAAGTTATAATTAAATTTCATCAAATTCCGTCTATTAGTTATTGCGTACAAGACTAAAAAATATAAGACTAAACTATTACTTTTATAGTAGTGCTAGTAATAAATATTTGATGGCTGATCAGCAATAAAAAGTAAAATGTTTCAACTTATTCAGCGATAAATAGTCACTAAGTGTATCATTAAAAGCTTATTTCTGGTATATCTATTTATTTATTTATTCTAAATTGTACATATGGAGTACAAGTAGTGGCCCGTAACTCTAGCGCTGAGGTAAAGTGGAGGGGATTGCGCAGAAATCACAAATAGGTCCCTCAGGGGGGCTACAGGTACTGATGTGCAGATATTCCCTCCACGTTTCGGTTAGCGCTAGAGTTATATACCGCGACCTATAATAAATTATATAATTTTGATAACAATATACAGATACAGAGCACAAAAGGCGGCCTTATCGTCTAAGACGATCTCTTCCATGCAACCTTGAGTACTTCTATAAATTTCACAGCGTATAATAAACACATGACGACTGGCTGGTGTAGTGATAACATGCATTGCCTTCTATGCCAGAGGTTCTTGGGTTCGAATCGCAATGGCTATTGATATTTGTATAAAGAACACAGATATAAGCCACCAAGTCTGTGTACCCTAAGAAGTTCTCGCTACAACGCTGAGATTCTTGCGAGAATGTGGAACGGCCTCTGTTTATTTAAGTTTATTTTCTCAAAAAACATGTGTATGTTTATTTTTTAACTTAATTCTTAAGTTTGTTATCCGCTACCTAGTATCCATAACACAAGTTCTTTAAGAAGTTTAATCAGTGCTAGATAATGCTGCGTGAATGTTAGAAATATTGATATTCTAACATTTATTTATAAGAACAAGCAAACCACGCTTGAAAAGCTTGTTTAGAAATATAATGTTATGTGCGAGGGGCGAGGCAGGACCACGCCGCTGCGCAGATGTTCAATCAATTTTCATACAACCTTGGATGGATCTAGACTAGATGTTTGATGAACTTGTATGAACAGATCATGTTATTTACTTATGTTGTTCAAAAAAACCCTTATTATACAATGAGGTAAGACTAGAAGACAGATTAGGAGATTCCAAGCACCTATTTTTTAATATGTAGTACTTACTATCAGTTTTTTTTATAAATATTATTTATTCGTGTTTTTGCCGCATGTTAATGTCAAATCATATCCAAATACCATTTAACATTTGTTGTGTATTTATTAATCCATTGCATTGGCGAAAACTTCTTAAACTGACTTACTCAAATTCATTGAACCTAATGAAAATAAATAGTAATAGCTACAAAACTACAAAGCATTTTCACTAAAATTTATACTTTTTAATAATACAGCAAATATCACTTAGTTTGCAAAGATTCATTCATACATACATAACTTCACGCCTGTATCCCGTATGGGGTAGGCAGAACACCAGAGGTCTGATGTCACGTTTGACAAATTTGGAGGCATTATAAAAGAGGAGAGAGACTATTGCAGTGACAGGGGTCAGCCTATCGCCCACAAAAATACATTCATGTGTTTTGAATATAATCTTTTAATGGTGTTACTATATCTCTCATAACATCTGGCTTTGTAGCTAAAAAAATTGCATTCAAATAGGTGAAATTTCCGGACGAGAAGCCACTTTTATTACGAGAATTAATGCATGGTTATTTTTAACCATATGAGAAAATTGCCTTCATCATTATGTATGAGATCATCGTTCTATAATCGAGTCATCGTATGACCGTAATATGCCAAGCATTATTATAAATCAAATTACCAAACCGAAACCTCCCCCAATTGAAAGGTGTGGCGTCAATTCTAAACTACGATTGTATGAAATAGATGATCATTATTAAAGTAAAGTGTTGTATCAACAATTCTCTACCACATGAGACTTTTCCTGTGGATTTTCCGTGGACTGGATTTCTACCATGCAGCTTATTTCTTGACTGATACCACTTAGCAATAAAGATATCTGTAAAAAATCGAAATAACTTGGGAAACAATGAACTATTTATTACAGACTTTAAAATTTATAAAATACCTACTTACATCCACAGATTGAGTGATGAGACTGTTCTAGTAAACAAATATCACTCAGCAAAATTATATTAGTGTAGATTGCTGAAATACCAGTATCACTAACACAACTCTAGCCTTCGACGACGACCAAATACTTAAACCATAGAACCCAGTAGTTATAACAAGACAATTATTGATCATGAGGTTCCTTAAAGCAGCTTCATAAGTCCGTGGATCCACCTTAATACTGAAGCTATGTATTTGCAGTATTTAGATGATAAGGTTCTAACTTGGTAGTTCCTTCATTCTCAAAATTAAACCGAGTATTATCCAAAAACAAGCGTCCAACTACGGAATGTGCCTATCAAAGCGAACAATGCATAAAAGATATATCCCACGGTATAAAATAATGAATAGTTAACAAGTAAAACTAGGTGAATCCTTGTGCAATCTAGTGGCTTTTAAAAGAAATATGATCATTTTCAATTTCATAACTGTTCCCACACATATCGACTTGAATAGAGTCGCCGGGATACACTTACTCATATGAGTGACAAATTAGTGTAATCTAAAACAAATTTTCGTTGTCTCAAGCCATTTTTAGGGGAAAAGAATTAAATTAGCTTTCTTTTTGAAATTTAATAGACTTATTTTGTATAAAATTGATGATATAATTCAATGGGAATTTTTGATGATTAATGTATTTTTATAAATAAAATTGTTATCATTATTTGTATTTTTGAATTATTTTCAAGTTAGAAATTGGTTTGTTTGAAGAACTACATAAAATCAGAGATGATTCGGAAAATGGTGCTCATTGCCAATTCCAATAAAAGGCGTAGAGCAAAAAAGATGTTAGATGTTTCACCTATTTAAAAAGAGCGCTCCAACAATGATCAAAAGCTGTTGTACAAGAAACTTTTCGACGATGCTCACATTCTTTATCTTTTATCGGTGAGACCATCATTGTCTTTTAAATTTTTCGACTTCTTCGCTCAGCGCTTCAAGTTTCAATGCCACACTGCAGTTCTTCGAAACGTAACGAAACGTAACTTCACGCTTCTACCATCGCAGCTCTTTAAACTGCATTAAAAAAACAACAAACCAAAAACAAAAGAGGTCAGATAAAGACGCTCACGCATCCGAATTTCACATGCATCTTGACATTACATTATTTGCGAAAAACAATGCATACTACATTTCACACGCGGGAAGATGTGAGAACGATAGCAAACGCGCTAAACTACGGGCGGCTAACCTT
Source organism: Stenoptilia bipunctidactyla (assembly GCA_944452665.1). NCBI lineage: Eukaryota > Metazoa > Arthropoda > Insecta > Lepidoptera > Pterophoridae > Stenoptilia > Stenoptilia bipunctidactyla. The sequence goes on along the minus strand of OX101740.1, from coordinate 14,027,263 downwards.
GGTACTACCAAGGCATTGTTTTAGTCGCTTATCTTAAGCTTTGGACGCTTATTTTGTCGGCTTGAAGGGTTGATATGTTGCAGTTGTTTATCGTATGTGTCGTGTTTTAATCCAAGTAAGCTCCGCTTGGTGTTGACAAAAACTTCAGCCAAATATTAAAAATAAATTCTGCACACGACATATTACTCATAATTACTATACTTACCTGCACATTTAGGTCACGCGTTTAGATAAAATTTGAGCCTATATGTCAGAAGAGCTTCGACGTATAAAATTTTTGGAGCATTATTGGCAGGACGTAGCATAATTTCAAATAACTGACTTCTTAATTACAAGAATAACGACTATTGCAAGGCCTTGACTTCCGTCCATTTCAAAAGTAGATCCAAATTTGAAGACGGGATTCCTTATTATCTCCACGATTTATTTCGCAACAGAGGATGTTAAAACCATTGATTATCGCACTCGACTATGATTATAACACAAGTGGCATTTAAGCTACTTTATTTTACTATTTTGATAATGCTATTTAAAGTGCCATTGAAATCTCGATAAGAACAGAGTTAATTTAAGATCCGTCTTATTATTAATTGCAAAGTAATATCTAATGTTAATTTAAATTGTAAAATGTATATTAGATTGGGCAACTACGCCCATCTCAGTATTTATAATAGGAACTATGCGAACTCTAAAGAGCCGATTACAATTTATGGGTATTAACGAAAAGCAATCAGAGTGGGCGGGAGCGCAGTAATCATTTCTTAACACCATTTTCTGTAGCTACCGAACTATCTCCATTAGACACTTCCTTTAATATAAAGAGTTAATTATCGTATTAAACGAACATGATTTTACATTGCCCGCTTTAATTTATGCTACATATTCGACTATCAACTGAACTGAGATTTTAAAGACAAAAATTATTAGATTGTACGTTTTACATCATAGTAAATTTATTACTTTTATGAATGGAGCTATGTTTTGAATGTTAGATGTTTAATATGAAGGATGATAAATCATCGTAAAGTCGTTATGTCATTCAAAGAGCCAGGTCTTGTTGAAAGAGCCAGCTGCTGTGTGTCAGATGAATCGATATTTCAAGCCAATATTACAAAATTGCGACGATTATGATTCACCTATTACCATTAGTAATGACTTTAAAGTTATTAGTAATATTCTGTCCAAAAATATAAATAGATTTTTCTACTTATTGAAAAATATGTCGTTGTTCTTAAATAAAATCTTGTTTTGATTTATTTTAATCGCATTGAATAATTAGTGTTCTTCTACGGAGGAGAAGATTCTTTATTGAACCTGCAACTTTTTGACGAGCATAATAGATAAATTAATAAACAATTCGCTTATTTCATATGACTAAAAGTATAAAAACTTTATGAAATAATTTCTTACAAAAAACAGTTGAAATATTTTAACTAATTATCGGTCGTGCATAGTTGGCTACAGTCGTATCATCATATTAAATAAATAAATATTAAATAAATTAATATTAAATATTGAATTGTCGCCATCCATACACATCCAAAATAACGTGATAGACGAAGTACTACGCCCAGCTATGGATGTTGACATCTTGGCCTGTCGCTGTCAATGCCGCGTCAACAATTGTGTCACTAACTTGACAATTGGTTTGACAGGTACGCAGGCGTGATCAGGAGATAAGACTTTGCTAAAACCTGAAGTAAGTAGTGCCGTTAGGTTAACACTCTGATGACATTGACAAGCGGTTACGATGCGCAAGATTCAAATGTCGAAGTCATCAGATTTATTTCGCCTTTCAATTGTCATGGACATATTAATATGTCAGACTTAGATTTTTAGTAACCTTTTATTTTTTATCTGGAATTGTTTGTACTTGTGGGTACTGTACACATAAACAGTTTTGTATTTCACATTGCCAGTGTATTTAGTTGCAATTTTAATTCTAGTACGACTTAATAAGCTGTACATTTTTATATTTTTATTATTTACTTATATTTTATATTTTACTGAGTCAATCGCGTCACGTGACCTGGCGCGCGAATCGCCGCCAACACTTGTGTATCTAATTCTTTAACTTTCGTTCGATTTAGTTTATTCAGTAAATAATTAATATTTTTCTTTATTATACTTTAAGCTATTGCATAGCTTCTACCGCTGGCCTTGAGCGTGGGGACCGAATCCAGAAATTCCGTAACGAAAAAAACCTAACACCCCCCACTCCGACCGGCACAGCGGTGATACTTTGATTTCATAACTTTACATGCGGGCTTTAATAAACAATCAGCGCCATCTACTAGGAACTTGTGGAACTTCATATTAGATCAAACATTACTGCATTAATAAAATAAATAAATAATTATAATTGCATAAGTTAATAAAAAATGCTATGCAATAGCTTTACCGCGGCAGTCTCCGAGTGCCACACGTCTTTTTTTTCTTTTCATGTATGATCTCACATTATCACGTCCTCGAATTTCAAAAGGGACCCACCAGTCACCATGTATAGTATTTTACAGCTATTAATATACCTACATTAAACTGTTACATTTTATATTGTAAGAAATATAAGTAGCCTCTGTCTAATTTAACTGAAATTTAAATTTTATTAATCATATTAAAAAATTAAATAAAATACTTGACCTTATACAAACAACTTAATATTTATTGTTAATACTGGACAAAGTCTTAAAAGCATGAATGAGTAAGAAAAAATGTTATACCGCCTGTCTAGTTTATTATCAATAGACTTGAGTTAAGAAACTAAATTACGATGGAGCCTTAACTTACTGAACTTAGTCATTGTATGTAAAGTAATGACTTGGTCTTTGAGGTTACAGAACAGAAAATTTATGAGTAGACACGCCTCTTAAGTCATATATGTAGCTCAAATAAAATCGTAATCTTACATGCTGCGTTGATTTTATTTGTCTTAATACATAAAATATGACTCGAGATACTAACTTGTCATACCTATATTCAGTTTCAATAATTATTTTAATAAAGTTGCTGAAACTATTCGCAATTGTACCATCAGATAATATACACGTTTTACCTGAAACTAAAACGTTTATTAAACATACTTACCTTATTCGAAACCTAATAAACATGAGAATAGCATTTATGACTTCTGGCTAGTTGTTTACATCCAAATAGGTCCATCTGTTGTTTACCATCCCCTCCTCCTTGTACTAACCCAAGCAAGCAGGTTCCATCACCCCAGGTAGCTCGTGACTTAAGCCACGATTTTACATCATTGGATTTTCTCATGTGAGACGCCAGGCAGAAATATAAATTATTAGGTTTCGAATAAGGTAAGTATGTTGTTGGCGATAACGATGAGTTTGCGATATTTAGATGTTTGTATGACTTCATGGTAGCGGAAGTATGTTGGTAGTACTGTTAAAGAGGGCGCTAAATGCAATGAATGACTGACATTCGATTGCAGCGCCATAGGTTGTATCTTGAAGTAGGATGATGGCAAGTGACACAGATACGGTTAGGACGGCTAGGTGCGCGGACGTATCTCGGACTGACGGTCGATAGTAGCTCGGTATTAATTGAGTTGGCATTGTAACTGTAAAGTAACTGACGGAACGGACTCGCGAATTAAGTTTTGTTGTAATTAAGCCAGGGTTATACCCAAGCCCACAGACTCGGTACCTAAGTAACTGTCCAGTGATTAATTCTATCGTGTTTTGCAAATAACGCTTCTTTTCGTATTGTTTGTTTTCTGACATCAGAAGTGGGATAAGCCTAAATCCTAATATTATTTAGTGTGTCGAATTATTTTTGCGAATAGTCTTCTCGGATCTGCCCAAGCTTAACTTTCGTTTGTGATTAGAGTTAGTTGTGGTAACCTCCGACATACAATCATAGATCTGTTGAAATAAGGCAGTATATTTCCTAAGAATAAAGGTGTATAACTGAAACTTATCGGATGCTGCCTAAGTCTAAAGGAGCTATCTGACGGAAGGATCTGTGGTTGTGTGATTATCATACAATCATAGATCTGTTGAAATAAGGCAGTATATTTCCTAAGAATAAAGGTGTATAACTGAAACTTATCGGATGCTGCCTGAGTCTAAAGGAGCTATCTGACGGAGGGATCTGTGGTTGTGTGATTATGGAGAGAACTATAATTAATCCCTGTCTAAGTCTGAAGAAGTGATTAATTATGGAAACAGTTTAAGAGTGAGAGAGTCAGTGATTAGAGTAAATTCACGTGCCTAAGATAGTTCATAATTTTTGTTAGTTTTGTAAAGCTTGCACAGATGTGACAAGGTAAAATTGTTTTGAAATAACGTACAGTTTGTCGAGACGTATCAAATGGTTTTTCGTAACTTTAGTTGATATAGATGAAGTTCAATTTAAGGCGAAAGATAATATTCAAAAGTTTTGATATTGCGTTTTAAGTACTTAATGATGATGAAAGTAAATTTAACGTTGAAGTTGTAGATTTTCTTTCTGATTATCGTGTATCCGTGACTCGGTAGAAATCACTTTGTATCTTGCCAATCTTAGATTATTTTTTTCTGCGATTCTTAGGAGACACGTTTTCTTATGTTTTAGTAACAGTAAACTTGTTATTATTTTGGCAATTGAAACGTAATATTACGATAGTGTGTGTTTAATGAATCACGGAGATAGGTAATAACGTCGAGATTGAAAAGATTGAAAATTGAAAATGCGTTGAGCTTGTTGCGATTGACAAAAGAGCTGGATTTTACTGTCGAACTGTTTGCAGTTGTCGAACAATTTTAGTACTTTGTTGTTGTGAATTATGAAGTACAATGCAATGCTCTTATTGGTTTGATATACGCCATAACCGGATGGAGGTTATGAGTGTGAGTTGATATAACCGGATAGAGGTTATGAGTGTGAGGTGATGTAACCTAGTGGAGGTTACAATACGTTTTGTGACGGGATGGACGTCACTGAAGAAGAGATTTGCATTGTTTGCTAATTAATTGGGTTATTCTAGCAGCTTATGCTTGCTTTGTTTATTGTTCGACCGCTGTCAGATTGTTTGATGTTACATTCAAAGTAAATTTCATTGTTTAATGTGCGGTTTTCTTATCGAAAGTATTGTGGTTCGTACAATGCGTTGACGTTAGCCGATTCCTACTGAGTTTCTTGCTGGTTCTTCTCAGTAGATGGATCTTCCGAACCAGTGGTAGCTTTACGTAAATTGTTAAATCGTGGATTTAGAATTTTGATGGAAATATTAAAGTGAAGTAAAATTTAAAAAAAAAAGTTTTGAAGTTGCCAAAAGTACAAGTATCCATTGCAGTTGTAAAGAAAGATGTAATTTCTGGTTTTGGAAGAGATTTAATGTGTTGTGGATACAGGTTCTCGTTCGTTGGTTTTGTGACTACGCCAGAATGATTCTAGGTAGTGTGTTGAAGGAGTCATTGGTTGACTCAGGTTTTCCGTGGGGAAATGATGTAATTGCTGTTAACCACGAACGATATACCTTGTTGTTAATAATGAAATTAATGGATTTCAATGTTTGATTTGGAGATAATTGTTACTCAATGGTGCTTGAAACTTGGTTAACTAAAACGGTATTTTTGTTGTTGAGTATTCTAAAAGATTTATAATGTAAAGAATTCAAACTTGTGTTTTTTTCTTTTGAGAATTAGCTTGACTTCATTGTCAGGAGTGGCCAAGCCGCCACTTTGGTATGATTGTTTCAGATTAACACACGAGGACGTGTGTCATCGCAGGATGGCCGTGTTGGCGATAACGATGAGTTTGCGATATTTAGATGTTTGTATGACTTCATGGTAGCGGAAGTATGTTGGTAGTACTGTTAAAGAGGGCGCTAAATGCAATGAATGACTGACATTCGATTGCAGCGCCATAGGTTGTATCTTGAAGTAGGATGATGGCAAGTGACACAGATACGGTTAGGACGGCTAGGTGCGCGGACGTATCTCGGACTGACGGTCGATAGTAGCTCGGTATTAATTGAGTTGGCATTGTAACTGTAAAGTAACTGACGGAACGGACTCGCGAATTAAGTTTTGTTGTAATTAAGCCAGGGTTATACCCAAGCCCACAGACTCGGTACTAAGTAACTTTTTAGTGATTAATTCTATCGTGTTTTGAGAGTAACGCTTCTTTTACGTTTCGTTTGTCTTCTGACAATGTTTAATAAACGTTTTAGTTTCAGGTAAAACGTGTATATTAAACTCACTTGACCGTTATTCGAAACCTAATAAACATGAGAGACGTGTTTGTTATCGCCTGGTGGTGATGGTAAAGACAATAAAAACAATTTGCTTCTCCAAAAATAATTACCATTGTTTTATGTTCACATAGTGATAGTGAAGCATTTCAATGTCAATAGCAAATTGTATTGTCCGATCTATAACGCCAATGTGATAGGTTATTAAGTGTTATTAATTCTATGGGTATGGATTACAAAAACAGACGTTTTTTGCAATACAAAAACTTTTAATTACTTTTTAGAATCAACCAGTTCTTTTGTACATTTTAAAAATCAACTAAGTATTTTACATTATTGTAATTGTTCATATAATTAAAGTATGAGAGGTAAGCTTTTATTCTATTGGCTCAAAGTGTGAGCTTATTAAGTCTACTTTTGATGCGGCCATGGTAGCAATTTCGCGGCAGTAATATTTTATAAAGGTATTTTCTGACTTCCAGTTTCCCCGAGAAAGTATGTGATCTAGTTGGAAATTCTCAAGCCATTCTTTCGAAGCAACTGCCGACCTCGTGCTGCCAGGTGTTGCGTCTATGCCTGCTTCCTTCATTACTTTTTTAACCCACCCGGCAATTATAGTTTGGGTTGCAGGTCTTGGTTTGCCACATGTAGTTATGAAAAGGTGGTTAGAACCTATACTATTTTTTCTTGATTGAGATATATCAATAAGCCGTTTAACCCAATAAACAGGATCGAGGTTCTTATCTGTTTTATTCTCTTTAAGCTTCCATCCGGACTGTCTGCGATATGCTGTATCCGTTTTTGATCCGAAACTTGGCCATAGAATGATACAGTCATCTTTTATAATACAATTTTCAGCCGAAGTGCTAAGGAGGGTCAGATCATGTACACGTCGTCCGGAGCATAATAAGAGAATTGTAGCCGTGTGCTTAGATACTTCATAGTGATTAAATGTCTCAGTTTTTCTTTGTTTCAAGTGTAAGCTTAGTATATCCACATCCCATATGGGTGGTTTAGGTTGTTTAGGGCTGGCTATCGATATTGATTTTATAACTTGTTTCACTAGACTATGGGAGCTTAGTTTTGTTTGGCTGTCAGGATTGCAAAGGGTGGAAACTGCCGACTTATGCACGAGTATGGTGCTTAGCGATAATCCATCTTTTTTGTGCAGATCCACCAAAAAACGTGCAAGGTCAGAACCACTTGGACTTTTAGCATCAACTTTGTTAGCAGCCGTCCAGTTTAACCATCTTTTCCAAGCTGGTTTGTAAGTATTTAGCGTGGATTTCCGCCAACTTGAGAGAAGTACAGCTTTTTGTTCTTCAGACCACCCCGTCAGGCAAGACTCCCACCCCCACATCTCCAAATTTCGAGAGTCATTTCTGATGTGTTCGGGGGTGGGAGACCTGTTGATACATCCACTAACACCTGTGTCAAGTTCCGTATGGTGAATGGTGCTTCGAGAGCTCGACTCTTCAGGTCTGGCCGCCAAAAAACTTTGTTCCATCGTGGGACCACTATGAGGTAGATTCCTTGGGCTTTGTTTAGGTGCGCCAGTACTTTCGGAATGAGGTAAGGTGGAGGAAACACCCAAGCAAGGCTGAAGTTCCAGTGCATTCCCAAAGCGTCGTAGTTCACTGCCCTCTGGTCGGTCCTGTCGAGTGTGCAGTAACTGTTCACGACATGGGCCTTGTTCGATGCGAATAAATCGATCTGTGGTAGACCCCATTTCGCAAATACTTTCTTCGTTATTTTTGGTAGTAAATGCCATTCGGGATGAGCTTTTTGTCTTGACAGATGGTCCGCATCGGAGTTGTAGTTCCCTGGTAGGTGATATATTGACATATGAATGTTGTATAGGTCTAGGTAATAATAGGCTTGTGTTGCAAGTTCTGTAAGAGCTTGGGACTTGGTGCCCCCCTCGTTTCGTAAATATGACACGGCTGTCTTGTTGTCGCATTGTACTAGAAGAGCGCTGGACTTCAGGTAATGACCGTGATCGCGTAAAACTTTTATTATTGCCATTAGCTCCTTCTGATTGCAATGCAGCTTTTGCTCTGTTGGTGACCAAGTTCCTTGAAGATCTTTGTTGTTCAATTTTGCGCCCCAACCCATGTCGCTGGCATCTGTTGTCAGGTAATTTAAGGTCAGAGGATTGTGTATTATGGAGCGTGAGTTGTAATTTGTCTGCCACCATAGTAGTTCGTTTTTTGCTTTTAAGCTTAGACGAATAGTCGCCCGAGGTTTTCCTTTTGAAAGCATGTATGCATGTGTCTGTAATGTTCTGTAGTTGAGCCGTCCCCTTGGGATGACAAAACTTGCAAAATTCAGCAATCCTATAATTTTTTGAAGTCGTTCCAAGTCCATCAGTCTTAGTTGCAATGTGTCGTCTATCTGAGCTTTCAGCTTGTTTTGTGAGCGTTTTGGAAGGCATTTTGTATTTTGCCATGTGTCCCATGTCACACCGAGATACTCTACGCATTTCTGTGGTTCGAGAACACATTTCTTTTTGTTTAAGACCCAACCTAGGTATTGAAGTAGGTTTATTGCTGTTGTTATTTGGACTTTCAAGACTGAACGATTTTGATGCACTAATATCCAGTCGTCGAAATAAGTTAGAATGCGAAGGCCTTGTTCTCGCAGCAGTTGAGCAATCCAATTCGTCAGCGAGGCAAAAACCTTTGGTGCTGAACTCAGGCCGAATGGGAGGCACGTCATTTCGTAAAGTTGATCGTTGTAAATTAAGCGCAAATAGCGGCGATGGCTTACTGCTACCGGCAGATGAAAATATGCTTGGTGCAAGTCGATTTTCGCTAACCAGTCCTGTGGTTGAAGGAAGTCTGGTATTCTTTGGATATTTATCAGTCTGAATTTTGTGGTATGAACGAATTTGTTGAGTTTTTTCAGATTGAATATAGGTCTCATCGTACCGTCGGATTTGGGTCTCAGGAAAATGGTCGACACAAAGCTTGGGGAATGTTCCGCCTTGCTTAACACACCTTGACCTTCCATTTCTTGGATAATTGCTGACATCTCTGGCGAGGATGTCGTCAGGTTCGTTATGTGATAAGGTGCGATTAGGGGAGGTTTCATTTTGAAGGGTATGCGGTAACCTTTTATAATTTTGAGAACGTAGGGCGGTGCCCCAAGCGTTTTCCAACGGTCTTGAAAATGTATTAACCGGCCGGCACGAAAAGACCCTAGCGAGTCAATATTTCCTTTTATTTTGACCTCTCCTATTCCGGTGGAATGAGGGAGAGTTTGGTCTTTGTGTTTTATGGTCATATTCAGGTTGCCTGTGTTGTTTGCCACCACGGCCACGAAATGGCTGATTGTTACTGTGACTTGGCATTTTAGAGACTTTGTAATTTTGTTGATGGCCAGTTCTTCTTGAATTATGAGCTCTTGATGGTTGGGATGGGCCAGGATCGTTATGCGATGCAGGAGTGCGATCCTTATATGACTGCCACAACATATTTTTTACACCACCACTCTTTTCCAGTAACGCTGCTAATTTAGCACTTTCAAACAAAGCTGAGCAGGATGGTGGAATTTTTCGAAGAGCTTGCTTATGATATGCATCTTTTACAGAGGCGATTATGGATTCGCGTCGATATTGAACTAATTCAGCTCTATGTCCACAAACGATTTGAAACAAGTCATTCGTAACTTTGCAATAGTTTCCTGTTGAAAATATTTCAGTAATTTTTTGTTGTATATCACCGTATGTTCGTTCCTGGTCCGACTGTTGAACCCAATCCAAAAACCCTCGCATTTCGTTTTGTATAGCTTCCTTCTGTTGAAGTAGGGCGTAGGTCAGAGCTGAAAAGGCTTTCTCCATATGTGATGTAAATTTTGAATTATCAAAACGTTTAAATTCGTCGTTAGCATCGAGATTGGTAAAACCGGGACAATGTAAATACTGTTTTTGTACGTCTGCATATCGTATACTATTCCAATCGTCTTGTTCAAAGTGCTGTAATTCTTTTAAATCATTTAAAAATGCGGACGATGCATGTGGTATTGCCGGTTCTTTAAGTTTTGTACCAATTGAAAAATTAAAATCTGGTTTGTCTTTACTAGCTTGCAGCAAGGGAGATGTTGTTCCCTGTTCATCAAATATTTCACCACTAATATTAGGGTCAATACAGCTACTATTATCCTCATTATTATAAGAATAACTATGGTTTTGTTGTAACATTTGATCTTTTAGGTTAGCTATTTCCGTGAATAACATGTCAAACTTACGGTTTTTCCTCTTTTTCCTTTTATTTTTCTTATGCCTTTTATAATTTCGTTGTTCACTTGATCCTGAGCTTGAGCTCGAACTAGAATCTGAATCAGTACTTGATGATAGCTTGCGTTTTCTCGCCATCTCATTAATATCCTCATCCTTCCTAGATGGACCCGGAATTTGATCTATATTCATGATCAAAAGATAAGGACAAAAATCTAAAAAAAAAAAGAAAGAATTAAGTGAAACAAATATGCACTCAAAATAAAAGTCGGTTATAGCGCCTGCAATTTGACGCTATCGAACGGTAACACCGTTTAATTTGTAATGCTCGTTGTCCTTTGATAAATAAAGCACTTACTGAAAATTATAAAACCGTAATTATTATAATAAACTTTTTATCGATTGTGTTTCCGTGATCAATATTAAGTAAGCACTTTCTTAACTAGCGACCGCGTTGGTCAAAAGTCAAAACGCCAATGATGTAAAATCGTGGCTTAAGTCACGAGCTACCTGGGGTGATGGAACCTGCTTGCTTGGGTTAGTACAAGGAGGAGGGGATGGTAAACAACAGATGGACCTATTTGGATGTAAACAACTAGCCAGAAGTCATAAATGCTATTCTCATGTTTATTAGGTTTCGAATAACGGTCAAGTGAGTTTAATAAAAATTTAACGAGCATAACAGCATCGTCACGTCGGCACCTCATATAGATTCTTTTTACATTAATAGTTACAAGTTATATCACTAACATTTTTAAATATAACGATTGAAAGCGGAAACTATAGTCATAAAATTCCGGTTGCGTCTTTTTTTAGACACGGTAGTCAGTAAAGGCTAAAATTTATTGTTTTTTACCTAGAAACCATTAAAAAGGCACTTTCTATAGTGTTGACAACTATTTTACAACAAACACTGGGAAACACAGGCGTCAATAGCATGAATATTTGCGTGACATAAAAAAAAATCAAAATAATTAATTATCTGTATTCCGTACTACGGTTATCTAAAGCAGGGACTGCATATCGGTATAATTTTTTTAAATACTACTAGTAAAATTTCAGTACCCTTATTAGTGTACTGCTTCATCAAACACAATAACTGTACAAGTTATCAAAATCTAAATTAATTATATCAGTACCCAAATAATGTATACCGGATTAATTTCTGTAGATGTTTTAAGTACAGCATATGTCAGCATATGTACCTACGCTTTATAAGCTTCAACTAAACTATCGTTCATTCTACAGTTATTTAAAAATAAAATTTTAATATCAATATTTATATTAATACCGGAAAATTTCAGTTAACTGAAAAAAAAATCAGTTATGCTACAATAATAAAAAAGGTACAAGAATTACTTCAGTATGAATTCCTGTACTGTTATTTTTGAATACATCTAATTTAACGGTATGACGTCATACAGAAAAAAATTGTACAGAAATTCATTACCGGTATACAGTCCTTGATCTAAAGTCGACAAGTTCGACGCACATGAACAAAGACAACCTCCACCCTCACAAAACAGGGACAGACTATGCGAATATATGCTTTATTTCACTCGAAACCTGGGTTAAGTCGCTATCTCGATGGCAGACAGCTGAGGACTTGAAATGTTGCCTGATAAAGCCTATCGCTATTTACTGCTTCAAGGAACTTTGGAACTTGTCACTTCAGATAGATAGCACACAGATAACTCTGATTTTATCACAGATACTGAATCAAATAAGATTTTAAGTGGAAATGTTTTATCTACCTAAATTACTTTGCATAATGGGTTCAGATTGGAATAGCTTTTTGTTCTCAAGATTTTTTTGACTGTATAAGTAAACGTTTTAAGCAAAAAATGTACATTAATAGCCCTGACCCACTCAGAAAGTCATACGTATTTATTTCAATGTTTGATTTAGTACCTACATAGATTTAGTACCTATCGTATATTTTCTTTTTTGTAATAACTTAACCTGTGTTTGTTCTCTTTCTCTCATACGTAAGTGACAATGAGGTTGAAGAGGGAAGGAACTGGCTCTTTAAAAGACATAACAAAAATCCGTTACGAGCGTCTTTTTACTAAGTAAGGCCCCTTTGGATTAGTCACCTTACCTCAGAACATGCATATCAAATGGGGTATTCTCAGCCTTACATGGATATTAATATACAATGTACAAAATGTATATATTTTTCTTTCTGCCTCAGACTCAGATGTTCCGGGTCTGGGCGTTTATCTATATTTGTATTTGCTATTCTATTATCCCCCTAGTTCGCTACATGGTATCTCATAACACAAGCTTTGCTTACTTTGAGGCTATGTAGTTGATGTGACTGTCTGGAGATTTTATGTATTTACAATAGATGCGCTTTAAGATATACGTATCTAAAACTCAAAACTCAGTCGTGGATTAAACTTGACATATGGCTTGCGGCGTACTAATGCATTTCCATATGTTTAGATCAAATTACAAATTCTATATCTTACGTAAAAGTTTTAAGAACAAAATGTTACATTGTCAATTAATAAAGTAATAAACCAGTAACGTAATACTGCTGATTTTATTCATTATACTATTGAATAAGAGCGTTAAAAGTATACAAATTAGGTAAAACTCTTTTTTATTATTCATGTACAACTTCTTATACGGCGGTAAGTATTTACTAAAATGTTTAATTTATAACTAATAAAATCACTATCTGAGTACTTATTATTTTATTAAGCTAACTTCGTCATAAAAGTCTTTTAAAAGCAAGATTATTTTAATGTTTGTTCTTTTTCGGATTACACCTTAAATTATTATCCATTTAGTAGTAAATCCTCGTATAATTACGTTATAATTTCACGAAAAGTCTCCTTCTTACTTGAAATGTAGCTCAACACTTATTGAAATTATGTAAGGCCCAATTATATTTCACTTTTCATATTTTTTTTATCTCATCACTTCTAACATGCATCTTTAAATGACCTCATTTGCAACAGAACCTCACATTCTAAAAAAACTAATTCGAATCAACGTTGATCAACAATTCTAACTTCAAAGAAGCATAGTAGTTTAGTTGAAACCATTTGTCTCGGCTAAGCGAGTAAATTTTGAGCTACTATAAAATTTTATAAGCACGGCGCGCATCGTTACTTCACTTTGAACAATGGCGGATAGCACGCGCTCCTATTCTGCCTTAGGCTAAATACACACTACAAGATATAAACTGAAGGTTTTCAAAGAATGAGTACTTTAACATTTAAACTTATTAGTATGATTTACACATTTTTAATAGAATAATATTTATTGGAGATTAAGCTAAGTTTATCGAAGAAAATACATTTAGTTGCAAATGCTACGTAGATATGAATATTAATGGACTCTTAGCAATTTTTCAAAATTTCATAAAACTAAATATACTCGTATCTATACTTATGAGCGTTAATTCTAGAAGTTTTTTTTTTGTTGGACTTTTTGGTTAATCCGTGTAAGCTTTTTTAATTGTTATTTATTCGATACAATATTAAGAAGCCCGCGTAAGCCTATCACTTGCAGTGTGTCTGTACCCTAAGGCACTATTGACCCCTGACCTGCGCAAACGCCGAACACGCGTCAAGCCCTCTGATTGGTCCAAACCAACTCATCGTTTAGTAACACCTTATACTGTTACGAGAGTAATGTTGACCCATACAGTTTCAATGATAAGTAAGTATGTAGTTTAGATGAATGGCAGATAACTAAAGGTCACACAAGTTGAGCTATAGTCTGTATAGATTTGACGACGTGCATGTGTTCTTTATTGAGCTTATGATTTATACAGGGTGATGACAGGTCATGGTTAGTGAATTTGTATTAAATGTTTATGTAGTTTTATAAGCATAGTTTATATCGATAGACATTGTATGATGTTTGTTAGTGTGCTACCTTTAAAAAATAGCCCTACTAATATTGATTACCGTATCCTATAGTATGGGTGACCAAAGTGATCGTTTCTATTTGGCAGGACCTTTGTATCGAAAATACTTGCAGCAAAATATTAATTTCTAATTTGGTAAACCATCAACTTTGCCCTTAATAAATCATTTATTTCAGAAAGTATCCATTTAAAGGTTAATAACAATGCGAACTTAAATACTAATGTTAGTCATTCAAATCAATTTTATCATTACTTAGTCATCAATTAAATTCATTTAATTCAAATTAAAAAACAATGTCAACACTATAAAACTTAATCTCAAAATTATAAATATTCAATATTAACATAAGTATAATTTAAAAAATATTATTTTATTTTAATTTATCGTAAATATTATTTTATTTTATTGCGTGCAGTCCTATCCACCGAGTGACCACCGAGATCACAGCGATCTGCTATAGCATTCAATTTCTTTCTTTCAATTCAGCAATATTGTAAGTGGGTGAGATGTTAAAAATAACTAAATAGTAACCTCGACCGTTGGTTCAATAATTTCGTTGCTTGGAGTAAAAGTGCTTTTTCAACCACACTTTAATTGAGATGTTTTTTTTAAATGCATTAATAAAAAAATACTTACAACTTCATTTGGGTCAAATAGAATTTTATAGTGAAGTTTACTATGGAAACTATACAATTTATGTAACTTAATATAAATTTTAAGATAACGCTTTATACACTCGTTGCTAAATTTACATATTAGGTTTTCATAGGTACCTACTACATTTGTTAGTGAGCTTAAATAAAACACCCATTAATAATCAACGAATGCAGAGCATAAAAAAAACCGTATAAGGTCGTCAAGGTAAATGTTCTCCGTACACATCCTACATATTTTTTCAAAAAATTAAAATAAAATTCAATGAAATTTATATGGGACCACCTCTGAAGCATCCTCTATAATATGAAATAAGAATATTAAAAATCGATTCATAATTGTCTACAAAATCGTGTAACAAAAAAACCAAAAAATATACACACGATTTGAAATCCTCCTCCTTTTGGAAGTCGGTTGAAACAGTATCTCGTTTTTAATTTTACTAAACTTATTCTTTTTTAAGCCTTTGCTTAGATATGAAACAATAAAACTGTCGTAAGCATATACGAAACGCAACTTTTAGTAACTTTACTTTGCGTGATAGTTTTCAGAGTACATTATAGATTGATTCCATCACGTACAGTCGTGCGACAAAGAACAACATTGTTCTATGACATTTCATGAACAGTTTTGTTATTAATGAACAATTTGGTGGTGAAATAGAACATATTATTTTGTCATTTAATTTGAGATAAATTGCCTGTGTATGGTCTGAAATGCGAGCGCGGATGACAATCGTTGTTGTGCAATCGTATTCTGTTCGTGTTCTGAATATTGTCTTTAATTTTTCGTAAGAAAACTCTTTTTAAAGCTTCGTGTGCTTAGGAATTGCTATTTGTTTTTCAATGTAATAAGGTTGTATTTCTTTTGACCGTTACATTCATACTTCAGTTCCCATGCTAGCAAATAACAACCAATAACTGGAAATTTATCTTGTGATTGTTGAAAACATCGAAACCTTAGTGATTAAATCTAATAATAAATAGAATCAATTCAAACTTTATCTTGACATTTTTGACATTTGAACCATATTTAAAAATGGAAACAAAGGCGCCATTTCCATAGTTCTCACATCTTTATCTCGAATCAAGCTATTTCATGCAACAATAGATCTATTATAGAGCCCACTGTTAAACGATGCAAGTCTTTATTCTCATTTTCAAGGTTATGTTTTGACGCTTATAATTGGTTACACCCATTGCTAAGGGGCTCTTAATAGATTTAATTACGATTTATACAGCATAATTGGTATTTTATGCTGCCATTTTTTGTTGCGTAGCCTTTAATGTTTAATCTGACAAAATAAATCAAACTTTATGACGGAGATACTTTAGATTTTTTAGATTACGATCAGGGCTAGATTAGCCAATATAATTGTACTGGTTAAGATAACCTTATATATAAGTATTTTTTCACAATAAACATTTTCTACGCTACTACCTAATTAAGAGCAAATGATCAGCCAGTTGCCTCAACTACTAAATATCACAAAAATAACAAGTTTTTCTTTAAATACAAGCTACATATTTCATAATTCGAACTATGCCATCGATTCCAGTACTACAAAACTTATCCAAAATCGATCAAAGAATTCAGGTCAGAAATCTTATTCAATTAAGCACAATGCATATCTTACACCCATTTAGTCCAAATCGCCATATCTCATTCGAGATTTCAACAGAAGAACTGATTCGTTTGATGGGCGGTCATTTGTCAAGATGTGCGCTCTTAAAAATTGATGAGCAGACTTGTATGGGTGCGGTTACTGCGCGAGAGCATTACGCGTTGCGCAAAAATACCGCTGATTAGTCATAGAGAATGGAAATTCTATAGTTATTGCAGCAATGATGGCAATCTCAAAGAAGAGCTATTATGAGCCTCTTAAGATTTAATTTAAGTATAATGTTAAGCCTACCAGCTCTGGGCCAGCCTTAACCTCCTCGTCACCCAAAGGAGAGACTCATAGCTCTTCAGTGGCCTCATTACAAAGAGTTCTTTATATAGCGTTAACGATGCACTCAACTTTGTACTGTACAAAACTTTTCGAGTTAATATTTTCTGATCACAATTTTCATTTTCATTCTTATTGGAATTATTTCCTTCGTCGAGCAAAATTAGCTGTATTTCTACATCTTAACTAGTTCGAATTGTTCTTCATAAGTTAGCCCTATCAAAAAGGTCTAGTGGCCGTTCGTGCGTCGTCGGTTTTTAGTAAACAAGCGAGTTGGTCCCGTTTGGTGCTTTTTCCAAACTATTATAAATGTCATCACCGAATGGTGGCCGTTCGGGCGCCCAATAATATTAATTTATTATGATGTTCACGACTCCTGCAACCGTGGGAATTTTACAGTAAACCCATAGATTAACTAAATTTAACTAAATGCTTAAACAGGACAGGGTACTTAGTAAGACATTGATACTTAAAATTGATATCTATCTAATTAGATTACCATGATATTAAAAAATTACAGATTCTCCAAACCTAGTTTCTAAAATATATATCTATACATATAATAAAATGGTAGGAAAGTCAAAACTGTACATTGAATATTTTTTTAAAAGAATACTTGGGGTATGATCTACATTCGAAACAGAAACAAAAAATATAGTTTTTAGAATTTTTGTCTGTTTGTCTGTTTGTCTGTTTGTCTTTCCGGGATAAACTCAAAAAGTACTGCATGGATTTACTTCAAATTTGGCATGAAGATAGTTAAGAAGTCGGGTCAACATATAGGCTACATATTATCACGCTAGCAGTGTTATAATCGTAGGTGCGTTTGGTGCTGCATAGCGTTCACGCAGACGACGTCGCGGGCAGCAGCTAGTATTTAATAAAATTTAAGGATTTTGTCAAAAATAAGCTACCTTTTTAACAGCATATTATTATTATTGGTTCAAGAAATTACACCTTCAAATACAAAGTGCTAAGTCCCAAATAAGTACCTTCGCATTTGGAACATATAGTCAAAATAATAAGCATGCATCAACTTTGATTCCATCTGTACTTAAGTAGTTTTCGTAACGCCCTCAGGCAGTGGCGATACCATCACGTTGCGCTTGCGCCGAACCGCGGCTCTCAATAACAAACAACCGAACGAATCTATAGTATCTACCAACCAGTTTTATCTTCTATATTTTTTTACAGAAGGTTACATTGAATTGGTTTTACTCTAAGTCACTTGTAATCTAATTTACTTTTATTAGTTACTTTGGCTCAAAGGTTTGTAAAAACTTTAGTAAAGGTAAGCATTAGCAATGTTCAGAGATGTTAAACAGTGAAATAAAAATGAAAACTTATCTTATCTTACTAATATTATAAATGCAAAAGTTTGGGTAGCTGTATGGATGGAAATTTGTTCCACAATCACGGCAAATCAACTCAAGATCAACTAGATCAACTCACGGCAGATCAACTAGATGAAATCAGGCATAGTGCTAGTGTATAGTCTGGCACATAAGCTGTTTTTAATCTCGATAAGTCCGCGGAATCAGTAAATTGCGCGGGTAAAACCGCACAAATAAGCTAGTCAAAAATAAAACTCATAGATAAATAGGTACGTTTTTTTGTTGTTCCGAGTACTGACTAGTGAGGTACTGAAGAATCAAAAAGAACAAACTGTAGTCTCCAAAGAACAAAACCTTAAAATGATTTACTTTCGATCGCTGCATTAATTGTGTCGAGTTTGACAGGTATTACTTAAACAACCAAGGTTAGTATTTATGATTTTTTGGTAATTTTCCGATACAATCAGCTCTTTTGTAAGTCGTAAAAAGTTTTTAATTGTGAAAGATAAATATGAGTCAGTATCGCTTACCAGTAACAACGAGTATACATCGTGTTCAAATTTCGAACATGCTTGATAAGTTATTGAGTTTTTGTTATCATACTGATCGGGATTGTCAAACACAAGGTTACAGGGAGCGGTCAAGGGAGAGTCTGCCTTCACCTTAAAGCCTTGATGAGTCACAAAATGCTTTGTTACACTGATACCGATCCTAAACACACGACTTTCGACATTCTTTAATTACAACTTTATACTCGACTGACATGATCGCGATACCATCTACAGGACGTTTGCATTATCAATTGTGTCTTGAGTAATAGCTAGTCAAGCGAGCAGTATACTTACATATAATATGTTATAAAAGTGGTTTAATATGTAACAAGTTTTAATGGAGAAATAAATTAACATGTTTATTCATATCACTTAGTGAGTAGTTTTAATAATCATTAAAAAACGAACAATCATACCTGATTTTGTACGATTTAAGGAAAATTAAATAATAGTTCTATTTTTATATTACGTTCAGACAAACGTGAGAGGTTTGAGGACTTTACTTCAAATCCCTTTTATTAAAAAATAACTACACGACATAACCTATCATTTATTTTCTTGCTGTAGGTAGTTGTTCGTTTCGTACAAATACCAAATATATTTAAGGATAAGATATATTTTTCCTATATGTAACCTGAAAAATCGCAAAAACTTAGTTCTCGAAATACTAGATCAATTTGTTTAGTGAAGCAACATTTCCGAGCATTGCGAATGCACCGCATCGACTCCACTTGCGAGATATAGATAAATCTAAATCTCAAACATCCTGTATACAACCGTTGACTTATTTATATCGGGAGCACAACCGCATTCGCTTTCGTCGAACAACGGTTACTGTTTATCTGATCATTTCGTAACAGCGGTTTGAGGCTCGCATCTCGACCGATTGAGAATCAATCGTAGTGGGCGACCTTGCTCTATCAACATATTCTGCCAGCGTATGATTTGTGCTTGAAGTCTGGACACCTGATAACATAATGTTTTTGCTCAACTAACTTAGCTTACACTGTAACTTTGACTCATAAATTATTCATCTGTATGCCAAGCTTGTGTTTAGCTGGTTTAAGTTTGTTTAACTAAGGCAGTTGGTATGCGTTATTTTTTAGGTTTCGCTTTGATCTTAAATTGATGAATATACAAAGCTGTGTTAACATAAAATTACCTTTCTCAAAGGCATGAGTTTGCTCTAGAAAAGGCTTAATGCTTAGTGAAGTACCTAGTGAGTTTTACATCTATTAATACGTATTAAGATACGTAAAGTCTATGAATCTTACTAATGTAATAAATGTGAATGTTTGAATGGATGTATGTATGATTGTTTCTCTATCACGGCAGGACTGCTCAACGGATTTAGATGAAATTTGGCACAGTGACAGTTTTAAGTCTGTGGAATGTGGTATTTTAATAATTTTAATTTTAATAAATTCTTTTGAGCTTTAAGCATCAATATCTGAACTCGATATGTTTTTTCTATGTTTCAATTTGAATTTAACCTATACTTTTATAGATTCTATTTCTTCGAACCCTATCCACAAAAAACCTGCTCGACCTAAGCCTCCATAGTAATTTTGAAAGTGGCCCAGAGTTTCTCTGAACTGCAGTTTTGAGTGAGTTTCCCGCCGAACACTCATTGATATTACATAGTATAACTTTATAAGGCTCGTTAGTGAAAAGTGGATGGAACGATACATGTTTTTGTTATATGCAATAATATCATAGATGGGTGCCATAACCGGATGAAATATTAGATCGGCTTTCTTACGTAGCGATTTATTGTAAAGCCCACTCTACATTGAGCTTATTACGAGCTTATTTTTGTTATAGTTGCAGTAACACAAAATGTTATTACATTGGATTCTTTTTATTTTCTTTGTTGTATGTTTTACAATTTTTATAACAATATAATTTGCATTGATGGTTTCGAATGTAGCTTACGAATGTTGAGTTTATTTCATTATAAAGATTCTAAATCAACGCAAAACTAAAGAATCCATTTTTTTATATCCAGAATTTAAAAAATATTTTTAATGTAAATCTTGTCGCAAATATTCATTTCAATCACTCTTTCAATCTTTTTGTTATCAACATAGCAATGAATTAGGACAAATCTGATTAATATGCTTAATCGAAATACTAAACTTTTAAGATCACAATAAGATTCTAAAAACAAATGTAAAACTACACACATCGTGAAGAGATATCAATACATTTCTAATGAACAAAACTATAAAGTGTAATCAATATGAGCAATTCCTTATCGAGCATGTCTGTGTAATACGCGTTCAGTGAGCATGCGTGTCGCAGGTATAATTTTCTAAGGCGACCGGCTGCGTGTGCGCACCGTGAAGGAAATATTTGAAATTAATTTATATCTTAAGGCGAAAAGGGCTTAAATATTATTATCAAACAGTGGTTTTTTATTTTTGCACATATTGATCAATTATTTTAAAAAAAAGTTTAGCGTTTATAAAAAAAAATTAAGTAATAAGCCAATTTAAAAGTTAAATTTGGAGATTTTCTATCTACATAACAAAAGGCTTATAGGCTTTTATAAAATTTTATATGAATAAAGAAATCTCTTTGTATAAAAAATGTTCAAAAAATTTTCTGATTCAAAACTTCCCGTCATCATTGTCAATGTTTCATACACAATGGAGTTCGAAATATAAATTTAAAACTTTTTTTAAAATATCATAACTGTAAAATCGTTGTGACGCATGGAAATGTTTTTTTTATCTCAACTCTAGAACACATTCTTTTTTTTCAAATCAAATAAATATAAACACAGAAATACGCAAGTATGCGTGCTCCACTATGCGCTGACCATACCCAAGTACAGTTATACATAAAGCTTAACATTGAGATCGCATACTAAGTTATCTGATATAGTTTAAGCTTGGATATTAGAATTAATTTATCGTCGATAGTAGAATAGATAGGAAATATGGCGGAGAAGTACAGAATAAGATATAAATATTTTATTGACAGATATAAAAATAATTGTCTATAATAATTCAGTTGTTTGCCTTGTTTTACGGTATATGTGTGTATTAACAAATAGACGCGATAACTCATGTTTTTTATTGTTAAATGTTGTAGAAAGACCTTATAATTTGTAGTACTTATTTAATAAGGTTAAAGTGCTTTTTTATCACTTTATTACCTGTGACATGTGTACATCCATATCTGGTAGTTATTCCGAAAAGTATACTTTGACAGTTCCTTTCTGATACGGGTTGCCAAGGTTTGGAATGAACTGCTTGCGTCTATTTTCCCTGACCAGTATAGTCCTAGTACTTTTAAGCATCGAGTGAATAGGTTTCTCGTGAATGGACGTGTACCAATTTAGTCTTCATGTTCAAAAAACAAATGAAGATAACTATCCATACTTTATAAAAAAAAATCAAGTATGTCATAACATCACAATCTTGATGAAATCCATAAGTAGAGTTTATTAACTTTTGAGTAATGATGACCAAAATTTCTGTTTAAAAATATATTAAATAAACCTAATTCTTTATCTTTTTCAAATCAATCTGTTAATCACTGACATCATCACACTCATGTATAAACCTCATCTTTCCTAACAACCTCATTCAAAGACTGTCAACTAAAACTAACTTACTCAAAACCAGACTTTACTTACTCATATAGATGGTGCATAATTGAATAAAATCGCGATATTTATAGGGCACGTCAGTAGTAATTTAGGCGGTCATAACGAGGACCACCCAACTAAGCAACACTCTAGGGTTTCAAACTAGATCCTGTCTGGTATCTAGTGAATATGCAAGCGAGTCCGCTTTGATAACCTTCACTTGTTATGCAATTACTAAATAATAACGTTTCTAAAATAAATATAACGAAAATGTTTTCAATTTTCAATTTGGTAAAGTTTGTAAAATATTTTTGGTAAATAATAAATATACTTTTAATACTAAAACACGTTAATCTTTCAGGTAAAAATCAATTTTGTATTACTAGTTTATCTTAATATGCGATAACTTTTAGATACGTACAAATTGATTAAGTAACAAATAAGGATCTATTCCAATTTTAATGTTGCGGCCCTCTATTTCTACGGTTTTCATTTAATTGTATTCATTTAATTGTGTTGTAACCTAATTTAAGTTTGAATAAAAATACTCTTCCAACTACTTATACAACTAAAATAAACAAAAGTAAGCCTAGCTTGATTCTAAGGTAGATTACCCAAAATAAATACTTTAAACTTATACTTTTGAATCAAAAAAGCAAACATATGACTACAAGTCAAGGTGAGATCATAACCAATTTCGAGCATTGGTGTAAAATTTATTCATGTTATAACTATATACAATCAAAAAAAATTTGCCCCTGATTTGCAAAACTATCCTAGCAATTTTTTAATATGTAATTACTTAACATATAAATGTATAATCAAAAGGCGTCAATGATCTATCAAATACCTACTTAGGTATACAAAATACACATATCATTAATTAAGAGAACATTATCCTCAATTCAATAAAATATATACATTATTAATAACAAGACCGTGTTAATAAATTCAAGTTTTAAACGGAAGTGACTAATACTCGAAAGATGATGTATAATTCATATTGAAATTTGGTCGATTTGTTTGTTGTCTTAGTGATAGAATTAGTATTTGAAAAAAAAAGCAAATATTTTAATAATTTTAAGTTACAATTTAAAGTTACAATTAACACAAAAACCTATAGGAATTCCTAAACATAGATCTTTTCATCATCATCATCATCACACCTCTTTGTAATGAGCCCACTGCAGGGCATGAGTCTCTTCCCTGGGTGAAGAGGAGGTATAGGCCATAATCCACCAAGCTAGCCCAGTGCTGGGTGGTGGATGCCAGAATTTTTAGGGCGCCTAGATGGCTTCTGACAAACGTCTACTGTATACAAGTATACAGCACCCGGGACCGACTGCTTAACGTGCCCTCCGAAGCACGGAAGTCGTCGTGAGATATGAATGGTCGGCGGTCGCCCATCCAAGTACCGACCGCGCCGAACGTTGCTTAACCTGTGATATCGTATGGTACACACAGTAACCACGGCGCCACGATGACTTCATAGATCTTCTGTCTCTACCAAAATAAATTATGAAGCTTATTTGCGAATATAGATCTGTAAAAAATATATAAAACATGAGTAAAGCCAGGTGAGTATAATGTAATGTAATGCAACTTTGAAAAATTTCGTTTCATCCTGCACATACGCAGCGTGGGAACTACCAAAAATTCGTAGCCTTGCACACTTGACTAATCTGTTTTATCTGTTTTTGATTACATCCTACTATACTAGTATATAAATTTTTAGAATTTAAATTAAATTTCTAGAATTGAGCCCTGTAAATTCAGCAATGTTCCTTGGCATAACCCTAGACGCTCAACTACAGTGGGGACCACACATAGAAAGGTTGGCGAAGAGACTTAGTTCTGCAGCATATGCCGTCAAAAAGATGCGAAATATTTCTAATGAAGCTACTGCGCGATTGGTTTATTTTGGTTATTTTCATAGCTTAATGACATACGGCATTCTCCTGTGGGGAAATGCCGCCGATATTAAAACTATCTTTGTGCTGCAGAAACGGGCTATTCGCGCAATCTACAAACTTAATTCCAGAGCGACGCTTAGAAATAAGTTTAAGGAAATAAATATTCTTACGTTTGCGTCACAATATATCTTTGAAAATCTGATGTTTGTAAAAAAGAACTTAAACATGTTCCGTAGAAAATGTGACTTACATAATGTTAATACTAGAAATAAGTATAAGCTAGCCGGCTATGATAGTAGACTTCATAAAGTCACTAAATCATTTATGGGTCAATGCATACGTTTTTATAATAAGGTTCCCACAAATATTCAAGACTTACCACTTGATAAATTTAAAGTAACTATAAAACAAAAATTGGGTAATAAAGGCTTTTATACAATATCTGAATATATGGACGATAAAAGTCCTTGGTTGTAATTGTTTTTCTAAAGTGCTCAATCTCCAACTCCACCTTCAACTCCATCTCCAACTCCATCTCCAACTCCAACTCCATCTCCATCTCCATCTCCATCTCCATCTCCATCTCCATCTCCATCTCCATCTCCATCTCCATCTCCATCTCCATCTCCATCTCCATCTCCATCTCCATCTCCATCTCCATCTCCATCTCCATCTCCATCTCCATCTCCATCTCCATCTCCATCTCCATCTCCATCTCCATCTCCATCTCCATCTCCATCTCCATCTCCATCTCCATCTCCATCTCCATCTCCATCTCCATCTCCATCTCCATCTCCATCTCCATCTCCATCTCCAACTCCATCTCCTTCTTATCCAACGCCATCTACATCTCCTTGTCCATACAACAGCAAGAACGTCATGCTCCCTCAGGCGGCATGGCTAGCGGTAGCGTCGGGTGTCGGGTCACCCTCTTCCCTAAAATATGGTTGAGGAGGGTGATGGCTGGTGCTTGCGTTATACTCGTGAACGGGTGCTGCTAGCGGTGCCAGGTCGTTTTGCTGATGACTTTATGACTTTTTTTGAACTTGACACTGACTTCCCCATTTCCGTGTCCACGTCCTGTCTATGTCCACGACTATCCTCATCTCCATCCACATTATCTGTTTTCTCTCTCACCTCTATCGCTACGTCTGTCTCTGCTTCTATCTTTGCCTCTATATCTATGTCTACGTTTCTCTCTAGTACTTGATTGCCTATTGTATAAATATAATAAGTAGTAGACTCCAGAAGATCAACTCGTTCATGGGTCAATGTGTACGCTTCATTTTATAATAAAATCCTAAAATATTTAAGATTAACCTATTAACCCTTCGATAGATTTAAGGTTAAGTGTTATGTCAAAAGTTTTACTTTAAGATATCCGGATGCAAGAAGTTGGGATTCCCTGGCTGTAAATTGTTACTATGTATTATTTTTCTCTTATTTTTAAAAGATGATTGCTGTTGAGTTTCTTGCCACTTCTTCTCAACAGATCGACTTTCCGAAGTGGTGGTAGATTCAGTTCAATTTGTAAATTGTTTGACTTATTTCAAATGTATTTAAATACTTACGAAATAAAGAATATTTGAGTTTGAGTTTGAGTTTGAGAATATAACATTTGATAATATTGCATAATAATTGCAATCACAAAAATTGCATTTAAAATTAAACAGGGTTAATTTTAATTAGCGCATCACCTCTTGCAGGCAGCCTCGCCACATCAATCCCAAGAACATTAATAAGTATAATTTATAGAAACGATTTTTGCAAGAAAAAGATTTTTTTTTTGTAAAGAAATGAATATATCTGCTAACATATTAAGCAAACCATGGTCACTCTAAATTAAAATAAAACAAAAACGACTACGCACTACTACAAAACATTTTGTAGTACTACGTCGTAGTAGTATCAATTAAATGCCGCTTCGTAGTAGCTATGTTCACCAACAGCGACTATTTTTAAAAAAGTTTGTGGTTCCATATTTATACTTTTTTGTACTAACCGACGCTAAACTAAAAATGCAGGTACGTTTATATCTTATCAAACAAACTAACATTTAAATTTGGCTGGTGACGAAAAAACATCCCTGTGTAGTATTTTTCCCATAACGCATATCTATAATCAATTTACCTACGATGTGAAGTTTTACGAGAATAGGCAAAAAGTCAATAGGAAATAAGCCTTATTAGGTAATTACTATTTAAGCAACGGTTTTATTCCTTCAATAAATAAAATATAGGACATTTTTACAAATCTTTATAGCTTTTTTAAGTTAACGTTTTATTTTTACAGAGTCTTGTTTATGAATCACATTTTAACTTAGCGGTTTATTATGTTTACATTGATAATCAAAAGTTAACTACTCTAGATAAACTCTACTTTTAATAATTTTATTTCGAAATCTTTGTACTTATATCCACCTTTTTTTATTTTCAGGTACCTACTTTATTAAAAAGCTGCGTGAATATTGCCTTCATGTCTTGAAACGGAATGGGTATGATATATAATATGATTTCCTTTATGACGTCTTGGCAGTTTGGTATTGTTGACGGCACCAGCACAACTTAGAGACATTTTTGTTGTTACGTTATTTGTAGTCCTTTCGTAACGTGCAGGCAAATATAGTAATGTATCATGGTAAATAAACTGTTTTTACAATTATAGTTAGTAACCTAATTAAAGATTTAAATTATGAAAGTGATAAGTTAGTTAAGTTTCTCGTTAAAAAGCAGTAAGATTAAATATTTCACGTTTAATATATAACACATCATGTATTTAAAGAAGATATAAGTCACAGAAAGATTACCTTTTCAAATTAATTGTACTGTTCATACTGAGAAAATAATCATGGCTAAACGAATATCCACCACGGCATGTTAGACTCAAGACTCAAACTTGCTCCTCAAGTGCCACTATTATTTGGAAATGTAATACTTCTGCTTACCACCGGAGTTGGAGCTTTATGAAATTGAAATAAAGATCAATTTGAAATACTTTAAGAAGATTAAATTTATCATTTCACACGGAGATTCGGAGGATCACAGCTAAATAAATGTCAAAAGCTTTCTTCTGATGCAGATATAAACGTTAATTGAATTTGTTAAAAGAAAGTGATGCTTTAATAACGTACAAACTTATTACGGAACTCTTGTTATTAAGACAAACTATTAAATACTTGTCTGCATAGGATCAGCTAAGAAAAGCTCTGTCAAAGTTGGACAGGCGAGTAAAAGGTGCATAATTTAAATATTTAGGGACAATCTCAAGATTTTTCAACCTTACAATCCATATAAGGCTACCAATGTAGAGGCCAAATTATAACTTTAAAAATAGGTTTAGCTTTAAATAAGTTTGATTGCATTGGGGTTATAGCGTTGTTTTTAAGTCCCTCAATTGCAAAAAAAAATATTTCCTTTAATTTAATCTCAGGTAAAGCAATACATCATTTGTTATTTAATTCAAAATTTCAATAAAAAACTTAATTTAATCAAATATATTTAAAGTAATTTTATTTATTTATTTTGATTTTTTGTTAGTGAATAAAGTTTTTATTATTAATAATTTGCTATATATTTTTATAGGCTTTGAATTAAATAATTTTCAGATCAGACAATTTATTGGAGCGTATATGTTTTTAAAACTACTGCAAATTACATTATCTTAAAAAATAGCAAGCCTACACGCATTTCATTTTGCTTATTCATACGATGTGATTTCATTGATACCTTGCTAAAATAACATTTGGTATTACAAATAATAGTAAAGGCTACTCGAATAACCTTTAATACAATAATGCTTTACTAAGTACAGTCAGATCAAAGTTGTTGAATGTCAAGTAGGACATACGCGACACAACTTCTTTTAAAAATATCATTTCAATTGAAATATTTTTACCGAAATATTAAGTTTATATCCACTTACTTAAAAAAGGTTATTTTGCTAACACAATCATTAAAATAATCCTGGAACTATTCATAAAAATACCAAATTGTTTCGACTTGCTATTAAAAAAATTTGGTATTGGCTATTTTCAGTTACCGTTCTGGCTCTCCCTTACGTAACAAAACACAATTAAGCACAAATGTTTGCACGTATTTTTAATTCATGTTCTTTTGTAGTTGACTATACAACCTACGCCACTATAAAAATGTTTCAATAAAGAAATACAAAAAGTAATAGTGTCCCTTGTAAAGACATTGAACAATCAATGAATTTATACGTTGCGTGGGAGTTTGTAAGTTTTTTTCTCGGTAATTGTTTGCGATGATTTTGACGATAGCTGTAAACGGATGCAATGTTCTTTGAGATGTGAATAGCCTTATTTGCTGTACCAAATTGGATTCGATTTTATTGTACATCGTTATTGAATGAGTATATCGTAAATTTGAATTAATTAGCAGCAGTAAAAAAGGATAAGTTTGACTTAAAGTTAAAGAGATTCCGTATATTTTTATGTTTTAAATCAATATGACAAAATTAATGATGTTACCTGCATTTAATATAAATCTCATCTATTGGTATATGATGATATATGAAACGAAGACTTATACTAAGAATACCACGACAAGAAAGATAGGTATTAAATAAAACACTTTTTAAACGGATTTATCGCGTATATTTACATTTTAAATTTTGACTCGACGTTTCGGTGTCTTTGCAGACCCCGTGGTCACAAGTGACTAATGTATGTATGTAAATATACGCTATAAATCCGGTTAAAAAGTGTTTTATTTAATAGTATGAATCGCGAAAACTTAAGACAATATTAAGAAAGATAGGTACTTAATTAAATTAAAAAATAGTTCCCAATAAGCGGTTTTAATAATCTGAGCTTTCATCACCTAATGTGGAAGGACAAGCATATCACTCAGCGGTCAAAAACAAGAAGCACGTCAAAACAATTTTGATGAGTCCCTAATATTGTACTTTTGAAGTGCGCGATATTTTACGCTCATAATTGGTTAAGAAATGAGGGCCCCAAAAATGCGCAGTAGCGGCTTGATCAAAGGATTCCTGAAGCAAGCTTCTCATTTTGATGGGAACGGAAAAAATATTATTTTTAATAAATCATATTTTGAAATACACAATTGGAATGGATTTCGTTTTAAAATTCGAAAAGGTAGGTTGTAATTGGGCACGTGTTTGGATTTCTCAGTTTTTTATATACAATAAGATACTCATCTTGTTTTACTTCTACGTAATTACAAAAAATGACGTCCTAGATGAGGTCGGAAAAGTTATATTAATTATGGTAAATTTTGAAGTAAGTAAAACCTGAATCAATTTAAACACAAGATGATAAAAATAAATAATACTTACACTCAGTGATCATTTTGAAAATAGTCATTTTGTATCAAGTAAAAACGAAATTTACCTAATTAGTTTTTTCCAGAGAAATTAACAAAAATACTTTAAAAATCTTTATGATCTATTTACTTTCATTTTTGTCTCAAACTTTCATAAAAGTAAGTGCGGTCTATAATAAATTACTTTTGTATGACAGTTTGTATTTTTTAGATGTTATCAGGTCTTCTAAGTTTTA
The DNA here is from genome assembly GCA_944452665.1 of Stenoptilia bipunctidactyla. Taxonomy (NCBI): domain Eukaryota; kingdom Metazoa; phylum Arthropoda; class Insecta; order Lepidoptera; family Pterophoridae; genus Stenoptilia; species Stenoptilia bipunctidactyla. Next base: position 13,997,406 of record OX101740.1, on the reverse strand, counting down.
ACAATTTTAAGGCCAGTTACGACATAACATATTAAACTTACTTACTAAAAATGTTCATCAACTCAGTACTTGTATAATCAATGACAATAAAAGGTGTGAATTTTAAAATAAGATTAACCTGTAACATCATATTCATAAGTTTCACCGTTTCGTGATGCTCAATATTTGCACATTGCTATGACTATAAATAAAATTATATTTCGGATAAAGTAACCCTAAGAGTAATTCTTAAATCACGGAAAAAACGTGGGATAAAAGGCACTTGATCCATTTTGGCTAAACCACTAGAACCCTTGATGAATAATGTCCGTTCTTAGCCCGTGTATTTCTTGTAAGGAATTTGTAATAATTGTAAAAATTTCCTCACAGATCACCAGAAATAAAACAGTTTAAAAAAAATTACAAACAGTAATTTTACATGTATTATAAACTTAGGTAATTGATGGTGAAATTGTGTTCCCATTTAAAAACTCGTGCGCAAGAATAAACAAGTTTAATCATTCATGTCAACGTCACTCCAAAATATACCAAGGAGTGTTTGATCTTTGCGACCCGTCATTTCGGCTACTGAAATTGATATTCATCCAAAATTATACTTAGAATGTATTAGGAGAAGGTCGTATTTTGCTTATTAGGCTTTACGTCCGATCATTTGTCAGACCTTATGTTAACAATCAAAGATTAGTGTGTTTATATGAGAAAATTTGAGTTAAACCGGTATTTTATTATATCTAATAAACGGCGTCAGTTTTATAGTAAAACTGATTTGTGTGTTGATTTTCTGGTAAAGATTTTGGACGTCATCTCATCATTAGGAAGTTAATGTTATGTGTGTTGTAATATTATGATAAAGTTTTATCGCAGCAAATAGATTACGATTCGGTCACAGCGTGGTTTTTTCACACGGAGTATCTACATATTATTGTAATGTTGATTGATTTTATTTCCTCAATAGAGTTTTGTGAATAAAAAAAATATTTAGAATAATTCACAAACTTTTTGAGAAATTTGTGTTTTTTGTAAGCACAGCCGTTTTATTTTACATAAAATGCAGTGTCTGAAATCTTTTGATACGAATAATACGAAGGATCTTATTTATAAAAAAAGGTACTTCAATATTTACAAAAATGTCTAAACTAAGTTTGTTAGTTAATTTATCAAACAAAGCATGTCTACTACATTTAATAACTAAAAGATATACGTGCTCTTAAATTACAATCAATATAACATTTAATATTTACAAGCAAAATCAACTAGCTTTTAATCATTACAATTTCCTCGCATATTCAAGTCAGCATCGAAATAATATTGAAATTAAATTTATTGGCAGCGGCACAAGTCTGCAAAATCAATCAGATCTCATTCACCGCTTGCGCATAATTTATGAAAATATTTAGATTAAAATGTCGCAATTTCAAGTAGAAAATGATTAGTTGATTAGTGATTAGTGTAATGAATGAATGGGGCAACATCCTGTGAGCGCGCGCCGGATGGGTTGCCATATCCTCTCGCAGGATGCTAAAGGTGATCAATGGTTTTTAACTTATGTAAATATCGAGTTTTGGAGGATACGTGTCATTTAGGATGCAGTTTTGGGAAGTTGGTAAATAAGATTTATAGTACATAAGATGATTCTAAAAAGTTTCTCAAGATAATTTATTGCACAAAAAATTGGATACTCTTTTATCTCATTATCTATAAATGTAAGGAGATTATATAAATACGAGTCAAAATAAGTAAAACGATTTTTTTGCATGGTACTGTTTAAACTTAAAGTTTTCTTCACTCCACACATTAACAAAGTAACTGCTTTTCTTGATATATTTATAATGCTCCACTCTTTCTCCATTATCTTTTTTACTACTAATGTTCGCAGGCTACATTAAAGCACCTCGTTTTTATCCTTCCCCTATTAAATCAGATAAAGAATATTTTTCAGGCAGCAAAATTACGTGACCAGAGACCTACAAAAAAATAGAGAAGACAAAATACCACCTGTGACCACACAGCTAAATGAATGGAAGGATATAAATCCCAAGCTCACCGAACTACTCCATAGGACTTCGGCACACATTAAATCATGTTGGCTATCAAACCTCCCGTGTTCTTTATCATATATAAATCAGTAATGGATACAAATTATTCATGCGCATAGTAAAGAGTCATAGATCGTGAGCGAACCTTGCATTTCTTCAATAATATACAACTGTTATCGATTTTATAATATCTCAAGATATACTCGTTAGCTTATGAAATATGTAACCTACATTTTTGAGACAATATTTTATATTTGACGTTCAAAATGTAACATAAATTAAAGGTATTTTAACGTTTAACGCATTGCTAAAAGATACCTAATCAACAATATTTTCACAGAGTATTTTATTCCAACATTAATAATTTTAATCAGTATTATATTTAGTACAATTAGTATCAATGCCACCCATTTCTGATTACTGCCATATTTTTTATGAATTTTCAATTGTATATTTATTGCAAGCATTCAATTTTATTTATGACGATTTAAACAAAAGCTGCCGTTATGAAGAGCGACGGATATTGAAGTGTCTGGAAATGAAAATTATAATTAATAATTAAAATGAAATCCGGTTTTAAACGTCTTTTAATAGTAAAAACTTAAAATAATACTATCCTTATCCTGACTGCCTGTTCAGTATATATATATTTAAAAACATAAAGCAGAATCCCTCCATTTTATGTCCTCTTCCAAAGCAGGCAAGTGATTATTTTAAGATTTTATTATTTTTTTTAAAAACCAAAAAAAAGCAACCGAAGATTCTTTTAATTAATCAAAAAAAACTGTCAATTCTCCAGTTACGAATGTTTCAATAAGAACCATCAAAATATCTATTTATTTCATTAATACATATCTTTAAACATTAAAATGGGTCTTTTTGTATTAACTGTATGTAACTATATTGCTACTCATTTTGCTCCGTTATTATCATATATATCAGTTAATCAATTCATGCTCTTATTACTAATAAAACATGACAAAAGAACAATCCGCTAAAAACAAGAATTACTGGACATCTTAAAAGCTAAAAACAATAAATTCAAGAACGAAACGACGCAAAAGGCACATTTCAATTGTCGCATAAATTTAAAGCATACTTAAAGCTTCCGATTATAAAACAAGAAAACAATCACGTTAACCGATATATTTGGCTGACAATTCCTATTCTTAATCGCTCCTTTCGTAAATTTAAAGTAATAACTTTCATAATACAGAAAAGCACTTTCAAAACGCATAAAACCGAATGCGCCGGCGTCTCAACAGGAACTTCTTTTACCTCGATCGATCGTAAAACATACAGACCACTGAAATTGTCTCAATGCAAAAATATGTTAAAAACTAACAACTTTAATAAAAATGTCGTCCTCCATACATGATTTGATGCACCATTCAGATTATTGTTTTCTTATTTATCCCTGCAATAACCTTAAGAACCTGATCTGAAGCGGTAAAAGATATGTATAAGTCGATATTTTTAAATTATCAATATTGAGATCGACGTTTCTTTAAAATGAAACAAAAACCAGCTTTACTAAATTTGTTATAAATATTACGTAATTTCGTGCATTCTATATTTGTTGGGCTGATTGAGAGATAAAATTAACAGCCGATGAGATCAAATTTGTAATCGGTAATAATGGCCGAAATACAAACCGAAGCCATTTATTTGCAACACTGCTTGCAGTTAAAATTCTTTTTGAATGTAAATTGAAATCAAATATGATTTTTGCAGTCTTTATCTAACGATCCCAAATAAAATAACTTGCAATACAGCAATAAATTTGATGATGCAGTGTTTGCCGGCTTGTCCCATCAATCTTCGGTCATGTATTAAAGTGGTTGAAACGAATCATACATACACAACTTCACGCCTGTATCCCGTATGGGGTAGGCAGAACACCAGAGGTAATATAACCATCTGATGTCACGTTTGACAAATTAGGAGGCATTATAATAGTGAAGAGAGACTATTGCAGTGACAGGGGGTCAGCCTATCGCCCACAAAAAAAGCCTCCCATAACACCTCGGTCCCTTAACTGACTTTTACAGTATGCCCGGGAAGAGAAGCAGCTGGCACATTCTATGTTTTTCTTTCGCTCCCAGTCCAGCATAGAAGCATTATAAAGTATTATTATGACGAATCATAATAATACTTTATACATGAGATTCATCAACTATTACGTATGGTACTCTCATATTTCATTAAAATTGGCTATATGATCAGTAAGTAATAATTTCAAGTTTTATTTTGTAATAATTATAGTTTTTTCCTATTTAAGGTAAACTAGCCTTGACTTATATTTACATTAAATTACATTATCGGTCACGATAGTAAAAAAAATGCAGTCTTCTAAACAGAATGCCATTGCAGCTATAAATCAAATTTCAAAATAAATAAAATAATTAACGACTGCAGGACATTAAAAAACCGACTTCACATCAAGACTTTTTCTGAGTAGATAATGTCATCAACGTAAATTCTCGGAAACCATACATATTTTTTCAAAAGTTTGAAATTTTCAATGAAGTACCTAACCGATTTCGACGAAATTTATATGGGACCAACTATGAAGTATCTTCTATCATATGAACAATTTTCAAAATCAATTCATAATTGTTCGAAAACCTTTTTTGGAAGTCGGTTGAAAACGAAATCAAACTGAATTCACTATTCCTCTGAACTTGTATCAGCTAGCTCATTCTACCACCAATCACTAATGTTACCTTAAATTGTTAATATCTTTTGTTTTGGTACCATTGAATACAAGAATATACATACACCCATCTATCTTGTTCAGCAATAAAAATATCATCATTTATTATGAAACGTACTGCAATAGGAGTTGTGTTAGAAGACCATTCAGATGGGTGATTAGCTAGTGATTTCTCAAGGCCGCTACTATATCAAATCGTTCATGAGAATGGCACGTGCCATGACATTGCCAAATTGTTTATTGCAAAGAAGAATAATGATTGGTAGAGATCAGTGACAAAAGATGGTATCGACAATTGCGAAGTGAATAAGCTCTTTGTGCGCTTTTTAGCAATATTTAATTAATTCTGTTTTCGAATTATTAGGCAATTATATTATTTTTTTGTGTTAAAAAGCTATTTATTGTATGCCTTGACAATCAAATGAAAATAATTTATCACGTTTTAGAAGATAATACTTTATTATTATTAAATAATAATGATTTATTTATTTATTTATTCTTCATTGTACACAAAAATAAGGAATATTTATACAGAACAATTTTTAAGATACAGAGCACAATAGGCGGCCTTATCATCGAAAGGTGATCTCTTACAGGCAACCCTGGAGATTAAGGCTATTATTTATTTATTTATTTACTCGTTATTGTTTATTAAAAAAAAATACAGATAAACATAAAAGGATAACAATGTACAAAAGGCGGTCTTATCGCTCTAGAGCGATCTCTACCAGACAACCTAAACAATACATAACAAAAACTTGTAATAATTACAAACAAAAGAAAATAGGGACATTTTATCATGAGTCAGTATGTGGGCTCAATAAAATATATAAATAAAAATAATATACAATAAAATAAAATAGCTCGATATTCTTAATACGTAATGTACAATATAAAATATATAATAAATATAATACATTAATAACGAATACGTCTATTAATCTTGCTCTAAAGTTAAATAATGTTTTTTTCAGATTAAATTTAAATGAGTTCAGCGAAGAGGCAAGCTTATTCCACAGGACCACGGCTCTTACAGAGTTTTTATTAGTTTATTAAACCCTAAATATGTGTTTCTGCAATTTTTCTTGTTTCATTTGTACAACATTAGCTTTGTAGAAATGGGCACATTTCTTAATTAAACATATCCAAATACATATATCTATATCGTAATTTTGCTTGCTATCTTTTACACTCTTGATTTACTAAACAAGTAAATAAATAAGTAAGGCTGAAACTAACTGACTATGACTTCCATATAAATAATGTGTGCATAAATAATTATAGTATAAATATTGATACTGAAGTTCTAATGCCACAAATGCAAAAACACAACACCGGAGGCTCATCGCCAAAGTAATGCGCGCGTCGAATTGATTGCTATGCTCAACGAACACGATTTTCTACGCAAGCGCATACGGACTGCAAGTAAATTAATATAGATACACTTCTGTACTGCTATAATGTTCCAAAGAAAGCATTGTGGATGATGACAGAAGAAGATCAAGTGAAAACGAATATGGATTCGATTTTTGCGAAGTCATCTTTTTGAAATTAGAATACAATTGTTTTTTTTTTATTTAGGATAGATTTTTCCTACATCTTAAGTGATGAAAGGTACTGTCAAAGGCAAAGAGGTTACGCATCTATCTATTATTTACATACAATGCACATAGACTTTGTGTTAAAGAGTTTAGAGGATAATGGGACTATGAGGGATAATAACATGTTTTATTTTATTTAAGTTTTAAATTTGAATTATTTTAATTGAATAGGTACGAAGTATACGACAATAATAAACACTCTTTCGTAACAAACTGATTTTAATTATTATCTACATGCATAAAGCTGACTAATGAAATATGTAATTTCGTACCAGAGCATTTAAATTTTTATGACACTTGAAATTAGGTCTAAAATACAAATCTTTATTTATTACAGCCAGATCGTAAGGACGTTAGTAATTGCATCTTTCACTTTTTAAAGAGTCAATTTGATTTCTAAGTAGCTGTTGATTAATCCGATGATGAATTACATCTTATTTCAATTATAATCCTGCTGAATTACCCTAACAGTATAAAGGTGAAAGTTTATTTAGCAACCAAGTTCGAAAAAGGAACTCTGTTCTGAATTTGAATTCGTCTGTCTGTACACATTTTTGGTCTTGTTACGTTACGCAGTATTAAAAAAATATTTAATGAGATATGACACCATCAATAACTGGCGTCAAGATTCTAAGGTATGTTTTTAATTGATTGAATTGAATTAATTCAATTGTTTTTATACTCAAACACGGTACAAGGTAGCTATTTATTTCCCTTAAACACATAAACATTAAAGTGACTCGCCAGCATACATCCTGAACACGAAATAACTAAGAAAACTAAAAGTGATTAGTCATATTATGTAATATCAAGAAATTGTAGTGATTTTAAGATAATTATTATCTATTTCCTTCCAGAATCATGCAATCGTGAATATGCTACACATTATGAATAGTCATTGAAATAAATATATAGAGTATTTGATTTCATTGTACAATAATCGGTTCTAAGTCAGTTCTAAAACCATTTCTAAAATACAAAAAGCCCTAATTCCTAATTCAATCAAATCAAAGTAGCTACAATTGAGCAACTTTTCAAAGAACTGGCAATTAATTTCTGTATCAGAAGCACGATGCGACCAATCCTGGCAATTTCCCAATAAAATAATTATTGTTATACATTGTCGCAACATAGATTTTGGGGAGACATTGCGCAACTTGGATAGCAATAGAATTATAGTTGCAACTTCTTATTATTTGCTAACAACCGTTATTAAAGGTTTCGTCAATCACGGGTATTATAACAAACAAGATAGTTAACTCAGCATTTGTGCCTGATTTCTTTAATTCTTGTTTGTATGGGTGGACTTGATTAGAAAATTTTTATATCTTTTTAATCATTGGATTTAATCATACCTGCTTCAGAGGAACTGCGACAAAAGTATTGGAGAGATAGATTCTTTTCAAAATTTTAATAGTGGAAAAGTTTCTAGCAACCTCAACTTCGTGGTTTCATTATTGATAACTAATTTTGACTGTATTTGATAATTATATTACTTGATTGTATCACGATAAATAAATAAAATAAATAAATAAATATTTCTGACACTCACACAACATTATCTAGCCCAAATTAAATTTCTTAAAGAACTTGTGTTATGGATACTAGATAACTGATATACTTGAGAAATATATAAACATAGATACATATTGAATAAATACATATTTTTTATTAGAATAAACTTAAATAAAAATCCATGACTTGACGATTAATATCTGTGTTCATCACACAAATATCCGCCGCCGCCGGGATTCGAACCCAGGACCTCTGGTATAGAAGGCAATGTATGTCACCGCTACACCAGCCGGTCGTCAAAGATGGCTGACTCAGAATCAGTATTGAACTGTCTCTGCGTAAATGTGTATGAAGGGTGGTTGTTAACCAGGTAAAGTTTGAAGGAACCTTAAAATCTAGACCCTCGCATCAAAATAAGATATCATATCGACCTACATCTTTGAAATATGAACTGTGATTTTACTCTACCTACTAAACACTATCTTGAAGCATACCCTCCTTGTTTATTTCCAAAGGCAAACGCTACCATGCTGGACTGGGAGTAAAAAAAAGCAAAGAAGCTTCTCCAGCTGCTTCTCTTTTCGGGCATATTGTAAAAATCAGTTAAGTGACGGAGGTGTTCTGGGAGGTTTTTTTTGGTGGTCGACAGGCTGACCCCTGTCCCTCCAAAAATCTCACTTCATCATTATAATGCTTCCAAATTTGTCAAAGTGACATCAGGTGGTTTTAATACTTCTGGTGTTCTGCTTACCCCATAAGGGATACAGGCGTGAAGAATTGTGTATGCAAATGCTTTTTGACATTAGATAAGCCACATGATAATTTGCCCTATCCTACTAATATTATAAATGTCTAAAATAAATATGGCTAAGTCATTTATAACTCTTCTTGCGTGATTTAATCGACATACAGCGACATCTATCGAATAAAAGCAAACTAAAATTTTGTTTATTATAAATGTGAAAGTTTGGATGGATGGATGTATGCATGTCTGATTTATTGACAATAATTAGAGTTTATATTTTGGTTTCAGAATTAAGAACCGCCAAGCTGTCTACCGCAAATGAAGTTTTTCCTATTTACCACGTGCAGGCGCTTATAGGTAAGTTCATACATTTTTGAAATAAACTAAAATATTTTAAAGTTTTAGTTTTTCCATACATATACAACCTAGTCTACCCTCACTTTAAAAATAGGATTTGATAAGAAGAAGTGGCATGAAATAAAAAAAGTAATTATTTCGTTAATTGCAAAACTTTATACAGTCTTAACTAAGTAAAAAGTATTCGTCAAAAATATTCGTCAACATCATTTCATTTCATAATAAGACCACCTTCTGTACCATCTAGTTTGTTTCCCATTGATTTTATTGTACAATGAAGAGTAAATAAATAAATATGTATTCTAGTTATTCCAGCTATATGTTGTATAGATATTGTTTTTCGATATTGACTGCAGGGTTTTAAACCGACTCTAACGGCTAATGGTGTCGAAGTTCAAGGTAATTAAAGAAACTCACGAAATAAAAATCTAAACCTATCCTTTCAACTAAAGTGAAAAAGTAATTTGATAACATTCAAACCTTCTTTGAAATTCATTCTTACATGTGCATCTTACATGGAAATAATTCCACAAATATCCTGGTTTAAACAAACCTTGGGGCACATTGTATTATAAAATAAAATAATAAAAAATAAAATCCCCAGAAAATCACACCTACATGGCCCCAAAGTAAGCATAGCTTGTGTTATGGGATACCATGTAGCGAACTAGGGTGGTTCCTAGAATTTAAACACATAAATAGATAAACATCCAGACACGGAACATGTTTTTTCTTGTTCCGTGCGGGAATCGAACCCGCTACCACGGGCGTCTGAGGCAGACAAGTTTACCCCATCGCCAAAGTGGTCGAATTAAAAGTATCTCAGGTGGAAAATTTAAACACATTTAGAAAACGAGATAAATCTATTTGATTCTCTACAGCCATTTCTTTCACTAGCCGCCGATTGACCTTTATGGTCAGCATCGAACAAGGGGATGGAATAAAATGGATAATCTTATTGTAATATTAGCTGTGCCCGCGACTTTAGCCGTTTTCTTGTGGAAATTTCTCTAAGCCAACCCGATTAATTTTAAATTTAGAAAAACGAAAGAACCAATACGATAGAAAGCTAGTGTAGTTATAGTTATACGTGTTGTGCAACCGGGATGGTACAAGCTTTGACCCCCGGGTACGATTAGCCGCTACCAAGCCAGCTTCGCTTAGGATACAATGTTAACATGACGTACTACTCGTAGAAATAGCTATTTTAGATAATTTTATACGGTTGTCGAAGAGGAGATTGGAAAAAAAAATCTTGAAACGTTACCTGCGATGCTGTTATGTTTTTGCTTAGTAAATGTGACCTACTTCAGTAAATTTTTATCTCAATCTTACTTATTAGTATGCGATGATATTTCACAAAGAAACTTCAACTAAAAGGCACTGAAGAAAACTGTGCGGCGAATTTTCTTTGGGATCAAATCAGAAATGTAGAGAGCCGATGTCAAGTAACATCCACCACTAGCCATGTCATAGAACGAAATACTTCAGATCTTGCTAACCAGCGGTGTTGATGTGTAAATGTATGATGCTTATGTAGCTGCCATACGGCAAAATATCAGGTCTGGGTACTGAGTTGGCCTCACGAGCTAATTGACGATTGAATGAAGGACATCAGTAGTGGATATCCTCGATCAATAGAAATCTTAAAGCTTATGTGATGCATTTAATTAATCTGTACAGTTTACAAATAATAATAAAACAATCAAAATAAAATACAATTCTTTATTTAAATACACCAATAGCCTAAACAAATATAGGGCGGTCATAGCTATAGACAGAACTTCAGTAGAAGAAATTAGGGTGATCGTAGCTATAAATTCATAAACTTTATGCGAATAATTAAATAGAAAACATATTATTAATCAAATGAAATCATAAAAATCACAGAACTGAACTTATGTTGAAAGGTACACTGATTCAAAGTGAGCTAACAGTCATTAAAAGAGTGAGTTTCTCTTTAAAGTATATTGATTAATATCAATTTACATTTGCAGTAAATTTAATTACTAAGTACTAAACATCCACACTTCCACAGGCATAGACTTAGTATTATCAAAAGTGCACTTGCAACATAAAAACCCACCTAAATGGTCTGTAGACTTTGCCGAAATACTAAAACAATTTATTGCCTTTATGAATATCAATTTATCTTAGACAGGAAGCCATCTAATTTAATTGTAATAAAACGTTTAAAAACCTCTATTTTAATTACACAAGTACCTTTATTTAAATAATAAATGTATCAAGATTGCAAGCAATAAAAGTTAGGTTATGTTTAAAACTAAATGATTATCTATTTATTTCGTTTTAAACATCTGTTGATAAAACCTTAGTTTATGCAAAAGAGTTTTTAAATATTAAACTATTACTATTTTTCACACATTGAAAATATTTTTGTTAAAACAGTAATTTTCTTTCCTAAATCGAAGAGCAAATTATAAAAACGAAGATTAAAATGTAGATAGTATCAAAATTTTCTACTATCTTCTCATCTGAAAGACTATCATAAAATTGCCATTTATTTAAATGGCTATTATACTTTGCAAAAAAGAAGCTGTTATATAAGCTTTTTCACATGGTAATTAAACAAAATGATCTACAAATTGTCTGATCTAGTTCTCTTATCTCTATTTTGGTCTAGTTTCTCAAAGTGTTTTAATTTTTCGCATTCCATGCAATACATTCCCATTTAGATATCACTTTAGGCTGTAAATCAGAAAAGCAGCTAGAAACATTTAGCTTCTGATGCATTAATTAGTTAAATTTTGATTCGGTCACTAATTTAATTATTAATAGTAACGATCACATCTAATTCGATGCTGTTTGATATATTCAAACAACCAGATGCTTACTATTAAAATGTATTTAAATTTAAATACAGGTACAATTTTAATTTATTTAAACATGTAAGATTGTCATAATTTAACTCTTTAGTTTTTATGACTAGGAATAACAAATATGAAATGAAAACAATTTTATAACATATACATATAATCTTGATGAATTTAATAATATTATGCAATATTAATCAACCTTTTACACCAACACCGAAACGTCTGAAGTAAAAATTTTAAATCCGTTGAAAAAAGTATTTTATTTATCCATCTTGACTTTTATATTCTACTAACGACTTACGAAAATGAAACTTGAACAACTATTATATTAATACACTCGTTGTGGGAGACTTAAGTTTTCATATTATCGATATAAAAACACGTTTTTTACCGGATGACAACCCGTTTTTCTTTATTTTACATTTCTACACGACGTCTTGATGTCTGTCTTGTATATCCTTGCGTATAGTCAAAGTTACAAAATATACCCCCGTGAAATATTTTACGGTCAGTCAATCAAGCCAGTTTTAAAAATGAGGTTCTCACAAGCTCGAATGACACAAGTTTATCAAAAACTCATTAAGAAAAATATCATAACATATACTTCATACCGTTGCTATCCGTACCTACTATAAATGTACTAGAGTACCTTAACAACATCAGATACCCTACTTTCGCAAAATTTGCGGTGTTCTCCACATAGGAAAGCGTAAGGTATAAACCTATAGTATGATAGATTCTGCGGTCACCGACAATTGAATACCTTGAGGTTTTCTCATCAATATTATATGTACCTATCTTCGTGTTAACTGATATTAGTCTATGAATAATTTTGTAGCTATTCGAATGGAATCGATTTTGTTTTCGGGGCACTTGGTTAGATGTAGGTGAGGTGTTTCTATAAGTGGGTTTGTTTGGAATTTTGGTTTCGGTTTTAAATTATGTTTTCAATTTCTATTCAGCAGCAGGCCAGCTTACAAAGAGTTATGATGATGATTAAGAAGTATAAACAGACCTAAGCTTATACATGAAATGTAGATGTCATTTAAGAGCATAAATGTATAATCCATAAGGGTTCGTATTAATTCTATAAGGTTTACACGTTATTTCCACAGTTCATCTTTAAAACATATTACATAGCACTTTTACAAGAACTTATAAATCTACAAAAGGCGATCTTACTAATTGAAATGATACCTTCGTTACATGCGACATTCGCTTAAAAATATGAAACTAGACAACAATTTTGTAAAGTAAAACAGCTCAGACTGCGCCACAAGTTTTATTCCATAACCAAGCAACATAGAAGACTCTCACAGTAATATCTCTTCATAACACTCACCATAGCTCATTTTAAACATTAAACAGGTAATAATAATGCTTGCAGAAGACGTATTAGTCGCTTTAATGGGCAAACTCATTTTTTTTCTTCCTTTACTGTGGGAAAGTATATATGTATATATTTATGTGTAATGTTGTGGAAAAGGAGTGTTGGAAGTTTGTTAGGGGATGTCTGTTCTGATCTGTTATTGCAGTTTCACCATCTTTGAAATTTAACAAGGTATGCTTGACGAAATGTGCTGAAAATTCAGAAAATAGAAAACAACGAAATATAAAAGAAAAGTTTAAAAATAAACCTAATAATCTCATGTGAATCAAACAACGAAAATTTGAATTTTAAATGAAAAGTCTTAAACGAAAGTCTGCTTACTTGAAATAACTATCTTTATTTATCATCAGCAAGATATATTGCAAAGACATTCAGGAATGAAAAGTATGAATTATACCCAATCTCACTTTCGTAATAATTAGAAATCATGAAGTCCAGTTAATAATTATTGTAGTAATGATGAGTTATAAAACAGTTATTCGATGCAATTGCACTAAAAAAGCGAAATAAAGCTATTGATTTAATCAAAGCCAGAGTATTGACGCAGGCCTAGAGCTTTAGTTTCTAGAGCTAGTCTTTATTTCAATATTAATAGAGTCTATTCTTGTTTACAGTGAAACATCATCAAATGTAAGATTTTATGATAGCAGTTTCAAGTAACACACTTACGCCTTGCTCTAATTAGATGGTTTGTTGGTCATCATGTCGCCTCAACTTAATTTATTTCTCAATCGGAATTCATCTGTCTCCTTAAGATTTACAAATATTTATCAATCTGTTTGTCTTATATTGGCGAGGTACTATTTTGATATTGTACTTAAGTTTCTTGCAAGAAATCACTTTAAGATGAATCAAATGTCGTTTTCTCTGTCAGTATATTTCATCACGAATACAGAAATTACACGTTAGTAATACTAGTTAATTGTTTTTAGTTTAGCTTTTTTATAAAGGTTTGATAATTTTCGTGCAAAAATCAATATTAAAACCTTAAAACAAGTCCTAAATAGGACCATCAGAATCCAAGCAGTTCAAGAGTGCTGGCAAATACCATGACCATATTGATTCTACAGGGTGACTGGTGGGTCACTTTTAAAATTCCAGGACGTGATAGTTTAAGATCATACATGGAGAGAAAAAATCAATTAAAAAATAAATATTAATTATTTACTGAGTAAACTTCTCCGAAACTTACAGAATTCATTACGCAACGCATGATTACATTAGCGTAATACAATAAATACTTAGCAGGTGGTGGTGTGCGTGTGGCGGGAACACTGCTGTGTGCGTGTCCATTGAGGCAGCGCGTCAGGTAAAGTGTTGTAAGATCTCTTTATTTATTCATACGGATTTCTGGTGATAAATAAAGTACCTACTTTTATTACATTATTATGATCAGAATCGAGTACAGAGTGCTCTCCTTCAGTATTGAAAATTTGTCACCAGTCACCCTGTATACGAGTATACAATATTTTTATCCTACATAATAATCTATGAACATGTCTCCAAATACAAGCATTTAGAATGAAACCAACAATGAAAGTAACATTTAGTATAACATAGAAAGTCACGCCAAATTGATAAATTTTTCGAAACTATCATTGAACGTTTATTTTTGCCCCAAAATTCTATAGCAAATAATCTGAAATCGTTATTACGTGAAAAACTTTAAGTACAGTTGTCGAAAATCAATGGTAACTTAACAGCACTTACTTCACTTACACTAAGAAGTGCTTGACTTTACTTTTAACTCTATGTTTCTCCATTTATTCTTATAAATCACTTAGCAAGTAAGCACTTTTGTTTTCAATTTACGAGAAAGTGGAGTACTTTTGATAAAAAAGTTTTACTGTAGAATCGCTTGATTTCTCTGTCTTAAATAAATCCAATAAAAATATCAATTAAATAAAAATAAGAACAAATGCATTTTAAGAACAAAATCACTTTCAACTGTTTATTATCTTGCAGTGCTAGTAATACCGCTAAATGGCATCAATGATTTTACATAACTGATATTTTAGGTTTATAATGACTCAATCAGAATAAAAATCGATGGAAGTATATATAATGAACAATCAGAGCAATTGGTCTTAATGTTTTAAAGTTGTTAACGAGAGCAACAGTAGCAGCATTTTAAAAACATTTTACTTTAATTACAACAGCAGTGGCGTTGACATTGTTTTCTTATTTCAAGTTACCTAATAAATAAGCACTGGATCTATCGTATGTTAAGTCATAAACATCATTAATTATAGATAGCAGTAATTTATAATGACTACTTAAGCGTATCTTTTTCCGAAGCATAACTACACTTGCTCATAGCTATTAAAATTTCTTAGTAGGTCAAACTAGGCGCCTTAGTACAAAAGAGGTCAAATTCAGTAAAAATGTATTTAAAAACAAGGTCAGATCACCTTACCTGTAAATTCTTTTCAGTTATTAACAGCAAGAGGTGCTGAAATATAATTTTATGAGTCAAAGCTTGTTTACTACCTAGAGGACATCAACGCGTAGTCCACTCGCTTGGATGCAATGCAAACTTTACATTAAAAAAAGTAACCAAAATAAATAAAATATATGTGTAATAAATTGAAAAAAAAATCCTAGCTTCTAAAATACTATTTTTTAGATTACCTGCATTTTTGGTTTCTCCATTGATTCTTTAACAATTTTTATATTTATTTCTTCAAGAATACTTTGCATCTCAAAGGTACTTCTGCAATATTTATTTAAAATCTACATCAGAAGATCTTAATTTTAACTAAGCAATTAAAACCGCATGAACCATAATTCCAGTTGATAAACAAGCAAGTCAAACTATATTATTCTTTGCATTAATTAGTTAGAATTATATAGGAACAAGTATAAGCTATACTAAGTGCCATGGATAAAGTCGGGGCAGTAAGGCAGGTGGTTGTGTCATACAGTAGAGTAACGGTGGCGAGTTAGAAGCCTCACTATAACGGCTCGTGGCATGAGTGTGCCTTCAGAAGTTACTTCCCTATGTATCTGAAATTATAGAATATTAAAATAGCTTTTTTACTTTAAAAAAATAGTTTCATGATTATTAACACTTGAATATATTTTAGAAACATTAGATTTTGTAGGATATTGTCTGAAGTACTGAAATCGAGAGATTAAATAAAATAAAAGGAGCATAAAGAAAAAAGAATAATATTTCTTTATTTCAAATTTTCGTTTATTTGTCTACTTCATAGTAAAGCATCATACAATGGACCAGACTTTAGTGGATTTAGTTTGTAACTTTATTTTACACTTTTACTTGACGTTTTGGTGTCTTCACAGACTCAAGTGGCCTGCTTCGCGATAAAAATCTAATCAATCATTTATTCATTTTCATAGTTATTATAAAGGTGTTTAAGACTAGTGTTATGTACAGCTATGATTTGCGAATTATATTTTTTTAAATAAAATTAAAAAAAAATAATTGTAGCAACTTAGAACTATATTTTTAGAATGAGACCAGTCAATACGTGAGTAAATTATTTATTAACAAAAATATATTAAAATATGTGCAGTATATAGGAGCAAGGTAGAAGTTACCTAAACGTGCTGGCCACGCGCGGAGAGAGCATCAATTACGATCCGTGATTGCTCCCGCGCAGCCTCGCTATCAATATTATACTTTATTGCGTTTACTAGAAAAATGGAGTTTATTTCGACGAAATGGTAAATACGTGATGCTAGTTGTTTTTTAATTTATGATACTTGTTTGAATGGAGGAAGTGTAGTGGGAGGAGAATAAAATGAATGGAAATATTATTTTAGAATAATCTTTACTATTTGAATTAATTTGAAGTGTTTATGTGTTAGTTTCAACGCTCTAGTCTCGGAAACTTATAGTTGGACTAGCTGACCCGGCAAACGTTGTTTTTCCATATAAATAAAAAAATAGATGTTGGCCGATTCTTATAGATACCGGATAAGCACAAAAAATTTCATCAAAATCGGTCAAGCCGTTTCGGAGGAGTATGGCAACGAAAACTGTGACACGAGAATTTTATATATTAGATTTGATTCGGAGAAACCTAAGAATAATATATTATAGAATAAGTTATATTTTACTATAAAATAATTAGAACTGCTAAGTAACATAAGTAACCCGAAAGTTTATATATATGTGGTAGTATTTTGCTCTACTGACCGTTGAAAGTTTGTGTACCCGTAAAGTTGGATACTGGGGTAATAGAAAGAATACTTTATCCTGATATTCTATTTAGTATTGTCTTTTTCACGAAACATAATCTAAAATAAAACACTTTTTCAACCAAATTATTTGAAGTTATTTATATTTTACAGATTAACTTTGCAGGTCAGTCCCTCGTGATGGTTAAACGTTAAAAAGGTCATAAAAAAAACCCCAGACAATCACACCTAATAAATAGTCCCAAAGTAAGCATAGCTTGTGTTATGGGATACTATCTAGCGAACTAGGGGGAACCTAGAATATAAATATATAAATAGATAAACATCCAAACACGGAACATTTTTTTTTTCTTGTTCCGTACGGGAATCGAACCCGTCACCACTGGCGTCTGAGGCTGACAGGTTTACGCCATCGCCAAAGTGGTCGTCTGAATACAAGTTATAGTGTCTTATTGTTTGTTTTTCGATTCTAGTTCTATCATAACTAAGGATGTAGATTCAAACCACAACATAAACCTACATACTAATTAAACATTGAATAATCCCAGTTCAAAGTAATCACAGTAGCTATCTCTCTACGACTAAAGTTTAAAAGTAATAAATAAGTCCGAACTAGCGTCCGCGGTGGCGCAATTGTAAAATGCTACAGTAAAGGTCTCGGGTTCAAGCGTTGCCTTAAATTTACCATCGAGAGTTAAGTGTTGATAACATAAGTAGTGGTTATAATGTTGTATGATTGTGTATTATAACGACGTATTTTGGAGTAATGGCCGGTAGGAAAATAGACGTAAGGGTCTGGTAATATCGTAATTGTTGCATTGAAATATTGACCGAAATTGCTTTATATTAAACGCCAGAGTAGCTTAATCCAGGTTGCTTGTTAGTAATGTGTTATAGGAGCATCTTTATTTGGTATCTAGATGAATACGTAACTTAAATATAAATAACTTCATTTACTTTTAAGTTTTCTTTGCACTGCAAATCGATTAGTATTTCTTCAGTCAAAGTTTCCTACATTAATATTGAGTATTGTATACAAATTCAATAGATTCTCGCAAATCTAAACAAATGATTAAACTGTTAAATAATTTTAATTAATTAACAACCAGCTTAATCTGTCCGCGTATTTCACTGTATTTTCCTCGAACTAAGATTCCTAACGGATCTATTTATCTATATCTTACCCCGAAGTGAGTCGGTAGTAAATCTGCAATTGGCGATCCAATAAATTGCGCCCGAGCGCTTTTACTTATAGTACGACGGCGCAGTCGTGAGCCGCGGTGGCACGCGCCGGTGAAGGACCTTATTCTTAAGCTTTCGTAATAAGCCGAAGAGAGTGTTGATAATCGGCGACCAAATTGGCGACGTACTTAAAAAGAACCTAGTTAAGAGCACCCGCAACCGGCGAACATGTATGAAAAGAATAATTAACGGAGGAATGGAGTTCTCTAGTCTCTGCTGCCCCAAAGGGAGACAGGCGTGAAGTTTTGTTGTTGTTGTTGTTGTTGAGTGTTGATATTCGTGTAATTATAGAATTTAATGCTAATTATTTGTTTATCTATTCATTGTGATGAGAGGATTCTTCATCCAAAACGCACAAGGGAGGCTCGTTTCATGCCCTCTAAATGCCCAAAAAATCCCAAATGCTTATTAGATTAATATGTTTTATAATGACAAAAAAAAATTGTATTTTATAATAATATGGATTCGATGGTTGTCTTACATGTCATCTGATAAAAATTTACGATATTATATATTTATCTTAACTAAATCCCTATTTTACTTAAAAGGACCAGGTCTGTAGTAGTGTGGATAAACATACATAGCTTATTACACAACCTATCAACCCGTATTAAAAATGTCTATATTTCAAGGTTTTATAAATTAAATAGATTTATATTTGATTCCTAAACTCATTTGATCATGAGGTTTTGTCACGAGTTATCAACTAACGTTATTTTTATATCATTAAACAATTAATAATACTAATAATAAAAAAGTCTGATTATTTTAATAAATATTTTAAACAAACACTCTCAGAATAGAACCCTTCACCTCAAATACTGCAAACTAACACTAAAGCGGAACGCACGACGTCACTCGCTACTTTTTGCAGACCATCCGTCTTATTATCTTACCAAACAATGGTCGCGGTCACGCGGAATTTCGATGAAACTCTCGACTGTTTCGCTTTCGTTTCCTCGGTGACGATATCGATGACGACACGTTCGGCCCTTGTGGTTGGAAACAAAACTTAAAGTTCTTTCATCTGGAACCATTTGACGATTTGTTAATTGGACAATAAAAGTTTCTTTCCGTTGTTTTGTGTGAAATTAAACGTAACACAATTTTCTAATTTAGTGTGGAAAAAAATATTTTTTACGTGTTTTTACTAAAACCCACAGTAATAAAAAGTGTTCCATCTATTCGTAATATTCATACATTAATTAGGTACCCTTAAAACTATTTAGACTTAACGGTTATTTTTTTAGGTTAGATAGCTAACAATACTACGAACCGCAATTTTTATGTGTAATTCTTCAATGGTGTAAAGTTTTCAGTAACAGCAGTAACCAAATTTCTAACATAATATATAATAAACTTTGAATCAATAAATGGTATTCTAATTCAAAAGTATATTCGTTACTATACATTTAAATAGCTAAAACTAATAAAAAAACCGCTTATCAGCTATAGAACTCTTTTGATATACATTTTACAATAATCAAATATCACTATTTAAACTATTACTATTAAAACTTCCTTGCTTATTTATTCCAGTACATTTCTGACTTATTTAGTTGTATTTCAGTCCCAAGTCACAGTGCATGTTTGTTATCTGTGACTCGTAAATTTAATTCACTCTCGAAACACAATACTCAGCTAATCACGCAATATCGATCCATCAGCGTAATCTATTACTGATATTGGTTTTGTAGAGGATAGTGGTCATATCGATCATTGCAAGAAAGCCTTTGTTGAATTGAGTTTTTCAAATACTCGTAATAGATGAGGGTTAGAATAGGGAAATGATAAGCTGGTTAAACTTTTATTTAAATTTTTAATGTACTTGTTTTAGCAATTAGATTTATTTACACTTTATTTTAAGTTACAGGGTCGCAATATTAAACTAAGCATTACAATAAAAACAGATTACAAATCTCTAAATCAAAAGAAATGTTAGAAAATAACAAAACGCTAACGCAAAGAAATAGTCTTGTATATTTGGTTTCAAAATTTAAAAATATTCTCACTTATTAGCAATAAAATTAAATAATCAAAAGACTTTCACAGCTATTAATAACAAGTATTTCTTATGAACCACAATATATTTCCAGCACCAGATAATTTCAATATTAATTTAATATACATTGTGTTGAAACCATTTTAGTTATCTATATCTAAGGCAGTGAACATACAAATTCAATTAATGTTATGAAGCAAAACTCTGTGTTTGGGCAGAGGCAGTGCGCCGGCGCCGCTGCCTTCAGATTAACGAACTAGGGCAATACATCTTATCTATTGTTAATTTAGGTGAGATTGAGATTTATTTAAAAGGTTAAATGGAATCTTTAGTAATACATATTTAGAATGTTAAACGAAATACTATCTAGATCTTCTTTTCAATAAATGTTTTCAATAAATGTATGATCTAGGAAATGATGTTATACGGAAATAACTGGTAGCCTTTTTCAACTTTCGGTATTGGTAAAAAAATAAATTGTCGAAAAGTTTATCAATAAGTATCATATGGAGCATTATTGCAAACAACAGAGTTCAAAGTTTCTTAAAAAAAAGCACATATAAATTAAGGTGACAAAAAACTACACTATTTTATTCAAAGTGTCATCGTGAAATACTGTTTTTATTGTGTGAAATGCAACTTAACATCTGTACTTATGACTGCTGAACTACCCAGTACGTGACCAAAACGGTCCACTACTACTAAACCCAGACACTTTGTCATTTCTTCTTAGAAACTGATGCGTGAGAAATGCTCCAACGGCCTTTGACATAGTCGGTTACATACAAAAGTAAGTGGTTATAGTAATTAATGTGTTTTTAACGTGATTCGTGAGTTTTTGTTCACACACTATGTAACTGTTGCGCGTTGATGTCTAATGTATGCCGGCACCTTTGAGCTTGTTGATGTCACTCATGACTCATCTTTCAAGGAAACTATTTGTTTTGTTATAATAAAAATAATTATTACTATGTTGAAAATTATTTAATCTATGCAACACTTTAATTTATAACGTATTATATAATGTTTCTAACACCTTAGTAATTTTTGTATATCTATTAGGAGTTAATAAATTTAGAAGTGTTGATTTTATTTGGTTCAAAACATTAAATTTCAAAGCTTTTTTACTTTAAATGACTACAGATTATTTTTATCTTAAATGATACTTATAATGTCAGCAGTAATTGTGGTTTTATAAACGGATGTTCAACCGTTTCACTGTCGTTTTCACCTTTTGGAACGAAGGCCGTTCTTTCAATAATTCTTTTATTTTTATTATAGTTTTGTTTTATTTTTGATTGTTTCTACGATTACAAGATTGTCGTTTTACGCTTGATTACAGTCTTGATTTGGTAGACATCGTTTTTTTGTCATCGGTAAATAAAGTTCATTTCGGATGTAAAAACTAGGCCTGCGCTCCTACAGTGGAACAGTTAAAATTATTTAAAATTAAATGAATATGTATATATTTAAAATAGGTTTCAAACTTTTGGTAGTCTAGCCTCTGTTAAAGTAATTAAACTGACACCATAACCCTTTTGTTTTTAGTTTTATTTATTCGAAATTAGCTTATACTTTTTAACATGTAACTTGTGAACACTAAACGTGTGTCAAGAAAACCCTTGAGCATGTGATAAAGTTGCTAACATTAGTCATCTGTCTGTTTATATGACGTCATTGACTGTCGTTTTTGTGTAATTACACTCTTACAATCAAAAATTTTGTTTATTTCCTTCATATCTGATCTAATATTAATGGCGTTAAAGTCATTTTAAATCTTACCACGATTAGTGTGAGGGCACTGAGCAAGTACTAAAAGAGTTTATGAAAAATGACATTCTTTGTAACATTTTATCATTTTTTATTGTCAGAAAAAACATAGCAGTTTTAAGTGATCTAGCTATATTCCTCGGTTTCATCCGGATTATTCATGATCTCGTAAAAATGTCATGGTAACTGTATCCTAAGAGTTGTTCCAGAAGGCTGCTGGGCAGAAGTGACTTCAGTACTAAGGATATTTAAAGAGTTTGTTTTAAGGATCACGATGGTGAAAATATTTTTAAAGGGATTTTCAAACACATATAGTGGTACACTAACAATAATGTCGATTCGACATTAGATAAACTAATTTTAAGTCTATCTTATGTAAAATTAGGACACAAATTAGAGATACTAAAAATAATATATGGTAAAGTTGAATACGGCCCAGTATGTTTTTTAGTTTTAGTTTTAGAAATCCATATTTATTTAAAATACTAGCCACCGCGCGCGGTTTTACCCGCGTAACTTTTGATCCCGTGGGAATTTTGGGATAAAAAATAGCCTATAACCTCCCTCAAGAGTTGGGCTATTAAATGCAAATTTTTCAAATCCCACTTGTAGTTTC
Source organism: Stenoptilia bipunctidactyla (assembly GCA_944452665.1). Classification (NCBI taxonomy): domain Eukaryota; kingdom Metazoa; phylum Arthropoda; class Insecta; order Lepidoptera; family Pterophoridae; genus Stenoptilia; species Stenoptilia bipunctidactyla. Next base: position 13,974,415 of record OX101740.1, on the reverse strand, counting down.
TGTGATAAGCGCGTTCAAACAAACAAAAAAACAAACTCTTCAGCTTTATACATTAGTAAAGATTAAGAAAGCGTAAGCTTTACTTCTCACTATTTATATTTTAAGTATGTTGAATGTTTTTAAGTGCACAATTTTTCTTATACCCAAACACCTTATCAAAATTAATTTTACTTAATTAATGTTACTTAGTCTCTTTCAACAAAGAAAATACATAATTTCTTAAAGTACTACTTACGATCTTTAAAGTTATTATGTTCCAAATCACAGTTAAGATAAAATTTCTTCAACAAATTACTTTACATTTCGAAAACCACGTTCACAACTAGCAGTTAAAATATTAATACTTCACATAAAACATAATTACACGGCTATCATAATGACATAAGTAAAGCAGATCCGAACGGAATGGGGCGTCAAGCGGGTTCCTATCTGCAACTTTTCCGACGAGGTTTCTACCATAACCGGTCATATAGGAAACTGTCGTTTTCAATCGCAAAACCAGAGCGATGATTCTGTTATCAAATTACGGGTTCTGTAGTGAAAATATTCTCACATTTTCTACTGGTCCATCGTGCTTTGGATGATATAAATCAGATGGAAATTGCAGTTTGTTCGCCGCTGCGGGCGGTAATAGTCGGTCATTTTAGTATTTTCACTTGTTGTTACGCGCCACTAGGCTCGATGAAGCCTTAATAAGAAGTGGTGGTTTCTAATGAGCCTTTTTATGAAAGTGAATCGTAAGTATGACGTAATGGTTTACGGTTTTGACTTTGAACTTGGCACTTCTTTGTTATATCTTCGTTTGTCAATGCGTGTTAAAAGTCGATTTAATATATAATTATTATAGGGAATAATACTCTCATACTAAAGTTTTCAATGAAAATCATTTGACGACCGGCTGGTGTAGTGGTAACATACATTGCCTTCTATGCCAGAGGTCCTGGGTTCGAATACCCACGTCGGCGGATATTTGTGTGATGAACACAGATATTAGTCGTCAAGTCATAGATATGTTCATTTAAGTTTATTCTACTAAATAAATTGAATTTATTCAATATGAATATTTATAATTTTTCAAGTATATCAGTTATCTAGTATCCATAACACAAGTTCTTTAAGAAACTTAATTTGTGCTAGATAATGTTGTGTGAGTGTCAGAAATATTTATTTATACTCCTTCCTTAATCAGACTTATTTAGTTTTACTTTATTCATAGTTTAAGGCATAAAATATATCTAATTATGAAAATAAAAAATATCTAATCGAAAGTAATTTTGAAAATTACTTGTAATTACTGTAGAACAAAAAATTCTCGTCACCATCGCACAACGGGGTCAATACCGAGGTTTTGTAACCAATTTTTTGGTAATTGCGTAAAATTTAATTGAAAATCGTATTTCATGGCTCATTTGTTAGAAAAAAATGCAGAATAGTGCTGCAGAGGTTTTTTAGTAAAAGTGCTATTTGTGGTTAGTTTGGTGGTCTATAATGGACTCAGGAATCTCAGAAGATGGGGAAAAAGATCTTTGGCTAGATACTATACAATTACCGACTGACTTGCAAAGAGTAACTTTTTAAATACCAATCATTCTCTTTGAAAGAGACTTTCATTCAACAGAAAATCTATTTTGGAGATTTCAAGATTCCAATAAATAACATTAAAAAAAATTGTTTCATCGGATTTCATCGCGTTTAATCTACGCAAATGTTATATATTTTAACAAGATATTTCAGTATCTTTTTAGACACCGCTCGTTCAAAAGTATTTTATTCAAAAACCTACAGGCGACTTGAGATATAATTCGCAATTTCTACGATCTCCAAAGCGCATATCCATATCTATCCATCTCGTAATGACATTCAAGAAGAGCTATCCCATTACGTGAGACACGACCGTCGCGGGCCGCGGGCGCCGCTGAACTGAGGAAGTGGTGATATGACTTGTGCACGCGTCCCGTGCCTAGGGTTGCCTGATTGGTACTTATTTTCAATATTGATTATGGTATACGATAGATTTAAACATATATTTAAGTTAAGTAGGCTATGAATATTGTAGAGGTTTGAACAATGGGAATTTGTTATAGTATTTTGATGATAAATATTAACGCTTATAAAAATGTAGTTTTGGACCAACGTTTTCAATGTTTTTTTTCCTTTTCATTGAAATATTACTGAAAAATCATTAAGTCCTTGAAACGTATGTTTTTAGAAGTATTAATTTAACTGAATACTGAAAATAGATACAAGTTTGGTTAACAATTAGTTTGTTTTTATGGAAAATTCCGATTATGCGCCGCACCTAAGATAACATTCTGGGTCTTCTAAATCAGATCTAAATCCTTCTAACATTTCAAACAAGAAAGTTTGTGAACATGAATGAATTGATATTTTTAGATCTTTCTCACAAGTTTAGACTTAATCAGAAGAATACACGAATTTAATCATTCACCTTGACATATCAAGTCAATAGTAATACATACATAACTTCACGCCTGTATCCCGTATGGGATGTCACATTTGACAAATTTGGAGGCATTATAATAGTGGAGAGAGACTATTGCAGTTACAAGGGGTCGGCCTATCGCCCACAAAAAAGCCTCCTATAACACCTCGGTCCCTTAACTGACTTTTACAGTATGCCCGGGAAGAGAAGCAGCTGGCACATTCTATGTTTTTCTTTCGCTCCCAGTCTAGCATAAAAGTAATAATATTTTTTATCTATTTTCAAGTTTTTGTCAACCCTACCACTACGTAGTTACTGCGACGCTGTAGGCGCGCCGTGGCCCCAGTATTTGCACAAAGTTAGGCCGCTCACCCTCGGGCGCTACCACTGCAATCTCTAGCTGGCTTTATATGTCAACTCTGCTAATATTTTATTTCATCTGCTAAATCAAATATTTGTACGTTATAATATTTATGTATCAGACAATTGTAGAATAAATGGAAATTAGTTTCAGTTAGAACATGTTTCTTTGGCTTATGAATACAAAATTTCTCTATTACTAAAATAATGCGTTTACAACCTATTGCCTATGTCTAAATTTAAAGACATGATATTGGTATTTTTTTTTCATTTGTCATAGTGATTTTGTTGTTTTATTTATGGCTTCATACAGTTGTATTATAATATCCTTAGTATTATTTTTACATTTCAAATTCAAATTTAATCACAAAAACCCCTTTATTAATTTTTTACCTTTTATTTTATTGTACCCAATATAAAATTGGATATTAAAACAATAATCGTAACTTGTATTTAAAATTATAAGATATTAAAAACGAATCGTTCACCCACATTGGACGTTTATTGGAAATGTAAATAAACATCGACCCACACTGGGATTATCTTGCTTGTCCAACATATACAGAAACGAAGACAGACTTCCGCGTACAGCTAATTAGTCAAACTTAATAGAAGTCCAGTTCAAATTATGTAAATAAACAAATGAAGTCATATAAATTCTATAAGTTTTTTTTTTAAGCTAATGCGTGTAAGTGGCCAATCACAATAATATAAGAACTCTTTAAAAAAAGGTTGGAGTAATATCGCTTGGAACAATTTCAAAATTCATAATAACATTGATTAGAAGACTTTTTAATCAATTGTATCTAATGTGTTTAAGGCAATATTTACTTTTTTTTTATTTTGTTTAGAGCACAGAAATGTGAATTCAAAATTTTTTGTTCAAAACAAGATACAGTCCGGTTTAAAAACTTTTTATCTCATAAAACGAACAGTGAATACTTAAGAAAATATAAATGATAACATTCCCCTGAACTACATTATTAGACGACTTCCTTGTTGAATCTGTTTAAATAAAATACTCTAACTTGACTTCAGTGATTCACTGAAGACAACAATGATATGCAATTTACAAAACCTCGCAATCCCTGATGGATAGTTTCCGTCACAAGCAGAGCCTGATAGACGATCGCTGCGTTTGCGCAACTAAAATCACAACGTCTGTTATCGGAACATGTTTACGGTTCACCCATTTACAAATATTTGAATACATTCTGCAATCACGTCAAAACTCTGACAGACCTACTCTCGATGACCACGCACTCGATATAACTCTTAGTTGGTCTTACTCGATTCGATAGTTAACGATCTAAATTACCAGGTAATCGGAATTTAAGGACAGTTTTAATCAATAATCAAATATTCAATCAAGCCGCTTATTTATTTACTGGGTGACTATTTGCGAATGTTTTATTCATGGCTGTGATTTTGTTGGTAATCGACATAAAGAACCGATAATACCCGATTCAGAAGAAACACATTTATCAAGATCATCTTTAGAGAACTTCAGAAAACATGAATATTTAATGGAGTCATGCCGCTTCTACACTCACCGTGTTCACGGCAGACACTAAATACTGGTATTTGTGTACATTCACAGCCTATTTTAATATGAATGAATTGAATTAAAGCTGATATACAACACTTAAACAGTCGTATCGTTATCTCGGGGAATTTAACGTGGTTGCATTTACATAAGTATGTTTCAGAATGGTTGAAGTAACACTATCAGTGATTTATCTGTTTATTTTGAGTATAACTTTCGAGTACTGAACTCGTGTTTATTCATGAATATAATTCACACATCGAAGACGGAACCGAAACAACAATCGTCCCATAGTTGTATATCAAGAGTATTACAATGTCGCAACGCAAAACATTAGGTGCTCTGCTACATAGGCGAAGCATTAAGACGGTTTCACAGCCTTGGGGAAACATATTTGCATGGCTGATATTTGATAATTCCAAATTTTAAAATTTCTTTAACAATCACATTTTGCGAACTCAAAATAATAATTGTACCTACATATATATTTTTATAATCAAAATGTTGCAAAAATTTTAATTGTGTTTTAATTAAATCTCTTGTAGTAAAAGATTTATTTAGTGCCAATCAACCTCCAAAATGAAAATTTTTAATAGAATCAAAATTGGCGTTTAGTCATCATAATAATAATAATAATAATTTCCGGTTTCTGTCTCTCTTGCCCTGATCCCCGACCGACTGGTCCGATTGTCGGGTCTTTTCCGCCGAAAGGCGAGTAGTTATAAGTATACAAAATAATAATAATACTCTTTATTGTACACAAACATGGTTACATAGATTACACGAAACAATAATTATAATTTACATACAAAGGGCGGCCTTATCGCCGAAACGCGATTTCTGCCAGGCAACCCAGAGAGATAGGCTTATAAGGCTTATATAGGCTCATAAGAGATAGGCTTCTCTTCTATTCAAAAACATTAATTTATCATTGGGAAATAAAAAATCCTAAAACTGTGCACATAATATTTTGTCCACAATCGTTGCAAGTGTAGATCATGCCTTAAATATCTGCCTCAATGCGCGTGGGCCGCTCCGTCCACATTTATATGATATATCGCTCGCTCGCCCGTTGCATTACGAAAATTCTCTACAATTTGCATACAGATATAATCCTGTGACATTCTAATCGTTCCAGGTATCGATAGTTCGCCCATTGTATTATTGTTACAAGCATTATTTATTGACTACCGTTACAAACGTCATAATGACCAGACGGTGTTATAAAAGGTAACCAATTGGTACCAGATTAAAGTAATTGGAATCGGCGCTGTTTAAGTAAATAATGTTCGAAATTCGAAATTGTATAGCTGATAAATATACGCAAATATAATTAGGCACGTAACTAAAAGGTAATTGACGTTCCTATTTGGTAGCGATGAATTTATTTCGCTTTTGATGAAGAGTTGTGATGTTAGCCGTAACTTTTTACTCTATTCATTAATTGTATTTAAATATAATATGTGTTAGACCGTACTTTAGGACGCCTAATTATGTACATTCAAACTTGTAGTTCTTTAAATTGAAATAAGGGAATATCGAAAAAAGGCATAAGTATAAAGAATACAAATTATCTATTAACTGGCAAACTGGAATATAAAAACTATGCATACGATGCAATATTTAACATGATAGGATTAGTATAAATTTCGCAACATTTTAATACAATAGACAACATAACAAAACTTACACATAAAGTTGATCTAAAGTTGATCTATTCAAATAAGTAGCGTCCATCAATGTTAAATCACTTTACGGTTGTCTTAAACTGAGGCGAGAAGTTAATAAATTATAATTTGCAGTAATATACCTCTCGCGGCATAGTAACAGTATTGTAGGATGTATGTTTGTAGTGTAATGATGCGTCGGCGAGGCTGCGCGCGGCCTGCGCACGCGCCGAGCGTAATCATCGCGGGCGATTCCATATCATGACGCGTTGTAAATGTTAATGTAAAAGTAATGATTATTTTTCTGTGATTTAGTTTGTACGTGAGTTTCATGATAATCGTTTTGGAGGGACTACATTATTGACTGTTTAGGTACAGGTAGAATATAAAGTCTGTCTAGAGTCGTGTAGACTAATGTTTTGAGTTGAGTACCCTGCAACTTGTTTTTATATTTCGACTTTTTGCTTAATGTTTCAAGTGCATTTATTCACCTTTGAGTAAATTTCATTTTTGTAAACTTATATAAATAAATTTATGCTATACAGGGTTAATTTTTAGTTACCAGCCAAATTTAAATGTTAGTTTAATTGATACTGCATATTTATTTTAGCGTCGCTCAGTACAAAAAAGTAGAAATATGGAACCACAAACTTTAAAACAAATAGTCGCTGTTGATGAACATAAAGCGACTTGACGTCGCATCTTAAATTGCAGTCAAGAAGTCAGAGGTCTAAATGATGATCCTGAACAATTTAATTTGAAAGATATTGTTTCTTAGTGAGATAACATTCTATTTAAAAAAAAACAACACTTTAAACCAATTAGTTATACTAATGACGTTCATAGCATCAGAGTTGCACAGTGCCTTCCATATTGTTAGTCATTTCTGTTTCTGTGTATGTACGAGTATGCCATTTGATTGAATCTGTTCGTGCAAAACAGTATTAAATCAAATGCTCTTATTAAAAGAGTATTATGTATGTAGTAGTTTGGAGACTTTGAAGGTTGCTAAAGTGACTTAGTTATGCAAGGGTTATGAGTTTGCAAATTGATTATTTTAATTGGATCAAGGTTGCGATGGTTTTTACGACTAGTTTGATGATGGAGTTTTAATTGGAGGAGACAATTTTGGAATTGAAATGCATTTATAATTGTGTGATGTTTATTTTTTATTTTTAAGTATTTACCTTAGTCTAATTAAAGTGATTCACTGCATTTGTGAATAAATAACAGCCATTTTAAGAAATAACAAACTCTAAGCTAATTTTTTTTTATATACAGGGTGACTGGTAGGTCACTTGAAAAATTCGAGGACGTGATAGTTTAAGATCATACATGAGGAGGAAAAATAAAATACAACATAAATATCAATACTCAGTTACGTAAACTTTACCCAAAATTAAAAAATTCAGTACGCAACGCATCAACGCATGGTTACATAGGCTTAATACAATAGATACATATCGGGTGGTAGTGTGCGTGTGGCGATAACACTACTGTGTGCACGTTGAATATGGCGACGCGTCGGGAAAAGTGTGGTAATGTCTCTTTATTTATTAATAGGGAATTCTGATGAAAAGTTAAGTACCTACTTTTATTACATAATAATAATCAGAATTGGGTACATTCAGTAGCTAAAATTTGTTACCAGTCACTCTGTATATTAAAAAATAAATACTGAAAAATTTAAGGTACACAAAAGACAAAAACTCTTAATCCACACAAAGACAGATAAATTTTCAACAATTTTTAAATTTACACAACTCTAACTAATCAGAATCACACCTCATCTAATCACAGTAATCAAAATCTTGTAATAGATACATCGTAGTCAAAATATTAATTGCCATGTAAATGAAATGCCAACAGCGGCGCCGGCGCATCTCAGTCTCACGTAAATCACGGAATTACGAGCTTATTGTGACCCGCGGCTAAACAGCCTTAATCAACATCTATTTGACTTCTTCATTAATTTGTTACGAAAACTTTCATAGTACCAATCAGTAGTTATGACGGAGCCCGATAGAATCAATTAATTTTCATTTGATGTGTTGAAGTGATAATTGTGTTTATGTGATTTGAAAGCTTTGAGTTTTCAACCTAAGTAGTTGTTTTTATTAATTTACAACATTTGAAATATTTACTTAAATATCAATATTTTAGGTTTATATTCACACTGTGCCATCTAAAATTACAAAGCTACTAAATAACGGATATTATACAAAAAAAAATTGTTTTCATAAATAGGTACAAACTTATCATTTAACATGGCGAGATGAATGCAAAAAAACATACTCACGTACACATATAATTTTCATTGTGGTACAGAAACAGATACTTGTAGTTTCGTCCCCCTGTTATAGAGTAGATATAGTTTTTTTTTGTTCAAGAAGCTAAACCCACACTTGTCCGCTCTCTCATCTGATGGTAAGTGAAAGTGACGCAGAAGATGGAAGCACCTGGGTTCGTGAAAGAACAAGCACTTCATAAAACCGCACCACACATGATATGATATGGTAATAGTACGTACTCATTAGTACGTGTTTAAAATCTATTAATCTATAATCTATTAATATCTCAAAATTAATAGATTATCTTTTTATACCTATTGCTCCAGGTTGGCGAAGATACGCGCAGTGAATTTGGAGTAGTACCTAATGCGTTAAAATTTCCTATTTGTTATTTTTAAGTATAAGTACTAACCCTAGCTGTTAAGTTTTAAATTAAATTTAGTTATAAGTTACTAACAATATTATGGATGTGAATCTGAAATAAACAATTTTTATTTTATTTATTAATTAATATCTAAAACCAGCATAGACTTTAATACACCAATAAACTGATATTATTTTAATATTTTGAGTAAAACTAGAAATACTTTAATGTTTTTATTTGTTCCAGGTACGTATCCATAAAAGACAAAAAGAAGACCAAAAAACCGCTGTAACTTCCACTTATCACAAACATTTACACTAAATTTGAAGGCTATTTCACATAAAATTACGGCCATAAATGAAACAGACGCCTTTTGTTCATGCCAAAAAAGGTAAACAGCTTATTTTATGCATATCTAATAGACCTCAACTATTACGGAAACGTACATCCAGCATCAGAAGTAATATGAAATTATATGCTATAAAATGTGTATCAAAGTTGATTCTGTACAATCGTGAGCAATATTATTTTATGTGATGGCCGGAGCCCCATAACTTCTCATCTTTTGGTCGTAAAGCGCCAAGGACCTAGTATTTTGTGTTATGGATTTGTAACTTAACACTTATCGTTTTGTAAAGGACAATACTCATATTGACCAGTGTCAGTTTTGAGTCGTAAAACTGGCATTCTTGTTGTCCCCGCCATGATTTAGGAACGTACTGAATGCTGTCCACAGCATTGAATGCTGTGGATAGAATAACTTTATTATAACTGTGCTTTTGAAATGGACGTTTCATATTCCAAAACAAAAACTACTTGTTCAATTATCAAAATTTTAATAAAGGAGCACTAAAAAATTTATGTCTAAATTTAAAAAAAAATGAGATTCTTATCCCATTAGTTTAACTAAGATAATTGCGCAACATACATTGACTTTTGTGTTTAATTAAATTTAAACTTCGCTGCAAATATCGTATCTTCTCCGTATAAACTGTATAACTTACCGTCACAACATAAAAACTCAATTAAGCTTACACTATTCCGAGTAACATATCGACACCTCTGCGCGGGCGCCAATCGCGCCATTTCCTCGTACAATTTTACCACGACCCGTTTTTGGCCAGAACGTAAATTCATATGTTTATAGTATGACAATTCGATGTCGAACCTCATGATAAAAACTTGTAAGTTTACACGTAATGTGCTGTCCAATAATTGAAGTAGTCCGTGAGTAACGGTGCTTGTACATCATTATATGGTGCGGCTGAGAATATTTTCGAAAGAACCCACCTGATTAACAACTTAATTTTGCATTTATTATCGTCCTGGGCTGACAGCTATTCGATGTTCAATTAAATTATCCTTATAAATAAAAATGTTAATTTTGATACATGGGGTTATATTTTAGTAACTTCTTTTCTGTAAGCTGTTTAAAACAGTTGAGAGACATCAATAAAATTATTTGTGTTAATGTCAAAATTACAAACAACTCTGTTAACTTTTTATTCTTTTAAAAAACCCTTTACTGTATAGTAGTATATCATAATTGATGAAATAGCTAAAAATAATCAATTCAAATTGAAAATTTCATTTGCACAAGCAATGTAGTAGAAATTTTTAGGTTTTAGGTTTTTGCTATTTAAAAAACGATGTTCACTTATAGGATAAATTATATTCCAATCAGCTTCCTTTATCCAATACCGATTTATCAAGATTCGTAGTCGGCATCAACGAAATTTGATCCATATTTCAACTAGTCAGATAACTCAGTTGCCGAAAGTTGATTTATTATCACATTGAATACATCTTCATCTCATGGCTGGAGGCTTCTCGTGAGTGGGAGGGGTCTTGGTGACCTCAAAATATCCTCAAAAAGAATCGCCGATGAAGCAATAAATCATACCGACCGAATGCTCATCAATACTCTTTGTGCATCCTTCGGACGAAACGTAATTATGAGAGTGCGAAATTTTTCACGCATCGTAACTTCACACTGAGTTTTTAAGACTCCAACAGGTTTATTTACTTTTCGATTTAAGATGAGTTTGATAAATAACAATAACATTCATTGATGTTTTACGTTTAAACTGTGTTATTGCTCTGAAAGAGATACTCCGATAAGGAACCACTGTATTGGACTTTGAATTTGACCGTATTAGGTAAACTGCAACGTTGAGTAGCATGCTTTAGGATGCTTAATTCCATCGTAGAATTTTATTATAACGATTATTATACTGAAGCAGTTACAGAGTGAGGTGGAACTGCGTTCATTAGCACGCAAGCGCATACATTTGCTACATGTCGATTGCAAAGTACATTGAATCTCAGAAGCTATCGAATTACAACTAATGTTGATACTTGTTCGAAAGCCGCTTCTGGTTTGTTTACTGCTTATTGAACATATTCTGGAGAGCTTAGTAAAGCTTTTACAGAAATCAAATTACTTAAAACATTTAGCAACTCTAATGTAAACAACATTAAGCTACGCAGTCCTTTTTATTAGATCATGTGAAGGTATTTCTTTATTTGTGTCATGAAAACCCAACAGCATTTAATAACATCAAAAGAAATCTGTATTAGGAAATATAAGCAAACTACTTGTTTCATTAATGAAACATTAACTTATAGAAAATTGCAAATAAAGAAATCACATTTGAAGTAAAATATATCTCTCAAGTGAAAACCTTTATAATTTTAAATAACATACATAATATTTTTATCCTTAAGTTCACATAGAATCTATTTTAACACGATGAAGCCGCAAATTACAGCTAGCTCATAATAAAAACGTTCACAATAAGCAACAAAACCTTATTGACGATTGAAAAATCGATCAATATTCAAGATAAACGGAATAGCTCGAGGATGCCAAACTATTTCTGAAATAAATGACAAGATAACAAAACAAACTAGAAATTGGTATCCATTTGCGCACAGCTCGTGGCGAGCAAAATAAACATTTAGATCAGGAGAAAGGCATCATTTCGCAGACAATAGTAAACTTAGTACGAAGTGCCGCAAATAACCGGAATAAGTATCAATGTATCGACAGAACTAACTTAGTGGACAGAGGGTTGTGTCGCGAGCGAGCCACTTCCAGTTCAGCAATTTCATTAACAATTTTAAGCATTAATTATATGAAAAAGTCAATTGTTGGGCAAATCCACACAGCGCTATCATGTCTTCGAATGAGCACGTGGCGTTTGATGTAGATACTTTTCTGGATATTAACTAGGCAGACATATTTTTTAGGCAAAGATAAGATGTAACTTATAATAATTACAATTATTGGTCGATAAAAAAAGGGAAATTTAATATATTTCATCATAATATAGCGCATTGTTGAAGCTCTGACTTCTCTACCTGTCTGCCAAAAGCGTATCATGTAGGTGACTGTTTTTACTATAGTTAAAATGTGTTTTTTTATAGTTAAAACTTTCGTTCAGCCAGAAAACACCAGCTATCAACATTTTTTTTAAATTGCGCAGTACTAAAATGCAAAAAAGGAAATGATAGCCAAACTGTCCTTACTGGAATTTAGATTATCAATAAACACTTCTCTGTAGAAAAAAATTTAAGTAGCACCTAAAATATATCGAAGATTAATAACAACAAAAAAAATATTATTAGGTATCAGCTTAACTGAGAATAAGGCTAAAACGCGCAAGTTAGTCCGTCGAGTCGTGTGCCCCGTTTGCATACTTTCACCGTAACTCCTGGACCATCTGCACTGCAGGGGCGTTCCACAATGCAACAACTATCTAATTAAAGACCTTTTTAGAATATGCCATGTTGAGAATGTAATGACCAATGCATGTTGGAAGAAATCTAAGATGGATATGTATAGTTAATTTGGCAAGGATGGTGTCTTAATCATCTGGAATAAAATCTAATGCTTTTTTCCTGACTACTGTAGTACTTTTAAGTGTCGAGTGATGCGTTTTCTCATGGATAGATGTGTACCATTTAAGTCCTCATGTTCGCTTTCCACCAGGTGCCATGGAGGACAGACATCCCATTCCTATAATTTATAAAATTAAGAATAATTTAAATCGAATATTTAATATTTACACATTTATTGAAGTTAAATTTATAAAACAATAATTTATTTATAGTTACGAAAATAAATATTAACTGTATTGTTCTATGTTTAAGTACTAATTATATAATAGCTAAAGCAATATTTATCAAACTAATAAAACATTTCTAATAAAAATATACGACATTGAATTTCAAATCAAAATGAGTCTACCTCTGATACAAGCTATGCGAAAGTTTTCGTAAGGCTTTGTCGTCTTGTCCTTGTTGTACATAACTAACAAAGCATCTTCTGAAGGTACTAAATGTGGTCCATTTGCCCATTGTAAGCTAGGGAAAGGGCACTCAATTGTGAACGACAAAACTAGCATGCCTATCTGCTTAGTAAAATAAATCCATGAGACTAAATAGAGAACATTTCTATTCAATAAAGTCTTTTCATTCTTAGAATTACAAGCTTAATGTTTTTTTTTTTATAATAACGTACGTTCTATAGTTGATTCATTAGTTTGAATAAATAGCGTTCATAGCTATTTTAAAAATTCGAGTTAAAAAAAATATTATAAAAGGCTGTTAATTTAGGTATTTAATCTCTCTTGTATTTTTACGAAATTAATATACCGACAAAATGTCTTTTAAAGCTGCACTTTTCATCATCATCATCAGCAGCCTGTAAATGTCCACTGCTGGACATAGGCCTCTTCCAAAGTTCTCCACATTGCTCGATCCCTCGCCTTACAATCCAACGTTTACCAGCGACATTAGACCAAAATAATAAAACAAACTTTGATCATGTTGACACTTGTCAAAATCTGCAATACACAAAACCTTAATACATATTTTTCATAATCCTCACCACAAAACAAAAGGTTTTATTAAACAGGCGTTTACAAGTATACTTTATTGAGTGAATTCGTTGACAGCCAACACAATCGACAAAGAAAATCTGTCTTAATAAAAAAAACATAACCCTTTTAATGTGTTGCATCTTACTAAAAAGTCGCAAGAGAATAAAAACCCGAAGTAATTCGTGTGCACACTTGTAAAATGTCAAATTTACGAGTTAGTCTGTTTTTAAACTCGCTTTTCTTGACCGGCGAGCGTTCCAATTTTTTTATATAAGTTAAAAAAACACTTGTTTCTTTGACACCTTTGAAACTTACTTAAGGGTTACGAATCCATGTCAAAAGAAAAAGTTATTATATGTTTTTAATATCTGCATTTTTTTTAATAAGAAAACCTTTTTAAGTAATATAACATTGAAACAACTTAATGCGGTTTTAGTGTTACTTTTTAAAATTAATTTTGTATTTTGACATTTTTATTTTCTCTGTCAGCTTAAGTTCGTGAGTTACAAACTAAAATATTAATGTAAATATTTTGACAGAGACAAGCAGAATAATTACGTTTTTTAAGCAATAATTAATTTCGTTTTTCGGTCCAGATTGAACAGCTGGTAATTTTGTACAATCAGTCATTGGTAAGATCTTAATGGCGTCCGCTGGAACATCGGCCGGTCATTATTCATATTGTCACTGTACTTTTATGGAAAATATTATAAATAAAACGTGAAATTAAAATAATAATAACTTCATCTTTGTTGACGGTATAATTATGAGGAAACTGGTTTTTGTTATGTTTTATGGTTTTATGTTATGTTCATGCGTATCTAGCAAATAAGATAAAAGGTAAATAAAATAAAACCAGCCTATAGGATAGAAGGTAAATATAATCAATTAAGAAAACCGACTTCATGTCAAAACTTTGGCTGAGTTGAGAAACGCATCAACGTAAACATTCTCCGAAATCATACTAATTTTTTAAAAGTTTGAAATTTTCAATGAAGTACTCAACCGATTTCGATGAAATTTAAATGGGACCAACTATTAAGTATCCTCTATCATATGAAACAACAATTTTTAAAATCAAAACATTATTATCCGACATATCGTATAAAAAAAACCATGCAGACGAATTGAGAACCTCCTCCTTTTTTGGAAGTTGGTTGGAAATAAAACCTCTTTTTGATGTTGTCTGTTTCGTTGAAAAACGAGCAAGAAAATAAAAATTTATAAATAAGCTTATGTTACGGATATCACATCGTATTACATATACCTAGGTATATATTTAATTTTTCAGCTATTTAAATATAAATTATAAATAAAGCTATAAGTTGTAAATATCTTAAAAATAAAAACTCAAAGTTAATATCGAAAAGGATTTTTAAGACAAACCTTAATATTAGATATAGATCCGAGTATTTTTATTGATAAAGTGCTTTTATTTATTCATTTTCATGCTCAATGTAAATTCAAACACACGACCTCCATTAACAAATGGTAATGTTATCTTCAATTACATCTCTCGTGCATGTTTAACGCGTATCAAATCAAAAGCTATAAATATCGATAAATTATGAAGATCGGAAATAAGATAACGTTATTAATAACTGATAAAAATTCACACTTGCCACTCGGCAACAAATTATATTTTCGAAATCGTATGGTGGTGACGGTTTCATTGACATCAGATGTTTCGTTATTTATACCTAATGATGTGTTTTATTACGATATTTGGTTTATAATTTAGTTTTAATACACTAGACATCCGGTACGTGAGCCTCCGGGCTTCAAAAATCATTAGTGGATTGAATAATATAATGTAAAACCTAGTTCACATGAAATTATTCTATAGTTTCTCGCTATTGTCATTATTTCGTATTTTTGTACTTTTTTTTATTTATAGTCTATTATTCTTATTCTTTTAGTTTATTTTATTTTCACTTTTATTTTAATGTCCGCTACCGCAACGCGTTGGAGTCTAATGTACCAAACGGAAACTTAGAATTATTAATATAATTTAAAAATACTTAAAACGAAATCTCGTCAAGTTGTTTTCATTAAAAAATAATCAATAACTAAGAATTTTTATTTTAAATATATAGTACTTAGAGACATTTAAATGGATTTAAATATAAGACAATATATAGCATCAGTTAAGCTTTAAACTTAAGTACTGTGAACGTTGCTTTAGCATCACTTAAAACCACTACTTTTAGTGTTTTATTACTATTCACAATCGTTTTATAGAAAGATGCTTCTCAAGCAGCATCTATGAACTAGTCTCTGTCAATGTTCGTAAAGTAATAAATATCGATTTGATTGCTTGATCTTCATCCGAGGGTTTGTTAGGATTTATATATTAGAAGCTTGTTTGGAAGTTTATTGAATTACAACTTGAGCGAATAATCACCTCGCAAAGGCTAATTTGAATGGCAGGAGAATTAATGGCTGATTTTTGCGTAGTTTCTGCTATATACGTGGAGGTTTAAGCGTGTATTTTGACACAATAAAGGAGTGTTTTCAAAAAAACTAATTTCAGTATCACTTAACCACATCACAAAATAAAAATTAGAGTACACATTTAGTTTCAGGCTCACTTTTTCTAGCAGATAATATAGGAATAAGCATTTTACACCCATGGGTTTTACTCCGCATACAACGACGCTGTACACACTTATGACAGTCTGGGTTTAAATTACGGTATTCGCTACTTTGTAAACAATTTTTTCTTTTGTGAAATACTCTTTTTAACCTTATTTTATTGCATACAATAATATTTTTTCTTCCATGCTGGACTGGATGCGAAAGAAAAACATAGAATTTGCCAGCTGCTTCTCTTCCCGGGCAAACTGTAAAAGTCAGTTAAGGGATTGCGGTTTTATTGGCGTTTTTGCGGGTGATAGGCTGAACCTCTGAAATAGTCTCTCTCCATCATAAAAATACCTCCAAATTTGTCAAACGTGACATCAGATTGTTTTATAGCCTCTGGTGTTATGCCTACCCCATTAGAGATACAGCCGTGAAGTTATGTATGTAATTATATTTTGCATTCAACTCGAAATTAGGTTTCGGTGTCTTTAGGGGTCACGAAAAACAGAATTTTTTAAACCCGCATTTGAAGATGTATTCACAGATGTGATACTAACATCGTGGTTGACTCGGCCGTTGATATGGAGAACTATTGAAAGGAAACTTTATTTTCCTTTCAATATTTCTTTTTCATTTATCTTTTTGTACAATTTATGTTAGGTACTAAAAGAAAGTTATCTATATAAGTCGCTTTTATAAGTAATACTTTAAGATTTGTAAGTAAAAATCATGATATTCTTAGGGTACGTTTACAGAATTTCGCAGTCAAGTCTGAAGGCTGTGTAATTTTAAATTAATATATAAAACTATTCTGAATTCTACTACTTAGGCAATGGCAATTAGCTTATTCGGAACTAACCAAGCTAAATAAAATATATCAAAATTAAATAGAAACATCAGAATATATCGCTGATTAATACACTAACGATTATTGCATGAAGTGGTAACAAGACTTTATGATTTAATAATTAATTTATCAATTTATGATCGTAAGAGTTCATCTCCAATATATTTATGATTGATTCATTATGATAGTTTTGGTAATTATATCAATAAATCAATTGAACTAATTTGTTGAAATTGACGTTGGTGCCAAGATACATTCTAAAAATATTAATAGTATAAATGCATTTTAGTTTGAGTGTATTTTGAACACTTTTAAGCCCAAACAGCTACACAGCTTGTGTGGAAATTTCTCAAATCTTATGGTTTTTTTTTTTTATCTTACTAAAAGTACACCATTATTCCTTTTTTATTTTGAATTAAGCGTCGTATAGTTAAAGTTATAGTAGTTATTGTGATCCAAAATAATTGGCAACTAGTAACTTCAATTCGCGTGAAGTTAAAGAAGCTCGTTATACCTCCGCGAATGTCAATAAATCCCATGAAATCTTCACAAAGCAATCTCGTCCATGCTTACATTAGCTCGTACTAACTAGCTCGTAAAAACTCGCATTGCGTAAATGTACTATGGTTTATTAGCTGCATGAATTATTATTAGTTTTGAATCGTGTCCGTTCGAGCAGCTCGTCCCGCCGGCCGGATACATGTCTAACTTATATTGATGGGGCAAGTCAACTCGTCTCGAGATCTCGAGCGAATTTCACTTCACTCGCGACTCGTTTCAATTGTAATTACATAAACGTTAATCAGTGACATGTCAAGTAATAAAACTTTAAGCTGGCCAATTAAATTAGAGCCGAAACGTTCGGTAATGAGGCAATCAGAGAGCGAATACGGTCGGATACCTTTTCGGTCACAATGAGTTCAAAGATTGAAATTTCGTTTAAATACCGCGGGTATTCATGGGTGACAAAGAAGTTAATGGTATACATAAATTTGACGGCGTTGTGTTTTTCGCGTTGTGCTAACGAGACGTCTGAATCAAGTACAATGGGTGGTCCGGCAGCTCGGTTGATTTGTTCCAGGCATTGTGCCTTTTATGTGGCACGTGGTTTAAATTTATTACTACAATAATGCGTGAAAGTATTTTCATAGTGAGACCTTAGTTGGAGTAGATCTGGAGCGCTTAGAAATTAAATATGCAATATGGTGTATTTATACATATTTTTATTGTGACACAAAATATTTACTTTATAGATTTCCGTAAGTGTTTAAACTTTTAAAGGCCAATTTTAAATACTATATTCACAAGAAATATATTCTAAGAAATAGTAATACTTTTCAAAGATAATCGCTGTATCGTCAATTAGGATTCATCGTGAATATTATTAAACTATAATAAGTGGTCGTTGATTCTGGAAAACAATTCTACTTACTATTATAAATGAAGCTACGATAAATTACGAGCACTTGTTTCATTGTGTAAAAATAAATAGCACATTAAATCTATCATAAATCGAATAAAATACACCACTCAGACATTTCCAATTAAACTCTTATACCTCGTAACAACAAAAATAAATAAGAACCATTAAAAAATCAAAACCAAAATGATGTAGTTTATTTTTAATAGCACCTCAATTCGGTTTTATATTAACCTCCCAATAATTTTCAACAAACATCGTAACAAACATCGTCTAGTTAAAATCTTGGGTAATAGAAAACCAATTACCTCGTTATGATATTATGTTTTAATTTTTTTATAACGATTGGTGATTACCTACCACGTTGAAATGGTAGCCGTGGACAGTAAGTTGCTGTGATGAAACGCACTTAAGTGAATAAACAAAACTGGTCACGATTATAATGATCAAGTGAGGTAATCAATTACTTATTGTCCTACGTTGAACCGTCGTGACACGAGAAAGAGTGGTGGAGTATAAGCGATGTGCAAAGTCTGAATATCTGGGTAGGCTGGGTACCTAACACCTGCTTTTGTCCCCTAACAAATAGCTTTACTCTATTCTGGATAGGCAGAGTATTTCTGGAACAGGGGCTAACCAATGAATCTAGTGTCTGATAATCTAACGCTCAGTAATACCAGGTATTACACATCTTTTTCATGGGCGACTGTTTTCCAAGCATCAGATAAACGACATGATTGTTATACCCTTTGTGATATTTTTTGGTTTTTGACCAAGGTTTGACGACCACTTTGGCGATGGGGTAACACTGTCTGCCTCAGACGCCAGTGGCTACGGGTTTGATTCCCGCACGGAACAAGAAAAAATAATGTTGCGGGTCTGGGAGTTCATCTATATATGTATTTATAATCTAGGTTCCCCCTTAGTGCGCTACATGGTATCACAAGCTCTGCTTAGTTTGGGGCCATGTAGTTAGTGTGAGATTGTCTGGGGAATTTTTTATTATTATTTATTTAAATTTAAATAAACTAACATTCTTACTGCTTAGTTTTCTTTAAAGTTATGATTAGGGCAAAGGCAGGACATATCCCAAACTAAAGACGGTTTTATCTAACTGTCCTGCATATCTACTACAAAATTTAAAATATTATAAAATACTCAGACAGCTCAGTCTCAGATTAGTAATCAAATATTAAGAAGCAATTATCTGTCCAAAATGCATAATCAAATCATAATAAATTTTATGAAATCTCAATCGTGTAATTGACCATTAGAAATCAAAATCGAATAAATTCTAGTTACTTAGATGATGTAAGTGTACGTAAATGTGAAATTAAGTGCGTCTACGGATGCAGATGTGTCCGTGTCCGCGGCGTGTCCACCTCGATAGCCGAGCGGTAGTCACGCGGCCGTGGCCAGTGAAATTCACAGGGTTGAATAACATTTGGTACTTTATATATATTCATTTGTGTCAGTCCTCTACATTTTTCTTTTAATTTTAAAGAAATATGAACTTGTAGAGTAAGAGCCAAACTATTTTTGTGAAATTATTAAAAAATGTTTACTTCCTGTTGGAATACATACCTAAATAAAAAAAAATTAAAAATCATAACAGCAAAATGAAAGCAAATTCATTATTTCTTTTTCATAAAAAGAGAACCGCCTTCAAAAAACCGACCAACTAAAAATGTTCAAATAATTTTTATAAACACCATCCTATTCCAGTTTCTATTCCGTCCTTTTGAAATTTTAAGTGACTTCCATTTCGAAGTCACTTAAAATACCAAAAGGTTCTCCTAAATGGAACAAATATCCCTTTAAAAACCGCATCAACATCGGTTCATCCAAACGCAAGATATCGTAAACAAACATAATTAACATCCAAATTAAACTAAATCAAAAAAAAACATAGGCGTTCATCCGTGATTGGCGCAGTAATAAACTAAAATCTTAATTTAACAATAAATGTGAAAGTTTGGCATAGTGAATAATGTACTTACAATCTGGAATAGCACAACCGATACTTTTAATCAGAAGTAACGCACTTAAATCTACTTGAAACTGTTAGTATTCGGTAATTATTTGGCAAATCAATCAAACATTCGGCTCATCTTTGATACAAAATAAACACGTTTATAAATTAAGAACGTTATGTTTTAAAGTTCGTTACTATGCCTTGTCTTAAATATGACAATCTTTTTCTGAAAACCTCATCCAAATCGGTTCAACCAAAAGCGGGAAAATCGCGGACAAACATACATACATACAAACATGCATACTTACAGTTCAAACTGAGAACCTTATTTTTTTTATTCGATTAAAAATATTATCGATGTTAAAAATAAGTGTATTTTATTTTGTTTATTATCATGTGTTCCATCTTCATAAGAAAGTTATCTGAGTATCGTTTATCATCTTGAAATCTATTTCTGTTTATCTGTTGTAAGGGAGTTACCGAAGTTATTTCCCAACTTTTGAAAATCAGATTTCTCTAAAAAGCTTTAGTTTTGCATTTAAATTTGGGAAACATTAGCTACGCGTATAAAATTACAAAGTAAAAAATTATTTATTTAAAAAATTTGCTCTAAATGGTTGACGACCTCTGAACAGTTTCTCCGCCAAAACCTGTTGAGCTCTTCGATACATCTACAGGCAAAACGTAATTAAACTTATGGATCCATGAAAGTGAATTACAACGATATATCGATCAATAGATTTAATCTCGTGATTTATCTAGAGTACGTAGTTTATTTGACTCGGAAATTGGAAAATGTTTATGCGTAAGTTTTTGCGCTCGTAACTTGAGATGGAGGAATTGTTTACCATATAATCTAATTACCATACTAATTAAGGCTAATCATAAAATATTAATAGATTTCTTAGCTATTTGTATTTTTAATTTTTCAATGTATTTATTTATCCTTTATTGTACCTTATAATAAATCCAAAAAAATATATTAACAAAGAAAAAGAAATCACAATACACGAATAAGCGTCCTTATTGCTAGTGAGCGATTTCTACAATATAGCCTAAAATATAGTTTTAGTAGCAGTGTGCGATAGTCCGATTATTTAATTCGTTCGAAAAATACTTTAAATCTGACCCCGAATCAAATTACACAATATCAAAAATAAAACAAAAAAGTTTGTATTAAAACTTAAGTTTATTTGTTTCTTCGCCGAATTCCGTCTATATTTAACCAATCGTAATTGACCGTTCTACTTTATATGTAATTTCCTTTCAAGAACTGCGTACTTATTATGAGAAAATATCAAAAATCAGGTCTTGTCCGGGGACGGAATGAGTAGTGATCTTAAGTCAATCATAAAAGAAGAGAAAGTTACCTTGGAAACGTAATTATTGAAATTGCACAGGTTTTTCGTAGAAAAATATGGAGTATCGCCTGCGAGTCCGACGTATACTTCATTTTGTTAATTGATATAAGAACGACACTTATCACAGGTTATGTCAAAACAAAAAATGAAAAGTAAGCTATAAATAACCTTTTTTGCGACATTGATTGAAGTAAGACAAATATTATCACTGGCCAGAGGTGTTAACCTAAAAATGGACTACAGTATTTCTTGCAGCGGCGTAAGATCCAAAACTAGAGGATACGTTGTATGAACGGCGCTTTTGTGTACTATATAAGTGCGATCGCCAAATAATTCGCCAAGCGTTGTGTTTGTGCCATTATACCTAAAGAAGATGTGTCCAGCTGTGCACGTATTGCAGCTGACGTGATAATCCTCATCAGAAAAGATAATCTATACTTATAATAAATCTGTAGAGAGGTCAATTCTGTACATGAAATATTTTTTCAAAATAACTATCAGGGGGTGATTAGTGATCGATACTGATGCCAAAAATGCAATCAGTAAAATTTTTGTCTGTCTGTCTGTCTGTATGTTCCTTATAGAAACAAAAACTACTCGACGGATTTTAACGAAACTTGGTAAAATTATTCTTCATACTCCTGGGCAGGTTATAGTATACTTATTATCACGCTACAATCAATAAGAGCAGAGCAGTGAAGGGAAATGTTGGAAAAACGGGAGAAGTTACTTCATTTTCTAAGCTTCCGTCGCGTGTGCAGCCTTAATGGTTAAAGCTACATAGAAATCATGTATGACAGAAATATTCTTCATAAAATTATATAAAAAATATTCCACAACAGTATATGTCTATATTTTATGGTTGACTCACAATAACACGTGTAAATCCAAATAGCTTAGCAGTTCGGAGCTTTCTGATTATATTTGTTTCCTCTTTCGTTTATAATACTCTCAATCATCCCTAATTTTAAAAAAAATAACATTATTACCTATTCAATAAAAAAAGAATCATAGAAATCGGTATAGAAATACCAAACTTATACATGAAATACCTACGCTAATAACCCATCGCGCGTGAATACTGAATGGTATAGGGATTATTTTTGCGTAACGGTTGCCGCGCTCGACGCGGCTCGCGGCGGTAGGTTATAAAAAGGCGGGAGGCGAGCGCAAGCTTTTGCGCGATTTAAAATAGTTAGGTACAGAAGGAACAAGCGTTACATTACCTGTCAAATTTCCCCGAAAAATTTTAACTTATTATCGAGGGCATAGAGTTCAAATTCAAGTAAAAAATTTTGACAGATTTGTAACGCCTTCTGTACATATAGAGATAAAATTGAAATCAAGGTTTTGTTTATTTCATGATCGTTTCTGCCTCTTGGAAGTCAGAAACCGTAGATTTCTTCGGAATAAAAAGTAACGTATGTGTTAGCTACTATACCAAATTACATTAATATTGGCTTAGCCGTTTGGCAGTGAAAAGCAGCCATACATAACTATAGGTAGTATTGTATGTACACTTATAATGGCTGGATGGATGGATTTTTGATATTCCTTCACGCAAAAACTACTTAGCTTTACCTAGAATGAGGAAAGTCACCAAATATGAAATAGTATCCTAATATGGAATACCTTCATTTCTCTAAAACTATAAGTATGAAACGCAACACTCGACCATCTTCTGTTTCATTCGGTCTATTGACTATCGCAGAAACACCATCGAGTCAGTTGCGCGAACGCTTCACGTGTGGCAGGCGTGTTTTGTTTTGTTGTCGTGCAGAAAGTTTTAAAGGTAAGTAATGAATGAGTATTACCCGCTGTTATATTTGTATACATAAGTGTTGTACTATTTAGTATATCGATAATAAGTTTATTTCACAATTTTGTGATCTTTTGTCATTAAAATATTGCGACTTGAAAAAATATTTAGAAGAGTTTGAACTAGTATAAAAATCCAAATATGGACAGTCGTCGGTGTCTAATTATGGAATATTCCATAATTAGGTCTTAATATAACATATGATGGATACTTGCTATTATTTCTTTAAAAAATATATGCACAGTAATGTTTGTTTTTAGAATGTCCGGTTCACAAACAACCAAACGAAAAACCTGGTCCGGGAAAAGAAAATGGGGTATTTGAAAGCGGCACAGCATTTTCAAGTGCCTAGGATAACTTTATTTCGTCTCTGCCAAAAAGATGAACAGTCTCCAGAAGTGGCAGAGAAGTTTAAACAAAAATGTCTTCAGTGATGTTGACTTTATTGCTGCGCAACAAAATGCTGTAATAGACGGTTGTACAACCAATATCCCTTCGCTGGAATCATGATCTGAAACTGGTCAAGTTCTGGTAGAAATACCTGCACCACAAACAACTGCTAATTTACAACCTGAACCTGCACCTTCGACTTCTGGGCTTAATCGCAGCAGTTTGGGTCTGGTGCCTCCGCATGCCATAAGTCCAGTGCCAGAAAAACGAAGAAAAGTATCTAGTAGAGGAAGAAAAGCTGCTGTAGCAGCAGTCATAACATGTTCTCCCTA
The DNA here is from genome assembly GCA_944452665.1 of Stenoptilia bipunctidactyla. NCBI lineage: Eukaryota > Metazoa > Arthropoda > Insecta > Lepidoptera > Pterophoridae > Stenoptilia > Stenoptilia bipunctidactyla. Next base: position 13,950,131 of record OX101740.1, on the reverse strand, counting down.
CAAAAATGATTTAAAAAATAAAAATATGATGAGACAAGAAAAAGAAAGTAAACTAGTCAAGACAAATAATAAGAAGAAAACAGCGAAGAGAAAAAAACAAACAAATAAAAATAAGGATGATAGTGAAGAAGAAGACTCCGAGGTACTAGACGTTATCCAGTTTGATGAAGGTAGTGAACGTGATGAATTGATGGACCAAGTACCTGACTCTGCTGATGCAGAATGTATGTTCTGCTCAACACTTTTTTCCATGGATAAAAGTGGAGAAAGCTGGATTAAATGCTTGATGTGTGGGCTCTGGGCACATTATGATTGTGCTGGTCCAAAGTTTGATGCAAGTAAATATGTAACATCTTTCATTAAATATGTAACATCTTTCATTTATCACAATATGTTATATTCATTTAATTGATCTCAAAGATATTAATGTCCATTTTTGTTATTGTTATGTTGATTTATGCTTATATTCCATATATGGGTACCTATTTCATATTTGGTTACTCATTTGTGATTTTGGTTTTTGTGTTAAATTTTAATTTGATTACTAATTTATTTAATTAAAGGCTGTTAATTACTACATATAAATGTATGACTGATTAGTAAAAACATTAAGCTGATTTAATTTATATGAAGTTTTTTTTTTATATCCCAAAAACAAAATGGTATTCCATATTTGGTGACTTTCCTCTAACAATAAGCTAAGTATAATTAATGAAGATATTGCATGAATTAAGTAAAATTGAAGGCATTAAATAAAACACTTTTTAACCGGATTAATGGCGTAGCTATAATTTATATTTTACATTTTAACTCGACGTTTCGGTGTCTTTGCAGACACCGTGGTCGCGAGCGACTCTTAAAATTTAAAATGTAAATATACGCGATAAAATCGGTTAAAAAGTGTTTTATTTAATAGTCATACATAATAGTTATCGCGAAAACTTAGGACAATATTAAAATTGAAGGCACTTTGGCACCCGATTTGTTTATAACGCTATGTGCCTTTGTAATGTACCTAATAGATAGTTACCTTCCTATGTTTGTGGGTAGGAGTTATACATATTATATGGGCGAAGATTCTTCATTTTTATTTTTGTTATTAAAGATAGTTAGGACCTTGGAGAAGAAAATAACGTACTCGAAATACTAATTCAATACAGACGAAGTCGCGGGCATCATCTATGTAATATACCTACCTACCTATATTTTTTCACAAAACCTAGGTGAAACTGCGGATCACTGCTTTGTTGTAACAGTTTTTGAAGTAATTCTGTCTGTTTATCTATCAGTAACGCTTTCACAGCTAAACTACTTAGTCGATTTTGACGAAATTTAGAATAAGGTAAGTTTTAACTTCAAGGAGGATATAATAATAGTATTTATCCAACTCTAATAAACGGTATCCACGCGGACGAAGTCGCGGGTCACAGCTAGTAATAAATATTTCTAACACTCACACAACATTATCTAGCCCAAATTAAGTTTCTTAAAGAACTTGTGTTATGGATACTAGATAACTGATATACTTAAGAAATATATAAACATAAATATTGAATAAATACATATTTTTTTATTAGAATAAACTTAAATAAACATCCATGACTTGACGACTAATATCTGTGTTCATCACACAAATATTTGCCGCCGCTGGGATTCGCACCCAGGACCTCTGGCATAGAAGGCAATGTATGTTACCGCTACACCAGCCTGTCGTCAAAACCGGTGTGATATACCTACCAAAGATATAATTATTTTGGACCACGAATCACAACACTCGTCTGAAGACTCCTTCAAAACGGTTCCATGAACAAATTTTATGTTCACACGCATAATTACCGCAACAAAAACAGAGAATTTACACCTTAATGATCTAACTCCTTGTGAACAACGTTAATACCCGCGATGTGATATACCAATTAAAATAGTATCCCGTACGCAAAGAATAATTATTTCATTTATGTAGTTGGTGATATCAATAAATATCAAGTCTAACCAATAATAACTTCTATATGTGGTAAAAAAATGTCGGCGATTTATCTGATATTCTAGTTGGATCTTTACACAGCAACTGCACGAGATGTTGCTAAATAAAGAGCGGCTTCACCGTTAATGGCCACTCACATCTTTGGCACATCATCTATAAACAGCATCATGTTAATTTAATAAATAGCGCTGCACACAATCTTCCTGCATATCGATAAAACTTTCATCGAAATATTTACGAAATACATAATCAACAGTAATATCTGTAAATTTATTTTGTACGCAAAAACAATCACAATTAAGTTTTATTTATTACCTCACATCTATCATGTTGTGAAATAATGATTAATAAATCTACAACAACTTTTTATGATCTGCTTTAAATCACCTAGGTACTAGGTAAAATGTTAGAATCATTTACAACACTGAATTAAAAATCACAATCAAGGAAACATTTAATTGAGCAGTAAAACTCAGATTGAATACCTAATGACGCCTAATTAAGTTTATAACAAATTATAATCATAAAACAAAATATGTGTACTGAATTCAAATATAATAACGAAATGAAGTGTGAAATAATATATCGATAATTGATGTATGAAAAGTATCGATAGTGGGACCACACTTGGAATTAGTGCATGTAGTCCAGGTAAGTAAGAACTGGTATGTAAAGTAGCTGCGAGTCAGTCCGTGTAAGGTTTAATGGTGTCGGCATGGAGGCTTTCCAGGACCCTTCATGTTCCAAGAGAAAGTCTTTTGATGCATCAGTCCGCAATGCATCGACGATCGAAAATACCAGTTCTCCCGCAAAAACTTCATTCCAAAACTAGACAAACTAGATCACTTTATGCCATAATGGAATACTTAGGTCAAATGTTAAAGTATTCAATTTTGAAAGCTATTCTTACGAAATATATTTCGTATGACTAAAATAGGTAAGGTGACATTAATTAGTAGAATAGAAACATTCAATTGAAATCGAGAATACGTTATTGTATGAATGTTAAATGGTTCCAAATTTGAAAGCTTCCGAATATGATTCATCCATTAAATTTCCTAAGACCAAAAAGTTCACCCACAGACTTCATAGCAAATTAAGATAATTCATTGCCAACATTATTTTCGACTTAATTGTAGCAGTATCAACAGAATCCAGTTTTTCTAGTGCCATAAATTAAATTAATACTCCAACTTGCCTTATTGCGCATCCCCAAAATGTCACACGAAGGACGATCGTTTATAAAAGTTAATTTGTTGACTTAAAATTAAAGCAAGTATGTTCATTAAATTTAAACTTCTTGACTCTATTGTTAATTTAAAATTGAGTTTAAATTACTTTTTGTTTTTTTTTTGTTAATCACATGCTTTTTTAATAGAAATATTAATTTGTTTGAAATTCAAAATTCAATAGAAAATAAATGGCAAAGTTGTACCGTAGTATAAAATATCAGACATGCCCGCAAGCAAGAACTTATCAATGAATTAAATCAAAGCTTGACCGGCAACAACTTTTAACGATTTCGTTGCACACATCAACATAAACATTAGAGCCTTTTATTTCACTAAAAAGCAATGTATTCATAATTGTGTCCATTTATTTAATCCTCCGCCCTATCATTGATTGATCGGTTCACTTTATTTTAATTCGGCCTTGTCCATAGGTTCGATAGACCGACACGTCATGCGTAATACCACATGAGTAGATAAACGGAACAGAGACAAAGCTTCATACATCCGCACGAATCGATTGTAATACTACAAGCACGCGGGGCATGTGTGCGTGACCACAGGCCGCTTGTCGCGTACGCGGCGACACTGGTAAAAACCGGTTTACGCTGTCACAGCTAGTGTACAATCTCAGGGTCAGCGCGACGCACGTTGTTTTTTTTTGTTAGTTGGAAGTTTGAATATTTTAATGTAAAAACGTGGTATTTTATTATTAAAAATGGTTGTTTATTGTAGTGTGTGCAAAAATTATAAAAATCATAAAAATTTGTAATTTTTATAAATTATAAAAAATTATAAAAAAGAAAATTATTAGAGTAAGTAATTTGTAAAGTATTCTATATACTGAATAATAAAACTATTTAACAAATGTTTTGTTTAGTTTGTCTTTACCTATTGTGACAACCCTACCAAAATAGGTAACAATTTTGCACGTTCTTAAGAAGCTTTGTCTCTGTTCCGTTTATCTACTCATGTGGTAATACGTAGCTCATTTTAATTTAGAATTGTTTCGTAACTTCGTAACTGAGTATTCTGCTACTCGTTTTTTACACGGTGTAACAGGAAGCCAGCCGGTTCTGTACGTTGTTAATGGAAACTCTTTTTGGGTATCACGTCCAAGCCACTGACAGATGCTGTGACTACTTCGAAAGATTCAACCTTAATTATTTATAAGCGCAGTAGTCGTGTTTCATTTAGTTATTAATATCACGACGCAAAAACGGTAGCTAGCTCGAGTGTAATGAATTAAGGAGACTGTAATTAGTAATTCGTTTCGGATAATATAGCTCTTTGGGTCCGTCATAAACTTAAAGACACACGTATGTCGCAAAACCAAATATTTAGTATAAAATCTAGTCGGTGCCTAAATAATGTGACGTGCGACGGAGAGCAGCTTAGATAAAATGCAAGTTGTCGAGTCGACTGCGAACAGGAATTTATTCCTCTCTGGTTAGCAAATCAATAGAAAGAGCCTGTAAGAAGCTTTCGCCCCCGCGCCATTGTGTCACTGATAGCGACATCTATTGACAGAACATCGTATTTTACAACCTATACTCCTTTACGAGTATGTTTACTGTAAATTTATTTTATAATGACACGTCAAAGGGACCACCAACCTTTTTTAGAATTGAATGTCTTTAATGTTTCGGCAAACTTCGCTGAATCACCGAGGAAATTAAAGAGCGGATTTCAATAAAACTTCCCTTTCAGTTATTTTATTGGTTTGATGACGCGATAAGATCTGGTTGTGTAGTGACAAAAGGTTGTGGACGCCCACCCGGCGATGTTCCGATACATTTCCTTTGGCGGTCAGTGTTCGCAACGTAACTGGGGCAGAATCGGCCTAAAGTGAAGGCAATTTAAACAGGATTATATCTTCGATTCGAAAGCTACGTACGTCACGTAACAAGTAAACTGGACAAAAACGAAACAATGGCTCTCTCATCTCATTAATTAAAAAGTCATCAAGTTAATGACGATCAGTTTCAAAGGTGGTCTTCCGCACATACTCGTGTGTTATATTCGCTTAGTTAATGTTTGTCAGTTAAATTTGTGACTGTAATTGATATTTCATTACAGACTTCGTAGGTGTTGTCTAGTTAGTGTGATTAATCAATTAAATACGAAAGTGATTAAATTTAATTTTAAGTTTTTTTTTGGATGATGCTTTGTTTTTTTCTAATTATAACTCTAGATTGAAAAATTATAAACAGTATCTAATAGAGAGGTGTAAATTGATAATTGTGTTATGTTTTTTTCTATTTAGATTACTCTCTTGAGAATCAAACTTCTTACTTATTTGAATATCATTTTGACCACTACGAATCATTAAGACTCGGAAACATTTCATTATGATTAGAACAACATGACATAATGCCGCAAATCCAAATTGCTATAATTTCGAAACCCACCCTTGACAAGTGCCTTGATGAATTGATGGTCTATTGAATGTCAGCGAATTCTTGTTAGATGTTCCAGAAACCGGGAAATTATAGCAAAGAAATGTCTGCGAGGACTTTAGAAACTACGCATAGAAATGTGAAAGAGAAAATGTGGTCAATGATGGTTGGATATGAGAATATGGAAATATTTATTTATCCTGTATGTTTGAGTATATATGTTGTTTTCTAATATATAGGCGAAAGAGGTATGTCTGGATCGTAGCAATTGGTGTTCTCTTGTCTCTGCCTACCTCAAAGGGAGACAGGCGTGATGTTATGTATGTATGTATGTAGGCGAATATTTAAAAAAAATCTTAATCTTAATTATCTTTCTACTACGCGTAACTTATGCGAGTTTCGTTTGTTTTTTTATTTATTCCAATAATTATAGATTTCTCGTGGATGGACGAGCACAACTTTGGTCTTCATGATCACTTAAGAAAATATAGCTTTATACAGGGTGACTTTTGAAATTCGAAGATGTGATAGTTTGAGATCGTACATGAAGAGAAAGAATATAATAAAAAAATAATATCAATTATTTACTGAGTAAACTTAACCAAAAGTTAAAGAATTGATTACGCAACGCATGGTTACATTAACATTGGCAGCGATCACGTAGCAGTCGGCAGTAAAATAAATAGTAACAAAACTTTATTTATATGTATATAGGGAATTCTAATTCAAAATTAAGCACCTACTTTTATTACATAATTATGATCAGAATTGAAAACAGAGTGCTCTCCTTCAGTATCTAAAATTTGTCACCAGTCACCCTGAATGGCTTTATTGGTGTTTTAAGTTTGTTCAGTTTAAAAAAAAACCTTCTAACTCTTTACAATGTAGAGCCTAGCAATGTGTTGTATATTATTGACAACTGACAACTTTGCTTGAAGGCTACATTTGATGCATCGTATGTTGTTCTTTTTTGCTAAGGTTACATTCTCAAGTGGTACCGTCGTTTTAGACACTATTAAAAAAAAAATTTTTCAACGTCGTCTGTGATAGATCTTCGAGAACTTTATCTCTTGTACTAAGTAAAATTTTGCAACAGTCTTGGGGCAAAACACATATATACATAACTTCACGTCTATATCCATTATGTGGTAGGCAGAACACCAGGGGCTATAAATAATTTACTGTAATAATTTAATTATTCTACCGACATTTAAATGTGATGATATATATATATATATATATATATATTTTTTTTATATAATTTACTACTGTATGCTTTACTAACTCTAGTTATTTAAGTTAAAATTTTTACTAACATATTATGGATTACTGTTATCTGAAATAAATGATTATTATTATTAGAAAACCATCTGATGTCATATTCGATAAATTTGGAAGTATTATAATGATGGAGAGACTTGTAGTGACAGGGTGGTAGCCTTTTTAAAGTAAAAATGCGATTGTGAGATGGTACGGACCCCTATCTTTCCTAGCCCGACTTATACTTGCCGAGTTTATTTTATTTATTAGCGTTGACTTACAAGTGATATATCATCCTTTGATATATATTTCTAGACATTTCGGCGAATGTCAAGGATTGCGGCACGTGTGGGACGTCTGTATATTGATGGCATTGATGACATTTTTAATGCCTGCAGAATAAATTTAATAGTTATAACTGGTTTAAAATCTTTCAATAGAAAAAATGTTGGATTGAATATGGAAGAGGGAACTTTTGTTTATTATGGTTGTTATGGTTGTAGTTGTATATAGAAGTATGTTTTGTTTTTGTATAAAGTTTTCTGAATGTGCCATGTATTTGTAAAGTTAATTCCTTTTCATGTCTTATTATGTTTTTTATTTCCGTAGCACATTTTATTGTTTATCAAAAAGCTTTTCTTTAAAATAATTATGTAAATTATTACTTCAATCATGGCTTTCTCAAAAATTATCATGCTTATGTTATTATTTGTTAGCTCAGTAGTACATATTTGAACATAATACAATCTCTTAATAATTGCGACTGATAAAGTTTTGATCTGTATGGAGTTTCAATAAAGTATTCTGTGTCTATTTTAAGGCTCTTAGGTTTAGATTAGAGTGTGCTCTATTACAGAACTAGTTTTTCATAAAACACTAATGAATCATTGCTAGTCAAAAACAATTATATTTTGCTCGCTTGTCAGATGTTTCAATGGTCATATTAACAAAAGCGTATCGCTCAGTTTGACTGCGTTTAAATAGTATCAAAACATTTCTGCTAGGTTTATCAAATAATTACACAGAACACTATTAAGAACTAGAACTACGAAACAGAAGTACTCTTCAAATAACCACGGAATAGCGTATGGTGTTCCTCAGTCACCGCAATCCAATTCAATCCCGCAATCTAGCTAGCGGTACTCCACACACCTACAATCAGCGATATTTCTGCACAATCTGAGCCCATCCTAACAAAATACACCTTACTATGAATTTGACCCCAATTACGTGTACATAGGTGTGATTATACTATCCCTATAATTCATACGCCCTCGAACAGAATGGCGTTGTGATCGAGCCCTAATGACAGACTTGTAAAGAGAACAAAAGTTTGCGTTCAATTTCCTGTGGTCATAAGAATGCCAGTGGCTACTAAAAGTGTTGTGAATTGTACTGAACTAGTTTTGCACTATTACCATTGAACCAGAAGGTCGATAGCTTATAATGTGACTGATTAACTGAGCGCTGCTTGCTTAATTGCGGATTTAACTGTGGCCGGATATTGTTTCAGATTTAGCCTTTGAATGTTTCCTACAATAAAGACCTTGGATCAATATTTAGTTGCGATATTTTAATAATTAATCCATGCATGACTGACTCATATTAAAAAAAAAACGTAGTTTCTTTCATATATCTAATGTCGGCTGATCTGCAATTGACCTCAATTTCAGTTGATGGTAAGTGAAGATGAGGTCCAAGAAAACAGCACACAGATTTAGTAATAAACTGGACATACATATAAAACTTCATGCCTGTATCCCTCATGGAGTAGGCAGAACACCAGAGGTTATAAAACCATCTGATGTCACGTTTGGCAAATTTGGAGGCATTATAATAGTGGAGAGAGACTATTGCAGTAACTGGTCAGCCTATCGCCCACAAAACAGCCTCCCATAACGCCTCGGTCCCTTCACTGACTTTTACAGTATGCACGGGAAGAGAAGCAGCTGGCACATTCTATGGCTCTTTATAAAATGCTAGCGCATCAAATCACCGTCTGGGCAGTGATATTTCACAAAAGGTTTTATGCAGCGCGCTTGTTCTCCAGGTAAACCTGAAGGAATCCTACCACCAGGCGTAGTTCACTCGGATTAGTCAGGGCTAGTCTAGGCCGTGCAGTATGTAACGTACCTTCTTGTTATGTATCATTTTATAATTCAATAAATTGTCCTCTTCCATACTGTACTGAAAGCAAAGGAAAAACATAGAGTATGCCAGCTGCTTCTGTTCCTGGACATACTGTAACAGTCAGTTAAGGGACAGAGGTTCTATTGGAGGTTTTTTTTGCGGGCGATGGGCTGACCCTCTAAACTGCAATAGTCTCTCTCCACCAAATTTGTCAAACGGTTTTATAACCTCTAGTGTTCTGCCGACCCCATAAAGGATACAGGTGTGTAAATTGTCAACTTTGAACGACGTGTAGGTATTATCGGGCTCCCGATCGGCCATCCTTGCATGGCAATCTTGCCAGGACCATAACTGTCCTTGTTATTGCATCCGGCACTACGCGGCTAAGCAAAAGAAGTAAAAATAAATTCGATGTGATGAAAACAAAAATTTTATAATTTTTAGCATTTAACCACGACAGTGCTTTCTATGCCAGAGGTTCTAGATCCATATTCGAGTGGCAGCGGGTATTCGTGTGTATATTAGTAATCAAATCAAGGGAGTTCGTGTGTTTGTAAAGGTTTATTTATTCTGCATCTAGCTCGGAGTCTATTCATAACACCAAATCTATAAGAAACATAATTTGGCTTAGATAATGTGATGAGAATATTCGAAACAAACTAGAAAAGCATTTACTGCGGCTTAGTAAAAGTAAACAACTGCTAACCCATCGTTGCCTTTGTCATGAAGTCCCAAAAAGTAATACTCTTTTTTACACTTTTGACTCTTTTTACTTTCAAATAGTGTTCATTTTTCTTTGCTTTTTTTTTATTAAATCTGTATTATACACGAAATAAATCAAAATACAACAAAGAAAAAAAAATTTACTCAAACCACATTACCTCTGATATTACAGAGATAATCCATATTACATGCATACGCTGTTTTCATGTCATTTCATTAAAAATTTTATTTATTAGTTCAAAAAAACTTTTTGACTTACGAACTAGATTAACTAATTTACAAATTGTACTGGTTGTTCTAGCATAGCAGCACTGGCATCTGAGCTTTATTTTCTATAATCATGCCATAATGGATAATATTTCGCTTTGAAACTTAATTTTGCTTAGCTTAGCTTACGATGACTTTTACAAAAACCTTATGAAGCATGTTATTTCTTTAATAAAATGAAGAAACTTTTCTTCCATGATAGTTAATGACCGGCCTTCCATCTGCTCTAGTTACAGCATCAGTAGATTATGTTAATGAAGTAGTTAGCATTGTTGAGGTTATCAAGAGCAGCCCTGACCCTCGTGTTGCTTGTTGTACATATCTTGTGATATGACATATTCATATTGGAATATTACTCATGTTGAGATATGTATTAAGTGTTATGCATTACACTCGCAAATGTAAAATAGATAGGCATCTTATACAGGTTATATTCGCAATCAAATAGAGATTAAAATTTCATGCTTCATAACGACTAGAGTAAACTGTTTGTTCTGTTTTACAGATGGCGTAGAAGTCAAGTTGTAAATATCAAAAAGATAAAGAGTATGTGTTGAAAATAAATAAATTTATATTAAAGTTAAAAAAATGCAAGAATAGACAATTTGAAATCGCTTTAGAATATAAATTACAAACAACACTTTTCTTTTAACACTAATTAAACACAAAATATCACCTTAAACTCCAAGAAAAATAGCACAAAAATAATTTCCAAATACTACTCAAGTTTTTCTGTATCATTGCATCATATATGTCGAAACACAGTATGACATGAATCCGATAAAGTATGATGCATCATATATTAATGTCATAAAACTATATTTATCAACTAAAAAGGATATCAGGATATACCTTAAAAGGCTTAAGTGATTACCTCTAAAAACGGAGCAACGAATACTGATCTAATACTCAGAAACTTCTATTGCAAAGATACGAAGATTTCCTAATACTGAATAGATAAAATGTTATGAATCTCTACCTAAATATATTTTGCCATGATAGCTCACATCCAGTTAGGAATAAATTTAATTGAAAGTTAAAGATTCTTTTCATTTTAAGACACTCTAGAAAGATACCGAAAAATCAAAGCTTTAAGTTATTAATAAATATGATTAAATCAGTAATAGCCTCTCTCCATCATTATAATACCTCATTTGTCAAACGTGACATCAGATGGTCTTATAACCACTGGTGTTCTGCCTACCCCATAAGGGATACAGGCGTGAAGTTATGTATGTATGTATGTAAATCAGTAAAATAATATGTTATTCCTGTGATTCTGTATTTTTGTAAATTGTAATGGTTGTAAATTACCTGAATAATATGATTTATTAATATAAGTTCTTTTAAAAATTCAGAAGGTGAATATAATAATCAACTCGTGGTTGCAGGTAATGAATCTTTTATCAATCATCAACAATTATGTTTGTACTTTGAGATTTTTTTAAGTTCTAGTTTTATTTGAATATTGTTTTAAAATGAATGTACCAAAGTTTTCTCTATTTCGTGGTACCAAAGCTATTCGAACTTTACCTCAAAGAAGCTGGTAATCAACTCTACCAATCATTAGTTCTTCTAATAAAACGATAACAACAATCTATATTTTAAAAGAGTGTACTTAATTTTTTTTTCTTTTTTATAACAAAAAATTTTATAGGACAATATTTAAAAAACAATAGTCTGCTCAATTATCGAAAATGTATCGAATCGGACTAAATACTCGTATTTTGAAACGCTAAATTCTGTCGTTTAAGAATGCGGTCTCTGGTGAACATTATTTAATTACTGCACCCTACAGCGTGCAGGCTAATTAAGGCAGGCGTTAATTACATTACATTACATAGCTAAGTATCGAGCGCCATGTTTGTTTTCGTGATGGCCCGTGCGTGACACTTGTTCTATCCGGTCAGAACAGCCTTAGGCGAATTAGGCCGTATGTGGGCTGCATCTACTTATCTAATTACCAGTTTAAAAGTAAAAGGTACTTGAAAATAAATCTGATCTTAAACGATTTTCATTTTATATTGCGACTTTGGGAGCTTTATCGTAATATAACATTTCCTTTGTATAACATTTCCTTAAAAAGCATTTCAAGCATTCATATTGGCACATTTGATTGTAGCACCTCTTGATCTAGAATTGATCATAGGATACTAAACAGCAACAGTTCAAACATTAAAGCAATTTTAAACAAAATAGTGGAAGAACTATTGAGAGCGCGTTGTAGTCTTTTATTACTGAATATTGTTGACGTATACGCGTTGAAGTCTGAAGTTCGTATTTTGAGAGCTATCTCAGACTCAAACTTAAGTTATGTAGTCTGATTTTTGAAATTTGTTTATGGAGAGTTAACGGCGAATCGATACTTGAGTCATGATCAACAGATCTGAGAAAAATTGGTGTTGACTTTTTAATTATGAACATTTTTTTGCATCGGAATAATAGTTTTTGTCGTCGTCGTGGCGCCGTGGTTACTGTGTGTATCATGCGATATCACAAATTGAGCAACGTTCGGTGCGGTTGGTACTTGGATGGGTGATCATTGACCATTCATGTCTCAGGAAGACTTTCGTGCTTCGGAGGGCACGTTAAGCAGTCGGTCCCGGTGCTGTATACTTGTACAGAAGCCATTTCGGCGCCCTGAAAATTGTGACAACCACCCAGCACTGGACCAGCTTGGTGGATGTACCTCCTCGTCACCCAGGGGATAGACTCATGCCCTTCAGTGGGCTCATTACAAAGAGTTGTTTTGATGATAATAGTTTTATCCAAGATTTTAAAAGGCACGTGTCTATTCATTCTATTTGATGCTAGATTGATATTGCAGCCTTCTTAAGCTTTTTTAAATTGAACACAAAATAAAGAAACAACTAAAGCCAAGTAACCTGCCTAATCTTTTTTTTTGTAAAAATGTACTGTATTAAATAATGATCTTTGACAACTAAAACCTCTATTTATTTCGGCAGTGTTGAGAGGTAGTCTAGTTAACTGATAAACATTAAACAAAACTAACACATAAAATATGTAACCGCGAAGTGACTACACAAAGAAACAAATGAAAACTAAAATCCAGATGAGCTTTATAATGTAATAAGTACTTGAAACTACGCTTTTTTGTGCCGTTTTACCGCTAATAAATTGACCAATAAAGAAGAAAACCACATAATCATCATCATAACCTCTCATCATGAGTCTCTCCCCATAGCGACGAGGAGGTTTAGACCATAAACCGTCTAACTGGCCCAGTGTTTTGGTGGATATCAGAATATTCAGAGTGCTGAAACCTAGCCGGTTTGTAGATGTCAATATTTTCAAAGCGCTCAAATGGCTTCTAGCAAAACCTAAGGACCACTGTATACTAGTATACAGCAATCAAGATCGCTTGCTTGGCATGCTCTCCGAACCACTGAAAGCATATATAATTGAATAAGAAGTACTATAACAACTGCCGAAAATACAACAGTGATGTATTTAAGGCTGTGATATTATTATTAACTACGCAGAGAAAGTTTAATGGCAGTTCGTTTTTAATTATTTGAAAACGTAGTTTGGATAGTAGTGATTTACATAAGTAATTATAAAACACATACTTTTATCAAACCACTTTGACGTAATTAGATGTTTTATCTTAGAAATTAATGTTCATTGAATATATCAGTCATTCGACATTGAATGACTGATTTGAGTCAATTTCGATATGGAGTGATTATATAAACTTTTTTTTCTTAAACTTATCAAATGATTTCGATCGAACTAATTTGACATGTCAATCTTTGGATCCGGAAGATTTGTAGGGCAAATTGCGTAAGTACTTTATTGATTAATAATGCTGGACATTTTGCATGGAGCTAATTAGTGCCAAATATCTGTAAATAAAACAAACATTTTTTATAACAGATATCAAAGTTACATCTGTAACAGCTTAGATTCGTTTCATTGGCTCACCATGGAAGGCTGTTTATCTCAAAATAATATTCTAGTAAATAATTGTTATTCTTTTAATTCAAACTTAACTAATACTCACGTCGTGGGATGGTTAGATAAATGTCGATGGATTTAGGAAGAAATAAATCTCTGCGGAGACTTTATATGATCGGCGGTCACTACACAATTTTAGTAGGAGTTATTAGCCTCTAGAGTCATACATAAAGAATTTAATACTTATTAATATAAATGGAGTGATTAAATCATTTTAATCACTGTTATCTGTTGCAAAATTATAATCATACCTTAAACAGACAAAAAAATAGAATTCCCTAAACTTAAGCTTCAACTGCAAGCAAAACCCAGCTTAGCTTCCCACAAGGTTTGTTCTTTGTACACACCCGTATTATTGTATTATTTCGACCGTATGCCATTGTTGTAAAGATGATTTTCCAACTAACGACATTTCAGTCGCATTGTTAAGTGTACCAGCTGTAATCAAACGACAATACATCATCTTAATACTGGACGTGTCGTTGTGCATTCCCATTTCCATTGCAAATGAAAGCTCAGAAACTACTTTAATGGCGAACTATAAATTCGTAGGACAGCCATTTTATCTGCGCCTCTATGGACAGAATATTTGAATAAAGATGTTTGTATAAGTGTATTGTTTATTTGTATAGCTTTTAAAATAGTCTAATAAACGTAGTATACTAGTGGTAACTATATTAGTTTTATAATATGTTATATTTCATTTCAAACTTACATTATGTTTATTTTCAATATATAAAAAAAAGGTTACTCGTGACTAAAAAGTTTAGAAGGATACCGAAAGTATCTTATTTCAATGTATCGTGAATCTTAAGACAAGACATTCATTTTTATAGGTGACCTTCATATTATATGGTGATATGGTGAATTTCTGGATCAAGGCTTACAAAAACTTTTTAGTATAGCAGTGTTAGATTACACCTACGAATATGCATGATTTCCATATACACGGATACCCCCTAACAGTAAAACAAATGTTATCTGAAATATTTATAATAAAAAACTCCCTTTTTCTCTACAATTCAATTTATCCCAATTTGTAAACAAAAAACACCGTCTTGCCACGGAAAGACAGTACAGATTGTAACTATAGTTTATATGTTTATAATAACGTACAATTGTATATCGTGATAGCATATTATTTTTTTTTGCTATACTTTTAATGTGTAAATTACCAGGAATACATGTTCTTGAACTTTAAACATCAATCCGCCAACAATAGCTATTATTTAACCGCCATTACACGTAGCGTTATCGTCTTGGCCTCTACAATTATGACATAAAATTGCTACTTTAACCAACAGAGCTTAGAGGCTGGGACTATTTAAACTATGTCACAGAATTAATATAACGTAAAGATTATTTACTCATAAAATGTTGTACCTGAAATAATTTTATCGAAAACTAAACCATATACCGATATGTGTTTCGTAGTATAGTACTGATTTGCTTCGATCTGGTTCATACAAGGAATCATAAATACTCATAATACTCTCGTGTCTATACACGGATGTCTTACAAAACGAATGATCCAACTGCTACAATTGTTTGCTACGTCCTGCTTGTTAGCGACCTTCCTTCTTCATTCTTAGCTAAGCAAATAACAACGCATCTGCGCTGATATGTTTAACTTTCTCAAAGCTGGTTAAATTGCTGGATTGCAATGTTGACTTCATCGTCACTTTACATCACGGTAAATTGAAACCAAAGAAAGATTCAGGAATGTGTGAAAACATAAGTTCAAAAGAGACACGCATTCTGTCTTAACTCCACTAGCCAAATTCCACTAACAATCTTCACACTAAAGATGGCATGATTGAAATACGCAGCTCCACGCATCATGAATAAAAAATCCCTAAAGCATAAATAAACAAGTAAAACCGCATTAAAACCTCAACAACAAGTCATTAATATTTCATACACACCCTGTAGTTACAGCTGTGCGCGCAAAACACATTCGTACAGCATAATTACTCCGGCGTCAATATTTTAACGAGCGAGACTTCGACATAGAGATTACATCGAAATAAATTGTACCAACACATAGATGCAGAAAAAAGGGCCTATTTCCGGCGTTTCCCACGTGTATCTAACCCAGTTCTCATAACCAACCTTACACTTAAAAATCTACGAAGCACGCATGCGCAAATCAATTCACTATTGGACACAAATTTTTAATGCTACTTCAAATAATCCACATACCAGATATTGATCCAAATATGAACTGCGATATGCATTACTTAATTGCTTCAGCTTATAAGAGATAATTTTAATTACCAACAGCTTTAAACATACTTAGAAACATTGTATACATAGTGCTTTTACTGTTTAGTGATTATTAAATTTGACTATTTAATAGCTTTTAAATTGAAAGTAATTTCATATCATAAAATGATAAAATGATGTGTGCATTTAGCAACGTAGCTTGAAACCATGCTCCCAATCGATATTTAGCTCCCATTATAGGTTTTCATACATCGGAAAGTAATTTCATATCTGGCAATAAGGCGCGACTTGTTTCCTAAAATAGTGATGTGAAATAAATCACAGATCGTGGTTGTCGATAGAAATTGACAAAAACAGGGCGATTCGTGTGAATCTGCTGGATACACGATCGTATGAGAATAAGTCTAAGAATGTTGAGCAGTGAACGGTATGTGACTTATGTGTGCGCGTGCGCTCGTTGGTTACGCTTTTGCAATTTAGCGTAGATCGATATGGTTGACGTGAAAAAAATGACGGCCTTGTTTATATGAAACATGACGATAGATTGCGATTTGTCTTCTTTAAGCCTTATGAGGCGAGGTAATTTTATAAGCTATTTATTAAAACAGTACTTAGTCGAAGAACAGAGTTGTTTTTATTAAATACATAGACTATTTAGATACATAGACTTCTCTAATCCTTACTTCAAAAACATTAAAATAATATCTATTTTAACTCGATTATTTTCATTGCCAAATCTATTTCAATTTTATAATCATAAAAAATACGATTCGCAACAATAGGCTTATGACAGCTTTTTTCCGACGATTCGTTCATCGACACGACGTGATCGCAATACCAACGGTGGTGCAACCTTTGAGGTTCTCTATTATGTTCCCAACTTTTTTCACTTTTCGCTACAGTATTTATAGGCTGTTTTGAAATTTTACGGCATTTTATTGGTTGCAAAATAGAATTGCGTATTGGAAAATCGATGGTTGACGCGTAATTAAGCGTGGTAGAGATGTGTTTTTATACTATGATATAACGAAACGGTCTTTCAATATTTTTTTACTCTTAGTATTTGTACCAGTTAGAAATCGAGCTTGTTATATGCTGGATATGTATTCGAGCCTGTTATGTATTTTAACAGTAAAGTCGTAAAACAAAATTTGACAATGAATAATAAAGTACAATAAGATCGATATATAATTTACAGCTCAACTATTCCCATTACTAATGAACAGAACATGATCTATAAGATCAGACCATAAACCAAATTGAAAGCTAATGCTCTTTGATGGTTTACGTTAATCTCTACTTGAGCACGCTCGCTTTAAGGTTGGGCAATAAAATCAACAATGGATACGTTTACATGACTGTAATAAGCTGATTAACTAATCAAACCTGGCTTTTCTATTTAAATTATTTACTCCTGCCGTTATTTAACGACCTCAGTATTGTCGTTTAAAACGTCCAATTCTATTTTAAATGGACAATAAATTTTAAATTGAGACTTAGAATTAAATTGCAAATTACTTAAAAACATGTATGTAGTGGCAGTAGTTTTAAAAACAAACAGAAACTTTTAAACTGTTTTATTTTAGAATAGGTAATCATGTTTTATATTTGGAAAAAAATTGAAATTGTACCCTTGAAATCTTACTCTAGGTTATCAATCAAAACTTACTTAGCCAAACGTAGTACAAAACGTAGTTAAGTATAATTCTTTTTATATTAAAATTTTCTTGTATTCTAATGTAATTGAAGCGTGAACAATGTGATTTATGAACCGTTGCGTTATATGTATTAAAAAAACAGCATAGGTATAATCATTATACAAACTACAAAGCATATAGCACGTACGCAAACAGCGGAACAATTACGATTGGTTTAACAACACTATACACCTACAGTGAAGAAGATCTTTGTTTCCCCCACTCGGCACATTAGTGGGTAATAGTCCGTAATTGGCCTTAAAGAAGAAGACACAACATATCACTTGCTACTACATATATGTTTCCATCTCTTTCATGTGGTGCGGTAAAGTGATTGTTTGTCGGCCGCCCATAAGCCACGGTCGGTTGACGAAGCGCAACGAACACTATTGGTCACTACACACTTAACTATGTAGGAAACGTCGGTGAATTAATTGCTGGGCATTAAAGTATATTTTATAATAAAATAATTTATTTATTTTCCATGACACATACAACGTAAAAAATGTATTTTTTTTTAAATCTAAGGCTAAAACTTTTAAATATTCAATCGCTTTATCGATTTTGTTTCAGTTTCGAAATCTTGACGTCTTAAATCATATTTTTTAAATTATGGCCTAAAAATTAACAAACCTCTCTGATCGACCTCGAACAAGCCGCAAATATGTTATTATCTCCGAAATTTAAGAAGCCCACTGAAGCCCTTGTAAGCAAGCAAATTATTATAATGACCACTTATGAATATTTAATATTTTTAAAATAACGTCATTACTGCTTTCTGGAGAATCAGTTTGGATATAAATTATCTACACATATGAGACTCATAAAGGATTCGTGGCTATGTTGTGTAATAAAAGCACAATCATCTTTTAATATCTTAGCTACTTGTAATTTTATGCTCGACCAAACCGCAATTTTCAACAAGAGCGGCTTATATAAATTAAATTTGATTATAAACATATAAAGACAAATTGATCAACTATATATGAAATAGTTTTCGATAAACCAGCAAACTGCTCATTTCTATTCACACCTCAGCTATTACAGATATAACAAATTGATAAATAAAGCAATTTATCGATGACATACTTTATCGGATTCAAATAGATAGCCGGTCGCAGCGTACATATTAAGATAGTTCGGGGTAATTTATTAAAGTTTATGTAATAAAGTTGTATGACGAGTCGTGTGGTCTGATTGTATATGATTCTAATGCTAATATATCACGGGCGGCGATTGGTGAGGTTGTGATTGGTCATGGCGTGTGCATTAACATATATAAAGTGGTTGGCCCCGCCCACCGGCGCACGCGTCACGGATTGAAGTTAATTAGGCACAATTAGCGTCGATGAGTGAGTCGTGACCTATGTCTGGACTTGAGACGATTGCTGTAATGTTGAGCTACCGTTTATATGTTACGTACTGTTGAACTAGACTGCTGTTCTAGATTGGATGATAAACAAGTTGTATTTAACTTTATTAAAATAAACGTATTGACTATACATTCTTGTGGTGTTTCGGATATGTCATACTAAACAAAAATAAATTCCATTTCAAAACCATACTTAATTATGTAAATACTTAATCATTCCTACAGACAGCGTAAATGACAAACAAAGCTATTTCCACTAAAAAGAGTATAGTTCCCCACAAATCTACAACATTGTTCGGCGTCAGAAGAACCAGTAACAAATCATAAGCATACGGCATTCTGATCACGAGGCATCCAAATAAGGGCCCGTTGTCGAAGGGCCGACTCGTTGCCACAATTTATGCCTCGCTTTCGGCACAAATTAGAGCCGGGTAGGCGTGACTTCACAAATCCGCGGCAACGCTTTGCCTCACGAGTCGTAACAATGTTCTAATGTGGATAATTTACACGAAATGACAACGTTAAAAATGGTATGAAAAGGTATGATAAAATGAATTTATAATCAAACAAACAGTTATAAGTTTCAAAACATTATTAACTTTGATAAATGAATTTGATTTTCAACCGACTTAAAAAAGGAGGAGGTTCTTAATTCGTCTGTATGTTTTTTTTTGTGTCTTTGTTACACGATATTTCAGACAATTATGAATCTATTTTAAAAATTCTTAATTCATGTGATAGAGGATACTTCATAGTTAGTTCCATATATATTTCATCGAAATCAGTTGGGAACTTCATTGAAAATTTCAAATTTTTGAATCAATATGTATGATTTCGGAGAATGTTTACGTGGATGACATTATTAGTCGGCCAAAGTGTTGAAGTGAAGTCGGTTTTTTTAATGCTCTGCTTTCGTTAATTATTGTGACACCTGATTCAATTGAAATACGAATATTGAAATGTGGTTCTACTGACTTTTTATTTAGTGGGAAATTAATATAGGAAAAGTCCCACAGTTTTCCTATGAAATTAAATTGAAATATTGATAATTTGAAAAAGTTTTCATTCAACAATAATCAACTGCACTTTAAGTCTTTACGGCTTATTTAAGGCTAATAAAGTCTGCGCCCTCAACTGAGCGCCATTACAGCCAACCTGCTAGCATTATCAGTCGCACAGTTAACAAGTCAATAAGTAAGTCAATGAAGTGATGCCATTAGGAGGACATCGAAGCGGTAGTTGATCTAGTTTCGATGGCGTAAGGTCGTGGGCGTGCGTAGGCGCAGGTTGACTTGACACCCCCGCGACTATTTTGCAATGCTGTATTAAAGAAAATTGTCGGAAGAGTGAAAGACTTTTTGCAGGCTTTTACCCTTTCAAACTTTGTCTTTTATGATTTGAGATATGATGTTGGATTCTATGATATGACTATATTCTTAAGCATATTTTCGAGTGATTTTGTTTTGGTGTGTTCCAAATCTGCGTTCAAAGTCAATCTCAGCTGCTCGTAAGTGATGGAGCGACGATGAGGTCGAAAATAGAGAATAGAGGATTTAGGAATAAACTAAATCGTCGTCAAATATGGATGGAATTATTTAACATCATAGCGATGACATGATGAGGTGATGAGGTGCACTACCACCAAGCAAAATAATAAAGTAATAGTAGAGGAAATTGAATATCGCAATTGTGCTGCTTTAGATTAGTAGTTTTATGTAACACGATGTTATTTTTTTGTTCCCAGGTGGGTGGCGCACGAGCCCGATGAGCGCGTGCGCGGCGGCCGCCATGCGCGAGAAGCACGCGGCGCCGCGCCGCCTCGCGTCTCCGCCGCCGTCCCGCGAGCCCTCGCCGCTCAGCTCGCCGCGCGCCGACGAGCCGCTCGACCTGCGCGTCTCGCACAAGCGCCCCGTGCGCCTCGAGGACGAGAACTGCAACCTCATCACGCCCTCACCGCCACCGCACCCCGCCCACCCCGCGCACTCACCCCACCCAGCGCTGCTGCAGTTCTGCCGCCGTCTGCCTCTAGCACTACCAGCCTCCTTCGGCCGCTACCCGTTCCTACCTGCCGCTGCCGCCACGCTACTAGCTCCTGGAGCACCGAGACCTCCACCAGTACCCCCCAACCCCGGCCTCACTAGAGCCCGAGACCGATACACCTGCTCGTACTGCGGCAAAGCGTTCCCCAGAAGCGCGAACCTAACTCGACATCTCCGAACGCACACCGGCGAGCAGCCCTACCGCTGCAAGTACTGTGAGCGCTCGTTCTCCATATCCTCGAACCTGCAGCGGCATGTCCGGAATATCCACAACAAGGAGCGACCGTTCCGGTGTCGTCACTGCGACCGGTGCTTCGGCCAGCAGACCAACCTCGACCGGCACCTGAAGAAGCACGAGGCGGAGAACGGCGACGACGGACGCCGGCGGTCGCCGGACGAGACCTACTTCGATGAGATCCGGTCGTTCATGGGCCGCGTGGCGCCCGGCCGCCGCCCGCCGCCCACCTCCGCCCTCGACCACACATGATGCCGCCGCATCGCTTCTCTCCAACAATCTGGTCGACGTATCCAAATGTATTCTTTGTGTATAAATAAACAGATCTTACGAAAGTGGCGCAATGTAAATGTGACAACTTTTAAGCTTCCAAAGTTTTTAAAAAACTCAAATAGAAAAGTGAAAAAGACGATTCCAACGAGTGAACAAGTTCATTCCGTTCTGTGGCATCATGATGCATGATCATACGTTTTGTTTACTTTAGGATCTTTTGTAAATAAACATACTTATTTTTACGTAGTTGTACCTTATTAGAGAAAATACCGAATTTTGACTACCGTTAAATTAACAAATTAGGTTTATATTGTATACTTTCCTCGTCTGTAAAGACAGATTATTTTAAGTGTTCAGAGAGTGTTCGTTATAAGATAATTTTATATGATTAATTGATAAATGATATTATTCTGTACGAATGTATGTAGTAATTATGTATAATTTGTAAATTTTGAATCGTTTGATGTAAAATAAAATTAGTATTATTAGTCGAGAGAAAACGCCGGTTACCAATAAAAATATAACTTGTTGTTTATTGATGCTGTTATAAAAATATATTTATGAAATGTTAATGAACTATGTTCGGAATTATACACCTTCTTTATATACAAGTGTTGTGTAAATTATTTAGATTGATTTTATGCTTTATCACAATAGTAATGCAAACGTTTTGTTTTATTAAAAAACACAATGAAACTATTATAGATATATGAGATTTTGAATACAGTAGGATGAACATATATTGAAATCTTAATAATATATTTAAAGTATTTTCCAAATTTTTGTTAAATTTAGATACAAATCTGTGATTTAATTTATTGCCTGGCTACCGTTGATTTGATCCTGTAAGCAAATTTATTGATATTTAAACAAAGTGTTTTTGTAAAGGACATTTTATCATTAAACCAATGTAAAGCGTGATTGGTTTGAAAAATAAATGACTGTTAGCAAAATGTAGAGTTGAGAAATTTAACAAACATAGTTTTAAAAGAAGTTATCACTATTTCATTTTAAACTTATTTTCTACATTTTGCTGAGGTTATGAAAAAAAGTTTTAAACACAAAAAAAAACAACTAATCGAGCTTTAAATAGGTTTAATACTTACAACTGTTAAACTAAACGTTCCTTTAAGTATAGATAGATCTCTATGAAATGTTGAAAGTAATAATAGACTAGTAAAACATAAACTCAGTGACTAAAGATGCTATATCGTTATATTACATGATAACTTCTATAAGAAGATGTGTACAAAATAGATGGAATGGTACAAACAGTGATGTAAAAAATAATTATATAGATTCAATGTTCATAGGCAAATTAGTTGAGTAAAAACGCGTTATGGCTTTTTAATACCGTTTGAAACGAATAACCGTAAAAAACTGCAATGTACGTAATGCGATATCAATATTAAAGTGTAAAATTATATTTTACAAGTTTTAGTATGACTCTGTGTTCAATTGTTTTTCATATCGCCATGATTCAAATGTTTATGGATAGATACATCTACTATTATTAAGAACGCAAAGTTTATGAAAACAACCTCTTCCATGCAAAATAATTCCGTATTTTCCATACCTTTGTACCAAAATGTTCACATTGAGATGCTATTAACTTAATGAATTTCACTATAATGTATAAGTAATAGAGATTATTTTGTACTTTTGATACCTTTTAGTCGTTCAAAGGTCGCCTTTTACCTTGTCAAATGAAATAAATAATAACAATAAAACTTTAAGTTTGTTTTTTTTGCCTTACACGATTTCATACGAAAATGATTTGAAACCCGTTTTGATGGCCCTTAGTAAATTTAAATTCAAATTCATATATTGCTCAATGTATGGTATAAATAGATGTTTACAATTAATACTTAATGTCCTACATACAAAACTGGTCACCAGCATGAATTATTACAATATTATTTTAATCCGAAAAAAAGGTAAGTACATAGTTACACTGTCAGTATCTGTCTATTGATAAATATCAAATGAAATTTAGTTCAGTTTTTAAACACATACATTATGATCTCAGTGCAACCGGCAGTTATGTCACACAACCATTCATTGCCCTTAGTGTACATACTTGTAGGCTAAAAAGACTATAATTACTACATTTTGCAGAACCTAAAATAAGATAACATGCAATTTACTTCCAACCAAGAGATGATAAATGGGTCACATAAATAGACAACTTTAAGACACCTACTCTATTATTTTTAAGATCTTTTCTGTGAAGATTAATGAAGATTACATTACGTCATAAAAATTCATCACAACTCTTTGCATTGAGCCCATTGTAGTGCAGGGCCATCACTCTTTTTCATTGGAGACGAGGAGGTCATAATCCACCAAGGTAGCACAAGGCACCAGAATGGCTTCTGACAGCCCTTAACATATACTGTACATAAGTATACAGCTACGTGACCGACTGTTTAAGGTCCCCTGTGAACCAAGGAAGTCGTCGTTAGAAATTTAATGATTGGTAATCACTCAACTTTGTACTAACCGCACCGATCTTATGATCTTCACAAAAGCCAAAGCGCCATGATGACTTCTTGAGAATTTATGAAGAATTATTTTATTAAAAAAAAAACTGACATCAACTAAGAAAGAAATACGATCCATAAAAGGCCAAAGATCTCTAAGGACCTTACATCACTTTTAATTTTTTAAATACTTCATTCAAAGTGAAAACTACACTACACTGCTCAAAAACCAAAGACAACAAATCCTAAAATGCTGTATAAAAAAACCATCGCCTCAAAAGCATTTTCGTCCGATTCCGCCATATTGGAATCGAATGCCCTCGAGCGAGTTGCTCTCGCGCACTCACGAACCGTTTACGATATGATTATGCTTTATTGCGATTAATTTGCGACAAACGAAACCGCCCAGATAGTTCTAGCCGCCAAGTTGCCAGGCCGTGAAATTTATTGACAAGGAGATCTTATGTTTCTGCGCTATGATGTGGAATATAGCTGTAGGTAAGCATGAGACTCAATTGGAGGTTCAGGAGATTGCTGAAGAAGAAAACAATTGAAGTACCTACTGTTTTAGCAATACGAATGGTTTTGAAATACTTTTCATCGGTAATACGAGTATACCTGTGACGCAAAACTTAAATACCTTTGAATAAAAAGTAGGAACCTATTTTATTTGTTATTTTATTACAAGAATATCCTAATCTTTTTGAAAAGAAGCCTTATGACTATGCTTTGATACTTTTTATGAGCTAGAAAACACAGAATACATAGATAAAATATGGTTAATACGAGCAATAGCTTTACACAGCCCCACAGCTTCGCAGCCTGAATGAGTCACAAACATCCATCATAAAAAAATTCGACGATGACCTTAGTAAAAAATGTAATTGTAGTCTCAGAAATTGCAGCAAGTGTAAGTTTCGGTGTTCTGTTTAAGTGAGATTGGCCTCCCATACATGATTTTAGTTGATTCTTAGGTCAAGAGTCCCTAAATGAAAAAAAAATAAAATAAGCACAGAGCCTAGTCCTAACCCTGACACTCAAAGAATTATGGTTTAAAATGGTCAGGATATTAAGTTATTTATATTTGAATTCTTCTATACAGATTGCAGGAATGGTAAATATAACTTATTTAAAAAATCACTCTGTTGCTTACTTAGATAATATACAAATTATCTACTTAATTGACAGTAATTTTTATTCGTTTATTGATTGATAACAACAAGTCTTAACAACAACGTCGTATAGTAGAATACAAACTGATTGGGGTAACACTTGATCTTAGTCATTGGTAGCCTTGGTATAGTAGTCATGGTATTAGCAATATAATTCCTCATAAAATATGTTTATTTTGCTTGGCCTCAAAGAAATACGGACATACTTTGAAAAATTGGGTAGTTCCGTCTTCATCCTATAACGTCTCATCCTACTCATTATTTTTTCTTCGCTCATCCTATTAATGTGCCTCATTCATCCTACAGCAAAAAACTCATATTCAATACCTATCGGTATGCCTTACTCATCCTATTTTGAAAACACCTAATTTGTGTATTGTCTGAACAAAAATACTATTATAAGAAACTAGCTGACCTGGCAAACGTTGTTTTGCCATATAAATAAAAAAAAATAGATGTTGGCCGATTCTCATAGATAGGTACCGGATAAGCACAAAAAATTTCATCAAAATCGGTCAAGCCGTTTCGGAGTAGTATGGCAACGAAAACTGTGACACGAGAATTTTATATATTAGATATTCCTAAGCAGAATAAATTACACGCTTTAAACGCGCAATTAAAAACTAAACAGCAGGAAATTTGATAATATGTGTTATTTGCATTAGGGTCTATTTTGGTTTGAGTGGTTTTTAAATGATACACGCACGTCTGTTTGAATAGAATGTATATTGGCTACTGACTTTAAACCTTATAGATACTTTAACATAACCGCCCACCAAAGGACATATAATGTCCTTTTCAAATCACACAATTACAAACAATATTTTGACAAAGGGGCAAGGTAAGTACATATTTAATAAACAAAAATTTGTTCATAATTAATTCTACAATTTATTCCTTATAATAAAGTTAATTTATTTTAAGGTTGAGGTATGATTAGCAATGGTAAGTATATTATAACTTAATTTGCTCCATATTATATTATTAATTTAAACCCTATTATAATTTTATATTTTAGAACTTTACTTTTTACTATTATTTGATTTCTTTTGCGTTTCTTAATCATGCTTGATTTAATAACAATTTTGCTATATAAAGTTATAATTTTAACTGTAATTGCTTGTGCAATTGCTTGTGCTTTAAATTGATTCTTATTTGCAATTAAATTATAATTAAAAATGAATAACTGTATGGAACAATTAAAAATAGGTATTTACTCTGTTTCAATTGGTAAAGAACATAATTTACTAATGGATCTCTTAACAACGTTGTCACCACTCTTTACACTATATACCCTGGTCAGTGCGTCAGGACCCGGGTGCTTCGCAGTGATGCGGCCAAGAGCCCATTTTCCTGGAGGGAGATTATCTTGCTTAATTAGAACAACCTCTCCTACTTTAAATTCATCTTCTCTTTTCAGCCACTTTGGTCTTTGCTGGAGACGAGACAAATACTCATTTTGCCACCTTGACCAAAAGTCATTAACAAGCTTTTGAGAATGTTGCCAGCGGTTTAATTGTGTAATCTTGACATCTTTATAGCTTGGATTTGGAACTGAAAGAAGCGCTTCTCCTATCAAGAAATGTCCTGGTGTCAAGGGCTCAGTGGTTTCGTCAGATAAATCAGCAGGACACAGAGGACGTGAATTTAAGCACGCTTCAATAGAGCAGAGCACTGTAGACATCTCTTCAAAAGTTAGGTGAGTAGTCAAGACTCTTTTCAGGTGGTGCTTCATTGATTTGACTCCGGCCTCCCAGAGTCCTCCGAAATTTGGTGAGTAAGCAGGAATAAAGTGCCACTGTGTTCCTTCGTTTGCTAATTTATCTGCTATTTCTCCTTTAAATTCCAGACAAGCAGCTTTCCAGGCATCCGTGAGGTCTTTGTTGGCACCAACAAAATTTCTTCCTTGGTCACTCCATAGATTGGCGCATATGCCTCTTCTACCACAAAATCTTTTGTATGCACCAATGAATGCATCCGCGGTCATGTCTCCAACCAATTCAAGATGTATTGCCTTCGTTGACATACATACAAAAATCGCTATATAAGCCTTCTGTGTTCTAGCACCTCTGTATCTACTCATTAATATAGGGAATGGTCCAGCGAAGTCCACTCCAGCGTTCAAAAATGGCCTAGCTGGGGTAACTCTTACTGAGGGCAAGTCACCCATTATTTGCTTTTTTGCCTTAGCATTTAGTTCGACACATACTAGGCATTTATGAGTGTATCTTTTCACTAGACTTTTGGCTCCGATGATCCAGTATTTGGAACGGATGTGACATAGCATTAATTGTAGCCCTCCGTGCAATGTTTTTGTGTGAGCTTCGGCAATGATGAGCGGTGTAATATGGTTGTTTTTTCCTAATATAATTGGATGTTTACGTAAAATCTCAATTTTGGCGTTTCTTAGCCTTCCGCCCACCCTGACAATTCCCTTTTCATCCAAATACGGATCAAGAGATTTCAGCTTGCTGGTTCCCTTTACTTGTTTTTTAGTCCTTAAATCTTGTATGTCTCTTTCAAATTCTTCCTTCTGTACCATTTGTATACATATAACAAGAGCATCTTCCACTTCTGTTGTTTCAATAGTTTTATCTATAGTTTCATTTCCCTTCTTGTAGTTTAAGAATCTTTTGCAATGTACTATTGTTCTTAATAATTCATTAAGTGTGTCAAAATCTTTGAATTTTTCTGTTAATTTGCTTTCCTTATCTTCCTTTACTAGAGTAAATGTATGTAACGTTTCTTTCTTCCTTTCTAATTCTGTAAATATATTTGCTGGCCTTGTGAATTTCACATTTTCTTCAGACAACCATTGTGGGCCTTTCCACCATAATTCACAGTGCTTCAAATTTTTTGATAGCATTCCTCTTGATGCAATGTCTGCGGGATTGTCGGACGATTGTACATGATACCACTGGCTACTGTTTACTTTAGATGTTATTTCCACTACGCGATTTGCCACAAAGGTTTTCCATCGCCCAGGCTCACCAAATAACCAGGATATCACAATTGAAGAATCCGTCCATGCGAACACATGTGTAATAGGTATCCTCATTGCAGTTGCAACTTGTTTCAACAGTCTTGAAGTAAGCACAGCTCCACATAGTTCTAGCCGTGGTAGGGATATAGTTTTGAGTGGAGCTACTCTGGTTCTTGCAGCAACGAGGTTTGTTTTGTAAGTACCGTCGTCTTGTTTTACTCTGCAGTACACAACCGCAGCGTATGCTTGTTCTGAGGCGTCACTGAAGCCATGAAGTTCCAGAGTGTCTCTATTGGTCTTGGTTACACCTATCCATCTGTCTAAATGAATTTCGCTGACCCCTGTTAAATCTGATCTTATTTCTGCCCATTCTTCTTTCAGCAAGCTATTTAAATCTTCATCCCATTTTAATTTCTCTAGCCATATTTTCTGAATCAATATCTTTGCCAGCACAATACATGGAGCAATCCAACCCACTGGATCAAATATTTTTTGCAAGTCTGAGAGTATGCTGCGCTTGGTGACTATATCTTTCAGTTCAGGTAAGTTAATTTTATATTCGAATCTATCCGTACCTAAATTCCATTGTACTCCTAATGCCTTTATAATCCCGTTAACGTTTATTTCCACATGTGCATTTGAGGACCTCTGACTGGGTTCTATGCTTCGCAAAAATTCAGCGTTATTAGAAGCCCACTTCCTTAACTCGAAGCCACCATGACGTAGAAGTTTTTGGAGATCTTGACCGACCCGAATTGCCTCTTGTACGCTATCACAGCCAGACATACAATCGTCAACTTGAAAATCTTCATTGAGTACTCGAGCAGCTTCTGGGTATTGGACTCCTTCATCAGCAGCTAGTTGTTTCAGTGTCCTTATCGCGAGATATGGTGCTGATGCAGTTCCGAATGTAACAGTGAGAAGTCTGTAGTCTCTGATATCTTCTGTGGTGTTGTTGCGCCATACTATTCGCTGATAATCTGCGTCTTCTTTTCGGATCCAAACAAATCTGTACATTTTAGAAATATCGGCAACAAAACAAATAGCATGACTGCGCCATCTCATTATAAGATTCCTGAGATCATCTTGCAGAACAGGTCCTGGTAGAAGTTCATCATTCAAAGAAACTCCATTGGAACCTTTACTAGAAGCATCAAATACGACACGGGTCTTCGTAGTTTCTTTGTCTTGGCGTAAAACGGCATGATGAGGTAAATAAACGGATTTATTTTCTATTTCATTTGCAGGTATTTCTTCTAGATGTTTTAACTCTTTATATTCCTCTATAACTTTTACATATTCCTTTTTTAATTCAGGTTCTCTATCGAACCGTCTTTCCAGTTGCATGAATCTCTTGATTGCAATCTCCTTCGTATTTCCTTCTGGTGAAACAGGTTTGTTTGTTTTAAATGGCAGTTTCACCACGTAACTACCATCTGCCTTCCTAGTGTGTGTCTCCCTGTAAATTTCTTCACAGAGCTCTTCTTCTCGTGTAAGTCTTCTTGTTGCATCGCTATCTATTTCCCACATTGTTTTTAATAAAGTTTCAACATTTATATCTTCATTCTGTGTTATAGCCATAAACGTTTGATCATGTTTGTTGAGTTTTATACTTATTCCTCCCATCACAATCCATCCCAGGTTGGTTTTCTGCGCGCAAGGTGTACCTGGGGGACCTTTGATCAATCCGTGTTGTATCATACTTGTATATTCATTAACTCCTAACAGCAAATCCATGGTTCCAGATGCGTAAAATTTTGGATCAGCTAAATTGAGACCTTGCAGATGTGGCCAGTTGTTGAGAAACTTTGTGTTTGAAGGTAAGTTCGTTGTCAAGTGCTTGGACATCACGTAGGCTTGTATAGGCAACTCAAAACTTGGATCCCAGCGTGATAATACTTTAACCTTGACCATTTGTTTTACAGGTACCTTCATTGTTTCCATTCCTGTAACTGTGAGACTTACTTGATGGCGTTCTAACTTGAGAGCTTGAGCAGCCCTTTCACTAATAAAACATGCTTGTGACCCTGAATCGATGAGAGCCTTAACTACAGTAGTGTGACCATGCTCTCCTCTTATTGTAACTACTGCAGTTGCTAAAAGACTAACAGTGCTCTCATTGTCATGTGACTTCATTGTATTATACACTGCTTTCTCTTCTCCATTTGCTTGAGATGATGACGACGGTTGTGAGGGTTCCTGTGTGGGGGCCGACGTATCTGTATGATTCTGTTGGTGAAGGAGAGAGTGGTGACGACGTTTGCATATACGACAAGACATTGGTACACGACATTTAAATGCAGAGTGCCCTGGGGACAAGCAATTGAAACAGAGTTTATGACTTTGTACATATAGACTACGTTCAGAAGGTTGCATTTTAGAAAAAGATTTACAATGACATAAAGTGTGATTTTCTTTACACATAACACAGCACTTTTGATCTGATGACACATAAAACACTCTTTCACGAACTGCTGTTCTTTCTCTAAGTGATGACGGCGGTGTAACTAGCTCCAATGTATGGAACCTTGCATTTAAGAATGTTCTCAACTCGTCCCACTTGGATAGTTCTTCTTTATTTTCAGAGAAAGCATACTGTTCCCACTCTTTGTGTGACTCCGAGTCCAGCTTCTGCACGACCAGAAATACGATTATTGGATCCCAGGAGTCAGTCGGCACGCTGAGGTTTTGCAAACTATTCAATACCTCGTTAGTGGTGTCCAATAAACTTTTCAACTGTGAAGAGGTCTGTGACGTACATTTTCTCTGACTAAATAGTCTTTTCAAAAGCGAATTCACAATTAACCTCTTATTACCAAATCGTTTGTTGAGTGTTTCCCATGCTTGTAAATAATTATTTTCCGTTATTTGTATGTATTTCAGTAATGCTGCTGCTTCACCAGTTACACTGGTCTTCAGGTAATGAAGCTTCTGAACGTTGGTAAGCGACGCGTTGTCGTGGACTAATGTTACAAATAAATCCTTATAAGTAGGCCACTCTTCATAATTTCCACCAAAAGAGGGCAGTTGAATTCGTGGCAACATCACTTGTGACTGCGACTGTACATGCGAAGAAGTTGAAAGATTCTGTTGTGACGGAGTCGACTGGTCACCCGCCGAAATTATGTCTTTTAGATCGGCGAGCATCACTACGCATAATTCCTCCACAACATAGTAATCTTCATTCAAAAAATAGGGCATTGTTCCGCGTTGATCCCGCGTTGTCAGCTTTACTAATTCATTATGAGCCTGTTTGTAATTTGCCCAGTATTCTTCAATCATTTGTACTCGCGTTTGTACATACCCTTTTGTAAGTCGCTGTTTCGGACATTTTTTTAGATTTATTTGAGTCTTTTTCAATAATTCTGCATGATTTTCTAACACATTTAAATATTTTTCCACACTAGTCATAGTTCGTCACTTAAACACTTTGTCTATACTGTTAAAAAACCAACTCAAGCCAAATGTTATATTTAAAAACAATCACGTTCTTATTAACTCACAAATTACTTCGATAGCTATGATTTGCAATAACTTATAATATTTGAATGCGTTATCTTGTTTACGATCACTCAGCGACGAGGCTCCTATTGTTCTCGCGGCAGCAAGGATCGACCGATGAATCCAAGTAAACAAGTTTCAATCCGGCTCGTAATGACCATTATGTTATTTGCATTAGGGTCTATTTTGGTTTGAGTGGTTTTTAAATGATACACGCACGTCTGTTTGAATAGAATGTATATTGGCTACTGACTTTAAACCTTATAGATACTTTAACAATATGTATCAATTAAGAATGAAAGCTGTGCAATATTTTTTATCACAATATATATTATACATTATTTTTTAAGATGAACAAAGCAATCAATAACTTTTTAAAATTGTGCGTTGTCATATGTAGCCAGATTTAGAGGTGTAGCCATATAAAATTCCACAAAATCGACTGAGTAATTCTATTTAAAAAAAATTGAAATAATATATATTATGACCATAATTTACATTGATGACCAACTAACTGAGTTTTTTTTTACTGAAAGTATTTTTGAGGACAATGTCATGTTTGCAGTAGGCCAATTAACTGTTAACTTCCTAAATTAACAAAAGCGCGCCTCAGCCTCAAATATTTAAGTTATTTTGTAACTTATATGTTATATTTCTTATAACCTCAGCTCGTCTTTCCCCTTAATCTCACCTGATTGTTGGGGAAGATGGAGTCGGATATCATAATTATTGTCCAAAAAATCTTGTAAAAAAGACACAAAAAAATACAAAACATACAAACGAATTGATAACCTCCTCCTTTTGGAAGGCGGTTGAAAAATTAAGAATAACAATATTTACACATAATAGTAAACTAAAATATTTTGTTAATAAAACATGACTTTTTAATCTTCTTTTGAAAGAACCAGGGTTACAGCATTCAGAAAAAGAGACCGCTAATTTATTTTCGGAACGGAAAGAACTGACTATCATTCCCTACACTACATATGGAAATTTTGGCGGTTAGAATAGAAAGATCTAGGATATATAAATAGAAAGATACTACAGTTGCACATAGCAATAACATCCGTACAACAAATCTAAGCTGGATTATATTACAATTAGTACCAGTCCGAAGACTTAACATATCTATAATTACGTTTTAATATTTATCGAGGTAAGCTCTGGTAAAACTAGAAGCGTTATACACCAACTGTACACGTAACTTGGTACATTATCATTCTATAAACGAAGCAATTTGCTGAATAGTGAAATTGGCGGATATCAGAAAGCTTCTATACGAGTCTAAGCAGTCTAGATGCAGTTAATATAGCTAAGAATATATTCATCACTGGAACTGTATCACTTTGTTCGTGGTTTGAGTGGGAGGCGCAAGCGGATTTAATTATGAGGATGTAGGATCAATCACACTACGATAAAAGCCTTGGTAGTTAACACTTCTGATAAACACAATCTGTGAGTATGATGGATAACTATTAGGAAATCTACAGGAAAGTAATTGTTTAAATAAGACCTATGTAAAAGTAAATATGAACTATTATTTTTTATTGTGTAGTGATTAAACCGTGTCACCCTCGGTTAGTGAATATTAAAATAAAGGATCTGATTCGCTAGTGATCCTTCCTATATACGAGTACTTATATCTGCAGCTAAATACCTTTAAACTCACATTCTCTTTACTATTTCTGAGGCCATGTATTTCAAACTGTTAAGATTATCTGTAGTCAATTACAACGATATAAATAAGATTACTAAAACAGAAAATAATGATTCACGAGTCTCGACATTTCTATGGCTTGGACTGCAGCTAGAAGTGCCAGCACAGGGTGGGGCCGATTGCACAAGATGCCCCGGCGCGCCCGGGCGCCTCGTTAACCGCGCACGCGCCGCTCTTGCGTTACATTATTTATTGCTTATTGAAAAACACAACAAAACCGCCGCTTTTGTGGTCAAACTATACAGATTTCCAATTTTTCCGCTTATCGATGACATTGCAAAGATGACGCAAAATATACAATTGCAAGTTTTGAAACTAGGACGTTTAATACTTTTTGTATTACGTTCTGCGTCGTAAACCAGCGGTTGCGCTTACCTTGCTCTTACATAAAAGATATACTCTAATACGTTGATACACCAATTAAAATCAACAACCAACGAAGCTTACATTATTTATGCATAATGCGTATGATTAATTATGAAAAACAACTAAGATGTGACCACTGATCATGACAGTCGATAGTCAGTTACAATATTTTTGTGAGAACACGTACATTCGAGTTGACAGCGACCACAGATATAAAACTCATTTATCAGAATGGAAACGCTATGAGTCGATCCATTTAATATTGTTAAATATTTACGATGTTCTTAAGTTATATTCGAGCGAAACTAGTTACCATTGCATAGTTCATAAATTAGATAGTTTCCAGTATAATATCCATTATCCAAATTATCGCTCATAAGGTATATATTTGCAAAGTAAGTACGCTCTAATAATAGTCGTTTCCATAGTTAATAAGATCGTTGTGGCAAACTTGGTGACCGATCCATCAACTGGAGCCACCATCGTGTGTAATTAACAGAAAGCAAGGTCGGTGACGAAACGCCACCCACTCTAACAACTCACAAAAATCACCTTACGCAACATAACTTCAACTTATTCACTTTTCGGTGGCATTAAAATATAATTAAATTATGTTTAAGGTTCATTATCAGCACCCTTGAATGGGCGGAAAATTTTATGCATTCTTTGCAGAGGTTTTTTTTTTAATTTGCGAAACTTAATTGATCTTTTTTGTCGTATGATCAGTTGCTCGCGTTTTTGAAAAGCAAGTGTAAGGTTGAAAAAGTATGAAGTAATAAAAAACTGCCTATGTAACTTAAAAGAAAGCCTTTGGCTTGGGGCCATACAAGTTAACTTCGAACATACATACATACATAGCTTCACGCGTGTATCTCTTATGGGGTAGGCAGAACACCAGAGCTATAAAACTATCTCATGTCACATTTGACACATTTGGAGGTATTATTATGATGGAGAGAGGCTATTGCAGTGACAGGCTATTGCTATCGCCCGCAAAAAATGCCAATTAAACCTCTTTCCCTTAACTGACTTTTACAGTATGCCCGGGAAGAGAAGCAGCTGGCACATTCTATGTTTTTCTTTTGCTCCCAGTCCAGCATGGAAGATTACTTTCGAAATATACATATATGTAAAGATCTTAAACCAAAACATTTAGGAATACTTTGTTTCGCATACTGGTGGCTATTGCGCCACGAAAGCCAAGTGCTGTAACAGTGTTCGTCCCGATTGAGGAGCCATCTTGACACCCTAAAATTATGAAACCCAGCAACCAGCAAGGTTCCAGGTTAGTAGTTAGTAGTTTACATATAATCAACGAATGCAGAGCATTAAAAAACCGACTTCACGTCAAACTTTGGCTGAAGTAGAAGATCGTCAAGATAAGCGATCTCCGAATTCATACATATTTAAAAAACACATGAAGTACTCAATCGATTTCAAAATTTATATGAGACCAAAGTATCTTGTATCATATGAAACAAGAATCATCGAAATCGGTTCACACAGTCAAAAGTTATGAGGTAACAAACGTGAAAAAATATACAGGCGAATTGAGTACCTCCTTCTTTTTTTGAAGTCACTTGAAAATAGATCTTTAAGTCTGATCATTTAGGCTGATAACATCAACAAATGTAAAGATAAATGAAAAATGTGATAAATAAAAATTAAAAAAAGGT
Source organism: Stenoptilia bipunctidactyla (assembly GCA_944452665.1). NCBI lineage: Eukaryota > Metazoa > Arthropoda > Insecta > Lepidoptera > Pterophoridae > Stenoptilia > Stenoptilia bipunctidactyla. The sequence goes on along the minus strand of OX101740.1, from coordinate 13,914,421 downwards.
AGCTCAGTGGAAGAGCCCTCGTCCGGCAAACGAGAGGTCCCAGGTTCGAATACTGGACGGGTAATTTTTATTTATCACATTTTTCATTTATTTAAGAATAACTGAGCATTTTAAATGCTAAAACTTTAAAATATTATTAAAATTTTAAGATGTTTAGCAAAATTATTCAATAATAATAGGTATATTCGTTTATTGTAGCATCTTGGCCCACTTGTTAGTAAAACTTAGAAACTAGGTATGTAAGTAGGTAAGACAAATAAAGTTTGAAAAAATTAGAAGACTAATTCAGACATAACATGCTTCTATATTGAAAGCTCCACTCGCTCCGTCGCCAATACTTATTGGCAAATATTTTCATTATAAAATAAAATATATAAATAAATAAAATCCCCAGACATTCACACCAACTACATGGCCCCAAAGCAAGCATAGCTTGTGTTTTGGGATACCATATAGCGAACTAGGGGGGAACCTAGAATATAAATACATAAATAGATAAACACCCAGACACAGAACATTTTTTTTCTGGTTCCGTGCGGGGATAGAACCCGCAACCCCTGGCGTCTGAGGCAGATAGGTTTACCACAACGCCAAAGTTGTCATCATTATCCTATTTGTACTGGATTCAACCTGGCCATGAGCATAGAGTTTTTTTTGCGTGTATTGTAAGTAAATTTCACACATTGTATGGAAGAATTATTTCTAGTTTAAGAGTGCATCAACGATACTTAGTTTGTTATATGATTATAAGGGTGTGGTAACAAATAATAGTAATACAATATAGGTAATTCAATGAACATTAAACTGAAAAAAGGCCATTTTTCCCACAGCAGGCTTGCCATTGAACAACAGATATAAGTACTAGATTATTTTTAATGTGAAGCCTTTTTTACACTTTCCGAACACTTCCCGTTTGCGTTCGCTCCCGAACGGTCGTGTCTGCGGCCGCTCCCGAGTGTTCGTATTGCGCTGCCCTTGTTCCCTCCCCCGCACTCGTGCGGGTCAGGTACCAAGTTAAGCTCTTTCGGAAAGTTTTCTCTTGTGGAGGCTGTGTGGTGTCGGGGCTAATTCATCTGCCCTTTTCAGGGCGGACCCGACTGCTGCCGGCCAAAGCATCGCTGGTCAGGTGGATACGTAACCGTGACAACTAAGCCTGATCGTCCGCCGCTCACCGGCAATAGGTCCGTATTAGGTTGATCTTTCTTTCAGCGCAGTTTGTGTAGTCCTTCGCCGTTCACCGGCAAGTAGGTTCCTTGTTAGGAATAGGCTTCCTTTCAGAATAGTTCAGGTTCCCCCGGATTCGATGGAGGCCCCCATCGAATCCAGGGCTAGGCCCGGAGAAGTGCAAGAACTCCGGGATCTGGTAAGTCAAACTCAACTCCAACTCCTTCAATTTCAAACCAAAATGCAGAATACTCAGCAACAGATGTTTTCGTTATTAAGTCAGCAGATCGCAGCCGCGCTTCAGGCACGATCTGCGACCCTCCCGGCCACTCCGCCTTCTCTCAGTTTTCCAACTGACTCTCCGGCGTCCCCAGACGTCGAGTGTGTTGAAACTACGTCAGACTTCATGTCGGTTGACTCTTCCGCGTGCAAACGGAAAACTACCCCGCCGGGTAGCGATTCCGACTCAGCTCGTATTGTTCCAGAATCTCCTGCTCCGTTCACCGAGGTTCGCAAAAAATCCAAATCAAAGAAGAAGAAGAAAGAGGCTTCTTCGACTTTATCTCCATCCGTTTCAGCTGCTCCAGCCGCTGTTCCTGCTCCGCAAAATGTCGCACCGGCGTCTGCTCCTGCGCCTTTTGTTTCAGCGATCCCGGCGTCACAGCCTGCGTCGCAATCAGATTCGGCTCCGCCGAAAGTCAAGTCTCCGCCCCCCGTCTTTCTACGGGACAAGAGCCGCTGGACCGAGGTCTCAGCTCTCTGCGGAACGCACTCCCCGAAGATCCAGTATAGTAAGGCATCCAATGTGGGTGACTCTATTAAGGTCGTTGTCTGCTCAATTTCTGATTTCAGGAATTTCACTCGGCTTCTTGCTGACAAGAAGCTCGAGTACCACACTTACGCCCTCCCTGAGGAGCGTAAGATTCGTGCAGTCCTCAGGAACGTGCCGTTCGAGCTCTCGAACGAGCAAATCCAAGAGGACTTGTCTTCTCAAGGCTTCCCCGTCGAATCTGTGCACAAAATGCACAGCCGCCGAGGCAAGCAGTTCCCACTTGCGCTAGTAATCCTAGCGAAGAGCCCGCAAGGTCAGTCAATTTTCAGAGGCAAGCTCACCGTGTGCGGTCTCTCCAACATCCGAGTCGAAGCTCCACACAAACGAGGTTTCCCAGGTCAGTGCCACCGCTGCCAATTGTATGGTCATGCGGCGGCAAATTGTCATGCTTCCCCTAGGTGCGTCAAGTGCCTAGATCCGCATGGGACTAAGGAGTGCTCTCGCACTGCCGAATCGCCCACCGCTCCGTCCTGCGTCTTGTGCGGCCAGTCCGGCCACACAGCAAACTTTCGCGGCTGCCCCAAGGCACCGCGTGCTGCCAGGGCTACCGTGAAGCCCATCGAGAACTGGAGAGAGCGACCGCAGCCTAGCTCGGACGCTCCTCCAGTCAGTTCAAAGGCCCCCAAGGCCTTCACCTCTTTCGTTTCAGGTCAGCGCAGCCGGGATGCGACTCAATCGCAACCGGCCGCCAAATCGGCTTCCCAGTGCCAGAACGCAAAAGGTTCTCAAGACCGCATGGCGTTCTGGATCCAGCTCGCTCCCATCGACGAGATCCTGGCTTTCGGCGCCGCTCTCGACGCCAGCCCAGAGGGTTTCAACGGTGCTCTCCCGGTCTTAACCAAGTTCGCTCCCCTTATCAGGAAACTCCAGCAAGCTCAACGTTTCTAAACGTAGTCCTTCTTTCCAGCATTCCTATCTCTGAGTGAGTCTGATCACTCAAGATAATATCTTAGTTTCAGCTTTGTCATTTCTGCTAATCTAAGCTTTGTTTTTTTTACTTTCAGTTCCTTTTGGTGGCAGCCGTCTGGATGCCGCTCACTACGCAGCCTCTCTCTCCAATTGGCTGTCGTTCCGACGATGACTAAGGACCTTAATCAAGGTGAGTCAAAAGGGGGATGTTTAGTGGGTATGCTCAGCCTATCTGAGAGAGTCTCCACACTGTCTGGGCATTCTATTTGCCATTAGCCACTAATGGTTAACAGCTTATAGAATGCCCATTCGTCCGTAATAGGATTCATCCTCCTCCCGCTAAAGCTAGCTTTACTGGTTAAAGCTAGTTTTAGTGGGTGCCAAACGACTTTCCTTGGCGGAAAAAAAAAAAAAAAAAAAAAAAAACACTTTCCGAAATTTAATTTCTTCTATAAATCCAAAAGTTAGTGTAATAATGCTTATTATTACGAATTGAACATAGTTTAAAAGAAATAAGTAAATAAATGAAAAAATGTGTTAAATAAAATTACCCGACCAGGACTCGAACCTGGGACCTCTCGTTTACCGGACGAGTGCTCTCCCACTGAGCTACCGGGGCCTGGCAGTACGCCTCGAAATTACTTAACACATTTTTGATTTTACGTTTTAGTGCTAACGTAGCTCCATCTAATTGTATAGCTTTGCAGCTAAGACCAGTCAAAAATCAAAAATGTGTTAAGTAATTTCGAGGCGTACTGCCAGGCCCCGGTAGCTCAGTCGGAGAGCACTCGTCCGGCAAACGAGAGGTCCCTGGTTGGAGTCCTGGTCGGGTAATTTTATTTAACACACTTTTTCATTTATTTACTTATTTCTTTAAATAACTTTAAAACTTTAAAATATTAAGAAATAAGTAAATCAATATTATTCATTTGAATCCTAATCTAACAAACAATCGCAACTTCATGTTTAAGTCAATTAAAATCTATAAATCACAGAAACCACTTCTCTGTTACATTCAACACTCAATATTCTTAAATAGAAGATAATATGCAAATGGCAATAAATAAATAATAGGGAATTAATGAGCCCAAACTGTGATCTAACGCGTCGAGCGGTCAATCGTGAGATTGTTCGTGAGATTCTTGGGTGTGGTAAATGCTACCATCGGTTACCATCGGGACGTAAGGGCAGTGCTTCATAGAGCATACTTTAATATAGGTAGCTTTATGCTGGTAAAGCTTTATGCTTTTGAGGTTCTAATCCGTTTTGAGTCCGAGAAAAACACTTTTAATATCTATACAAAAATATAATAAAGAATAAATTTTAACTATTTACTGAGTAAGCTTAACCGAAAGTTAAAGAATTGATTACGCAACGCATGATTACGCTACGTTGGCAGTGATCCGCGTGCCAGGTCACGTACCGCAATTGACTTAGGCGTAAGTAAAATAAATAGTAACATAGTAGTATTTTTAAATAAATGAAAAAATGTGTTTGATTTTACTTAACAATATAACGTAAAATCAAAAATGGGTTACCTAAGTAATTTCGAGGCGTACCGCCAGGCCACGGTAGCTCAGTGGGAGAGCACTCGTCCGGCAAAGGAGAGGTCCTAGGTTCGAGTCCTGGTCGGGTGATCTTTATTTAACACATTTTTTCAGTTATTGAAGAGTAATTAAGCATTTTAAATGCAAAAACTTTAAAATATTATAGTAAAATTTATTTATAGGGAATTCTAATAAAAAATAAGTACCTAGTTTTATTACATATTTATGATCAGAATCGAATATAGTGTTCTCCTTCAGTATCTTAAATTTGTCACCTGTCACCCTGTTTCTATGAAAGGGGTCGATTCTGTTTTTTATGATTAATGGTTATGAAGAAAGTTTGTCGTATCATTTGTCATGACAGTATCAGCTTGCATACAAACAACAACCTAAATACACTGCGTGATGTTCAATTACCGACCTTTAAAATAATGTCACATAATAAAAAATATTTTGGTCACAGTAGGTAGAGTCTGACTAACGAAAGTAGACAATGGGGGGTTTTACAAACTTTTTACATAGCATTATGCTAAATAAATGTCAAAGTCACTTTTCTGTTGTCAATCGAACGGAATAGTTTAGCGGAATGTTTTTGATACTTTTAATCATTGACCCATATATGGAAAGGTTTATTTTTTATTTTATCGTTTGAAAATATAACAGCAGCAGTTTGGGAAAGTGATCATGTTCTGCATGTTGAAAATAAACACAGAGTTTTTATAACAAATTATATAAAAAAATTATATAGTTTCGTTGTCAATGTTGGAAACAACTGACAATTTATTCCATACAAAAATGCTGGATTCAGATTTTGATAACAATGGATAAAAATAATTATTGTATATTGTTGCAGCTGGTACATTCTATGATTTTATTTTGCTTCCATGCTCTAATGGGAGCATAAGAACAGTACACAATATGCAAGCTGCTTCTCTTTCCAGGCATACTGTAAGAGTCAATTAAGAAACGGAGGTGTTATTGGCGTTTTTGTAGGCGAAAGGAAGACCCCCTGTCACTGCAAGTCTCCTTCTATCATAGTAGTACCTCCAAATTTGTCAAACGAGACATCAGATGTACTTAGGCTGCTTTTCCACTGACGCGGAGCTGGGTGGAGAGGAACGGAGAAGAGCGGTGAAAAGTGTTGAGCGTTTCCACCGAAGTGGAGTGGAGCGGAGCGGAGTGGAGTTGAGTGGAGCATACTTTTGCAATTTTAAAGATGAAAACTTAAACTTAGATACATATTCCCTAGAATTGAAAACTTTGCAGTACTTTTTATTTCATCTACGCCTGCTGCATTTTTCAGATTTTCTAATAGAAAAAAAAACAATAAAATAAATAAAATCCCCAGACAATAACACCAACTACATGGCCCCAAAGTAAGCATAGCTTGTGTTATGGGATACCATATAGCGAACTAGGGGGGAACCTAGAATATAAATACATAAATAGATAAACACCCAGACACGGAACATTTTTTTTCCTTGTTCCGTGCGGGGATCGAACCCGCAACCACTGGCGTCTGAGGCAGATAGGTTTACCCCAACGCCAAAGTGGTCGTCAATAACACCAACTACATGGCCTCAAAATAAGCGAAGCTTGTGTTATTAGAAAGCAGGCAGCGGCTTATGCTGGAGTTGGATATGGCGCCGAGCCTCAGTTTGGATTGTATCTGTTGGACAGCAGGTGATACTGGGTCTTCTTTTGTATCTTCCGGAAAACCATGCAATAATAAGATCTTTGTACGGCATTGCATATCTAACTTGTACGTCTCAAAAGCCTAAAGTTGTACTTGCCATTGTAAGCTGCCAAGAGTAGAGAGTAAAAATTTCTTAAAAGAAGCAAATTCCTCTGCCAGTGACGGAGGTGCTAGTGTCAGTGATGATCCTTTCGAACTAAGCTATACTTGTGCCAAAGATATCTTTCAGTTCAGTAACTTCCTTCAACAGGGCCATTGTTTGAGTTAATTGATATCTAGTTTTATGTTATTTAAAGGTGATTTTGGGAGTGCTGGCCGGTAACACCATCAACAATTACTCATAATATGTTGATATTGTATATTTTTACTAAGTTACTATTAAAATTAAATTAAATTAAAGGAGCTACATATATATGAATATGTATATTATTTTCGAAAGTTAAGTTGCGAAACCAATATAAATTAAGTTTGCCTAATTAAATATGCGTACAAATAACTTTATGTGAGTGATGTGACATAGTAATACATGATTTGATTTGTCAACAGTAAGTTAATTTTTTGTAGGTCAAAACATAAATCAAAGTTAGAAATACTTTTCAAGTATTACTTTACTTTTTTACTTATTTTTGGTGTGATTTTGTAATTTTTTACGCAGTTACGCCGGCAATAATCCCGATCATGTTAAAACAGTTTAATCTGATACAATCTGGGTAAAATAAATATTTGATCCTTTTCACGTCTTTTAATACATGACGACATCCATGTTTGATCTCTAACCCATTTGTAGTTGAGTATTTGAAATTACTTTTCATAAAAAATACCCGAACTCATCTTCTCCTCTTTATATTTAGTAGAAATATTTCAAGCAATTGAAATTGCACACTTGTGTGTTATAAATAACGACTACTTGATATTTTCGCATCGCGTTGCGTCGCATTGTTTCATTTGTCATTCGTCTAGATAACGGGTCAAACCTAAAAAAAGTTCTTACCACTTTGGTCAAAGATGACAGCCATGATGATAAAATAAATATTGAGTGGTCACCAATTCTTGTACCACGTTGCAACACGTCCATCATACTGTAACACGACTAAGAAGTGTTAATATTCAATCAATATATATAAAACTGTTCCGTTACTGACTGAGTGACTGAGGTACTGAGTGACTGAGTGACTGACAGACAACGTAGAGCCGTAACTACTGGGCGTAGAAAGCTGAAATTTGGAACATACATTCTTTAGGGGATGTAGGGGTGCACTAACTAAGGAAGGAATTCTCGAAATTCCCACGGGAACGGGAAATATAGGACTTTTTAGTTTGTATGAAAAATCTTATTCCTTGAGTGCATCAATGTGAAACTTGGTGTAGAGGTTGATCAATGTGTGTCTGGTTGTGTTATGAAATGGATTCCCGAAATTCAAACGGAAACGGGAAATATATGATGTTTTAGTTTGTATGAAAATATCCCATCCCTGGAGTGCACGGATGTGATACTTGATATAAAGGTTCCTCAATAAGTGTCTGTTTGTATTATGGAAGGAATTCCCGAAATTCCCACGGAAAGGGGTTGGCCTTTTTAGTTTGTATGAAAAATCTTATTCCTTGAGTGTACGGATGTGATACTTGGCATGAAGGTTCTTCAAAGAGTTACTGATTTTGCTACGAAAAAAAATCCCAAAATTCCCACGGGCATTTTGTATGAAAAAAACTTATTCCTTGAGTGCATGGGTGTGATACTTGGTATAAAGGTTCTTTCAGTGGGTTTCTGGTTGTATAGTTTCTGAAATTTCCTCGAGAAGGGTAGTTAAGCTCATACGAAGTTGCGGGATAAAGCTAGTTAAACTATAAACAGAATGAGACAAAAAGTGTTGTTAAAGCTGATCATCATATAGTTTATTCTCATTACTTCTTTATGAAAATGTAGCGTTTTATAAAGTTTCTAAGAAGCTGAGAATCTTATTTCTTTTTTGGGCCAAATCATAGGCTATCACAATCAGCTCTTAAAAATCAAAACAGTTCTCTTGCAAAGGAACTTTAAAAACCCTTAAATAAAAAAAAAACTCACTTTGATCATACAGCAATGTCACCATTTATTTCTTAATGACTCATTTTAATTTACGTCAAAACTGCAATGTGGAATGCTTAATAAGAAATATTTTTCTTGGGTAAACGTTTTTGTGTATTTTGGTACAAAAACCATCTCTAACAAAGTTAAGTATTGCAGTTTAAATTCTACCTATACAAGTTAACACTAATTTCACAACTATAACCTTATATATAAAATTCTCGTGTCACAGTTTTCGTTGCCATACTCCTCCGAAACGGCTTGACCGATTTTGATGAAATTTTTTGTGCTTATCCGGTATCTATGAGAATCGGCCAACATCTATTTTTTTATTTTTTTTATTTATATGGCAAAACTAGTAACCTTATAATATTTTATAAGTCTGAAACCCATTTTATATTGATTGTTTTATTATTTAACATTACTTATAATGTACTATTGAAGTACGCTAGAAAATACGAAGATTTTGCTACAATCAAAAATGAAACTTAAACACCGTAAGGCACGTATAGCTAACCTAAAGCTATATTTTAGTCCAAAAGATCGACAACATACAGCACAAGCCTTACAGTAGCTTGAGCCCTGAAGCAAACACGCTTATCGATATCAGGGGCTAGATACAAACCCTATAATGACCACCTTGAGTTACTCTCGGCACGGACAATATAGTTTTAATGACATTCGTATTTAGGTGCACGCTTACCCTCAAAAGGCTAACGATTGTCCGATATAAATGCAGAGGAAAATCCATATTCAAATAGAAAACTGACAGTTGGTTTTCTTTTAATATCTATGAACTTGTCAACGGCCTATAGGTTAATCAATTTCATGATTCGACCGTTTGCACTATCATGTTGCCCGTAAAAGAAGATCAAGTTGAAAATTATAGGCTAAATTTTCCTTCCACCAGATGTTAAGAAAAGGCGTTGTGGACATAGACGTACACAATATCCGAAGTGTATTTTGGGGTTTTTCATCTTATTTTACCCCTTTTACGCTATGTTTATAATCAGGCTGTGTTTTGGTGTTTTTACAAGGGAGTAGTGTTAGTGTTACCTTAGCATGCTGAGCATAAATATACGATGGTTATTTCAAAGAAGTTCTGCTTTACGTCACCTACCCAGTATCGTTTCTCGAATTTTACAATCCATTACAAACTTAGTTTGCTAATTCTGCAACTTTGTCCGCTATTTTAACTCTCTATTGGTTAGGATATCCAGAAACGATATATTTTTTAATGAAACCTATTTTATAACGTAATTTAGCAGACACATAATAAAATAACGCCTCTAGAACGTAAAATTACGTCGTTAAGCTTATCATATCTTCACAAAATATGAAGTTTACGATTACGTCTCAACAAAGTAGCGAACTGGATCGGTCGTTTTACAGTGCACATAAATAGTGCAGTATATTCAATATAAAATAAATGTAAGTGGAGTGAATATAATATTGGATCATTAAGAATTGTGAAACCTTATTTGGTAACGAAAATAAAAAGAAGAAAAAAAAAGAGTCTAGCACAATTAAATTACTATGGTTCATAGAAGCAGTTCTAGCTGTAATCTCTAGATGCTGACTGAAATTCTAAGTAGAATCAGGCAGAATTAACCAGCAGAAGCCTGGTAACAGATGAAGCATTTTGAAAAGTTTTTAAAACGAATACTTTGTTTATATTGATAAAACATTTAACTGGTTAAAATAATATAAAAGATGAATATGATGTAGGACTGTATAAGCTTAATTGTTTGTGTTAATTTGGGTGCTACTAAATTTCTAAGCGTAGATAAAAAAAAAAATTTGTTGTTTCTATACGGGTGACATAAAGCTATCTTATTTAATCCTCTATCATAAGTAAAGAGGAATGGCTTTGGTATTTCTGGCAGTTTCAAATTACAATTTTTTGCAAAAAAAAAAAACTAAACTTTTTTTTATTTAAGTGAAGATGAGGTCGAAAATAAACGCACACGGGCTTAGAAAATAACTGGTTCTTCATAAAGTATTGCCGGAACACATCACCGCCGGGGCGGTAATATCTGGCAGCAGGGTGGTCGCTAAGCTCCCTGAAGTGATCCTACCACCAAGCGAGGGTCACTTGAATTAGTCGCCCCTTATGAAACGCTTATATAAGGGAGGTAGGGCTCTTCAAACCCGACCCTACACGGACATAAAATAATAAAATCAAGAACTTATTATGATCATATTTTAAAAAAAATTCTTAATTTCCTTAAAAGCGAAATACAAGTCAGGCAGGAGTAACCAATGCGAAGTTGGAGACAGGTAAACTAGAGTTAACCCACTTGTATTCAGAGCGAGTTGTCATCCGTCACATTAAATATTCACAGGAGTTTTCCGCACTATTGCATTAAATATGGCTTACATTACATTAATAGAGGATCTCAATATTGAAACGGAATTTTCCACTTATATGTATGTTTCAAAGAACATTGCTATCCGTCATACATTGTCGTGTTATAAACGAACTTTAAATGAAAATCTATAGAAGTTTGAGGTTCAATTTGAAATCCACCATAAATCACCTTACTTTATCCAAGGCATGTTAAGTTTAAATAATTTATTTTACTTGTTATGATTTATTTTAATACTTTATTTTACAGAAAGTTAAGCCGACAGAAAAACATCAAAATCCCTGTTAAGTATGTACAATACATAAAATTGGAATAAGTCAAATGGTTTCCAAATTGAACTGAATTTATCACCATTTCCGAAAATCGATCTGTTGTGAAGGCAAGAAACTCAAATCGCATCGTTGCAACACTAGGCGCGACGTCCTTTAACTTCCTTCAGTGGCTGTCTTCAGGAGTGAGTGTAGGTTGGCGTGTGTTTGTGCACCCTCGAAAAATATTATGCAAACATATCAGACAAAAACTTACGAGTACTTAAAAGCCGCTCAATAAACAATAGTTATGACGCTTTTTAGTTTTATATCCGTCGTTAATTCGTTTCACTTTTGTACTTAGCTTTATGTAACTTTTGACCTTTTTTTTACGTTACGATTTCATTAATTTTCTGTTTTATCCTTTGCATTTAAAGTTACTGTTTTGATTGTAACTGTCAATAAATGAATTTCTATTCTTCTTACTTAAGTATCTGCAATGAAAAAGCATACAAGTTTAAGTTTTCGTAATCTTGATAGAAAACGTTGAAGGGGAAGATAACAGAGATGCAGATTTAGAATGCAATTAATCAAGATCGAAGCTTACCTCAGCCGATAAGGATGAACAATGCAGTGCCGGAATACGTCAATACCGACATGAACCTACTTGAAGGATTATATTCATCAATCTCAGGAGTATTACAACGTAGGAAAAGCAAGACCATGTGGTGTTAATTTTGTTCTTATTGTGACAAAATCCATGTTAAACTTCCCTTAGTGTCGTACCTAATGGCAAGCGACGATGAAGTTGAAAAAGGAACACACAGGTTTAGATACCAGTTGCGCTTTGTATATGAAAATGATCTCATAACCGAAGCAACAATATTTGGCTGTATAATTTATACAGGGTGTCCTGCCAACCACGGAGGCGAAATTTAGACTTTTTCTATCATAAAAAAATGAAAAATAAATTCCGATTTTTTTCTTTTTTGTATTTTTTCTGTTATCCTTAAGGTACTAGAATACCTCCGTGAAGGTATTATATAGGGTGGGCGGGACACCCTGTATTAAGATTGCTCGCTAGCCAGTTGGAACCCAAACTACCCAACAGAAAACGCGTGCTTTTAAATTCATCTTTGTTACTGGGCATTTGATCTAGTGGTGTTTTCCAGCACTAGATAATAGTCAGTTTTATGATCTTGACCAAGGTCTCTTCTTCTTAGCCGTATCACTCTTGACAGAGTGGTCGTGGCCAACATGTCACTGTTCTGTGACATATGAAGCACGATGTCTCGCCACCTCTCTCTGCTAGCAGACATTCTTGAGCACTCGTGTAAGGGGCCGCCCACCATGAACTTTATTTGATCGGTCCTTCTCATAGTGATTCGTCTGCGTGGTCTAGTGCCCTCTACTTTTCCCTGAATGACATGATGTTCTATGGACTCATTGCTTCAGCATGCGAGTCTGTACTAAATTTGATAGGCACTGCTTGATGTTGATCTTTTGCAGTACGTAGATGTTGTTCGCTGGACCAGAGATAGCGAACAACATCCGTCGGTTCAAAATTCCTTTTTTCCTATGTCTGTAAGCTCAAAACAAACCTTCAATTCACATGGCATTTATTTATCAAGTTTTTTTAACTTAATAATTTGCTGAATAACCAAATGTACCAAAATTTTTTGGAAGTTACCTCCAAAAGCTGCTGCCGTTGTTTAAGTTTCGCCAACTTTTACCATTAGCTTTAATCTGTCGAAGTTGAACTTACTTACGTCATTTATGTTACAACACAACAAATTTACAAATTTAAACTTAAAAAAATACAATCTCACAGACATAAAGCCAATGACTGAGTTGAGTTGGATAAAAATTCCCATTTAGAATTCTTTATTAACTTCAATAACTTGTATTCTCATTTATAGGTAAAGATTTTTTTACATACCTCCTATTCAGTAAATTCACAAAATCACTATTCAGTTAAAAGTTCCAGTTGCTTTATTTTCTAGACAATCTAATAACCAATTTACATTACAATTTATTTATGAACTTGTCAAACTGAATTATGTGATAATGTAAGCTTTACGTTCGTTACGAATGTATGAGATTGTCCACGATAAGCTTAGATAAATCAAATTCTTTCTGAATAGTAAACACTATCGGGTGTAGCCACAGACTATATATTTTTATCTATTTCATAGGTGTCATGTAGTTAATACATATTTAGAATTATACATATAGAAACAAGATGATTTAAGGGGATATTGAAAAAAGTGAGAATTATTTTCGTCATTTCTTCCATTTACAATAAAAACAGGCGATAAACCTGTTAGCGAGTCGTAGAAAAAAGAAGCAAAAGTAAGACTTGATATTAAAAAAAAATAACAAGCACAAACAATTTCAAAAGTTAGTCCTCGGTACTCCACACTTATCATACGTGTTGGACTATAAATTACATTATCTCTCTCAGTTAGAGAATTCGGTATTCACATTAAAATAATAAGGGGTGTTAATGATGCCTCTATTAAGATATATATACGCGTAATAAGAACTCCGTAATCGACTTAACATTCAAAAAATAAAGTGTCAGAGAATAAGACTGAAGCCAACAGCATATAATTATTTCTGTATAAAGGTCCAAAAGTAATATCCCGCTACGTATTTTTTAAGTAAAAAACATCGCAAACGACCAAGGCTCCTTTGCTCTCATTTCGAGGGAGTACTTACCACAAAAAGAATACAGTTACATATGCATACAAAAAAGTAAAATATAAGGGGACTGCTGCAAACAAGAGCGGATTCCGAGATAATGAGTCGCAGGGAAGACACGGATGTTTCGGATTGTATGCGCAGACGCATCGCGCCGCGGTCCTACTAATTAGGCCCCCAGTGACTTGCGGCTTGAATTATAATAACGAGAAATTCAGGAGGCTTTGACCAAATCGCAGTAACGAGAGAATATTTAACATTTTACTTGCAAATATGAATAGTACGCATACTGCAATATACGCTGAACCTTATACAGTGTGAGCATTTTTCAGTTTTAAATGGTAATTGAAGATACACTATTTTGTTAATTGTATATAGTAGTCAAGATATGTAGAGTAGAAATCTGTGTCGATTATCGGGAAAACAATTTTAAATTTCACTCATTATTTATGACAATAATTATTTAAATTCATTCTTGCAATATTGTTATGATGTAAATGGCTTACACTGACAGTAACCGTACTTGCCTGAAACTAAAGCTTTAAACTTGTATTTTGCAGACCACACAGCGGTAAGGGGGGTTATTATGGCACGGTTGTAAAATTACAACAGTTCTTTTAAAAAGTAAATTACACAATCGCTTTGAAAAGAGGGGAAATCTAAAAAAATTTTATTTGAAGCTCGCTTTGAACTTAATATTAATTTTATTTTATAACCTTTATTTTTAGTTTTTATTATAATCATGGATGGATCCACGGTCTCTGTAATCCTGTATGTCACAGTATCGAAATATTGGGAATTCGATATTATAAATAAAACATCGAGGTCAAAATTACTAATCATTAAATTATAGTTTAAACAACTAAGATAATATAGAAATAGCTTTCAAGCGAAAAGGCCGCCCTTTGTACATAGTGTTTTATTTCTCTTAGTCACTTTTTTGGGTTTTTTATTGTATAAAATAAACAGTAAATAAATAATTTTCACTATTTAATATTTTTTTAAAACAAGGTCCAGTTAGTAGCGGAGCAGCTAATAAGATAATATTACGGTTTCTACACAATATACAAGTTTCTCGTCATGGCTATAAGTAGGTATAATGCAGAGTGCTCTAGTTGCCTACGGCACTACGTTTCACTCTCGATGGTATGTCGCTAGTTTCTATACTGATATACTTTTTCAATCATCCGACGGGAGCGAGTTTCTCTCGGTTTTGTCAATCGCTCTGCGGTCAGCTCTTTTTAATCATGACGAAAAATCAAACCTTGCCTGCCTTACATTACATTATTTTCAAACCAAGTTATGATTAAGCATCTTTAAAATAAATTACCGTTCAATCATGAAATAAGTACTGTTAGCCGATAACATCTTCAAGACTGTGTTTACTCAAGAAAAGCTTTAAAATAATTGATTCAATCGGTAAATCCGTCAAGAATTTACATTAAACACACAAAAAAATTACTAAAGTATAGCGAGCTGTACTTCAATGCAATCAAGATGTACTTTATTAAAAAACCATTTCGCATGCACTCAGAGGCGCCTTGAGAGAATAAATTTTCCAAAAAAAAATAATCTGTTAAGCCACAAAGTAGAGCAACCTGCGGCGGGTCGCAGATAGCGGTTTCATTAAATTATACAAAAATCAATTTAAACAGCTTTTTCTTTGCGTGCTCCAACTATATTTTACATTTTTTTAAAAGCCACGAGAAGAAAATGAAATGACCATAAGCAGGACTAGTTATCTTTAAAAAATACAGGGCTACTAAAAGGAAGACATAAACCAGTACCAGGGCAGCATAAAAACAAGAATCAAACATGAACATATTATACAGACAAGGTGATAATACCTCATATTGATGTATTATTCATATGACGACTTGCGATTTTGATGTCGTAATGCTGAAGAAAATTGTTTTTGCACACTTCTAACTAGTCCCGATATAAATCTATGCATTAATACTTTTTATGATATAAAGCTCAGAACGTAAAGTATGAAACTTACTTACTAAAACATTATAACCTTATTTTATTTATGAGTGTAGATATTTGTTCTAAAAAATAATAGCAGAAAACGTTACATATTTTGGCTGATATGAAGTATCGAGTAAAGAATTTTCATTTCAATAAATTTTGACAGTTTCTATAAAAAAATCACTTATTGACTTGAACAATATTATTCAAAAGTCTTATTAGGTGAAAATTTCTTAGTTGTAAAAAAACTACACAATATATTGTGAAAGGTGCGAAGAAGTTACTGTAATATATTAAAAGTCCACAAATGTATGCATACCATTAGACTATTTTACTACGAGATTGATTTTGACGTTTAATAAATAAGCATACCTTATTCACACCACATTACCTAGTTCAACATGTATAATATAAAATAAACTTTAAAAGACATAAATATACATGGCTTGACGGCTTATATCTGGGTAGATACATCACAAAAATATACACCCCAATGGGGATCGAAACCATAAACTCTGAAATCGATTTTTTATAATAGTTACATACAGGCTGATATAAATTAATATTAAAAAAACCGAGCCATTTTATTACGAAAGCGTGGTCTCCAAAACCAAATCAACAGTATGGTCAGCGTATCAGTTTAAGTAAATAATTTATTATAAATACATTTAGTGTGCAATTAATAGGTAATAACCTGATTAGTGGTTTCGTAAAACCTATTAAAAGCCCCCGTTATTTCTGATCCAGCAAACCAAACACCCTCATTCTCTGCTACTGTTCGATATAAATCAAACTGTTTATTGCAACGGAAAGCAATAAACGTATTTGTGCATACAGCCTTACGATTACAGGCATCACTTGACTTATATTGATCCTTAATATCAAGATTATTTTCATTGTAACCAAAAGGAAATGATGGTTAAGTCTGTGTTGGTTCGCTGTCGTTACGGAGATAATTATGTGTTTAATATCTAACTGTTATGGGAGCTCTATCGATAAGAATTTTATGACTCCAAAGTTGCATTTCGATTTTATCAACTAATCAATAACTAATATGTTGTTTGAATATTTAATTAGTTATACCTATTTAAATGTAAGTCTAAGTAGTAAAGTTTAAGTGACTATAAATGTAAGGTGGAAGCCATGAATTTGATCTACCATCTCATTATCAATGACTAGCAGTATAAAGAGCATAGAGAAAGTGATAAAGAGTAAAGACTGAAAGAATGGTAACCTTTACGCTCTTGTAGTGATAAAGTTTCCGATAAACATCTAAGAAGGTTATCAAAACTAGGATAGCTTATCAATATAAGTAGTCTCAGTGCCTGTAGATTAATAATTCTATTTCTAAAAAGTACTCAACAGAAACCGAAACAAAACCTCTCAGCCAACCAAATATCGATTCGTAAATCGATAATTTCGGCAGAAACTCCGTAATTCACAATCGACATGCTCTCGCCGAGTCCACAGTCACGACCGCCTGTGACCCCCTCGACAAATCGAGATGAATTGCTGGCGAGATATTCTTTCCGTCGGTTTTACTAATGTGGAAGCTATACCGCAAATCACTCTAGAGAAAACCACACACGATCGAGACCTAGTTTGAGTTGCTGAGATGAGAGCTCGCTTTGTACGGAATTGATTGTTTTTGTCGATGAAATTAATGGTTACGACATTGTTTCGAAATCGAATCGAGGCATGAAAACTAGAGAAACAATAGAGAACAAATAACCTATAAAAGCTTTTGAAACGGGACGGTTTGCGGAAATTGACAGTACTTTTTGTATACACAATGAATCGGACAAATTTTAGACACTTTTATAATATATAGGTGACCACCGGATCATAAGATTTATTATTTTAAGCAGGTTTAGCGTTATGTGCGCAAATATTAGAGAACTCATGAATATTAAATAAATACCCATAAAACCATAAAACAGTTAATAAAAACAAACTGCACATTATATTGGAAACTTCTTCCTGCCAATACGCATTACCAATCTGAATCTTAATCTTGAATATATCATATTTTTACTGTCGAACTTAATCCATGTTGGGGTATAAAAATTTGACATGTATAGCTTCTTGCAGGAGAAAGAACCTGCGCGGTTGTGAGTGATCAATCAACTTCAATCAAATCTTTTAATCCACCCGAGCCTGCGCCCGCACCATACAACTTGACTCAATTAAGGCCACGTCAACACTTGATGTACGCTATATTTTTTTATAAAAGCGAAAACGCTCTATATGTTTATTACTCAATTAAGTGAAGTAAAGTTGTGAAGGAAAAACAGTAACGAGAACAGCGGGTGTCTGTTTAGATGGGTGACATCCGTATAATCTTTTTAATCAAAAACTTGAGCCTCATTTCGTTGCCAGAGCATACTCACCCTTAAGGCTCATAGGCTTAACGGTATTTTGGCTTATCGAGCATTTTTTTAACACGGCGAACCAACGCAAACATTTATAATTAAATTTTAATATTGGAATTGAACTTTTTATGTAACTGAGTAATGAAAACATGAAAGAAATCAAATATGATATATGCAAACATTTTTTTTTTGGTAATCGTTTAATACCTGCCAGTGAAACGTTTTTATCTTGTATGTTATAAAACAAATGTCATATTTTAATATTCAAAAACAAGAGTCTCCAATTAATCTGGGTATCACTGTCAAAAATAATTTGATATTACCTCTCATTTCTTTTGAGTACCCTTTAATGCTTATTAAGAAAAAGTAAAACTACCGTGTCACTGTTGGGCCTAAAATGAAAATAAAATAAAACTTCAAATTAATCTCACATTTCGCAAAGCGTGAGATCCAAAGTGACCACCAGCATCCAAGAATACCGGGAATCTTTGCCTCATGCGAGTCCCTGGGAACCCGCGCTTGAAACATTTATTTGATCGAATTGCGCAATCGACCTTAATTAGTTATCGCACACCTCTTGACATTTAGTGCGCACTTTTTTGCGAAAAGCAATAAAATCTCCACAAAATAAAGGCAATTTGCGTTCTCTCGTGATAAATTGGAGTAGGACAAGTTTACAGCGGACCTTGCAAAAGTCACAGTGACTTCTGAGTTCCGATGCTCGATATGCGTCGCGTGGTTACATAACAGCTCCAGTTTCTGCCGCTATTATAAGAGCGAACAGCGCACTTGTCCGTCGTGACGCGAGCGGAATAATCAGCGATTAATTTCAATAAATTTTTGACCATTTACGTAACTGTGCGGTTGACTGAGAACCGGTAGGTTCCAGTGCACCTTCCATAATGTAATACTTCATATCTGTGAAATAAATTCATGCATCACTGAGCATGATTCAATGACATACAACAGATCTGAACGCGTGATAAGAAGACATTGTAGGTGTCAGTAGATGTCGTAACTTAGATATAATTTGGAACAACTTAGATATTTACAACTTGTCAAGGACATTTTCTAATTATATTTAAAAAGGAAAGCAACACGCGGATATGAGTGGCGGTATAGCCTGGGACATGTAGAGTAAGAAGCTCTCCTTCCGCTATAATTGAGTACTTCCAAAACGAACTTCTTCGAATCGAAAATGCTTTTCGAAATTTAAAAAAACTGTATCGCCGAAGGGGGTAATTTAATTTAAAGCACCTACATACGTATTATAACAGATCATTACAGTCCCGCATTGCCTTACAACGATGTTTGCCGATCATTGAACGATATTCCTCCAAAACGGCTATAAACTATACAATAAATAACCAAAAACACTGTAGATTAAGTGATTATTAAGTACAAATTTCGTGTAAAATGGCCACAAAAATTGATAACGATTTCTTTTGTTGGTCGCTCAAGTAAATTGCGCCGTTTCACATTAAAACTGCTCGGAAAGAAGGGCATCTTTACAAAACCTTGGCGAAAGGTAGCCTCTTTTATTAAACGCGAGCGCCGAGCGGACTTATTTAAAGTTGCAATAAAAGGAATTCTTTAATGATGCTGAGGCTGATATTAATATTGAACGAAGTCGTCCAACGAGATGTTCTCTTAAATGTAGTTATAAATTACGTTTTTGGTGTTTCGTCTCGAACTCAATCTTGACCCGTCCAGAGCAGAGTTTTCTCTGGTGATTATTAGTTATAAATAATAATAATAAATATTTCTGACACTTACACAACATTATCTAGTCCAAATTAAGTTCCTTAAAGAACTTGTGCTATGGATACTAGATAACTGATATAATTAAGAAATATATAAACATACATATTTTTTATTAGAATAAACTTAAATAAACATAAAAACATCCATGACTTGACGACTAATTTCTGTGTGTTCATCACACAAATATCCGCCGCCTCCGTTATTCGAACCCAGGACCTCTCGCATAAAAGGCGATGTATGTTACCTCTACACCAGCCGGTCGTCGTGGTTACCATTGTTTTTATGACTTAATGGCTTGATTTGCATTTGTCAGAACTGTCATTTTGATACAGTCTAATTATTGGAAAAGCATACGAGTTTTGTTGCCAAATATAAATCTAACACTCAATAATCATTATGTTGACAGAACATATTTTTTTTGCAAATTAGGTTTGCAAATTCTGCACTTTACGCAGTAATATTTAAAGTTGCTCCTTAACACGTTGTCGAAGTAATCCATACACTGTGTTTTATATTGGAAGTGCAGTAATAAATAAAACTGTGATATTGGATCGTAAATCGTGGCCTGGCTGTTGAGTTACACTTGCGCAGCAGTTGCGTGCTATGAGCCGAGAGTGTAAAATAATTACCACTCTATAAAATGATAATTATAGCTTCGTTAAATGTAAAAAATGTTAAGTGCAGATACTTGAAACTTTTTCTTGACACGACAAAGTTTAAAATTTTTTTGGAAAAAGTTTTGGACAGTTTATTTGGTAACTTTACGTTGCAGCAGCGGTGTGAAAATGCAAAATCTCAAATACGAAATTTTAATTTACCGAAGGGACTTTAACACGAAATGGACGGTTTTTTGTTCAGTATACAATTTTATTTCATAATTCTAAAGCTCTTGATTTGTGAATTTTATTTATTTGAATGTTTAAATAATGGTGTTGTTATATCTAGACAGGTATAAATTGATTTATTCACATTAATTCAACTACAAAGACGGCGGCTTTATGCTTGATTTAATTTGATTGTAGTTTTTGACCCACGCGGCATTTATTGAAATAAACATTAACATATTTGGAGGTTGGTCAAATTATTCTAAATCATTTTAATATTGCTACCATAGTTTTATTTTCTAACAAAGAAGCATTCTTTGGGTAGGTAGTTAGTAAAACGAAATGTTTGTCAAAAAGTTGAATATTTTACTCTAGTCAAATAAAAAGTCCCACAAAAATACGTGATCTGTGGAACAAGAAAAATTTGAAAATGTATAACTTAGGATGATTCTCATATTTTCGATTTTTATATTTTGAGTAATATCCAAAAAAAAAATTATCAATTTAAACTTATTAATATTTAACTTATTTTATTCCACTTATTTTATTTATTCAATCTTGACTTTTATTTATTCACTTTGAGGTAACACTGTCTGCCTCAGGCGCCATTAGTTGCGGGTTCGAATCCCGCACGGAACAAGAAAAAAAATTGTTCCGGGTCTGGGCGTTTATCTATGTAAGTATATGTATTTATATTCTAAGTTCCCCCCTAGTTCGCCACATGGTCTGCTTAGTTTGGGGCCTTGTAGTTGGTGTGATTGTCTGGGGATTTTTTAAATTTATTTTACACGAATTTTTTAAGGAATATTTAAAAAAAAATGCATAAACATTGAAAGATGATATACAGATGACATATACAGTAAATTAAATAATCCAATAAATTTAATGTATCTTACGAGTATATCCGTTATTTGTTTTCTGTTTGTTTTCTATTTCTTCTGCAAGATTCTTTTTTTTATGGATTTTGTGATGTAAGACGAAATTATCGATCGACATTTTGCGACATTGAGAATCTGGTTTTGACGATTTATAAAACTTAATTTTTGGAGCTTATGAATTGTTATTATTTCACTCTGGTATGACTAAAGTCTTATACAAGGTGTTCCTGTTGATTTCCCATAACTCTAGGGTATTAATGGGACCACGTAATAGAATTAAATAACAAGTGAATATTTTTTTTTTATTTTCATACAAAATAATTCAATTAAGTAAAAAAATCTTATGTAAAACACGTTTAAGCGAAGTATGACAACGTGGTTTTCTATCCCTTTTTTTAGTGCTATGCACAGGTAAAGTTCGCAACGTTTTGCGTTGTGCATTGTATGCAAAGTTCCTTCAACGTTTCAAATGTTCTTGTTGTTTATTATATGGCTTCAGTGACACGCGTCTATTGAATGAATGTTAAAGAGATTTTACAAGGGTGATAATTTATGAACTCATTATATTAAGATTGATAATATCTTGGAAAGTATGCACTTTTGAACCACATATTCTTTGGAAAAAAGTATTACTATTTACCTTAAAGTTATGGGATATGAAAAGAACACCTTGTATAAGATACTTTTTAATATTTAACAACTCTATTATAGCATTGCCAAATGTCTAAAAATTTTCAGTCTATCTTTATTTATTTAATTTTTCACACTGTTTACTTATCAAGCATTTGCTTAGAGTTTCGCTTACATTTAAAAAGTATATATCTACCGCGTTTAAATTAGAGAACTACATTTAATAGTGGCTTCTCATTCACTTTCGAAAAAACACTCACATACAGACTAAAAACATATTTTTAACCCAATTAACTAGAATAACTGAAATAATGATTTATTTACATGCACCAAAATCATTCGCCCTTCGTATGTTGCGCAGAACTGCTGCTTCATGCTTCCCAGTATTGTGGAAGTCGCTGCCACTGAGCAAGTAATCACTACGTGTCACTGCCTTCAGATGTACATGTACAGATGAACGTGTAGGTACTGTCAAACTGTTGACAGCTTTAAACATAGAACAACTCATAACGATGCATGGTATGATAACACTCAATTTTATGACTTCCTATTTTAGGTTATATTTATCAATATAAATGTCATGTAGGTACCTATGTAAAAAACGTCAAACTATTTTACGAAAGTTATAAGTATAACTAAATGGTTTTAAATATTGCAAATTGATCACAAATACTTGATAATCAACGAATGCAGAGCATTAAAAAAACAGACTTCACGTCCATAACTTTGGCTGAAGTATAAGGTCGTCAAGGTTAATATTTTCTGTATTCATTTTTATTACACATATTTAAAAAAAATAAAAATTCTCATAGAGTTCTCTATCGATTTCGATGAAATTTATAAGGGGCCACTTCTGAAATATCCTCTATCATATGAAACAAGAATATTTAAAATCAGTTCATAATTGTCCGAAAAATCGTGTCCGTGAAAAAAACAAACATACACAAGAATTGAGAACCTCCTTCTTTTGGAAGTCAGTTGAAAATCGGAATCGTTTAACCGTTCCTCAAAATGTAATCTATCACAGGACAGTAGAGTTGCTACAAGTTGCCAAACAATTAAAAATAAAGTGCCGTACCTAAAACATCAAAAATAAATAACATTGGACGAAAACGCCAAGGTTTTTATGATTAAGTCTTTTAAATCGAAAATGTAGCATCATATCTCCATTAAAACTGTTATATAAGACTTTACAATTTTACTATTTCGTAGATTTTTACCAACATTGAAATGCGTTGAAAGAATTACATACACGAGCTTTTATATTCTGATAAATAACGTGAAACTACTGTCACGGCTGAAATACAACCATAAGCACAGACTCGATACCATTACAGCGACAAAAAGACACCTCTGTGTTACATCCAGTTTTAATCATAAGGTCCAAATTAATATTTCTAATGCATAGAAATGTAAGAAGAGATGAAAAGTTGCAAGTACTACATCGACGTGTGACAAGATTATCAAAATAGATTTCGAAACGTGGGCCAATAACTAAACGACTAAATCATTATAAGCAAGAAGAACTCAATACAAGATTTACAAAATAACACTGAGAGCAAAACCCACAAACATATCTGTCAGTAATAATACGTTTCACTCAAGTAACCATTGTCCAAAAAGTAAAGTCATGTAAGTGAACGTCAACAAAGTGGCCGTGATCAGAGAATGATTACCGTTGCGTCATTTACCATGGCATTACGTGATTATTACCTACCCATCATCTCGAATTTCCTCGAAAAATATTTATCCAACATATTTTCAAGTAGGCATCATACAAAGATTTCAAAGAAATCAACAACCAATTAGAAACAATTGTACGTTTCGTATTGATTTCTGAAATTATATTCTGATTTATCGTTACGATTCTTAAATCAAAATAAAGTCGGTATTACAAAATGTAGGCATTTTCATTGCCGGAGTGACACACCCACTTGCAGTCAGAAATAACCTTGATATGCAGATTTTTACTTCGGTTCACAGTACACTTTAAAGTGGAAGATGTAAATGGTCATCAAAATAATGATTGTGACCCCAATTCTTCGTAAAAAAAACATTGATTCTAGTTTATTCAGGTACCTGACTAGCAGTAACTTAGAAATTAGCTGGTCATAACTTTTCATAGATTTTTGTTTTTAGTGAAGTAATATTGGTCAAGGTATGATTCGATTTGTGATCTTTAATTGCGATTGATTACTGTGTTTATTTCTGTTGAATATTTGACGTGTGCTATTCAGATAGCACTAGTTTATTACGTCCACTTAATGTAATAAGAGTCGACTAAATGACAACAAACCAGAGGACGTGCAGTAGCTTCCTTCTGCGTAGATTAAATCTACCTGCCTGCCAAACTAAGTACAATAAGTACACTATGACGAGCGCTCAACCTAATTTGATCTATGGCGGTGGTAATAATTAGCATGCATGAACGCGAGCAACTCCAGTAATTTTGACCATAGCAGAGATGAAGGAAATTGCGACGCAAGGGGAGCTAAACATTAACACAAAAAAATGAGAGGAGTAATTGAGAGGATTTATCCTAGGATCTTGGGATATACTAGGATTTCGTACTTTCATCTGAAATCCAATGACAGGGAAAGGACCTGATAACCTTTAATGGCTCAACTTTTGTCTTAAAGACTTGTTGGGTTCTCAACAAAACCATCGCGTAATTAACTCAAAATGGCTTTATCTAAAGATTCACATAGCACCCAAGCTTCATTAGGTAGTGATAATTAAGAAATGCGAACAATATCGTAACATAAATTCTTTCCGTAATCCTCAACTTTATAACCAACATAGATTTATGCAACTACTACTACTTGTTTCACCTGTTTTCACCTGCACAATTTCTAGTATCGGGATAAAAAGTAGACTATGTTCTATTCCAGACTGTATGCTATCACTATGAAAATTTCATTGAAATCTGTTGAGCTGTTTTGTTGTGATTAAGGAACAAACATCGATCCACACATCGGAACTTTCGCATTTATAATATTAGTAAGATTGACATCAGTATATTAAAAACATCGTGATAAAGCCTATCCCAATATTAAAATTGTTTTTAATAATAAAAATATCGCAGAAAAAACGGCCAATAGCTACAAGCGCAATTAGAACATTCTTTTTTTAAAGCTGCCTTATCTTAGTCGCTGGCTTTATGATCGTCCTTAAAAATAAATAATAAGTATGATTATCAAACATTTTTAAATGAAAGATTATTATCAAATGGAAATATATAATAATATTACAAACAGTTATTTAATTTTCAATTTGAACACGTAGTTGACAACCCAAGGCCAATATTCTCCAATCTCTATATTTGAGAGAATCAATGAGTAAGAAACAGTAAGCTGCGTTTACAGGGTGTTTCACAAAATAATATGGAATTAAGTAAGTAATTGAAGTGAAATCAAATATTAAATTATAAGTTATGCTAAAGTAAACGTGATATTATATGAGAATGAGAAGGAATAGATTTTAAAATAAATTTCATTATTTATAAAGTGAAGAAAACCTACGAGAAGTTCAATTTAAAATATTTAAAAAAATCTCTACACCTATAGGTGTCAGAGACCGGTTAAGCAAGAATGTTTAGAAACTTCCTTAGTCTCCATAAATACTACCGTAATACCTTACACAAAATTGAGATATTTGACGGTCACTTGACATGAACTCCAAGTGGTCCCACCACAATTCTGCGTCACCTATTAGAAAATGCTAATACAGGGATGCACGAACCAGCACTGGACCTGCTTGATCATTTACGGCCTAAACATCCTCGTCATCCAGGTGACAGATTCATAGTCCTCATAGCCCCGCAGTGGACATACACTGTTAAAAATTATGTGATTTTACTTGCAAAAAAGGACAAAAACCTGAAAAATGTACCGAAAACAGCTGTACATTTCAGTAAATTGTGGAAAAGAAAATAATTTTCGGTAATTTTACAGATTTTTAATTATTTTATCTAATTATACCTAAAACGTGTAAAATGACAGAACAATTTGTATTTTTACACATGGGCTGGGATTATTACAGAAGCAATACATAAAAATGTATAAATATACTTTAAAAAGGTATAAAATTGCCGAAATATACGTGAATTTCCATAAATTATAGAAAAAATACACAATTATGTGATGTAAAATTACATCTCTCATGTAAAACTACATCAACATTTAATATTACATAAATGTTTGGGCAACGAGAGTTACAAAAAAATTTTAACAGCGTAGCCCTGCTCCATTATCCCTGCATTTGAGATGATGATGATGATGAATACAGGGATACCCCTTAAATAGACAATTATTCAAGCGTGCTTGTTTATCATAAGGAATGAAAATAAAAAGGTAATATTTTTTTTCGTTTATATTCAAGCGTTCTGCGAAGAGGCAGATAATATTATTTCACAAGGAAGCTTATTCCATGAGGACACTCTTAGGACATTTTTTTAAAATACGCCCTTAAATAGTGTTCAAATAAGTCAGCCTATACACCTAGCGCGCACAGATACTGCTAGTGAACTGTGGATCAATGTTATTATATCATTATTCTAGATCGATAAAATATATGAGCCAAAGAAAGGAAGTATACGCAGATACGACCTTTGTATGCCTCAACAATTTGCGGCTTCCTGTTATTACTGCTCGCGAACTCGGCTTGTGATCATTGTTAATTATAAATTATATTAGTACCATTGTATGCGAAATAGTTCTGCTTACGAAATTTCAAATGTTCAAGGAAATTTTATGACTATATGTTGAGATTCAGTAGGAATATATTACACTGAGATTTGTAGGAAATTTGGTTCAGCTTACAAGATTCTTCTACGATTCGATAAAGAGCACCAAATAGGAAACGATTATTGAATAAAAATACTCACACATACATGCATACATAACTTCACGCCTGTATCCCTTATGGGGTAGGCAGAACATCAACATATATACCGTATATTCAACGTAGTAATCAATATTCAACAAAGTTTTTTGTTTTATTTAGCCTTTTCTTTGGAGAGCTTAGTACCACATAAAATTCTCTAGCCGCCAAAGTTTAGCCTGTAAATTACGATGGTTAGCAATGAAATCTTCAAGATTTTTAAGTTTATAACCTTAAGTCATTCGAAAATTTCTTAACAAGTTTTTGGAAAGAAAATTATGTCATTTTATAAGAAATCATTACATGTGGTTACATTTGTTGTACCTATTCTGTGGTTACGGTAAGAACAAAGAATAAATACGAGTACTTTGTCAATTAAAAGAACGAAACTAAAACATATTAAACGCATGGGAAAAGTTTAGCCCACCAAAAACATATATGTAAAAAAGGAGAGCCAAGTTCAATACAAAAATTTAATACAAAAAAAATTACTAGTTAATTTATTACTTATTTAAAAATGTGTGATCTTAAAATAGGTTAGATTTGACTTGGCCAGTTTCCATTAAATCATTCATTTTATAAAGCAATTTAACATTTTAATTCTAACAAAAACTGGTCAAGTCAAATCTAAGACGAAGCGACGAAGCCCACAGCCAAGGCCAATTTTCGTATTGAACTTGGCTCTCCTATTTAACATTTCTGTTTTTGATGTGATATCATTACTTTTTGTATCGAAAACCAAGCAGGTAAAGAGATTGAATGTTTTTTTCTTTGTTTCAAGTTTATACGAGTTTTTTTGTATGGGGACACCACTAAGTTTTTTACTTTTTTTTTATTTTTTCCTACGCTTAAACATATTTACCGAGCTGGATTCCAAATTTCATCCTTCTAGGTCATCTGGAAGTAGGTTGTGTGGTTTAGGTACTATAAGTCAGTCAGTTAGTGCAAAAATTAACGACTTTTTGACCTTCATATTTTTATAACCGTTTGAGATAACTTCATGAAATTTGGGCTTCTACGTGTCCTTATAGATATAATTAAACACACGTAGGTAAATCGGGATTAGGTTTTGAGTTATGAAAGGGTCAAAAGTGTCACCAAGTGGTTCGTGTTATATTACACACGGCGCTGTATAGCGAGTTCCTTTGCTTGAACTTGGTATGACACGCTGCTGCGTGTCTATATATTAAAATTAAATTGCTATAGTTTGATTTTTTTAAAGTTACTTTTATCATTACCCTCATTATCATACCTCATTTTATCATTACGTGTTTCCGATATCAGTTTTTTGATATTATCTCTTATAGTTAAGGCCGGTCACCCACTCGATGGACAGACCTTATCAAATCGTCCACTCACACTACCATGATGGAATGCTCTCGTAATGCAGCAAATCGAAAAACATGGAGAGCTTTGCTAGTAAAACTGTTTAAGCCGAAATAATTGACTAAACATGTACGCGTACCGTCAACTTTATACGCCATCAGAGCAACCACGACCACTGTGTCAAGAGTGTACGACTGAGAAGAAGTTAAGGCATTATAGAGTTCAAATTAGTTAGCCTTTGACGGCCTCCGGGATGGATTGGGCGAGTGTCTGGGTGTTTGGGATTGGGTGGATTGTCGGCTGCGGCGCGGCGGAAGAGGTTTGAATGTTGTGCTAGGGTACACAATAATTCCACTGTGCTCACTTTATGATTAAACCCTTTATACTATTAACTAGCTTTATCCCGCAACTTCGTATGCGCTTCTCGTGGAAATTCCAGAAACTATACAACCAGACACCACTGAAAGATCCTTTATACCAAGTATCACACCCATGCACTCAAGGAATAAGTTTTTTTCATACAAACTATAAATCATATATTTCCCGTGCCCGTGGGAATTTTGGGAATTTTTTTCGTAGCACAACCAGTCACTCTTTATAGAACCTTCATGCCAAGTATCACATCCGTACACTCAAGGAATAAGATTTTTCATACAAACTAAAAAGTCCAACACCTCCCCGTGGGAATTTCGGGAATTCCTTCCATAATACAGACACTTATTGAGGAACCTTTATATCAAGTATCACATCCGTGCCCTCAAGGGATGGGATTTTTTCATACAAACTAAAACATCATATATTTCCTGTTCCCGTGGGAATTTCGGGAATTCCTTTCATAACACAACCAGACACACATTGAAAAACCTTTACACCAAGTTTCACATCGGTGCACTCAAGGAATAAGATTTTTCATACAAACTAAAATGACCTATATTTCCCGTTCCCGTGGGAATTTCGGGAATTAGTGCACCCCTACATCCCCTAAAGAATGTATGTTCCAAATTTCAGCTCTCTACGTCCAGTAGTTACGGCTGTACATTGTCTGTCAGTCACTCAGTCACTCAGTACCTCAGTCACTCAGTCAGTAACGAAACAGTTTTATATATATTGATATTCTATGACAATATGGTTTTCAATAAGGAAAGCAAGGATGCTTTTTAAAATAGTGTTGTTGTTTAAACCGCATATAGATGAAAATCACCATCATTAGCATGGTGATGCCCACTGCTGGACAAAGTCTCCCACAAGGTTCTCCTTGACGCTCGGTCCCGCGCCGTATTCAACCAGCGTTTACTGGCGAAAATAAGAAATAAGGAATTCAAGATGATATAATCTATACTTTTAATATATTAAAGAACGAAGTTTAAGAATAAACATCCCGTCCAAAACGATTCAGAAGTTTTTGATAAAATGACGGACATACGTATATTGAAGTCGGTTCAAAGATGCTGCGCAATCAGGTTGTTGATAAAGGTTCAACATAAAACTGTAATTCTGTTTAATCTTTACTTACTTACTTTTACTTTATTCAGATGTATATCAGACGGGATTATGTGTCAATAACGAATAAAAGATTTTTGTTATGTAACTAAATTACACATTAATAAAATGTTATATCGGTTAAGAAGCAGTCAATAAACTTTGACAATTTTCATACGGCTTTAGATAAATTAATTGAATGTAAATCATAACCACAAAGTATTTATTACAGTAAGTTATAGTTTGACTATATTTCTTAACTTTCATTACAACGAAATTGTCAATTAAATATTTGTCACAATTTAGTGTCTATTCATAATATTATGTAGCAAATTAGACTTTCATCATAGCAATTAATGCAGCCTATGTCCGAGATTAATTAGAAATGCTTGGAAAGATAAGCATCGGATTGTTTATTGTTGCGTAGGTACGTATAGAGACAAGTATATCGGTAGCTCATGAACTGACACACCCAGGTCATTATAAGACACCATTCAACGTCTTAAATGTGTTTTGTGTAACAATGGAGCGAGTGTAGCCGAGGGGTACTCTAGATAGGCCTCGTCCATTTTGCAACACTGAATGGCGTGGCAATTAGAGCTGCGTCCGGGCATTACAGCATCCAGATTCTAACGCGCATTAACTTTCAATAAAACAACGTAACAAAATAATAGATAAACAATCATCGATTCTAATTCTAATTTTTGCTGTCGTAAGGTTCTAATTTGAATGCGAAGGGAACTCGACTTTGTAACTTCATCATCAGTTCTGCGTACGCATGAGTTCAGACAGAGCTCAATTGGAACTGGAGTACTTCGGATTTTAGTAGCTAACTACGTAACAATACTGGTTATAGTTACGTGAAATTGAAGTCTGATAAGTCGTTTTGTTGCGGGCTTTGGATCGATATGGTCCCTTAGAAGCTGGACGAGTTTCGCAAGGGACCGCCACGCTATCGCGTCGAATTGATATCGTCTAATTACAAGGCATGGTAGTAAAGCGACGCGTGCGCCGCTGAATCAATTGCTTATTAACTCTATTCAGCCTTTTTTACATATTTTTATAGATATGGCACTTGGGGAATTTTATAATGATCTACGTTCCTAGTTTTTACAGTTTGTTAATCAGATTTGATGGACGAGTTTCTGTGAAGAAGCTGGATTAGGGCATTGAAGTTCTTTGCGGTCATAAATCATTTTTTGCTCATTATTTTCTAGTGTTCGCAAAGTTTTGAATTAAAATCCATCAAACAAGACACCTAACTTAGTTAATGCAGAAACTGTATGACTGTGTCGCGATTTCTGTAATTAAGTAAGGCGGGTTTTTGTTTAATTTAAAATAAAAGTTGTTACATAAAATAACCTGACTGATCGAGATACAGAATAAGATTGAGTAACATTTTGACCCATCGTTAAGTTCAGCTTTTTAATGATAAAGTTTTTAAAAGAAGTAGTTTTGCTCAATATTACAGATCAAGGCAGCACCATAGTTAATAGTAGCTTAAAGGGAACCGATTTAAAAAAATTACATGATTTATAATCGTTTCAATTAGTATTTAGCTGAAAACTAACAACCAAACTAAACAACCAATTCAACGATACTTTACCGGTAGTAAGTATCTGCTAATCAAATGCGCCTGAGTGAGTACTACAGCTCTACCTATTTGACCACCTCACTACCACATTATCTTGTACTTCAAGGTAGCAGTGTACCTGGATTGATGCATTCAGAGCTCTTTTGTCATCCGTAACAAAAAAATTCCAACAAAAAAATCTTTTGCAAAAAAAATAGCAATTGATAACCTCAAAAACCGCAACACACCGTTTGATTCTAAAAACAAAGAAATACCCTGAAAACAAAACTATCACACAACAATCTTATAACACGTCGATTCAACTGCCACCGTTCTAAATATGAAATAATTTAGCATGAGAGTGGACGTTTTGACAAGGTCAGTCCAACCATTCTCTGTGATCCCAGTTATCTGCCGCTATAAAAAAGGCTTTATTGCTCCGATCAGTGCAAGAGGACTTTGTGAGTTATGAACACGGTTTTTTTATTAGGTTTTTATTGTGCATGCATCACAGTTTTTATAATGCCAATGTACTCAGCGGTAGCATTTATGTTTAACACAAATTACAAACCAGTGTTTGCTGTTTTTTGTGTAATACTTTTTGCTGATATACCTCTGAATGAACCATGATTTTCCTTGGTATTACAAAATTTTTGTTCCTTCGAAGTTTATTGTGTGAAATAAATTGAAATTTTAAGGTTAATATTAAAACTTACGAAGACCTTCGTTCTTCTTCAGCTTTAAATAAGGCTTTTTAAGGCTATATATAAATTCATCAATTCCACTTAAAGTTTTAACCTCTTCGTTTTCCTTTTTTTTTATAAAAATTTAATACATAGTCAGACATGGAATATTCTGCACATCATTTTACAATATCTCAAGATTTTTCCGCTGCAGAGCTCATCGAGACTATGTAAGGTGACGAGAAATTCAAATCTGTAAATAACAAACTGTGGATGGATGTCAGAAAGAGCGGGGAGCCGAAAGGGATTCTATAACACCTAAATAAACGCTGTACAGAAATATTGTTAAACGTAATATAGTATACAGCACGTTAACCGATGGTTTAACGTACCCTTCTGAACCTTAGAAGTCGTTGTGATAAATCAATGGTCGGTCTTGTTCGTAACCTGCCTAACCTGCCATATCGAACAATACACACAGGAGCCGGTACAACACGGCGCCATTTTATTTAAGTATTAAGTAAAAAGTTGAGGTTTTTTTATTACTAAGCGTTTGACCTCAAGCTCCCTTGATGGTAAGTGAAGACGATGTTGAAGATGCAGTCGAAGAAAGCACACGGGCCTAGGAAAGAATTCGATCTTCATAAAATATAGCTGGAACCCATCACCACCGGAGCGGTAATATTTGTCGGCAGTTTTTATATGAGACTTATTATTATATGATATAATACTATCATGTGATGCTTCCATGCTGGACTGGGAGCGAAAGAAAAACGTAGAATGTGCCAGCTGCTTCTCTTCCCGGGCATACTGTAAAAGTCATTGAAGGGACAGAAGTTTTAAAGGCGTTTTTGTGGGTGATAGGCTGACCCCCTGTCACTACAAACAATAGTCTCTTTCCATCTTTATAATACCTCCAAATTTGTCAAACGTGACATCAGATGGTCTTGTAACCTCTAGTGTTCTGCCTACCCCATAAGGGATACAGGCGTGACGTTATGTACCTATGTATGTATTTGATATGACAGGTGGTCACTAGCCATTTGGACCCTGACGGGATCCTACCACCGAGAGGTCACTCGGATTAGTCGCGAGTGACCTCTTACGGGGACGGTAGGGCTTCTCTAAACCGACCCTACACGGACGTTACATAGGTTTTCCATAGAAAACATAGACTTCCACATAATTGCATAAGTTATCTCCGATCAGAACTTAATCTACACCTATTGACAACTTCCTTTGTATCTACAACGAGATCTATTTTCCAGTAATCAATTACAGCACATTTCTAGTACCTATTAGAAATCCTACTCGTAGGCACACGTCTGGAAGCAATAAAATACAAGTTAATTTAAGTGACTCTTAATGAACTCCCTCTACTTAATTACACACTCTAATTCTTAGATCCCTTAATCCGTTACATCGAAACGCAGCAATAAAAGACTTAGAACTATGTTGAGATTGATAATTGGTATAAGTCCGTATTTAATTCAAACGATTCATGGAACTAATTAAGATTAACATGCTTCAATGCCTAGCTTTAGCAATTGGTTCTAGAAAGATGACACAACATGAAGTCTAATTTAAGATGTAAATGTTTTCTTGCCGCCAATATCTAATATAATATGGGTTACTCTGCACAATAATGGGTTTTTTAGTCATTTAAATTTAAAAATTAATGGATTTCAAAACTCCATTATTGATTTTCAAATTAAACTTAACGATTTTCAAATACTGCTTAGAAAATATTATTATGTAGATGTGAATATGTACTAACAAAACCCTTACTATAAAATAAATAAGCATTGCAATGAAATTAAAACAATTCTTCAAAAAAAAAAAGTACAAATTAATTAATACGACAAGTTGACCAATTATAAGACCTTTTTTTTTATCGACAATAATATTAGTTGGAATCTAAATAGCTATTTTGATTGGACGCACTACCATCCGAAACGTGGGCAAAAGAGAGCTTATACTCGTAGTAATAGAAAGAAAATAACTATTTCAAAGTTAATCGTGTATCATTCAATATTAATTGTAATTAATAAAAGTATTTATGATATGATAAGGACATTTACACAGTGTTTCAGCGGTAAGTAACTAACGCAAAAACTTATTTTAAAAATAGAATTTTTAATCACAACCTTTATAATTTTTGTCGCTAATTAATTAAGAATTTTATAAATTGTTAATTGTAATTGACATTCACACAACATTATCTAGCCCAAATTAAGTTTCTTAAAGCACTTGTGTTATGGATACTAGTTAACTGATATACTTAGGAATTATATAAACATACATATTGAATAAATACATATTTTTTATTAGAAAATAAACTTAAATAAACATATAAATATCCAAGACTTGACGACTAATATCTGTGTTCATCACACAAATATCCGTCGCCACCGGGATTCGAACCCAGGACCTCTGGCATAGAAAGCAATGTACGTTACCCCGACACCAGCCGGTCGTCATAAAAATGATAGATAAATGAAAAAAAAAATTGTTGTCTTTGTTCAAAACCGTTTTGCAATTCATATTTTAATGATGCTTATACTGCATGAATAGTTCAGGTTAGTTTGTGAACAATATGCACTTTACTACTTTACAACCCCGTAAATTATTCTATGATAAATTAACTAAGGTAATACAAGCCTAACTCATAATATTGCTCAGGTCTTCGCTGTTCCTCAGACCCTATTACAATAGAGTTAACGAAGCTAAATTTCTCCATTCATTGTTGTCATAAAATTTATAGAGTACTTTAAACAGCGAGCTAGTTCGGCTGTTTACTGAAAGCTTTTACTTGTTAGACTTAAATTAGAGATCAGGGTACTCATCAGGTATATATCAGGTATACTCATGAAGACAACTGAGCCTACCGTTTAATTAATTAGGTCCAGTTTTAGAACATTAAGGTTTAATTATGGTTTGGCAACGTCCTGACGTAATGTTCACAGGTGTCTCACCTGGAGTGCGATGCGCTGGAGGGCTGAAAGTGTTTCGTTATTTTTCTACGATATATTTTTAGGTTATCTTCGAATATAAGAATTGTTTTGAATATACAGGGTTGATTTGTAGTCACCAGCCAAATTTAAATGTTAGTTTCTTTGATACAATATAAACGTACCTGCATATTTATTTTAGCGTCGCTCAGTACAAAAAAGTAGAAATATGGAACCACAAACTTTATAAAAAATACTCGCTGTTGATGTACATACCTAAAACGAAGCGGCATTTCATTGGTAATACTACGACGTAGTACTATAAGATGCTTTGTAGTAGCGCGTAGATATCTTTTTTAAATGTTAATTTAGAGTGACCATGGTTTGGTTAACATAATAGCGGATATATTTATTTCTTTGTAAAAAAAAACTTTTTTTTTTAAATCGTTTCTATAAATTACACTTATTGTGTAAAAAAAATTTTGGCCGGTGACTACAAATCAATCCTGAATAGTATGTATTGTGTGAACAACGCCTCTCTTATTTTTACACACGTAGGTTTGGTGAACATAAACTAATGTGCCAGCAGCTGCGACTACACTCAACACTGCAGAAGAATTCCATAAGAGCCAGTAAAAACCGTTTAGTAAAAATTTTAATCGGTAACTTTCAAAAATTTTTTAATTTAATAAAGAAATGAAATGAAATGGCATTTGGTCAGCCTGCCTACTGCGAACGTCTATTATATTAATACCTGTTTTGACCAGTTATTTTCACAAGGTGCTTTGATTTTAAATATCGGATGGAAACTTTATAATGTCTCTATAGCATTGGATCTGAAATGGGTGATAGGTCCACGTGATATTTTGCAGCATTGCTAAAAAATGTCTAACACATTTTATTAAGATATTCAGTTATACAGTTCCGCAAGGGTGATTTCGCTGCCTTTTAATTTCAACCTCAGAAAAGCGACTTTTATTAAGACGAACAATAATATTATATCAACCCAATTGTTTTTAATGTAGTTAGGTGTAAGCTCTATCCCTATAGAAGTTTTATGTTCCTTGGCAGGGTTTTTTTGTGTTGAACTCAAACTAAATATCCTAATGTTATTTTAGATTAACAGTAGAGCACAGTTAGTTTGACACATGTTTAATTAGAAACGTCAATCAGTGATATATCACAGCTGTGTCCTAGACATGTTCTTGGAATTACCACTAACGAACTTAAGCTAAAGTGTTAATACTCTTAATTAATTAATCTAATGAACAGAAAAATAACTGGCGCCGCGTCCCGCTGTGTTTAACATTCTTCAACACTTACCTATGTCATCATTTTCTAGAAAAATATGCCTACAAAAACTTATTTCAGCTTTGTTTAACATAAAAATCCTATATAATGGAGGAAATAGGTGCAATTGCAAGAATTTCATCCTTTTTGCTGCACCTAATGACTAAAGCAAGGTATCATTGCTTTGCGCTATTCAATCTACGTAACTGTATAGTTTATTTTGTCTTGCCTAACATTAATTTTACCGCATGGGAAATAGGACCATATGCTTTATGGCATAAGTAGTATTTTGGTTTATGTTGATAAAGGTTGTTAGTATGGTTGGGTCGTGAAGTGCAACGCGTGCCGGGCTCGTGTCAATTTGTGAGTCTGCGCAGACGCAAGCTTTCTTTTGTAACTCCTGCCTTGTTAGTGAAGTACCTACTTTGGGCTTTGTTGTGGCAGTTGATTAGTTAAGATAAGTATAACATATAATTAACGTATACCTATTGAAGTTCTATATACAGAAATATAGAACTTCAGCAATAAAAGCACAACCAAAATGTTTTACGGTCAAATCACTTATACTAACAGTTTTTGCTCTGTAAACCTGTTGGCTAGTGAGACCTCTGCTGAAACCTTATTTTCAAAGCCAAAAATCCATAGTTGGCAAAATTCAAACCCGCTCCAACCTACTATTTGCCTTTTTTGTATTCGTGTTTGTTTACCTATTCCTCGCATCCTGACACAATACTTTATCATAATTTAGCAGAGTAATAAATAATGGTAAATGATGGTAAGTCATCAATAATGCTCCGGGGTAACGTATTTACTATGGTACTTCTTGTGCTCGACTCTCATAAATCATACGCAGCCAAAGAGTTGATGTGATATACTGTAAGATTAAGTTAATTTCTAAGAAAACGGCATTTAAAATTAATAATAGCTGTTGGGTTATTTTGATAGGTAAACTAGAAGCTAGATACTAAGTAAGAACTAGAAGGAGATACTAAGTTCACTGAATATATTTTGATAAATATTTTTTCACGTACTTGTAGACGTGAAAATACAATTAAGGTCACTGGGTACTAATTATTTAAGCGTGTTAATCTCGGTAATGAAAAGGCTTTTCCTCAATTTCAACTGATGGTAAGATGAGGTTAAAGGTGGAGGAGCACAGGTTTAGCAAAGAATAGATATTAGCACTACGTATAGAGAAGCTATCTCGAACGAAGCTATCTAGATTCAAATTCAAATTCAAATTCTTTATTTAAACTTTAAATTGTTACATTTAGACTTAACGACTAAAAAGATGAGAATAATACTTTGTTTCATAAATTATATCATAATTGTTAATAGCAGACTTAACCAATTTATACATAACTAATTTATTGTAACAATACAGAATGCATGGACTGTGGATCCCACACTAGGAAGAACCTGTATCGTTGGCGCGGAGAGCGCGGAGCATGCACGGCATGGACTGAATTCGGCCCAGCAGCGGCTGCAGCGTTTAGCGCAGCAGCAATGACGTCTAATAGGGCATTTTAAAAAATATAGCGCTGGATCGCTTTCAATGAGCAATTTTGCAGCTACCAAAACGTCAAAACTTGGGAATGTCATGGTATTAAAATTATGTATCATCATCATAGATTAATATTGCAGAAGTGAACAAACAGAATTTTTACCTATTTTATTTGAAAGCATATAAAATGGAATGAATTCATTTAATAATCATTGTAGGTTTATTCATGAAGTTTTGTGTATATATTTGCCAGAAAGAGTACGCAATATTCCTTTTGCCTTCTACCTAATAAAGACTTTGAATTATTTACTATGGACGTAGGATTTTTAAAATTATTAAGTTATCCGTAGCTTTGCACTTAACTTGTAAGTAACGATAAGGATGCAATGTCTACTCAAAATGGTACTCCAGAGCTAAACAATAATTAAGCTGATTTTCCAAACCCTGTGATCAACCGGAGGAATAGTAAAAATAATATAAAATATTAAACTAACATTTAACTTCTCAAAACCTCATAAAAGTACTTTGTACAAAATGATGAAAAACATTTTTTTGGAAAAAATTGCAAGTTTAGATATTTTGCTGGAAATTGTTCAAAGCAATTTCGGAACCAAAATATTAGGTAATTTTAAGCATTTTAACTTGTCTTAGGAAATCCTCAATCAAACTGTACCCAAAAATCAAAACCCGTTAGCAGTGTCCCTTCTGCCTAAAATCAATTTTTTTTTAACTATATGCAATTCTAAAAAACAGTGACTTGGTGAAATAACTTAAAATTGCTTGTTAAATAGATATGAAAAGTGACTCGTTGGGATTTACATGTATTTCGGGTACTGTTCAAACAGTGCCTAAGCACACATAAAGGCATATTTGAAAAATATTCAAGAGAAAACACAAACGTATTTTATTGTTGTGAAAAGAGCCCGCCACACCCGAATTTATCCGAAAAGATAGGGCAGCTGAAAGCTAGGTACTTGAAGCTGAAAAAAATTAATAAGGGATGTCCTCTCTATACGTAGTAGGTACTAATATCTCAATGAGAATAATAATAAAAAGGCCATTGGGATAAAAACAATAGAGAATCATTTAGTTACACGTGAATAATCCTGTGGAATAACTGCCTTTTAGCATTTTGAGATTGATTGGATTGGACTTAAGGAATTGTTCCCACTACGGCGCTTCCCAGTACGGCGCTCCATCGGATAAACGTCTAAATCTAGGTAGTACACACGTAGACAAAATGAATTTGAATATAAAATCAAGCAAATAGAATTATTTTATAAACTTATCTAATAAAGTACGAAATGTGTGTGTGTGCATCGTTTTAAACCTCCCTCTTGGACCACGAAAGAGCATAGTCGTGTTTTAGCTTCGTTTTTTTTAATTCATAAAAGTTTAAATAAATTTAGTGAAAATCACTGAACTACCAGGAGCGCAGCGCGGGCGAGGAGCTCTCTTTCTTTCTTCAAATAGAGCAAATAAAGCAAGAAAAATTTACATATTTTATTGAATAACATTTTGCCAAATGTGTTAAGCCCCTATATGACTATCCTTCACTAGATGTCCGTAATTGTGGGATTGTGTGATTTCTTATTTGGGAAATAAGGTTTATTTTGGAACCACAAGACCGGGCACTCGAAGTGACTATACGACTTTTACAGCAAAAGCTGTCTAAAGTGGCGACATGTTTCACTAATTTAGATATAGAACTTTATTACGGGTTTCAGCAATCAAAAATAATTCGGGAAAGTGCTCATACATGTGTGCCAAATATTAGGACCGTGCAAGTTGCCAGAGCCATTGATGATGCCATGATGACACCATCCCTGTTTGAAGAATCAATGGCCGATTTTAAACATCCGGAATCATGATCCCAAATTTTACAAGCGTAAAAAGTTCTCTTTATCGATTACGCAACAAATTCCTTGAAGTTAAAAAAAAACTAATTTTAACACTCCCAGTGAAATTGTGATTTCAAAATCATACTCTGATTTTTTTTATTAATTGATGATGGTGATGAAGAAAGAATTTTGTGTTTTATTTCGCAAAAGGGCTAAAATATTTTACAAAATTTGAAATCTTTTTATGTAGATGGAACTTTTAAGGTTGCACCAACACCATTTTACCAAATCTATACAATAAACGTGGATTTGGGAAATGGTGTTGTAGTGCCTTTAACTTTTGCCCTGTTGCCAAATAAAACGCAAAACACATATGCCAGGCTCTTTCGCCTTTTAAAAGAAAAACTCCCCGACCTTAATCCGGAGCACTGAAAATTGATTTTGAAATAGAAGCAATCAGTGCTATTCATGAAGTGTTTCCTGAAGCTAGGGTCAGGGGGTCCTTTTTTCACTACAGCCAAGCCATCTGGAGAAAGGCGGAAGCGCTTTGTCTTTCCGAAATAGAGGGTGGCAAACAATTTTTGCGCAATGTATCGCTTTGGCCTACCTTCCACGAAACTATATACCAGTAATGCCGCATCGGCATTTAAAGACTGTATGGTTAATCGCATCGGTTACGGCAAAGTCGAATTAATATCTAACCACGGTGAGCCATATAGGACGAATAACCGCGTGTAAGGTTGGCACAACCGGCTTAATAAAAAATGTTACTTTATACTCGGTTATTGATTTTTTTAATAAGGAGGCAGTGGAGTCCGCGTTCAAAATTGAACAAATGGATCATCACATCGATGAGCTGCACCGATAGCGGCGAAGGACAGGGAACTAAGGTGTGGTGATCCAATCAATAGTTAATGATTTATTGAACGATAAAATAAGTGTTAGCTTATGTATTAAAAGATTAACAAATATTTGTATATAAATATTGTAAGCTTTTAATACATAAGTTAAATTATTGTTTAAAATTAAATATTTCATTTTATATTTTATATTTGTTTTTCTAAATGTTGATATCTGTGATATAAATATACTGTTTATGAAAATTTTTTTGTATTTCTTCAATTTCCTTTGACTTTTAATTTGGATACTTAGCGAATGTAGTTTAAATGATTTATTTCTTGCTGTGACTGTACAAAATGACGTGAAATGACATATATTGGACGGAGCGCCGTACTGGGAAGCGCCGTCATGGGAACAATTCGACTTAAGAAATACATATAAAATATATGTATTTCTTAAAATTGATTTCTAATAATTTCTGTGTTCATCTCACAAATCACTTATACTCATATCCGGCTTAAACAAGTTTCAAACTTTGGACCTCTGAAATATGAAATTTTAAATTTGTAAATAAAAATTGTAAGTCGTTTTAATATTATGAAGCTTTTTTTTGTTTATAACTCAAACCAACTTTCAATCAATCACAATAGATGATAAATGACGGTAATAATAACAGAACATAAATGACATAGGTACTGCCTGAATGAGGGTATTTAGCAGCACTTTATAAGTAGTAGATGCTCGCGAGGAAAACTAGCTTACTGGGTCGCATTGTCTGTAAAGCATATTATGATTAAATTGGTGGATTCCGAAGAAGACCACCACTGCCAACTGCATATTTATTACATAAGCTTTGTAAACAAATTAACTGAAAAATGTTACATAGAATAAAAAGAAAAAAAATAGTACCTATTAATTGGCTCTATGCGTTATTAATGAAATAGTTTTCTTATAAAAGAAGAGCAATCGATCTTAGACTTCTTCACTTCTTCATTTATCTATTTCCCTCAAAATAAGAAGCCCAAAATTATAAAATTTAATTAGACCAAAGACCTATTTATACTATGAAAGTAATATAAAATAAATCGAAACTAATGTCAAAATAAACTTTACCACCATCATAAGAAGTCACATTTACCTCTGCCATCACACTCACAACAAACCACGTGACCTCACATCTTCTCATCCCGCGAAAACTAGACCTCACGTCATCCCGCAATGAGTTTCGCCAATTACTAGGCAGTTTCAGCTGACAGCTCGCAGCATCTGCCCACCAGATGCCAGCTCATTAGAATGATTGATGCCGTGTTTGAATGCATAAGTGTGCGCGCGCCGCAACCGTAAGGCATTACGGTTGGCATTACGAGAGTCACGAGCCAGTAACATGCGTATAATGGAGCGAGGTTCACGGTGCTAGTCTTTGTGGGTCGTTATTGAATGGTTAGTTTTAGATTTGGTCGTAGTTTTTTTAAAGTAATTAAATCGCGTTTGAGATCAATTTAAAATCATTAAAAGTGGAGTTGAAACGTTGCAGAGAATGAAGCATGATAGACCCTTAAAAGAAAAAGAAGAAGAGAACTATCGCTTTGGCATTCTAGCTACATTAATTCATAATTTAGAAATAACTAAATAATTTTAGAAATAACTGGAATAAGTAAGCGCTCACGTAACAAATATTATAGAAATTTCGAAGATGTTCTACTTTTTCATTGTTTATATGTATTCATTCTGTTATTTTAAAAGATATCGTTTGCGTTTTCATCTGAACAACATTTCAATAATCTACATGTACAACAAGTGACTCTAGACACTATTTTAGTTTGAAAAAAAAATATAACGTTTAACTATTTATAACAAACTCTGCAGTCATAAAACAAGGATATACAAATTTAATACAGACCTTAACTTAGACATTACAAAACATAACTATTTGTTTAGGTACAAACAATTGCGGATTTGAATACTTTTTTAGAGTTAGTTATGCGTCACATATTACGGAAATAGTTAAGAATCAAATCAGATTCAGAGACCAGAGAGGTTTTTATGTATACCCTGGCAAAAAAAGCCATGCAGTAAAATGACAGTTCTATTGTGCCCACTTTCGGGAAGAAAAAAATTGTGATTTGGCTTAAGTGAATGAATGTAATTATTTTTAAATGATAAAATTGTAATGAATAGTAAAAAAAACTAACCGTTTAAAACCTTAAATTCAATTATTTATAAATTTCTTTAAATTTTTTTGCAAAACGAATGACAAAGTCTCTTTCATTTTCAATCATTCTCATTCAGTATTTAAACTGCGAAGTTTTTAACTGGTATCATTATTTTTCTGTTTGACATTTCAAACTGTCAGTTTAGTGCATTGAATTATTTGCCAGAGTTTAACAGTGAGCTTCCCTCGGTTGATGATGATGGCGATGAAGATCTCTTGCAACAATAGTTCGAATAATATCAATATGGGAAAGACCCGCGTCGTAGATGGGTGAAAAACTCGACGCCACCTTCATCCGAATCCAAATGAAATTCCATTTACAGGCTGCGTCTAATTTGTTAGCTGTCGAAACAGCATTAATGCTAATAATTATTACTTACTGTTTGCTTTCGTTCGCTTTGTTTTGTTACTGTGTGAGGCATTGATGAGTTTTTTAAGAGAGCAAATTATGTTGTTTACTTTCGTAATTTGTTTCGGTGTTTTGTAGGTATATGTAATCTACAAATCGATTTTTTTCTTGACTGTGATTGTTACACAACTATGTAAAACTGCTGAGTACCTTCTGTAGTTTTGTTATTTATTTTTGGGTGTCCTGGTTGGATGCTTTGAAATGTATTTTAATGAAATAAAAGCCTGACAATTAAATTGAAAGAATTTAAACCCTTGGATATGATTTATGTTATCTCGTCTCCTATCAAATTTTTTTACAAATATTGACACAACTTTGACAAAAAAATGGTCTGTGAACCTCATGCTGAACTGTACATGAGATGTGTAGAAACTTATTCGATATTATTTGGATTAATTACTGAGAAAAACATCTTGAAAATATTAATAATATTTTCCGAGCCACCCTGTACATAAGTATGAGTAATTACTTAGATTGTCGTGGGTGATAACAGTTAAATGAAGAGATGTGACTTACATGACCCCGTGCGTGGTCCTAGGAGTGAATCAGTTACTGTCACATCTTGTATTATAATGTCACTTTCAAACATATGACGACATCATCCTGTATATAAAGTAAGTGTTATTTATTTATTAATATTTATAAAGTTAAACATAATACATAACGTCACGCCTGAATCCCTTATGGGGTAGGCTTGACAAATTTGGAGGTATTATAAAGATGGAAAGAGACTATTGTAATGACAGGAGTCAGCCTATCGCCCACAAAAACGCCTTTAAAACCCTAACTTTTACAGTATGCCCGGGAAGAGAAGCAGCTGGCACATTCTACGTTTTTTCGCTCCCAGTCCAGAATTGAAGCATATAAAGTTAAATTAAGTCAAAATAACGTTTTCATAGGCTTTTTGATATACATAATATATCCATTGTACACACAGTTCGGCCGTAAATTTACGTCGATTAACAATGAACTAAATATCCCGTTATGCCATTATTCACCGTCATCGAATATTTTACGGGTTTCGTTCATCTCAGCCAATACATCCATAAATGTGTAAAATATGAAGAAATATAACAATAGAACAAAAACCATTTATTAATAGAAAATCTAAATGTTCGGGAATCAATAAAAGTTGGTTAAAATACTACTTGTTAATCACCAATCATACAATACAGTACAATTTGCCGAATTTGGACTCTAAAGGACCTTAATGGTATTAACGCAAAAAAATAACTGAAGGCCTTCTTAGAATGTTTTAATCTACAACTTAAATAAAATTTCATGCAGAGAATGCTGTTTTGAGTTGGTACTAATCCTTTTTCTTACAGCTCCAAATATACTTTTTTTAAATAAAATAAAGCAATACCCAGCTAAGCCCATCCCGAAAATGAAGTGCACCACCGAGTTTAATAGACGTTAAAAAACGAACACATGATAAAATCGTTAGAAGAATTAAGTAATTCTGGATACTGCAGTTTTAAATATGAGTGAAGGAAGGGAGAAAATCTTTCTTCGTTCTGGTGTAGCAAGGAGAGATAAATGAGAGAAATATATGCTACGAGG
Source organism: Stenoptilia bipunctidactyla (assembly GCA_944452665.1). Lineage (NCBI taxonomy): Eukaryota > Metazoa > Arthropoda > Insecta > Lepidoptera > Pterophoridae > Stenoptilia > Stenoptilia bipunctidactyla. Next base: position 13,869,897 of record OX101740.1, on the reverse strand, counting down.
GTCATTTGAAAAGTTCCTAGCCTAACGTACTTAATGAAACCACATGATTTTGATTATATTTTTATTTTTCAACATACTCTCCCCCGAGCTCAATACACTTTTTCCATCGACCCGGTAAGGCTTCGATACCCATTTTAAAAAAATCTTCGTCTAACTCCTCAAAATAAGCGTCTACGGCGGCTATGACCTCTTCATTTGTAAAAAAATGTTTACCACCTAAAAATTTTTTCAGCTTTGGGAACAGGTAGAAGTCTGACGGTGCTAAATCCGGTGAATATGGGGGATGAGGTAACAATTCAAAGCCACACCGATGGATTTCTGCCATGGATTGCACAGAAGTGTGAACGCGTGCATTGTCCTGATGAAACAAGACCTTCTTCCTCAATAAACCTGGACGTTTTTCTTTGATTTTTTCTCTCAAAAGCCGCAGCAGGTTGCAGTAGTAATCAGAATTTATTGTTTCACCCTTTTTTAAATAATCCACCAGAATTATACCCTTTGCATCCCAAAAAACTGATGCCATGACTTTGCCAGCCGATAAAACCACTTTTGCCTTCTTTGAGGTGGGTGATCCTGCCCTTTTCCATTGTTTCGACTGTTCTTTTGTCTCAGGTGTATTGTGGTGAACCCAGGTTTCATCCATGGTTATAAATCTTTCAATAAATTCCTGTGGATCAGCTTCATATAGCTCTAAACAGTCGCGGGAAGTTGTGAGTCGGTTGCGTTTTTGTTCCACTGAAAGCAGCCGCGGTACCCACCGCGCAGACACCTTAGAGAATCCAAGTTCAGAAGTAATTATATGATGTGTTCGCTCAGAAGAGATGCCTACAGTCTTAGCTATTTCCTCGACTGTCAATCTTCGGTCAGATAAAATTAAATCACAGATTTTTTCTTTGTTTTCATCAGTGGAAGCCGTCGAGGGCCGGCCACTACGGGGCTCATCTTGAATGGACTCACGACCACGTTTAAACTCTGCCACCCAATTTTGAACAGTCGCATACGAAGGAGCGGACTCACCTAAAGTGGCAGACATGTCTTCATGTATAGCTTTTGGAGTTAAACCTTTCAAATACAAGTATTTTATCACTGCACGATGTTCAATTTTATCCATTTTCAAAAATTGCTCTGACTTGACTTACGGTATCACGTGTAAACGAACAATTAATTATTGCAAATAAACTAAACTGTGCATACTTGTTGCTAAATAATGTAGCTATAAAATGAGGGTAGTTATAAAATATACCGACGAGTCTAACAATGTTAGGCTAAGAACTTTTCAAATGACCCTCGTAAGTACATTTGTAAAATATTGATAAGAACTTTGTATATTTTAATTAATTCTGAAACAAACCTTTCAAGGGTTTTCTTATAGTAGGTAATATATCTACTTTAATGCTGCAATGATTAATAATTCGCCAACGACTCAAGCTAAATCTGATTTGATTCACAGTCGGACCAGTTTCGACAATTTCGTTTACCTCGCTTAGTTTTCAATTCTTTGAAAAATATGAATTTTATAACACTTTAAACAAAATTGGCCCTTTACAAACTCTGAAATCAGTACCTTTTTCTGCTAGGCCAACTACTCTCTCAAAAATAGATCCGAGAGAGAATAAAATTAAACACCACGTATATCTTTGAGGTAAATATTTAATAGCGCAACGGGCCAAAACTAGGAAAAACGGATGCGAGCAGCCGTATAAATTTTGACCTTATACAATCAATGAGTATTAACCAATAGACTTTACAACTATTGCCTGATAAAACGATGCTAAAGTTAACCCAATCAGTTTGAAAAGAGCTTTCGTACACTCTTCGAAAGGTATTCTGTAAAAGAGTGTAAACCATATAACTCCGCAATGATTTTCGAGACTACTTATAAGTAAATATTACATGTCTTTATAAATTTAAATTAGAAATTTCATTTCCATGTAAAGCTATCCCCATAATCATATTAAAAAATATAATTATCTGAAAACTGCTCACATAATACAATGTAACCAATGCACCAGATGATTGAGCTGCAACTGTATCGTTAATTGTAGCCTTCTAGTTTGTTTTGACTCTGAAATCTTTGCGTATTTTGGTATAAGCATGTCAGAACTCGCAGGACCAAGAAAGACAAGGTCTGTGCAGTCGTGCGTTACAATACGTTTGACTATAGAAATACAAACTGATTTATTGGATCTAATTTATTGTAAATCAGCGAATTATTGATCATAATCTAAAGGTTATGTTTGATTTAAATAAATATTTAGAGTAAGGCCGTAAAGTAAATCGCTGTTAGTGTACATATATATGTAGTAAAATTATGCAAAAGGGCAAATAATTAAATAGTACATCACAAAAATCATATACTGCCGTACATCACAACGTTAAAAAAAATCATTAACATCAGAACAAAGGCCCACTCCGGATAAATTTGCGAATTCATCACTCCAATTAAAGACGAATAGCGTGGTGCGTATTTCAAATAACAAGAAAAGGTATTTCTAAATTTCACACCACATAATCTATCCAACTTTAAGTTCCTTAAAGAACTCTCATTATGGAAACTATATAACGGATAAACAAAGTTAAGAAATATGTAAGCACACATAATGAATATTTAAGTATTAGAAAAAACTAAAGAAAATAAACAAACATGACATGTATGTGCCACTAATTAAACTACCTGATCTTCTATACGGAACATAATAAAAGGGGGTTAGTGGTGGAAATATGCAACAGACACAAAGACTTCAATAAGTGCTCTGCACGAAGCGACTGAACTTTATAATCTACCACAAAATTTTCCAACCAGTAGCATGAGATTTTCTACTTCTTTTGTTTAATGAATAATCCTGCATTTAGGCTCAATTTCACCTGATCTCAGATGAAAATGAGGTCGAAGATGACAGCAAACGGGTTGAGGAAGAAAGTGACTCTTCATATCACATTCCCGGAACTCATATTATTTTATTAAACGGCTAACGTATTTGTGTTAAAAATATTACGCATCAGAAATAACTTATTCCTTGATTTAAATTGAATTCTATATTCTTCTTCTTCTTTATACGTCACTGGTTTCAGTAACCGAGTAGGAAATCTAGACTCTCAGAATCGCCAAGTCACGGCCGGTCAAATAAGAGCATTACGTTTACAACTTTGTTTTTATTAGCGTTTCATTGTTGGTTTTTGTGAGAATGAGAGTATAGAACCTTGAGGACACGGAAGACTTTGGCAATAATGAGCTTAAGACTTCAATTTATTCAGCATGCGTAACTTTTTTAGTTTGTGTAGAGTATAATAATTGGGCCAAAATTCTTCTTGCGAATAGGTCATAAGTTCACTTGTTGGAACCCTAACTACGAAAGTTAAAATTGACGTCATGTCGAGATTCTAGACGCACTACCCTCAACATCTTTCGGGTCTTGATCTTGATATACTTCGCCTTATCTTCCGCCTTCGTGGTTATGAAGGCGGGACAGATACAAAAGCGTAGTTGGCACTTCGGGCATCTTATATTCCTTGATTTAAACTGAATTCTATATTCGTACCTTCTATGCTGGACTGGGAGCGAAAAAAAAACACAGAATGTGCCAGCTGCTTCTCTTCCCGGGGATACTGTAAAAGTCAGTTAAGGGACGGAGGTTTTATTCACGTTTTTGTGGGCGATAGGCTGACCCCCTATCACTGCAAGTTTCTCTCCATCATTATAATACCCCCAAATTTGTCAAACGTTACATCAGATGGTTTTATAGCCTCTGTTCTGCCTACCCCATTAGGGATACAGGCGTGACGTAATGTATGTATGTATTCGTTGGCCGTTTAGTGAAATAATAAAATCAGTATTACTTAGAGTTCCGGAAATGTGTTATAAAAAGTCACTTTCTTTCTCAACCCGTTTGCTGTCATCTTCGACCTCATTTTTTCTGACATCAGGTGAAATTGAGCCTAAATGCAGGATTATTCATTAAACAAAGGAAATAGAATTCCTTTTCAGTATAGACAGCCTTCGTAGTCTAATAATCTAATTAAAATAGATCTAATCAAAATAGATTTTTTTTAACCAACTTGGGTCTGAGCTTAGGCACACTAGGATAGCGGCTAGTTCAGGTTTGTGATCTCCAAAACAAAAACTATTATAAGCTTACATAGAATTAGTTTGTCAATTTCAGTAATTTTCTTTTATCTTTCGATCTAATTTTAATAACCTCTTTGGTAAAAACCTAATTGGATCAGAGGTGCCTGGATGAGTACTACTATTGGACTGACAAAATTACAGTTATATTAGTTATAGGCTTTTCCAGTTCAAATCTTTCAATGATAATGCAACATTTATGTTACGATCGATACGAAATGGATGCCACTTATCTTTGATGGCTAGAACACTCAGTTTAAAATTTTCTTTCATAATAAACATTCCCTTTAAAAACAATTTTAGATATCACTGAAAAAGTTCAATTTTGAAGTCGGTTTTATTTTTTCAGAATATTTTTATTATTACTACACTTTAAAACTATTTTGCGAATTAAAAATAATAAATAAATCGAGCATTTTTTTTCTTGATAATAAATTCATATCGCAATCGCAGAAGGTCTTACTTAGAATTTCTAAAGTTATCGTATTATCAGCTAATAATCATTGCTATTTCAACATGTAATTTAATTAAACTAGCAACCAAATCAGTACAAACCGAACCTACTGCGCAGAATCTTTTTTTCCATCTTCATGTTAGCAACAATGTCACCTACAAGCCAATAAAAACTGCCACGGTAATTTCACGCAACACAAACTCCAACTTTTTGTCGCCACAATCTGATTTCCTAGTCGGCATAATTACTTGGGACCAGTCCTAGCTTACTCATCGAGAAAAAAATATTGAATGACACCTTTTTGTTGCTGCGTGTACTGACCCAGTCACATTAAACTTTCTATTTCAATTCAAATTGTAACAGGAAAAATGCAGTAGAACAATCTCGACAACTTATAGATATCTATCAAAATATGTGTTCCTGGTACCTGCAACCACATTCTTTTAACAGCTTCAATTAAATCAGATCGTTGACTAAAGTGCAGCCTGAAGCCATTGAACGTAACAACTTATTTTAAAGTTCACTAAAATTACTTCAAAAATAATGCGAAACCGCAAACAATTTTTGTTGAAAAATAATATGGACGCGAGTCCTTGGTACGGAAGCCATGTAAAGCTCGTCTCAAGTCAGGTATCAGTCACTCAGTTACTTGGCCTTGCATTATTACTTTACAACGAGTTTCATTATCGAAATATTTGTATAGAGAGTTGGGTAACAATTTTCTGACCAATAAATAGAAAGTAACGAGATATGCGATAGTTTTTTGATTGGTCCGCGGTTAAACAGATTCATACATGCAAATAGAGCGTCGGTTATTACTGTACTTATGTCGAAGCCGTAATAGATGTACGCAGTTATCTATTATTACGCAAAACGAAATACCTACATAATTTTGTATTTATCGTCATTCAAGCGATACTCTATAATCAAATTTCCCACTTTTCGTAATTAAGTCAAAGTCAAATAAACGTCTAATTTGAATTTAACCCACATTGCGCTTGTTAGCTAGTTGATAACCATTTGGTACTATTAGATTCTGATCTCGTTAATTGTATATTGAATGTACAAAACGCTCTATATTTGAGTTTTAAAAACCGTTTGAGGCACTGCGATATAAAGAGTTGCATATTTGTGGCAAATACCTGTGAAATTGTACCATTAGAAAAAACAGCTAAGAGAACAACTCCTTATACGCGTGGTCAATGTAATAAGACAGGCTACAAGACCAAGAGTCCGTAATAAAACTCAGGCAGACATCCTACGAGCGCCGCCGCCAAAGACCATATCGAATTACCGCCATCTTAGAAGATTAATAAGTACCGTTATAATGTCGAACATTAATAAATTTGTCGCCGCATTATAGATAGGGCGAGAGTGCGATTCTTGGACAATGAGGCGATGCTGAATTATTACTCTGATATCCCATTAGTCTATCTGAAGATACGAAATAATGGTTACAAAGATAACATCGCGTCCTGGAAGTGCCGGAATGCCCTTCGTAGCCAGGTTTAAGGGAACTCTGCATAATTTCTATACAAAATTAATTACTTTTACTTCTCGAACAATAAGTTTGCGAAACGTCTATCGTAAGATAAAGGCTGTTGATGACTATTTGGAAATTTGCGAAATTATAGTTTTGATGGTCAGTTGTTTATGAAATCAAATGACATTGAGTGACAGATAACTAAAATTTCCATTTTTGAATCCTCTAAATTTGTCAAACGTGACATCAGATGGTTTTATAGCCTCTGGTGTTCTGGCTACCCCACTGTACTTAATATATAAAGCTGAAAGGTTTGTTTTTTTGTTTGTTTGTTTGAACGCGCTAATATCAGAAACTACAAGTGGGATTTGAAGAATTCTTTTTGCATTTGATAGCCCAACTCTTGAGGAAGGTTATAGGCTATATTTTATCCCGAAATTCCCACGTGATCAAAAGTGTATTTATGTATTTTTTTTTATTTAATATTATTCATGTTCGGTCAAGTCTGTGTTTATAGACCATGCGCAGGAGTAGAATCGCTAGCTAGTTGTCATAGGCTGGTTTACGATGTTTCTGATTAGACGTGGGTTCTGTGACTAATACACCGAAAGAGATATATGCGTGTGATTGCATTAGTATGTAATTTGCCTGAATAATTCAAGCAATTTGTATTGGTAAGCTTTTAGTAACCTGTTATATAAATGTATCCAGTATCCCATAATTCAACTGAAATCTTCGGTTTGAAACTAAAGTATAAGAGATTTGTTTCGCAATAAACTCGGATATGATACTTCCATTTTGATGTTCAATTTAACTTACTACGAAGAAAATTTGTAGAAATATTTATTGAACTGCAAATTACCTTTGTATGAAGTGGAAATTAAAGTCTATTTGAGACCAATAAGAACTACATTCATTTTCAGAAATACATATTTCCCCTAGATCTGCTAAAAGTATTTTAAAATCCATCCAGGTAGTTTCAACAAAAAAAAAAACATTTATTATAATAGCATAGATAAGGCACTTTCGCAGAAAAATGAGAGTAAAGCTACGTCTTCCAGAGTGAGTAAGATTAGCTCGATGTAGGAATTCTATCGTTTAGACAAGCTTTCCGCATTACCTAAACAAACAATTTTAAATTTTAAAAGCGTTTTGAAGTTTTTGACTTTTATTTTATTTCTTCCATGCTAAAGGAAAAACATAAAATGTGCCAGCTGCTTTTCTTCCCAGGCATACTGTAAAATTCCGTTAAGGGAGAGAGGTTTTATGGAGGTTTTTTTGTGGGCGGTAGGCTGACCCATATCACTGAAATAGTCAAAAGTGCAATTTGTCGAAAATGACATCAGATGGTTTTATAATCTCTGGTGTGCAGCGTACCCCGTAAGGGATACAGGCGTGAAGTTATGTATGTATGTATTTACGTAAGTTTTTGATAAAACGGTGTACAGCCCGTATAATATACAGCCGGCTGGTGTAGCGGTAACAAAACTAGCTTTCGGTACTCGAGCCTGGGCTCGATCCCGGTGGGGCTAAATATTTGTATAAATAACTAAATAATAAATAAATTTTATATAAGGAAAAAATATTAATATTTATGTATTTAATATATAGGGTGACTGGTTGTGAAATATAATGGAAATAAAAAATGAATATTAATTATTTACTGAGTAAACTTAACCGAAAGTTAAAGAATTCATTACGCAACGCATGGTTACACAAGCGTTATGCAATAGATACTGAGCGGGTGGTGGTGTGCGTGTGGCGGGAACACTTATACTGTAAGCGTGTTGACTGAGGCAGCACGTCGAGAAAATTGTACTAATGTCTGTTTATTTATTTATAGGGAATTCTAGTGAAAAATTAAGTACCTACTTTTATTACATAATTATTATCAAAATCGAGTACAGAGTGCTTTCCTTCAATATGTCAAATATGTCTCCAGTCACCCTGTATATTTTTATTAAGTTCTTAAGTTCAAGTATCGGTTATTTGGTTTTGATAGCACAAGATATATCCATAACATGAAAAACTTAAATAAGACTAGATTGGGTGGTGTAAATGGTAGAAAAATTTATTGATTACATCAGCACCAAAAGGTTTAGCCAAAATAATTAACATAATCGTAGATATCACTTAAGGTTAGGATGCAATGCCCTTCGTTTTTATTACTCAAAGTAACAAAAATAAATAAAGGGGCTTTGCCATTTTTTGGTACAACGTACAGATTATCTTTCGAACTTAAGTACATTACGTATAGAAAACTCAATGATCAGACAGACTGAAATAACAACACTGCCTTATACTATCTATAAATTAGATATAATTTTTTGTAATTATTCTTATACAGAGTTTTTTCAGAGAGAAAAACATTATTTTGCATATAGGAAAATCTCCTGAACGCCAAATGCGAAAATCTGTATATCTGTTACGCTTTCACGGCTCAAAAAAATTGTTGAAGGCCAAAGTCAAACAAAGGCTCATTTTTCAAAAATCAGCAACTAAAATGTTGAAATATGAACATTTGTGTCAGAAATTTGAGAATTTGGTTAGTAATAGGGTTATATCAACCTTTAAGGGGCTTAAGGAATAAAGATAAAGTTTATTTCAAAAATATTAATGTTTTCATCTAATACCGAGAAAGTAACGAGTAATAGCTCGTTATAGAACCTATTTAAGAAGCCACAGCAGGACGTACTCTTCATTTAACACTAAATTTATGTTTGCAGTAGCCAAACACAGCTAGCAATTTGAATTGTCTTAATTTCAAAATATATAAAAACTTATGAATTAAATATCAATTTGGCAACTTATAACTTTAAAGTTATTCAACTTTATACAAGTACCTACTCTATAATAAAACGCAGGATCAGAGTAAATGATTTTGTTACACTACATCTAAAACCATAAAAAAACCCGACGCTCGTCTATCTCAGACCACAGACTTAAAACGCAGCGACAAAACTACTTTCGAAAACTGACACAAAAGTATGACCCATATTATTATTCAATTTGCATATATTTTTCTAATAATTACACGTCTCAAAAAACAACTTCTGCAAACTGACACTGACAGCGGCCATATTAGGTTTACGAGATCCGGACAAGTTCACCTCCAGCTGTCATAAAACTCTAAAACCGCAAAATAAGCTATTCAAATGAAAAATAAAGCTACAATTATCGGTAGAAGAGGTTATCATTAAGTAAACGGGTCGCTTAGTAAAGTGCTGCAACTAATTTAGTTTAAATTGGTCGGTTGTGTAGGCTAGATGACCTGTGATATATTTAACGCGGTTAGGACAGGGCGTGGCGGCGCGTGCGCTGGTGGTGGGGACCGTTGAGGGACAGAAGGTACTAGGTGGTTTAAGTTAGGGGCGAATTGCGAGTCAATTTTATATCATTGAGATAGGTTTAAAAAGAGTTACTAGTTCGGAATATTCTTTTTAATTTAATATTTTTTTATCTTAGCTAGAATCAGAAATAATTGGTTTTTCAGTGTTGTTATCTGTTTAGATAAATAAGTGTTATACAATTATCCAAACCAATACTAACTATGAATCTCTCAAGTAATCTGAATCCTTTATAAGTAGTCCCTTTTGCAGCGAAGTCTGTCCGCACAACGAAATAAGGTGTTATGCTAGTTAGCACAACAAATTATGTAAAAACTTATTTACCATAATGGTGCAGCTAAAAACGGAATAAAATAATGTTCCTCTATCGCCGCAAGCTCGACCTCTAATAGTAACCGTTCGGCAAACAAAAATTTACTGTATTTACATTCTTAAACATGCATCTTGTCCGTCCCTCTTTCTCTGATAAATCTGATGTTTCAAATCACAATCAAAATTCTTCGTCTTGCGAGTCGATACAAATTCAAAATGTGACCGTCCAGAATTTGGCCACCTCTATAAGTAATATAAATTGCATTAATATGTAAATTTTATGTAAGTTAAGTTTTGATGAGGCATTTTGAAATCTTTAACTACCCAATCACTTTACATCTATCCCGCTTGCTCCTAAAACTTATCCCACAGCTCAGGAAGAGAAGGCTAGCTCCGTCGTGCAACCATCGGGGCTATTGATAAATCATCGGCAGGCCACGCGCGCCCGCGGCCACCGCGCAACTCGCGCGCAACTGGATTCTATCGAGTTAGACAATGAGGGCTGCCTTGTTTTTTAGGTTATAATTGGTTGACAGATGCGAGAGAAAAATGCATTAAGATGTTTCGCGAGATTACTTAAAGATCTTGCAGTTTGTAAAGTAGGAAATTTTTTAATGTTGATTTTTACGCTATTAAAACGTTTATGATTTGTAATGAGGCACATCTTTTGAGTTTTTTTGCAAACAAAAATACGATAATTCAGGTAGGTAGTAAAAGATTTTTGAAAGACATTTAATGTGAATGACTAAATTTTTATAGATCGTATGCCAAAGATATACGAACGCTACTTTTATACATACAAAGGGTTAATATAGATCTAGAAACAGCTTAGACTTTCCCTATACCTGAGCTATGAACCTACCAAAGATTATCGAGCCTAATCGCCAAAGGCAGCGACCCGTCCCTAATGCCAGATGACGTTTCCGCAATTACTATAACAAGCACATCCTTTGCCGCAGACTGCTCCGGTATAGGTACACTCACCAACACCTAGAGAAACTATTTTATATTTTATTACTGTAAACTGTATCAACTACTGTCTGTCATCTCAAAAAAAAATTGAATCTTCAGTTACGTACAACGACAAAGAATCAATAAATATAACCAACTCATTTTTGTACGACAGCAATTTAATTTGTTTTAAATTCACAAGGACCTGCCTGTACTGGTGAAGGCTATAAAGCCCTTATAAATAACGTTTGAATTGATAAATTAGTTATTTGCATAATGATTAAAGGTGAAACTAATCATTTACCATAGCCTATAAATAATCACAAATAAGAACCTGACAAGAAAATCAATAATAAGGCGTCCACCCCTATATTTATAGCCAGATACCATGTATAATTTTCTCGGTTACCCTTCAAAGTACGAGGCAATTTTGTGATTTTTCGTCGAGGAATAAATTGTCGAAAATTTATAGCGTCAATAAAATCCCTTGATGGATCGAACGATGCCTTGTTTTATCAGATGAAGGTACTTATCTTGACCGTATTAATAACACCTTCGATATTTAAGGCTCTCGTAAGAGGACGTGCTAATATTTACATATATTGCGAGAGAATGTTGCTACTAAAATATGTTTCGGGCTTATTATTAATCCAGTTTCAAATATCATTTATGCATTGCCTCGTATTAAAAGCATTGAGTCCTTAGAATTCAAGTTTTTTTTTTATATTGTAAGGATAGGACGTTTGTCTTCCATGCCACCTGAAGGAAAGTGCGCATGAAGACTATGGTGTTACACGTCCATCCACGAGAAACCTATTCACTCGACACTTAAAAGTTCCAGGACTGTAGTGGTCAGGAAAAACAGACGCAGGCAGATTGTTCCACACCTTGGCAATCCGTACCAAAAAGGAACTATTAAAGCGTTTTGTTCGACTTCTTGGTAAATCCACTATATAGGGATGGAAGTTCTGTCTGCGTCTGGTAGTCCGGTAGTAAAAAGGGGGTGGGTTCAATTTGGTCAAAAAGAGCACTCGCACACTCACCAAAATGTAGCCGATGAAATTCTGTCAAACAAGCAACCTTACGACGATGCTCCAGCGATACTTTAGCGAGTACTTAATTTATTCTTCAATAAATTTCTTTTTTATCTGAGTAGGAAATAATTTTATCGTAATTAAACTTGCTTTTCACCTCAGCCTCACCTAACCTACCCTTACCTAACTAAGTATAAGGTTGAACATTCACACTAGTTCAAGATAAAAATAAGCCATTTTTCTTTAAAAAAACTCTTATTCCTCACCGCAGAAACAGTTCGAAACATTAAAAAATGAATTTAATAAATAGAATGTTTCGCTTTTAACAAGTTCGCGTACAAGCAGCAACATCAGATGGAATTGATAATAAGCCTGACCACGGAGGTCACCTAGGGTTGTCAAAGGCTACATCAAAAATGAAATAGAATCTCTCAACACAATAGGATTTCAACAGTTCGTACTGTAATCATTTGCCGAGCTGCTGTACGTGATACAATCTACTTTACTCACATTGTTATCGATGCAAACATAGTTTTAGAACATTTCTATAATCAGACTCTTTGATTATATTTTATACCTTTGTTATTATTAAACAATGTAATAAAAAACAGGACCTATATGAAAGGAACTCGTTTAAAAAAAAAAACAAACATGCGCTAATTGACATTTATGACGATTGCGTGCTGTCAAAAAAATTAGGAGTGAGCCATTAATATAGAGTATAATAAAATTGATGTTTTTTTTTTAATTTCGATGAGCGCTGCTGTAGCGATAGGTTAATCAATCTGTCGCAAGCACACGGGTTCGATTCCCGTGCAATACAATTTTTTTTTATTTTTTTTTTTTAAATCCCCAGACAATCACACCAACTACATGGCCACAAAGTAAGCATAGCTTGTGTTATGGGATACCATATAGCGAACTAGGGGGGAACCTAGAATATAAGTACATAAATAGATAAACACCCAGACACGGAACATTTTTTTTTTCTTGTTCCGTGCGGGGATCGAACCCGCAACCACTGGCGTCTGAGGCAGCTAGGTTTACCCCAACGCCAAAGTGGTCGTCAACAATTATTTGTGGATTCGATCGAATTCAAAAACATGAGTACGTAAAGCAGTGTCATGCATAGTTTTAGAGATAGATGGCTTTGTGCGCATGCATTTCCAAAAAACAATCATTGTAGTTCAAAATATCGCGTTGTTTTGCTCGACAGGCTGGGCCCTCGGTCAAGAGTGTGTACAAGGGTTTTTATATTATAAACGTTGATGATAAAGTAGATGACGTTGAAATATTACGGCTTTAATTATTATTACTGAATCACTGGACTCAATTTAACCACTGTATTTACCAACTGAAGTCGTTGCGTCTCGTGGCGCACTGGCTCCTGTATACATAATTTAATTTTCAAATTTTGTATAAAAGCAATTAATTTCGACATTTTCTTTCATACAAAAATTGAAAAATTTTTTTTTTCTGTAATCCTAGTAATCCTACTAGAATACCTCCGTGAACATATTATATAGGGTTGGTGAGACACCCTGTATAAGTATCGATATTGCTGGTTAAACAACGTTCCGCGCGGTCGGCACAAAGATGGGTGAATACCAACTATTAATTTCTCACGGCGACTTCCGCACTTCATAAGGATTAGTTCTTATTATTTATCAGAAGTCGTTTTCGGCGCCCTGACAATCCTGGTATTCACCAACCAGCACTGGGGACAGACTTATAGCAATGCTACGCAAGCAAAAGTTGGAATGAAGATTCTCAAACTCTACATTTCGGTTATCCATTGTTCATCATTTAATTGGCTTAGTTTTATCCTACTTTTTCTTTACAAGCATGTAAAAGGCGACTATTGCGAGTGACCCGCGACTGGCAGTAGGACTCCTTTAGGCTTCGCATGGCCCTACAAATAAAGTCAGCCGCCAAATATCTTTTTAATATTTGACGGCCGGCTGGTGTAGCGGTAACATACATTGCCTTCTATGCCAGAGGTCCTGGGTTCGAATCCCGGCGGCGGCGGATATTTGTGTGATGAACACAGATATTAGTCGTCAAGTCATGGATTTTTATATGTTTATTTAAGTTTATTCTAATAAAAAATATGTATTTATTTAATATGTATGTTTATATATTTCTTAAGTATATCAGTTATCTAGTATCCATAACACAAGTTCTTTAAGAAACTTAATTTGGGCTAGATAATGTTGTGTGAGTGTCAGAAATATTTATTTATTATTTATTTTATTATTTATTAATATCACCACTGCGGAGGAGATGTGTTCCGGCAATATTTTATGAAAATCCAATTTTCCGAAATCCGTGTGGCAATACTTTTTATTTCTTAATTTACGTAAGTAACTATACCAATTTACCTAATTAGTTTTCGTTCCGGTGAATGTGTTTAAGTCTCATTTCAATAACATTCCACTGCATTAACCCTTTCAACAACATTTACTTTTTGTTTATTCATATAAAATATGAATAAATCTTTACATTTAGTTGCTAACTCTACCCAATAGTACTTTGAGCGAACATCTGCAATGCAAGCAAAAACAGATTCGTAGCCAACCTTAATTAACCTTGTGCTCCAAAATGTTAACTATCCATAAGCTGTACCCTCTATTTACCCGAAACTCACTCAGCTATGCACAATTACAACGGGTAAAATGTGGTTGAATCTCTTGCATATCTTTAGTTTTGCGTTTATGGATGGATATTTAAATGAAGTAGTCATATATAATATTATTTATTAATGCTGCCTGCCTATGCCGAAAATACAGGATTTGATATTAATTTTGTCTTCATACCTCCACGCGTGCTTTAGAAAATGAGGTCTGAGTCTATATTCTTGAGCCTATAAGAGTTATTCTTGAGGCACGGAACTCTTAAAACAGCACTACTGAGAACTTCAGATAATACCTACTTTAAAAGTTTAAGATTTCAATAACGCAAAAAAATATTCACAAAGTAAACAGAACGCTCAGTGAAAAAATCATTAACTCTCGGGATTGGTTTTATGAGAAGATTCGTGGCACATATTTATAATCCGCTGTGAAATTAACATTCGGCAGTGACGTGAATAAAATCAATTGTTTGATCGCGAAACTCATTTTATTTTTATTAACAAGTAACGTTGTGCAGATGAAAGTTTTTTATTGAATATTGAATACCCTCCTTTTTAATGATTTCTCTTCATTTGTGTATTGCAGCTAAACAATCTTTTGAAATTATCAAACGTGCTATTACTTAGTCGTTAAGAGAACATGTGCTAAGTAAATCGTATTTTATAAACAATAGACTACAAGCCGTTAAAAGCCATGAATCAAAATAAACCTAAATAAGCCTTTCATAGTTTTCGAAATTTGAAATCTGCAACGACAGGCGCCGCATGCTGAGCAGTCACTCTGGATTTATAGCTACAACAAAGTACAGCCTTACAAATTACTAGATCCCGAAAATAAGTCAAAATTTCGTTCGGAATTCTCTAAGATACTGGCCGTCAGGTGTGGCCGGCTTTTGCGTGAGTCACAGGCCCTGTGCCATTCGAATTCCAAAGATAACCGACAACTCCTTTATACTCTACGCTTTATATAAACCGCAATGCCCGTGCCCTTTCGAACCGAACTTATACTGTTCCTATTTGAATAATACCTATATAATTGGATTGGAGACCTACGCTGTGCGGCGTATTCTGGTTAGCAACATATAAGATCGTAATAACGCTGTCAGCGCCATCATTGCGAAACATCTTAATAAGGTTTACTTCATTTATGATAGCATCTCAGTTCAATAATCACTGATGCTTATGGTCAAATATTTACATAAAAAACGAGTCATCTTGTTGAGTGTATAAAAATCTGTACCGTTCGCAAAAAAAATATTTACCGATACCAAAACTTAACGATTGCAATATTTTTATTTGAACTTTATTAATGTATCCCTTATTAAAAATACTCAATCAACCTTCGATAAATTGAGTTATTCGTTGCGAAAAGAAAATCGCTTTTGCAGCGTCATGGCGGCGTAATTTAAAACGTCTGTCTTTGCTGTATACGTCGATCCCTATCTCCTTATTATTAAATATTACGAAACAAATCTTCCAATTTTTTATTGCGATCACAATTATTCGTATCAGTGGGCTAGTGACGGTACGTTTTTAATTTCATTTTCATTATACCGTGTAGTTGGAGAATGTAATCAGTAATAGAAAGTTGCATAAGATAGGTATTGTTGTCATGTTGCTAAACAGGCTTTTATCTACTTGACTAGCTGAGTCGATGGCTTCCTTGATCTGTAACTTGATGATTTATTCATTACCGTTGATAGAAAATTCATTTGTAGCTGCTTTAGTCCTAGTCAATTCTGGTGAAATAACTTCAATTAGTGTAAAGTCATTGTAAAATCGAGATATTAAAGTTGTTAATCATAATATCTTACTATTAATTCTATTATTTAGTTATGACGTAAATTTTAATAGCAGTTGTTGCAAATATTGATGAATTGTTTTGTGTAAACTCTTGTCTTATAGATGTTAGTGAATTAGTATTATAATAATATTAAATATTTAATATAAGAATATTTGGTTAAGATTAAAAAGGCTTTTTTACTTACTTTTTTATTTCTGAATAACAGAGGTAGGCTAATTTCAAAGTCATTCTATACTCCAATAATATTTAGGTACCTAATGGTAAACAAACCGTCCACCAATAAAGATAATTAATTCTATCGCATGATTATAAATGCAATAAATTGTCTCACGACTGTACTTATCCCATATGCGATATACACCTTTATTGCTCTTATATTTATTGCACACTGAATTTCAAGTATCTACATTCTATTACGCGTAAAATCTGTTGTCAAGCGACTCACGCGCAAAAGCTTGCTGTCAGATTAACACTTCACACGTCAGATTGACTTTCGTGGTCATCAGCGAACCAGATACAACCTGTAATGGTAAAAAATACTCGTGTTTTGTTTTGGTTGGTACCAGGATATAATCAAAAAAGTAGCAGCGATTTTATTACATAAAGCTGTTTCATGATTTGCTTAGCTAGCGGCTATATTCAAATACGTTGCTAGATATCTTAAATTTTACGGTTATGTAAACAAGAAGGGTGTTTTCTTGTTTAAATAAGTGCTTTTTTAGTTCTTAAAGCTTTATTGAACTCTGATTACAATGTACTGCAAACAGTTGAATGCTACGAGGTCAAGCGCACTAGGTACTTTAAGTTTAATATTATCTACTGATCAGAATAATAAAAGTATAATTTTTGGGTCCCGGCAAATTATTATATTAATAAAGCGGTTAATATAATAAGAATATAGGTACTATATTAATGCCCACCCGTGTCTGTATGTAAGGTAAATTTTATAGTTATTTTTTTATGTCGTTAAACAAAATATAATAAAGGTAAGTGAGATATTCTATTTTAGAATTTTAGTAGATCTTGATTAATCAAATAACGATCTCAAATCTCAATTTCACATATCCTTGACACTTGATTCTCATTTACCGAGTCACGTAACAGCATGGTCGCGAGATTGGCCCATTTCAGACTAAGTCAATCATTGTACAATAATACACTTTGTTACAATATTACAAATAGACATTGTACGTGTCGTGGCTGCCGTCCGCACCTGCCCCACTTGCTGTGACCTATACACGTTCCTCATTTAATTTGATGCATTTTCGTGGGGTTTCATAAATGGTTTTGTTGAGACGCTTTTTTAGGCCAAGGTTAAGCAATAACAGTACAATTTGGCGTTAATAAAAAAATGGTGAATTATGATAATCGCAAATATATTTAATAAAATTTTTGGATGCAGAAATGGATCGGTATCATAAGTTTCAATCGACATTACGCAAATTGTTTTAGAATCGTACGAAACAAGCTCGGAACCAAAACAATTGTTTACACTTTGCTAGTGTATAAGCCCCTGTTTGACCTTAATCTCGCCAGTTAATAACAGGCAAAAAGGCCAAAGTTAAAGCAAGAACGTAAATCAAACTAGACCTCCGGATAATCAAACCAATGAGCTATTATAACCGCATCTCAGAAAGTGGACGGCTGCCACGTAATTTTCATACTTATGCATTTATGAAGCGTGTCTCAGCGTCGACCACTCATGTCTTCGCTCCTCCTAATCATAGACTACTTGAACTACAACTTCAATGACACTAAACTACCCACAAGTATGAAAGTTGTGCGAAATTACCCACTTACTTGAATCTTGCAGCTCGTAAAAGCGGTACCATTTAAAGTACAACCTCGAAATTATATCATATCTTAGGATGTGCGATTTGAGGCACACTTAACACTGAGAATTTAATGAACTTGCCAAGAACTTTTCCATAATTTAACCATAAATAAGTCGTAAAATAGACCTGGATTTGCTGTTTTACGTACAGTCGTTGTTAATTTAAGTTTTAAAGACGATCAAATATTTATTCTTTACGATGTCAGATCTTTGCAAGTGATGTGCGAAGTGGAATATAAAATTTTTACTCCACAAAATTAATGTAAATTATCGTTTGAGACTAGCATTTTATATTGCGATTATAACTTTATGAAGAGCGTATACTTTATGTACTGTAATGATGAATAGAAAACCTCGTAATATGAAAGGGACTATTTTAAGCTAGTTCGTAAATAGCATACATACTATAAAATTTTGTCACAAAAATAAATAAAATGGCATATTACGAGACAAAATAAAGGTATTTATTAAATCCTTAATAAATAACTCGAATGATTCTTTTGCTCAATCATTTATTTGTAAATACTGATTTGATATTATAAATAGTATTCTAAAATATTGTTTTCCATTTGACTGTACAATAGACTCACTTGGAACAATAAACTCAGCACGAGCGACCATGATTGCAGTCTCTAACTAACAGCGGACTATTGTTTTAATTACTACAAATTGCCACCATCTGCTACTGCTTGATGATCTATAAATAATGTTAATTGTAGCTTTTACATTTTTGCTATTATCCTAATCAGGTCAAAAGGAAGCTTGAAAGCATGAAACACTAAGGCACATTCGATCAGCATTACCGTGAGGCTAAAGTTTCTTAGGAAATTCCCAGCTTCAATGCCTAGTATTTAACTAGTCTAGTATTTGCAGATTTACTTAAATGTTTTGAGTGTTTTTAATCCTAATTACAAAACCGCTATTGTAAAAACTTCATTCGTAAACCAAGGCTGGTTTTGATTTCTCTGACTGCCTGAGTAAGTTTATTTGAGTTTTAATGGTTTAATGGTAACAGTGCCTAATGTATAATATATAATAGTAGACTCCAGAAGATCACCAACTCGTTCATGGGTGAATGTGTACGCTTTATTTTATAATAAAATTCAAAAATATTTAAGATTAACCCTTCGATAGATTTAAGGATAAGTGTTAAGTGAAAAGGTTTACTATAAGATGTCCGGATTCAAGAAGAAGGTATTTTTTTTTCTTATTTTAAAAAAATGATTGCTGTTGAGTTTCTTGCCACTTCTTCTCAACAGATCGACTTTCCGAAGTGGTGGTAGATTCAGTTCAATTTGTAAATTGTTTGACTTATTTCAAATGTATTTAAATATTTACGAAATAAAGAATATTTGAGTTTGAGTTTGCTGCAGAACAGAGAAATCAAACTTACCAGACTGTGCAGATAAGTACCTACCTACTTCCAACTCTTGACTGTTTTACTATACGTCTAATAGCATGGCAGACTGGCTAGGATTGCGGTAAAAACAATGCTTTATACAAAGGTTTTAATTATGACAGAGGTTGAGGAGTGCTACCCAGGCACCGGGATTTACCCTCCTATATCCCGAGTTTGGCAACGCACAATCCATGTATAGAGGTGATTACTAACTTAACATCAGGTAACACACGTGCATTAGCCTCTTATAACATACAAATGAAGCTTATCATCATTGATCGCTCTTGTCAGTAATAAGATATCAAACTTATTGTCTAAACTGCATTGTTTTTCATATAAGAGCAATAATTTGTCGTTGTAAGGTCGGTTTATCACGAAAACTATCGGAGTGATCCAGTTTGCTATCAGCTGTTACGATCTGCATGTGCAGAGAACACACTTTATTCTACATTGTGATGTATTTCGGTAAAGTTAGTATAAAGAACCAGTTCATTTATATACCAGCTAGTGCCATCATTGTGTGGATACCGATGAATAATATGGTTCTGTAATTTTATATTGAAGAGCTCTACAATTCAGGCAAAACATTACGTGTCCTTTTTTATAAATTTTACTGTTAGGTTTTAACTTTATCTTATATTTAAGACCTCTATATATTTACTGGGCTTTATTAACAAAGACACTAAGCCAGAACATGAGATTCAAAAGCGTCTAATGCATCCCGGAAAAGTCACTGTTGGGTGTGGATTCTGGGCTAGCGGAGTCATCAGTTCACATTTCTTTGAGAACGACGTTGTTCAGGCCATCGCTGTCAATGGCGAGTGCTACAGATTGATAATAACCCATTCCAACGTTCAAATTTATACCGATTAGACATTTCGGATGCACTCTACCTAGAGAAGTTGTGGCGCACATTTGGATGACATAATATTCCATACACATTCATCGATAAGTGTCTTTCGAATGAATAAAAAAGCCGGTGACATCTCACACACTCTTTGTTTCATTTAAATTTTAAGGAAAGGCGAAAATTACATAAATATTATGATTAGATAATACGCAAAATAATATGATAAATACTTAGGATCAAAAATGACACTTTTTTAATATTAAGCAAGCTGAGGCAGAGAGCCCTCTTTAGGCAAAAATTAAAAACCTTTCAATAAAATAAAATGTTCGATCAAATGTTTCGTGACAGTAAAATTGATTGGAAATTATTCCAACAACGCAAGACCTTTTCATGACTTGTATCGTTTAAAATTAATATTGATTAAATCGATTTAAGTCTTTTAAAAATGTATTTTGTGACGTGTACATGATTAAAACGGTGTCGACCAGTGAACTTCTCACTCATCGACATATAGCAACATACAGTGATTAAGCGAAAATAAAGTTAAGGTATATTTAATAACAGCGGCACAGATTACTATAGTTATTTTATCACTCAAATCTGTACACATAGGATATGCGTGTCGTAAAAGGCTAACAAGGTGTATAATCAAAGCATGGTCATAGGGTCAATTCAGGAACCTAATGGCTGACAAAAACCCTCCATATTCTGCCTACAAAATATTCTCGCGTAAACGATGTTGTGTTGATACTTTATGACGAGCCAGGATCTTCTGACCCTATTGTGTCAATAAGGAGATCAGAAGCGTGTTGAGTCACCAATAACAAAAACGAACAAATTGACGGTTCGTAAGAAAAAAAGCTTTATGACGATTATTTTTGCAGTCATTAATAACAGGACTCGGACCCTTTCGAAAGATTTGACGTTTATAGCACAAACAAATAGATAGGTGTATTATTTGTGTCTACAGAATACGAACTAAGGTCGACCTTGAAACTATCATATGAACAGGACAAACTTGATTTCATATTACCTAATCATCGAGTTTGGTAATTTGTTAAAATACATACACTGTTCTCTCAAACTACGAGTAGTAGTTCGATTTGAAGAATAAAATTCGAAGAATGTGTACCTATGTTATATGCTATTATATTTCATCAACAAATTCTTACAGGATAAAAAGTCAAATTTCGTGCATGAATTATCTTTAATATTTATTTTGATTGAAGTTTATTTATCAGATTACCTACTTCCCAAAGTTTGAAAGCTTGGCTTGAGAACACCATTTACGCGTATCCTTTCCCACTTCACTTTTTTACTTTAAAGCTCCGTAACAGATTTATGGACGATTTTTCGTAATATTTCCGTGAGAAGCAAATATATGTGCAACTTGCGTTACTCACCTGCGAGGCTAGCATGGGCAACTACGATAAATTGGTTCTATGGGCATAGTCATGGTATCGACTCGAGTAATTCTATCTATTGTGGTACGCATATTTTCTAACATGATAGGATAAAATAGTAAAATAATATTTATCTTGTCGATTCGAGTCTTTATCGACAGGGAAACACACCTTTAAAATAAAGTATTCGTGCATTACTTTTATCACATTAATATTTTTTATTATTTTTACTGTTGATACGTTCTTTGTGATTTCAATTGTTTTTTTTTTTGTAGTATGTTTGATTTATTAACTGTATTTCATTGTTTTAATTATTTAAATGTTTCTTATCTTTATATTATAATTTGTTACCACTTCTACACCTCATTAACTACCCCTATGGCTTATTGCATGGATGTTATTAGTTTACAAGAACTAGAATTAAAACATTATAACATAACAGAAGTTTCTACCTGCATAAAGTGTTAATAAATATATATTACAAGGCTTTGCTTGAAAACCAGGCGCTGAAAATATAATATTTTGCTGTTGAAAATATAATATTTTTAGCAGCACACTAAAAATCACACAACAGCTAAGCCTGTTCTCACAAATGTATAATTAGTAATACCTACCATATTTATGAACATAATTTCAAAATCACATCCTATGTATTTAGTTTTACGTTCTATGGAATTTTATTTGTATTCGATATGTACTTGTGATAATAAAAGTATTTTCTTTCTTTCTTTCGTCCTTTTTATGGTTTAGTCACACAAAAAGACGAAAGTTTTGACCTTCTGTTTGACCTTTTTTGACCTTCTTCTCATTAAGCGTTAGTGAAGAGGAGGACGAAAGTGACAGGTTTTTGAAGAAACTTCGTCATCATCATCATCATCACAACTCTTTGTAATGAGCCCACTGCAGGGCATGAGTCTCTCAGGGTGAAAAGGAGGTATAGGCCATAATCCACCAAGCTTGCCTAGTGCTGGGTGGTGGACGCCAGAATTTTCAGGGCGCCAAGATGGCTTCTGACAAACCCTAACGACTACTGTACAATTATACAGCACCCGGGACCGACTGCTTAACGTGCCCTCCGAAGCACGGAAGTCGTCGTGAGAAATGAATGGTTGGCGGTCACCCATCCAAGTACCGACCCCGCCGAACGTTGCTTAACATGTGATATCGTATGATACACACAGTAACCACGGCGCCACGACGACTTCATACCAGACGACGAAGGAACTTGCTCATCATTAAATATTGCCGGAACACATTTCCGCCGGATTTGAAATAAACTTGTTTTTAAAATAAATATCAATGTCAAATATTTGAAGTTGTCGGTTCTTGATTGTGACTCATTAATGTATTTAGCGTCACTGAATAATACAACATACTTATTATATAATATTGTCTTAAGTTTTCGCGATTCATACTATTAAATAAAACACTTTTTGCAGACCCCGTGGTCACGAGCGACTGGTCGTCTTTCTAGTCGCTCGTGACCACGGGGTCTGCAAAGACACCGAAACTTCGAGTTAAAATTTATTAACTTAATTATAATTTAATACTTATTATAGTATAGTAATTACTTATTTTTTTATTAATAAAAGTTTTTGATTTGATGGTCATAAATGTATAATTCATAATATGGACATTATTCATAATACTGGCATCGGAAAGGCATTTGTTTTACTTTTAGAAAGTTTTAAAATTAGTTCGCGTTTAATTCTATCACATATTTAATTAAATCGATGTTGCGGTGTTTTTACAGACGCCATCTTTATTTATTAAAATTACCGTGAAAACTTAAGAGAGTCTTACTTTTAATGTTTCTCCGAAGTCAAACCTCGTCCAGAAACCAATTTATTGAACTAGAGCTTCAATTAACTGAGAATCGATCGGAAAGTCCTGCAAAGCTGAAGCTATCACAATATTTTCTCGCGGACATGATCGTAACGACAGTTTAAACGGCGTACCAGCCAATTTTCGCACCTCTTACCCTTTATTTGAGCGGTGCCAAAATCAACTTTATCACGTCCATTTTAACACGCTTCATTTTTTTAAATTACAACCGAACTATGGGCGGGCAAGTTATAATTTTGGAAAAATCCATAAACATCCAAGTGCCGGTGACTTTAAGATGCTGATTCACTATATCAATATGTATGCTCTTGCAAGTAATTGAAAACTTCACCAACAACCATTAATGAAGGTCAAAGTTATTTTTATAAAAGATTTTTAAATCTCAGCTTTATTCAATATTAAATTACTTTATTAATTAAGTATACCAGATTATTCAATTGTCAGGCAGAAAATCACAATAATTAATCGAAATATCAATTACTTTTAAACGTGTAATCAAGTACCTACCAATTGTTTTTAAAATAAAATAACATATTAAGTACACGCATGTTTAATGCGTAGGTATTTGATTACACTATGAATGAAATATGACGGAGATACCTGTTTTTCTTTAAATAAAGAAACGATATGAATCAAGATATAATTTGGAAATTAAATATTTAAAACCTATAAATAAGTAGTCAGTTAGCCTTAAATAATTAAGCCGAAAATTATTTGCCATGCCTAAAATTGAAATCTTAAAATGATGACAACGATCAGATTAAATAGATTTTTAGATAGTTTTCTCTATTATTGCTAATATAAAACATCAAAGATTTTTTACACAGTTATACTGTCATCAGTGCTAAAGATCAGGGCGACAAAAGCACTTTATTCCACTTGAATATTACTATGAAAATTAACATTATGGCTCAATTTTATATCCGCTGACAAACATAATGAATTAAACACATATTAAAAAAGATTAATTTAAAGACAGTCACGAGTTTCTGTAGACACCGAAACATAAAAGTAATATGTTTAATATGATTCAACGATAAAAGCACGACTTTTGTTTAATACTAAGAGTTTCATACAGTGTCCCTTGGTCATAGGGACACTGTATGAAACTCTTAGTATTAAAGAGTACATGGCAAGTACATGGCCTGTAAAATTAAGAATCTCTCACCCTTATTTTTATTAAACTTACAAATATGATGATGCTAAATTAAAAGGACTTATTTAAACATATACTTTTTTGCATTATAAAAAATTGACCTCCTTATAATTTATACTACCTGATTTTCGAGACTACTCTAAATTTGAATAAAATGCAGCGTAATGACTAATGATAGACTTAAAAACTGAACTGCTGAGTGTAATTTTAGGTTGGTAGGTTCCAGAGGACGGTGGTTTTACATATACAAATATCCTATGTATCTAAAGCAAGGTGAAGCAGGCAAAAGCTAGCAAATTAGCCCTCACTTCCCAACTGGAAATCTTCAAAACTCTTAATACTTAAAAATCCAAGACTCCAACAATGTAGCCCCAAATAATCTTTAATAAATTTGTATTATAGCCAGACAAAAAATAATTTTTCTTTACCTACGTTTGAACCCAGGGTCCCTCGTACCGTAGACCTCGACACATCCTTCACGGAAACAAAGTAGCAAAAACTACTCAAGTAGTAAACAAACTTTTAAC
The DNA here is from genome assembly GCA_944452665.1 of Stenoptilia bipunctidactyla. NCBI lineage: Eukaryota > Metazoa > Arthropoda > Insecta > Lepidoptera > Pterophoridae > Stenoptilia > Stenoptilia bipunctidactyla. Next base: position 13,844,743 of record OX101740.1, on the reverse strand, counting down.
TTCCAAATTTAAAATAAGATCATTTTAAATTTCAGCGGTTTTGAGATAGCGACACTTTCCAGCTGCTAATTGTACCGACTTAACTTAGATCTTGAATAACGGCTAATGTAGTAAAACTCGCAGACGTGCGTGCTTGTATCGCATGCGCGCGCGTCACATCGCTCGTCCTTACGATCGTATCGCACGACACAACAAGCCGCGCGGGTCACTCGGTCGGACATTTTGCATTCCGACATCATTTCATATCCTAACATCGTGTTAATTTCAACGTTTTATTTCATTTATCAATCAAATAAGGACATCGTAGACGTGCTACAGTTTCAACAGGACCATTATAATTTATGAGTTCACTCGCCTAATCCGGTTTTCATCTCCACTTAATGTAATTAATCTAAACAAATGGTAGCGGCAGGACGTAAAACGCGTTAATTAAAAAGCGGCACCACCAAAACCGGCTGATTAAGTTTGTCACGACCGAAACATTGCCGCTAATCAAAGGACGGTAGCTCATATCAAATAGCCGTCATAAATCTTCAAAACCCGAAGATTCAATTACACGGCTACCGGAAGGCAACGCAAGTGGCAATAACAAATTGTGCAAGATAAATAAAACCTCTCTCATGTGAAGAAGTCCCGCATAAGTTGCTCTTATCGACCACCGGTCCTCTTATTTTTCGAGAAATTTATCGAGAGCTTAATGTTTCGGTCAAGAATTAATTGGTTCTCCTGAGTGAAAGCTTCGCCGCTTTTAAATTATAACGCTCAAAAACACTTAAGCTGGAGATTGGATCTCGATAGTTACCTACATGAACCTGTATCGGCTATTGAATCGGGCTAAAGCGGAGATGATGCGTGGATAAGCAATACCAACGTGATATGCGCGCAAAAAACCGAAAGCGGCCTAACCTTTGAGAGATAAATCCGATCTTGTTAATATTGTCACGTCCGATTTATAACTAGGATATCATAGCTAACGCATACTAAAATATCGCAACTTTTCTTCTTAAGTATTCCATATCCTTTAACCTTAATCCGTGTTGTTTGAACTCGCCATGCATCATAGATTATTTATCAGCCATCGTAACTCACATGTAAGGATATCCGAGTCCATAAACAAATTCCACGGGTTCCAAGTGTAAGGTAGGGATCGATTCTGGAGATCTTACAAAGCTTATCTATCCAAGGCATCCGTGTGACTACTGCATGCCGACACGACATCGCCGTGTCGCGTGTTCTGCTGTGATCTCCAGCATTATTTTACACATATATTCACCAAAAATCATTGGAACCACTTTCAACTCTGCTGCCTCAAGTTTAAAGAGGATATTTCCTTGTAAAATACTTGCAGAAAACTCCTGTTCCGAGTATACGGTCAGCCCTATTTGGCAGTAGATTGTCTGAATAAGGAAGTGACATGACACCTCTTTCGATCAATGAGCCATGTAGCTATTTCTGTAGTTTTCTTGTAAATTACAACAGCATTGTTGTTACTTTGTTGTTACATGATATAACTTACTGTTCTACGATTTACTGAGGAGGTAAAATATAAAATACATTTTATGTTACTTTAGAAAATCTACGAGATTGGTGTAGATATCTATTTTATCAACACATTTTGAAAGTAGAACTTACGATGAAACCTATCTAAGGGTCTCATTGTGCGCTATTTTCTTCTACCGATTTTATCTGAAAAAATAAGTTTTTCCCAGATTTACTACGTAAAGTATACGGCGCTTAAGTTAGCCAATGAAATAAAAGGAATAAGGGCTTATTGCGTTTCAAATTTAATTCTTGGGACCGGCAACACATAATTTATTCGTCATGTCATAAATAAAGATTGATGTCCATGAGCCCAGATACCACTTAACACGTGAACACAGGGCTGATTTTCATAATAAAATAAATCATCCAAAGTCATAAAGATGACAAAAGTATACAAGTGATAAACAAATACTTTTGATTTGGTACTGTTTGTTAGAAATTCCTAGCTATATTTGCTATCAACATGAACGTAATACAACGGTACGTTAGTAATTAGTAGTAGCGATATTATCTTTTCTCGTACCAACCGACCACTTGTGCGCAGCTAACACCAATCATCATCGTCAATATTTGCCATAGTATTTACTTCGAAGCAAACATAGAAACCGTGCCAACTCATCTGGATATTCAATCCATTCGCCATTATGTCGATTCGGATTAGGTCATAGTTCCTAAAACATCCTCGTCCATATTGCTTGCTTGGAAAATTTAGAGAAGAGATTTATGATTTTCTTTTGAACGTCAAAGTAATATACTAACCACTGATAGTGATAACAGTGACGCTGATAAAAAGGAGATTAGTTAAGTCGGGTGCTCAAATAAAGGCGCGCGTAAAGTTTGCTTGCCCAATTATTTAGTTACAGTTATCGTTTTTGGTGCAATGTTGTGGTTTTTGTTCAGTTTTCTCGGACTTTTTCACTATGGTAAGACCTTATTTTAAATGTTGTCTTTAGCACAACTTCGCTAAATCGATAGTAAAATAACGATAAATTGGTCGATATTATCATGCAGGATTATCTCGGCGAGTTTTATGCGTAGATATGGTACTAGTAGTCGACAATTTTATAATAATAATATAAATTTTGCCATAAAATTTATGTAACGCCCACTGATCTATAATTTATTATTTAATGTTTCAAGCATCTGGAGGCACGTACCTGCCCACATACGGACAGGATAGAATTAAAAGTAGAAAAAGAACTCAAAATAAGTTTTGTAGGTTGTAGTATAAAATTGACTACTTAAAAGAATCGAGATAATTATTGTGATAAAAAAATGGCTCCAAGATTATTTATTTCAAAAATATATTAACTTAAGAAATAATAAATTTACACCTTATCATTTTAGATTGCGTTCAAAACGTACCTCTATTTATCATTTACAAACAGTTATTGATAATTTAGTATATGTCACTAAGACACCTTGAGGCTGACAGTTGAAGCCCTACAAACCCAAAGAGATTTGCATTGAAAAGAGGACAAAATGTTACATCACGTCCTTTTTAATTCAGTTTTGTAGTTATGAATGGACGCAACCGGTCGCCGCCCGCGCATCTCGGGTTATTCCTGGACTCTTTGAATTCTTAACCTTCTTTTTTATTTGCAGCCATTTTAAACTTACTGCATTGATACATAGATCGGTCGTAACTTTTTACATCCGCTCTAAGGAAATGCTTTTTTTTTTTTATTTTTTTTTTTATGAGTGACTAAACCCGCGTTTGACCTCAATCTCACCTGATGGTAAGTGACGATGAGGTCGAAGATGAAAGCACACGGGTTTAGGAAGGAACTGGCTCTTTATACAATATTGCCGGAACACATTACCGCCGGAGCGGTAACATTTGGCGGCAGACTTTATATAAAGGGTGGTCGCTAGCCAGGCGGACCCAGGAGGGATCCTACCACCAAGAAATGCGATTATGATTTTGAAATTGATCCTTTTATTTTTCCTACCATATGAGTTGTATGCTTTTTGTTTTTATTATAGGACCTTTTCCAATAAGGTTTTTAATATAGTTTATTGAATTGCTTCTGGAAAAGCAACTATTAGATACGATGATCGGGCGCGGCTTGTTCAAATATTAATTTTGAAATACTAACTTTAACGCAAAGTTTTAAAGCGCATAATATAGGTACCGTAAAACTACACAACTATGATCCAGGTTTTACAATTTTTTCGTTTACTTTCTTGTTATTTTAAAATTACTTTATAAGTATAATATCTGTTGACGTTTTTATATTAAGTTAAGCGCAGTCATTGAGCATATATGATGTTAAATGTATTTTGAATCATATTTTGATTTTTTTAATTAATAAATATTGAACTATAGTTGTATGGCAATAGTTGTTTCTTATTACGATCAAGTTTACCATAGTTGAGAGCTTTATTTTGTAGAATACTGAGTATTCTAAGACCTAAACACAAATTATTTAGGTATTATACCTTCGATTTAAGTCCAATTGGGTATTTTTTGATGTAGTGTAACCAATACCAATAAACAAAAGTTTTCAACACTCAAAAAGTCCGCGTAACCAAGTTCTTCTTGCGAACATCGAATGGCACTAATCTCTTCGTGCCTTAAGCAAACGAAATAGTACAAAACAATAAAATAGATGTCGTTTCCTACCGCAACAAAAGGGTTTTTGTTCGTTAAGATCGGTGGACCATAGTTGAGACCCTGGACCATAGTTGCGTAGTTTTACCGGTATTAAACCTATTTTACTGGATATTTACACCTAGCCTTTGTTTAACTTGATACCTACTATTCGATCAATAGGGTGTTACGACTCCTATACAAGATTTATGTTGATCGTTTACGCTAGGAGCGCTAGTATTAGATGTATTGTTACTATCGACCTAATGGAAAGGTGATAAAACTCATACCTTGTAAATTTTAGTGAACCGATCACAATTTTCGAACATTTAATTTATTAAAGCCATTTTAAACTTACAAATATGCATTTGAGTTAAACAATTTCAATTTGACTATAAAATGGTAGGTAAGCTTACAATGTCTTCTTGCAAAATTAAGATTTTAATTTTCAATTAATTTCAAAGTTAATGTTATTCTTACAATTGGGATAAAATAAAGTCGTCACAACAGGAACGCACCAAAACAAAACAATGCATTGTATTGCGACTCATCTCAGCTTAACTACCGATGGATAAATATTTATTTATTCTACTGTTGACAATTGTATTTACATTGTCAATGCGCCTAGGCACGTTACAAGACGCGTGGGTAGTATTTCTGTGATCATCACTCGTTAGAATTCAGGTCGTCGTGGTCTGAAGATAAGAGGATATCACGGAAGAAATCGTTGGCGACAACAAAACACTTTGTCTTCGGCTTAGTTTCAAGTTTCATCGCTAGTTAGAAAACTTGGGCACATAAATCTGTTGGCAACGTGAAATTTTAAGTCAAGCTTTGGCTAGCAAAAACAACGCTACGTTAGCAATATAACGTAAAAACAAAAATGTGGTAAGTAATTTCGAGGCGTACCGCCAGGCCCCGGTAGCTCAGTGGAAGAGCACTCGTCCGGCAAACGAGAGGTTCGAATCCTGGTCGGGTAATTTTTATTTATCACATTTTTCATTTATTTAAAGAATAATTGAGCATTTTAAATGCAAAAACTTAAAAACATTATTAATAGTAAGGGATATTTTGAATTCTTTCTTCAATGTTTTTCTTGGATATCTTATGTACTTATTAAAAAAAAAACGATTTCGATTCGCAACAAAAACGCTAAGTGGAACCTACCCAACAAACTTCAACGTTAACTTTCGGAGTTAGAGAGTAACACATGATGAAAAAAACAAGATGTAGCAAAGTTTACACAGGACTTTCGATAAAGAAAATGGACCAACATGCCTTTTTTACTATTTCTACTGGTGATAAGCAACATTTGACATCAAAACTACGTTCCTAAACTTAATAATTTTGGAGTTAGAGAGTAAAATAAGGGTGCGCAGGAGTTTTCGAACTTTTCTTTGCGACACCCTAGCCCAGTATAGACCTGTCGCCTTGATCAGGTCGCTGGTCAATTTATCGGGGAGTTTACCCACGCTAGTTCTTTACCCTGGCAAACAATTCAGTGCAGTAAAATGACAATTCCAGTGTGCCCACTTTAGGGAAGAAAAAACTAGTGATGTGGTTTAAGCGAATTAATGAATTTATTTTTAAAATAATAGGTACCTTAATTTTTGTAAAAAAAAATTCAACTTACAAAATATTTTTTTAATGACTATTTTACTCTTTGTAACTCTTCTTGAAATTGAATATCGAACAAGTAAAAAAATAAAGAAGTTATCATGTCGATTATACTTCTACTGTACCCGTTTTAAAGCACTAGGTGTGTTTGATAATTCATTATTTACATTAAAGTTACTTTAAAGATAAAATATGCACTTCAATTTAATTATTTATACATTGCTTTAAAATTTTCCATTCCATTCAATTTCTATCATTCTCATTCAGTTCTTTCACTACGAAGTTTTTAACTGGTATCATTATTTTACGTTTTGACATTTCGAACTGTCAGTTTACTGCATTAATTTATTTGCCAGGGAATAATTTTATTACATATTTAATTAATATGCTTTTTATCGGGCTTTGCCTCAGTTTCGCACTCTGGGTTATGGGAGTGAACTAAGTCTCTATTGCAGATGAAGAGCAATGAAGTTAAAAAGTTTAAACCTTGTCTTTAAACTCTGGGATATACCGGAGTACTTACTAATTTAAATACTTTTTACTATCTTATTTTTAATTTTTTTTTGACCCATAGACCGGCTTTTTAAACTCATCTCAAGCCTGTCTCCCAGTTTCTTGTTTATAACACAGCTTATTTATGTATTACAGTAGAGTATTTTCTTAACAATACTTAATGTAATATGCAACATTTATAGGATTTTAAATACAGCTATGAAATAAATAATATTTTATCTAGGTAGTTAACATTATTTATTGACACACTCATAGGTACCTAATGATAAGCCTGCTGGCTACAATTAAAAAATATCGACTTATGTGTGTGTCGAATCCAAATACTTAGTACAATGTTAATTGATATGTTGTGTCGATAAATAAAATTTGATTAGTAAATTACTGCTCACCGATTTTAATTCAAATCTAAATAGCTGTTAGGCGAAATCATCATATACAAGGTGGAATTTTTGAATGCCCCCTAGAGGGAAAGTACTCTTAATAATAGAGATAGCAAATTTTACTCCAAAGAAACATTCCTTTATTTTGGAGAAGAAATAAAACTGCATTCAAAGATTTTCGAAAATTCGCTCGCTTCACCCGGGAGTCGAACCGACTAAAATCTATAAAAATGACACCCTGTAATTTTATTGCACCGATCGTTAGGGTCAATCACAAGAATAAAATCTCTCTAATATACTAATTAAATGAAAGAAAAACCATGAAATCTTCATTTTTAGATTTTAGTCGGTTGGATTTCTAGGTGAAGCAAGCAAATTTTCGTAAAATCTTTGAATGCAGATTTATTTCTTTTCCTAAATAAAGGCATGTTTCTTTGGAGTAAAATTTGCAATCTCTATTATTAAGAGTACTTTCCCTCCAGGGGGCATTCAAAAATTCCAACCTGTATGTTTAATTTCCAACCTAACTCTAGCTTCCGCGTACTAGAATTTAAAAAAGGAAATCATATAACGTTACAATAGAGACATGAATGCTTCCACTAACGTTGAGCAATTATGTCAAGCGCCCATCAAAGACTTTCTCGTAGGCTGCGATTGATTCACGCGTCGCCGGCGCCGGCTGCCAGCGATCGGCTTACAAGCGACCTCAGGACTTATGGCTTCGTACACATCACTTACAGTGAAATTGCATTAATTAAGCTTTAGTGCCAATAATACCCACAGAAATACCAACCTAGAAACTCAAACAAAAACTCATTATAAAGCTCTCCACCACGAACTTTCCCATAAAAAGCCCTGTAAGATGAATTCACTAATGAAATTGAACCATTTTTTTTAATGACTGCCATAAAATTTCTTTTAACATTTCCAAGCTGAAAATATTTTCACATAATTTCGACGGTTTATCAAGAGCATACTTGCAAAAACTGTACCATGAATCTCGCCATTCTGCTCATTATCGGGCCTGTTAAAAAGATCACTTGATTAACATGACGCGCGAGTGTATCACAAACTCGAAAGTGAGCGAAACGACCGAGTATAAGGACCGAGTCGGGCGAGCAGCATACCTGCCTGTGCATCGCCGTCGGATTCTGTTGCCTTCGATAATTACGCTGCGTGAATCGGAACGGCGGCTGACTGATGGCCGACATGATGGCGTGAAACGCGAGAAAATGACGTATGATTGCAGGCGGTTAAAACAAACTTAAACTGTGCGCAAAAGTGGCTATAATATACGGGTCGGTTATGAATAACGCTGAATATTATGCAGTAGGAATTTCAATTTCACGCTTCATTTCAAATAATTTATTGGCTCATGGTGTGTTCTAGTTTAAGCTAAATATTTTAAACGCATTTTTGGCACAAAAACTAAACTACTTAAGTATAAAATGTATGTATACATACATACATTACATTTTGGTACCTTCATAAAATGTTGGACTTAGTCCCGATCAAATGCAGTTGTATCATAAATGTTATGCAATTCGTTTCTTGCGCTTTCGATAATAACTGAAATGCACGCTGTTCCTATTTATTCATAAGTATATTTTTTCCATATACTTAAAAGGAAATTGCAAAGGATGCGTTTCTAAAGTTTTCAACATACCCCGATGACAATCGTTTAAAACCGAATTTTCACTGTTCCAGTGACGTTAGAAAGCTGTCACTACCAGCGCTGCCTGGGTTGTCATCCAAATGAAGCCGACTACACAGGCAGAACTATAGAATGTCACCCATCGAACTGGGTCACGCCCGAATGGGTCCACAACATTGGGCACCCACCACCCCCACCATCTACAGGCTCCAGAATACCAGTGGAGTATCGCTGCTTGAAAATGATAGCCACCCCAGATGACAAATCTTGTAAGTTCTTGGTATTTTATACTTAATACCTGTAATAGGTATAACCTAAACTAAGTTGTCAAATTCATTATATTAAATAAAAGACGTTCTAAATTCTATTTTATAGAGTAATCTAAATTTTAACTCTATGTTTAATTGGTTTTTCAATCACCAATGAAAATGCTTAACAGAAAATGTGCCGCTCAATTTTGAGATCTAGACTTCAGTTGAATAAAGTATTTATAAGATTCCATGTTGCAGAAAGTTTCCTAGCTACTGCTCCGTTAAATTAAAATATTTTTTAAAAGTCGCTAAAACGTCAAGTTACAAAAATAAAATTGAAATAATTGCTGGTTTATCTAAATCCATTTATTCCATTACACTACAATCCAATATAAAGTAAAAACATCCTGTCTAAAACAGATTTTAATATAGATAATATAATATAGATAGACAATGTTAATTTTTTCCTATAAATACATATTTCGATTTTGCATAGAACTTGGCACTCATTTAGATCTCCATTATTCTTGCGGCGAAGCCGACAGCCGAGCATAATTTTTGTATTGAACTTGGCTCTCCTTTTTTACATTTATGTTTTTGGTGGGATAACTTTTACAAAGAGAACTGCGACCTCTCGATCGTAAATAACGCATGTAACTACCTATATTATATAAGAATTCAGAGTTTTATAAAGCTCTTTCGAAGATTTTACATTGAGAGCAGCTTTAGAAAATTTTGACTCTCTTTTGTTCTTCTTTATATTCTACACATGGGAATTATTGCATTGGACTGAGTCATACAGTAGTTAACAGATATACTTTTGTTCGTATTTGTTTCTTTTCTCTAATAAGATATCATTATGTTCAGGGTTACAAGCATTATTTGATCATCAGAAGTCCTACATAAACGACAGCACATCATTTTTCGACGATAGTTGGGTTCACATCCACAGATTCCATATTTTCCCCTGTTTTCAGTTTAAAGTTCAAACTAAATTGAAAGAAATATTTTTTGACAAAGCATTATGGTTAAATGTCGTTAGCATTTTGAATAAGCAAACCACCATGATGTTTTTTATTTAACGGTATCTACATTGTTTTAACAAAAAAAACATTTCATTGAGCTTGATTTAACATCAGTATAATGGTATCGTTGGATTTATGTTCACAAAAATAAAAAATACTTACAACCTAACTAGAAAAATACCCCATAAAAACTTTTTTATTTTTCAGTTGGCAACACTCTAGATGTGATCCGAGGTTGCGTCCCGCGCGTGCAAGTCGACTCCGTCTGCCTTGGCTTAGTGGCCGTGGAGCGAGCTCGCGGCCACAGCGACGCGAGTTGCCATATTTGCAGAAGAAACGACTGCAATTCCGCCAGAAAAACGCCTGCCTCAGTTGCACTTGTAGCGATGGCGATTTTGTATCATGTGTTTAGATGAAGTATTGTATAGGTTAAGTATTGATAAGGATAGAGGAGTTCTTCGATGAATTTAATTATAAGTCTATATTTTGTAGTAGTAGTGTCGAGAACAGAATATCAGGCAGGTTCCTTAAATGCTATACCTAGTTACTTGAAAAGGCGTTGTAGAGACTATTTTTACTTAATATGATACAAGTTTGGTGATACAAGTGAAATTTACACAAAAATATTCGAATTTTTCTGTACGTGTATATTTTTGTTCTCCATAATAAGCAAATAAATCTCTATGGAAACACTGAAATGAGAGTTCTAAAATATCAACTGTTGCAAAGATGTTTTTTCCATTGCATACCAAGTACAAATACCTATAATGTGAGTAAGTACTGAGGACTGTTCTAGGTAGTATTTTTTTTAAACAATTCCAATATGTATTCGTAATTTTTAGATCGATGTTAATATTGAGTAATAATGGCGGGTTTCAATATTCAACTGACTGGTATGAGTAACCGATACAGGTACAAACCTCGTAGGAAAAAAATAGCGTTTCACAATATCTATTAGTTACGAGCTGTAAGTTCTCAAATTTTGCATGGGCCCTCTTTACATGACGTTCTTCCAAGAAAATTGGCGATACGTGATTTATACCTACAATATCACAAATTATTTGTATAATATTTGAACTAAATAAATGTACATACTTATTCAATTTATTCTTGATATATATTATAGTATGTTTTTAGAGCTTTTTAAATGAAACGCCAATCCTTTGACTTATTTTGCCATTGGTTAAACCACATTTTTTTGTGACGTCAAAGTAAATATTTAAAAGATAAATTATGTCATTCAATGATACTCGTCCTTTTTTCAACACCTGTTATAGATAAGTTAGAAAGAGAAGACCAGATTATTGATATTTTGACAGATATTTGATAGGATATTTAGTTAATCTAATAAATTGTTACGTCGTTGACTAGATAAAATGACTTATTCTGTAATTGGTCTTATGTAATGAAAACTTAATTCGATTTGGCCGCAACAGGTTGCCATGCCACTTTAACCTCATTGGTTTAAATTAATAACTTGTAACGTCGTCGTCGTTGCCTAGCAACCCATTACAATCAAACAGTTCGTAAGCAGTGGTTTAGATGTCAAGATTATGAATATAGAAATGCATTTTGGTAGGGAAATGAACAGTTTTCATGATATTAAAACCCGCCATATGACTTGTATTTCATTAAAACTGACCTGACTATATTTGACATAGGTAAAACTTTAATATGAGCGCCATGTTATTGCTTATTAATAAGCAATTTCTTTTTTTTAGACCAGATTTTTCAATTGTCAGATAAAAGTTATCTAATGAATAAGGTATTCATTAGATTGTTTAACATTTGTTGAACACAAGAAGTCGTTGTGGCGCCGTGATTACTGTGTTTATCATACGATATCACAGATTAAGCAACGTTCGGCGCGGTCGGTACTTGGATGGGTGACCGCCGACCATTCATTTCTCACGACGACTTCCGTGCTTCGGAGGGCACGTCAAGCAGTCGGTCCCGGGTGCTGTATACTTGTATACAGTGGTCGTTAGGGTTTGTCAGAAGCCATTTCGGCGCCCTGAAAATTCTGGCATCCACCACCCAGCACTGGGCCAGCTTGGTGGATTATGGCCTAAACCTCCTCGTCACCCAGGGGAGAGACTCATGCCCTGCAGTGGGCTCATTACAAAGAGTTGTGATGATGATGATGATGATGAACATTTGTTGTATGACAATGACAATATACTTCAGACTAGCTTGAAGCTATAGAGTAACACTTTACTCATTAGATAACTTTTCTCTGACCATTGAAAGCTCGGTCTTAATCTTAAAGTTAAAACTCCGTCTTAAAATAGCTAAACACACATACTCGTATTAATACAAGGTTTTCCAGTGGAGAAGAAAACGAAAAGCTGTAAACAGATGTAGCTTCATACACTTGACCCATGACAAACTGTCAAAATAACCAAGTTGTTATCGAAATTGCTTGTTCAGTGTTCTTTTTTACGGAAAATCTATATAAGATTTTGATGTCCTGTATCGAAATGTAGAAAATGTGGACCGTACTATGTACAGAAGGCAGTCAATTACTGCCTTCTGCGTTATATTACTTGTCAAATTTCCCCAACCAATTTTAACTCAAAGTCGAGGGCATAGAGTTCAAATTCAAGTTAAACTTTTTTGGCAGATTTGTAACGCTTGGTGTGCTGCCATCTGTACCTATATTTACACGAAGGTTTAAATCAAGTACATCCACATTTTTCGCAAGTGTATTTCCTCAGAGAAACTGTGCTATCGAGTTTTTCTATAAAACTTATTACTACGCAATGATACATTTAATTTTTTTTGATAAAAAGCACTATAAAATATTTTTTTACTAGATATGGTATTTTATAGGTGTTAGTGTTATGGGTCAAGCGTAACCAGCGCCTCTAGTGGAAACAGTAGGCACTTCTCTACCCCATTCTGAGCTAAGGGTCGAAGGAATTTATATTATTATTGTATAAAAAAAAAAAAAAAAAACAAATAAAATATATTTTTATATTTGAATTTTTTTAAATGCATTTGTTAAGTCTACACACCATGTGCGGTAAATTATTATTATTAATATGAAAAAGTTACAACCACTTTGTTCGTGCATTTTCTTAATAGACTAGAAGGAAGAACAAATCATTTTAGTTAGCCTACAGCTAATGGTTTTAATACTTAATACATTTCAAAATAAATATTAGTTATATTAATGTTTATTTTTTATAATAACTGGTCATGGAATGTCTTTTTGATGATCTGTTAATAAATCTTTCTCAAAATGTCAGTCTTAACAATTTTGCCGAAGTAATAAACATACTTAAAAATACAACTTATAAAAACTTGAACTTAAAGTAACATAAAAAAAATAACTTTAATGTCAGTCTTTAAAAACATATTACAAAAAACGGATATGAATAAATATATAGTGGCGTTGTACTCAATATAAGATTCGTTTGTACTTAAAACTATGATGAAAAACTGACTAAATATCATTTGATTTTCATCTAATTGATTAAATATTAAGTATTGTAAATAAAGTATTGTATAAAAACACTAAACAATTAAAATTAATCACAGTTTGAGTGTGTTTTTAACTAAAGTACTTATAATTTTACTAAATTGTACAAAGAGTTAGAGCGGTTTCGCAATACATCCGATCCGAATCCGAGATGACGGTCTAGCGTAATTTCTATACTAGCTTACGCACTAGATTATCCGTCATACGTCATTTAATATTGCATAGATTCTTATTTTACCGGATTCAGATCGGGTGAACTGCAAAACCCTTCTTTATATCATAATTCTCAATGTTCATAGGCCTATTAAAAGGTTTAGAGATTGTATGTCCTGTTTTTTTACTCATTTCCAGGGCACTCTTTCAAATTCCCAAATCTGTGAGTTGTCTTCCGGCAAACATCGCTTGGCAGTCATCGGATCGCCCACTCCATTCATCGTTTTGTGCACTATTAACGTTAAACAAAAGCCACTCTTGGTTTTCAACCTGGGCCCGGCTTGCTCCCATATCTGGTTTTTATTATCTGTACAACTCTTCCAAATGGCACGCCCGTTGCCTTGCTCTAAGCACAAACCTTCGTCGGCCATGATACGGCCTTCAGGCGTATACACCAGAAGCTTTTCTATTTTTAAGTCATCACCACATTCAACCCCAGCTGCTGGACCACCTAGCCCCGGGGTACCTGGAGTCACCCCTACACAAGCTCCCTTTTTATTCCGTATCCTACCAAACCACCGTTCATCAGTAGGGAAAAAATGTTGCGGCCAAACATTATCAAGATACCACTTAAAGCTTTTGCAGCTCAAATTCTTCCTAAGCTCGACTCTATCACCAACATGTTGAAGATCGCGGATCTCCGCTATCGCCGGATTAAACTTAAAGAAAAAATCCGCCCACTCGTCCATCCACACAGTCGCGGCTCTAGCTAAGTTTGAATTAAGTACTTTTCCCACTCCCCCGGGGTATTTATAAGGGCTGTGCCTCCTAAATATATGACCAACTCGTGAACAAGGTGTTATTTCGACTCTAGCGCCACACTGCCAGGCTCGCCATGATAGCTCTAAATTCTCCGCTCCCCATATAAGCATTCCTTCATCGTAACCGCCTAGTCTCCAAAAGAGGCTTTTGCGAACTGCGAAAAGACCTCCAGCCATAGCAGGCGTTGGATAAGATTTAGAAGGATTCGCAGTTTTCTGCTGCATGATATCTGCACTGGGGACCAACCAACGGAAGTGTAACCTCCAAGTGAATGCACCCCAATGGGCGTCGATACTTTTTGTGTAAGCGAGCGTATCGCCTGATAGAAGGTCGATGTGTGGACAAATGAACACATCGTCGCTGCCTGCGCGATCTAGAAGTGGTTCTAACCATCCCTCAGTGACCTGTAACCAAAAAATATTAGGTTTATAAATATTGTGTTGAATTTTTTATACGTATTACAATTACCTTCATTGAATATTAATTTGAATATTATATATTGTGTATGTCTTTGGCACTTACAATTCAATTTTTGGACGAGTTCTATTTATTATAAAACGCTTCACACGTTAAACCAATGTGTTGAAAATTAATAAATAAAACCCCCAGACAATCACACCAACTACATGGCCCCAAAGTAAGAATAGCTTGTGTTATGGGATACCATGGAGCGAACTAGGGGGGAACCTAGAATATAAATAGATAAAACACCCAGACACGGAACATTTTTTTTTTCTTGTTCCGTGCGGGAATTGAACTCGCAACCACTGGCGTCTGACGCTGACAGGTTTACTCCATCGCCAATAGTTTTCATTCTGGTGTATGTTTTAAACATTTGTAATCTGCGGATAGCAGCAATGGAACGAACATAGTCCAACCAATCAGGAACGTATTGTGTCACGTGACAAAAGTTAATAAAGCTTGTTTAGAGAGGATTTTTGTTTAGAGATAATTCTTGAATAAATTTACTTATATACTATAAGTGCTGATGCAAATAATTATCACTTTATTTTTCACACTGTCGAATAGTTAACATCAAAACCTACGGCCTCATTTGTGATAGACTTCGTAGGTGTCTCTTTAATTAATGACTCAAATGTGATGCTCATTCGATATTCGTGACCTTTTGATAATTATGGACTTATGGCTAACTTTCCTAGAAGCTCAGAACCTTCGACAAATGACTTATTTGGTCTATCGAAGTAAATGACAAATGAGGCCTCAGGTTCTTCTCTTAAAGACAAAAAGCTTATGTTTGATTGATAATAATATCAGTGAATTAATTTTCACTATTGCGCACCCTTCACTTAATTTCACTGCACACATGGTCCTCAAAGCTCACATCTCCACAGCATTAATCCTGCTTTTATGTCTCTTCTGTCAAACTCAAGATTCACTACCATATGTGTTGGCGCCAAAACTCCCTAAAGTACGGCAAGACCAGCCTTATTCGGTATAATTTGGATTGCCACAATCGAGTACAAGGTGCTATTAACACAATTACCTGCTTTTACCCTCCTTCCAATATTACCGTCATACTTCCCATCTCTTCCATATCACCGTCATACTTCCCTTCAAACAAGGACCCCAAGTTCACAAGCAAAGGAACAAAGTGATAAACAAATAAAAGAAAACACCAAGGAAATTTATATCTACGAATAAAAGACTAAATTGATTGAGAATATTACCTCACAATGAGCATCTAAAAACACGAGCACATCTCCTTCAGCATTTCTCGCACCAATCAGTCTTGCGCCAACCAAACCAGTGCGATCCGGATTCCTCAAAAGCAATACTTTATTGAGAGCCGCTACAGCGTCTTCCAAATCCTTGACCAAGTATTGACGGTTGCTGGCGTCGTCGACCAGAATTACCTGAAAACATCAGCAATACGTAATTACATTAACAGTCAGTGCAATCGCTCGTAACTACGAAGTCTGTAAAGACACCGAAATATCGTGTCGGTTAAAATATAAATTATAATTAGTTAAACGCGATAAATCCGGTTATAAAATTTTTAAGTACAATTTTTTAAGTAAAACAGCTTCAGCCTAATTGAACTTAAAAACCCCTGAATGAATTTTCATACGGCTCTCATGGGTTTTGTGAACATTTCTTGAAGTATAGTGATGATTGTTGAAAATGTTGGAAAAAAATATGTTGACCGAGGATCACAAAATAGGGCGTTTTTCATTGATGCAAAATAGCTATTAAATATCCACAGGCCTGGTTTTTACAAGTACATTTATTATTTTCAATATTTTCTTAATACTACATTGGTTGAAAAGTTCGCGGCCTGGCCATTAAAAAAAAAACTTTTGTTATTTTTTCTGCCGTCATTTTGAACTGTCATTATTCAATTGTCAGCCCGCGAATTTTCAATTTGATATCTTGTTTAAATAAAATTTTACGAACAATATAAATACGTGTGTAGAACAAATTTTCACTAATGGAGAAATTTGAACAACGTGCTGTGATTAAATATTTGTTTAAAAAAAGATTAACACCAAAGGACTCAACAATCCATGATGACATGCAAACAACATTAGGGGAATCTGCCCCGTCTTATACCACTGTGAAAAAATGGGTTGCAGAATTTAAACGTGGACGAGAGAACATCGAAGATGACCCTCGCTCCGGCAGGCCAATGACGTCTACGACCGAAGAAAACATCAATAAAGTGTGTGATCTCATATTGAAAGACCGTAGATTGACTATCAGAGAAATTGCAGACACTATAGGCATCTCATATGAACGAACGCAAAACATCATTGTCCATGAACTCGGCTTTTCTAAGGTTTCGGCTGGGTGGGTCCCCAGATTGCTTTCAGTAGAGCAAAAGCGAATTCGACTCACGATTTCTCGCGACTGTTTGGAGATGTACGAGGCTGATCCACAAGGTTTTCTTGACAGATTTGTGACAATAGATGAAACCTGGGTTCACCACTATACCCCAGAATCAAAACAACAATCCAAACAATGGAAAAAATCAGGTGAACCAACTCCGAAAAAAGCAAAGGCAATTCTGTCGGCTGGCAAGGTGATGGCATCGGTTTTTTGGGATGCTAAGGGTGTCATTATGGTGGACTACCTTCCAAAAGGCGAAACAATAAACTCTGCGTACTATAGCACCCTTCTGCGCCGTTTACGTGAAGAAATTAAACAGAAACGCCCAGGATTACTGAGAAAGAAAGTGTTGTTTCACCAGGACAACGCCCGAGTCCACACGTCTGTCGAGTCTATGGCTCAAATTCGTGATTGTGGTTTCGAATTGTTGCCACATCCAGCTTATTCTCCTGATTTGGCACCTTCGGACTTTCATCTGTTTCCAAACCTGAAAAAACACCTCGGTATGCAGAAATTTTTAACGAATGAAGAGGTCGAAGCCGCTGTTAACCTGTATTTTGAAGACCTTGAGGAATCTTTTTTTAAAACAGGTATGGAAGCTCTGGAAAGCAGATGGAAGAAGTGCATAGAGCTAAATGGAGATTACGTCGAAAAATAAAAATACTGTTGTATGTACTTTATTCTGTTTTCTTGACTAGGCCGCGAACTTTTCAATCCACCCTCGTAAGTTGTGTAAAAAGTGATTTTTCAAAAATTATAATTTCAATATATATTCTATTGGTTATGCAGACCTATATCAACGAAACCAAAAGATTTATTAAGTTATTAATATGTCACACCAAACAGTGAAGCTATGAGACTAATTCAATTGTGTGAAAAAATTAATAGTACGCACTCTTAAGCCTTTAGTCCCTCGATCGCGGGTGCCATCAATCATTCATATAATTAAATTGAAGGCGATACATTCATGATACCAAACTATAGCCATGGACTATGGCCTAAAATGTAAGCTCTTAAAACGTGTTATCAAAATAACAGTACAAATTACCTGTTTCAATAACTGCGGTGGAGATCTTATCAAAACTGACATGACTGTCCTCATCAGAGTAGACCAAGCTTCATTGTGGAACACTATTATCACTGTTGCTGAAGGAAGATTTGCCAAGTCATATTGCACATTCCGACAGCTGTAAATAAAACATAAAATATTTATATAACAAATTCATTGTTTTTTTTCCATACGGTCATTCTAAGTCAGTCTACGATTTTTTTTTCCGTGATGTAGCGAGGTCAAGACTGAAGCTGCTTCTTAGTCCGGGTAACTTCAATGAGGCCTGACCACCTTAACTCGCAAGATTTTTTATGAAATTGCCAAAATTAAAATCGTATGGAAAATAAAAAAGAAAAGCTCAGAATTATACATATTAGTACTATTAACAAAACTAGAAATTTTAATAATTTTAAAATGCGTTTCTTTAATAAAAAGCTCTTACCTTTCACTGCGCATGTCAGGAAGACTTCTATTAATTGAAATTTTATCACTAACTAGAATATTGTAAGAATGCAAAGAATACAATTCTTTAGCAGTAATGATCTCTCTTTGTGACATCTGGACAGGTTTACCGCCCTCTCCGGCGCCTGCTACTGGGGCGTAGTTATTAGCGTTCATTATTTCTGTAATCAAAAATCTTCCATTAATAAATATCCCTATAATTATAAATTAATAACACAGATAAAGAGCTGAGAAAAGTTTCTTTCGAACCCAGGATCATTCATACCGCAAGAGAACAGTCAACCAATGCTTCATCGAACCTGTCTTTTACTAATTACGGAAAGGAATTCAGGAATTTCAATGGAAAGAAGGTACTGAAATAAAAAAAATAAAACGACAAAAAATTATAAAACACTCAATTAAAAACATTAAACATTAAAAACTCAATCATTTTAAACAAGTTAAGAATGAAATACATGCAAAATCAAACAAAACACAATCACAGCACTGCACTGCTGACAGCATATAAAACTTCTGGAAATAATAAGTCACATGACAACATTGCTTTTGTAAACAGATGAAATATAAACATTCCTGATATATGAAAAAAAACTAAACACCAAAAAAAGTAGGTGTCAAATAAAGAACCAAACAAATATACAAGTAGAAACTTGCCATAAATTAAGATTAGTCACAATAGAAATACAAAAATAATCAGATAGTTTGGTAGAGTTTCATTTTGTTAAAATTAATGAGCATACAATAGCCTCGTAAGAATCGTCATCTAGAAACCTCTTTTTTTTATATTGTAAGGATAGGACGTTTGTCTACCATGCCACCTGATGGAAAGTGCGCATGAAGACTATGGTGTTACACGTCCATCCACGAGAAACCTATTCACTCGACACTTAAAAGTTCCAGGACTGTGGTGGTCAGGAAAAACAGACGCAGGCAGATTGTTCCACACCTTGGCAATCCGTACCGAAAAGGATCGAAGCGTTTTGTTCGACTTCTTGGTAAATCCACTATATAGGGATGGAAGTTCTGTCTGCGTCTGGTAGTCCGGTGGTAAAAAGGAGTGGGTTCAATTTGGTCAAAAAGAGCACTCGCACACTCACCAAAATGTAGCCGATAAAACACTGTCAAACAAGCAACCTTACGACGATGCTCCAGCGTCTGAAATTTTTTATTTGTAAGGTTGTTGTTATTTATGAGTTTACGGGCTCTTCGGTCAACAAAGTCTAGCGCTTCGAGCTGGTATTTGGCAAAACCATCCCAAAGGTGACTACAGTGCTCCATGCACGACCTCACTTGGGCTGTGTATAAGTTGAGCCGGCTGCTCAGGGCTGAAGTACCGTCGGACCTTCGAGATGATACCCATGATTTTGGAAGCCGTTTTTGCCATAGACTCAACTTGTCCGAAATTTAATTTCTTTCTGTTGATGTGATGGTGATTGACGAAGTCGAGTCCACAGGAATAGCGATTGCAAATGTATCTTATGTATATGACGACCACTTTGGCGATGGGGTGACACTATGCCTCAGACGCCAGGGGTTGCGGGTTCGATTCCCACACGAAACAAGAAAAAAAAATGGTCCGTGTCTGGGTGTTTATTTATTTATGTATTTATATTCTAGGTTCCCCCCTAGTTCGCTACACGGTATCCCATGACACAAGCTATGCTTACTTTGGGGCCATGTAGTTGGTGTGATTGTCTGCGGATTTTATCTATTTATTATTTATTAAAAATATCTTATTTTGTAGTAGGCAGCGGCGGAAAAAGATCTTTCAGGTTTGTTGGGGGGTGGTATTGTTAACAAACATTTATACGTATTTTGTAGATATCGCCGTCGGTGTCATAATGTTTTATTAAATACTTTAATAGCTTAAGTTCGTCCTCCTCACCGAAAAGTAGGTAATTCTCATCCGAGAAGTGCGTCATTCTTTTTAAGGTGGAACGATGAGCCTACAAAAAGCTAAAATCCCGCTAGATGGCATTAGTTCCACAAATTTCTGGTTTTTATTTATTTGTTAAATCAGCTTTCCAATTTTTTGACTTTAAAAATGTTCCGCGACATCTTTATATGAATATATTGTATTGTACTATCCAACTAATTCAATTAAATCTTTCTTTACGTTGTGTAAGGATAACGCACACATGCACAGAAGAAACTCTCACAAGTGCGACAGAGAGCGCAACAGATGGCGTCCTTTTTCCGTGTTTTATGGCCTCCTCGTAGCGATTGTTTGATATTTAGTTTGTTATTATTTATTTACGACATAAATCTAGCATGTTGGCGTTTAAAGGTACCGATACACGGTGACACTGACACCGACACTAGTGTCGACACAAGTGTCAGACGCGTCCACACGGTGAGCAATTTTTAGTGTCGACACTAGTTCTGAGATCGAGTGTCGCGGTCGAAGTGTATTGGCCGTCTACACGGAGCGATGCGCAATTCAGTGTCAGACATTCCATCGCCATGAATCGATATTTACGGACTTAGTTAAAATTAAGAAATTAATATCTACTATTAATCTATACATATAATAAAATGGTAGGAAACTCAAAACTGTACATTGAATATTTTTTTAAAAGAATACTTGGGGTATGATCTACAATCGAAACAGAAACAAAAAATATAGTTTTTAGAATTTTTGTCTGTTTGTCTGTTTGTCTTTCCGGGATAAACTCAAAAAGTACTGCATGGATTTACTTCAAATTTGGCATGAAGATAGTTAAGAAGTCGGGTCAACATATAGGCTACATATTATCACGCTAGCAGTGTTATAATCGTAGGTGCGTTTGGTGCTGCATAGCGTTCACGCAGACGACGTCGCGGGCAGCAGCTAGTTTTACATAACCGGGAATCAAACCTGGTCAAAATATCGTTTGAATTAATGAAAAGGCACATTTTATTTAAAATATGACATCAGTTGCAAAAAATGTATTCCATTTTCAAATTTCAAATAAAATGGCACGCCCGCTGAATAAATGCGTTCTTTTTATTTTATTTATTTATTTATACAAAATAATAACTACATATTACACCACTAGTTAAATAGACTCAGGTAAGCGCTTACAGTTGCAATTAAGGTGGGAACTAAGGTTATTCTTATTATAACCGACTTTTAAAAAGGAGGTTATCAATTGCACCCGTAGGTATCTATGCCTATGTATGCTTAGATCTTTAAAATTACGCAACGGATTTTGAAGCGGGGTTTTTTTTAATGGATTGACCGATTCTTAAGGAAGGTTATATAATACATGCATAATATAGTAGAGAAACACTGATATTAGATGTTTCTAATGTGATGTCGTAAATAAGCATTCTTTTGCGCTTATATTGCAAACGCTGGCTGAACCCTACGAGATAGACCAAAATGATGTACTACAGTATTGTCCACCTTAAAAAGTTCGCGATGGTATATGTCTATCTCTTAGGGATAACCCACCATAACCATTTTTATCCTTTACAAAAAAATGGTTATTTACGATGTGATTTTAAACAATACAGCATTCATTCTTATCCAATTAAGTACGTTTAATAAATTGTGCATTTATTATAGATCAATATGCTTTTTACAGCATGTAATTTAAGTGAATATTTCCGAAGATATTACAAATTTAAAATGCACGCGCGTGCCGCCGCCATGTTGCTCTAGCTAAAAGTTTCGCGCACGACCGAAAACCGCGACACTGGTCTCAGACACTGCGCACGTCGCGTCTACACGGCAGCTAGAGCGACACCAAGCTAGAGCGCCCCTAGAGCTGCAACTGAGTGTCGCGGCACATGACACACACGGACACTCGGTGTATACACTGAGTGTCAAGTGTCAGGTGTCGTCGTGTATCCGTAGCTTTATGCGTTGGCCCAGATTCTAAGCCGCGAGTTCTCAGTTCGAGCACCGAATTTCTTTTTTTTGTTGGGATAGAAAAGATGTGTATAATATAGTTATATTTTTACCCAATTTCAAACAAATAATAAAGTAGGCTGCGAAATTCTGGTGTTCTATATAATATTTTGTTTCCGTCTATGGTATTGGTATAATAAATACCCAGAGTAGTAATCCATGACTCCAAAGAAAGCAAGCTTTGTGTAATGGATTATCATATTATGAATAGCCAACTATGCGGAACTAATTTATAAAGAGCCAGTTCCTTCCTAAACACGTGTGCTTTCATCTTCGACCTCATCGTTACCTACTTACCATCAGGTGAAATTGAGGTCAAACGCGGGTTTAGTCACATATAAAAAAAATACACAGGTGTTGACGACATCCGCGGCGCAATGCCTAAAGTGCTAGCTGTAAGGTCGAGGGTTCGATCACCGCACGGACAAGAATTAAAAATAAATATGTTATGGCTCTGTATATATAATATGTTATGGGTCTTGGATGTGTATTTATACAGGGAGACTTGTAAAACGCTGGTCAAACTCTTAGAGGATTTCATTTATTGCGACCTTGGTTGCAGCGAATGTAATCATTTGTAACAAATTCGTAGAAACCCCATGCAGATATTGCGACCGGAGTCAACCGCCAAAGAGACAAAAATTTCTTTTATTTCACAAACACTTACTATCTTTTGTTTACATCCACACAGATGGTCAGCAAGTGTGGAGACCTTTACCTTTTGTTTATACAACGTGTCCAAAAGTTGCGCAGTAAACAAAAGAGCAGAGCGTACGAAATTGCCGTTATGTAAAGAATTCCTACCAAACCAATTCTACCTGACCAATGTATGATATTCCTCTATCTGTCTCTTTCTAACATCAATAGAATTTCCAAGAACAAGAACAAAGGATCGGTCTCCGGTGCGTGGCAAAGCGAATAAGGTTATAATCTAGTAATAGTACCCGTTTTTTTCTGTATAGTATGCCTTATGTATTATACCATTTTATAATCGGGAAAAGTGGCGCTAATTTTTTTAAAAAGTTGCCGCGGTAGGTTTCATAAATTTTTTTTACACTACAGTGAGCGAAAGTGAGCGGAAATGAAAAAACTTTCAAAATTTTTTGATAAAAAATATTTTTGATTAACTGTAGTAGATAAACTATTAGTTTTCTGGAACTTTTAAAGGTTTTAAAGGAAAGCTATACTACTCACGATAGCTTACGATAGCAAAAAAAAACACTATAAAATTCAAAAAAATGTACGAGTAGTTATGACTAGGTATACCCCCTGGTGCCAGCTTATCGTTGAATTTTTGGACACGTTGTAGATATCAGCTAGTCAGCTAGGTTGGTACGTAGGTAGGGAAGCGTGTACGTTTCGGATTTATGGTTCAATTACAAAATATTGAATATTTTTCAGTAGGCAATTTTATTTATATTGTAATAAATAAATTAGGTGTTTATGTAGGAAATAGGATAGGAAGCAGGATTTTTGCGATCAGAAGTCAACTAAGTTATAAAGTGACTGACTGAATAACTCACGTTGAATTGAATGAGCGAGCGCGAGCAGACAGTAGTAAAGTAAGTAAGATCGGCAACATAGCACACGAGCAACTGTCGCGCCCGCCCGACCGTTGTCTCTGTCAGTGATTGTATGGAGTGGCAACGTAGCCTATCGTGTTATTTTCACACACACATTCGCATTTTAGATGAAAATTTTCAGTTGATTTATTTGTGATTTCTAAATGAACGGTATGTTTTTTGTTCATCTCGCGCCAAATTCAACTAGAAAATAGTTTGTAGAACTCATAATTAAAGCTTTAAACCATATCCTGTATCAGTGAATCCCGATTGTTTTTTGTATGGAAATCGAACCACCTTAAGAAGCGCATTATTCTGTTTGAGAATTACGTAATCCTTTTGGGAAGTGAGCCATTCTTTTTGAAAATTTTATCATTATTTTTGAGAAGAGTGTCATTCTTATTGAGAAAGTTGCTGCCGCCATGATTTTTGGTTATCTTGTTAGGTTGCGGATTTTCTATAAATAGACGTTATTATTTATTTTTCCAACTTTGCGTGCTTTATAATGTAGTTATTTTTGACTTTCAACAAATTACTCTTGAGGTTTCTGTTATCGTCTTCAAATCTTTTTCTCGGTCAGGATCGCTATTATAATTGACATTGCGTTGGAAACGAAACTGCAATGTTTTTTTCAGTGTCTATGGAGTTACGCTTTTAAAGGCGACGCGCGCGCAGCTGCGACTCTACTTTACCGTTTACCCGCGTAACTTTTGAACGCTAGATGAAATATAGCCTATATGAAATATACCTTGCTCAAAAATAAGGCTATCTAATGCAAAAATAATGTTTTAAATCCGACTGGTAGTTACAGAGAGATAAACTAATCAGAGCCATATTAAAGCTAAAGCAGGAAAAGATTATTTTTTTTGTTTGAAGGATTGTTTTAATTTAAGAAAACTGTGCTTTTGTAGCAAAGTAGTTCCTTTGACACGGGTAACTTCCCTCCACCAAGTCTTTCCCTAAGTTTTACGTATATTTATGCTACAATGAAATGAGTTGACTTCTTTTTTATTCATTCATTAACCATTGGTCAACATTATCTTTAAACCATTAACTTTTCATCCACGAATGTTTCGCCAGCATAACTTTATGTTTGTGAATGCTTAACCAACAGAATGTTTTGACCAAAAATTTTTGACCCAAAGTACAATTGGCCAAGACAAGATACAAGTTGACTTGTACCCTTGTCTTCTTTTTAACCGACTTAAAAAAAGGAGGTTATCAGTTCGCCCCGTATGTATGTAATACTAGCTGCTGCCCGCGACGTCGTCTGCGTAAACGCTATGCAGCACCAAACGCACCTACGATTATAACACTGCTAGCGTGATAATATAGCCTATATGTTGACCCGACTTCTTAACTATCTTCATGCCAAATTTGAAGTAAATCCATGCAGTACTTTTTGAGTTTATCCCGGAAAGACAAACAGACAAACAGACAAACAGACAAACAGACAAAAATTCTAAAAACTATATTTTTTGTTTCTGTTTCGATTGTAGATCATACCCCAAGTATTCTTTTAAAAAAATATTCAATGTACAGTTTTGACTTTCCTACCATTTTATTATATGTATAGATGTTCAGAACTGCCCAGTTATATCAGCGTCTGAACAAATGAGCCAAATTTCAAAAATGTATGTGCGTCTGTTTTTATGTTTGTGTTCGCATATCTCCAGAACTACAAGTTCAATTTGAGCAATTCTTTTTTTGTTGAACAAAGTATTGAACAAGAAACTGAACAATACCAATATCAGGTACCTTTATGGACTTACCTAGTTTACCCTACAACTTAAGTTAAAAAAAATAAGAAACATAAATATTCTAAAAAAATAAAAACGATAACTTCTGTCTTAAATAAATTTACTTTAATATACCAACTAAGCATTCTTTGAAGTTGGTGCCGACCCGAATTAAGAGGGCCGCCAGACTGTTGAAAACACGTTGAAAACCAATGCTTCCAACCAAGGTTAAGGAAGGTTAACTTGTTGACAACCAATTCCGAGTCATCCACACTGTTACAAACGGTGGTTGCCAACAAGGAGACAAACAAGAACACAAGCCAAGGTCACGCCAGGCCACGCCCCTTAATCGTCAGTGTGCTCTGATCTCTCGCGTTGACAACATCTTCGCGATGGCAGTTTTGTATGCAATTGAGGATACAAAGAAGGAAAGGTTGAAACGCAGGATAAAAAGCTACAAAACTCGAGTCATTTATAGTTATAGTTACATAGTAAAATATACAATAACAAGCGTACACACTGTCCTAAACACAGACATACATCTACATAGATAACGCAAATGCATGTCCTTTGCGTGTCCGAACCCCGACCAAGCGTCAAGGTTGGTCGCCTCTAGATTTAATATGTATTGTAATATGCGTGTTTGTATGTCTGTTAGAAAATCGAGTCAACAATATCAATATCGGTCTTAATAATCGATTTCATCGGCGGTATCGGTGTCTCTGAATCTTTTTGTATTTTCCAGTAATAAATATCAGCTGTGACGTCACAATAGATCTTAAAAAGTCGGCACGCTTGGTTCGAATACAAATCGTGGCACTTGCGTTGTCTATGTAGATGTATGTCTGTGATTCTAAACACCGCCGTTTCCAACCCGCCAAGGTCATGTAATTTGGTTGTCAACAGCCATCTTCACTGTTGGAAACACGTTGTAAACTAGCAAGGTCACCTTGGTTTGATGTTTTGTTTCCAACAGTCTATTTGGACCTTAAGAGTAATTAAATTAAAGCATACATTTCAATCTTTAAGAGGCACCCACTTCAAAAAATACTTAGTTGGTATATTCAAGTAAGTTTATTTTAGACAGAAGTTATAGTTTTTATTTTTAAATTTTTAGTTCAATATTGTCAGTTTTATTAAAAAAAATTAGAATATTATTTAAAATAATATGGGCAAAGTGTTAACTTTAGTTTATCAATATTCAGTTAAAACCATGTGTTTAATTTTGAATTATGTATACTTTTTCTTCTATAGTTCATAATAAAGTAAAAGTATAAATAAATATCACCACATAATAATTTGTGAGAATTATATACTTATTATTGCTGGCACATTTGTTTAGGTTACTTTTTAATAATATACTTACAACCTAGGATAAATAAATATAATAGTTTTACCATCTGACAGTATAGCCCCAGAGCCACCACCCATGTAATGTCCCACTACAACTTTCATTCCATTGAGGTCTGACAGTGGTCGTTCCTCTAAATGTAAACTGAAAAATAAACAAAACAATAATTTAGAATGCTGGCACCCTGTGAGTTATGGCATGCTAGTTTGTCTTTCATATAATTTCAAGTTTTTAAAGGATACTATCGCCACCTAGTTGACAAGTCTCGAAGTATTTCAACTCTAAAAAAATGCGTTCGGTGTGGGTAGTTAAGTTCATCTTAATATTTTAATTCTACTAGTTTTCATTTTTACACTACCTAAGATAACCTGATTTTTCAGATAAAGAAATCTGTTTTTGCTGTTCCGGATTTGTTCTCAATCTAAACAATATTTTTCTCCGTTTTGCCTGAAAAAAACATTGAGTAGAGTGTAACTCCTCCTGTCTTTACAGCGAAGGAATACGAGAACTTACGTGATGTGTTGGTGGTTTTTGTTGAGTAGTGACTCTGATAAGTTTGTTTATGTGATATTGACACTTAGAAATGCCTCAAAAATTGTGCTGTGTTTCATCTTGTGCTAAAGCACTAATTGATTGTATGTTATGAGAAACATAATGCAAAGATTAAGAATATTATTATAAAAAAGTATTTCTTTATGTATAAAAGATTGGTGCCATGAAGTCAACAATTTGTTATGTGGTAAAACAGTAGATTGGAATGGAGAAGACATAATAAAAAAAATGGAAAATAATTTTGTGTGTTGTTTTATTTTGACCACGATTTCCTTCAATAATGTAATGCTTTTCGATCACAAACACGGTTTTGTCATTTTTATGGCAAAAATTGGTGAAATAAAATGGCGCATTGAATTAAAATTAAAAATGATTTTAAAAGTAGCTAGCACTACGTTTTTTGGGCGTTCGAATGTTTGATTTAGTTCGGGGTACGAGCGCTAGATGGCCCTAACGTACTTTTCAAGTCATAAGATAGCCATCTATACTTTAGTACTTATTCTTATCTATGAGTTATGGATGTTTACCTAAGTTTTGTGTGTTATCTGTTGGCAATTCATTCAATCTTAATATATAAAACTCTTCCATTACTGACTGAGTGACTGACAGATAACAAACAATAACTACTGGCTGTCGAGAGCAGAAATTTGAAACATACAATTCTTAGAGGTTGTGGGCACTAAGGAAGGAATTCCCAAACTTCCCATGGGAATGGGAATTATTGATGTAGATCCCACTGCAGCTGACAAAACTAACTATCTATTTTTAAATTATATACAATCAAATTAGCAAACTTAAAGTAAGACAATAATAAATCTATAATTCCATGTACAGTTGAATAATTCATTTCAATGTGAATGTGAAGGTGAATGGTAGAATTGGAAATAATAATCTGTAGTAGAAAAGTGTATGGAATAACAAATATGGTGAAAGTTTTTTATGTAGCATACATAAAAGTATAATGTTCTATTAAGAACCTCCAAATCCTTTACAAAATCCTACACATACATCATAAACATTCCATAAAAAGGCTATCAAATGCAAAAAGATTCTATCAAATCTGACCAGTAATTAGAGAGATTAGCGCATTTAACCAAACAAACTTTTTAGATATATTATATTAGTATAGATAGTAAAGTAGCTCAGTAAGCAAGCATGTTAACCGGTCTATTTCTTTCCCTAAAGAATATATACTATCAAAAAATTTAAAATTTCATAATACATTCAACAGTTGCATCAGTCCATCGAGTTCAAGATCATAGCCCGCTCAAGACAATTAAACCTTTTTTTGACAATCATAAATATAAATAATAAAAATGCACAAATTTACTTACCTTTTAAACCATTTATCTTTTGGTTGTATCTGAAGTGTACTATATATTTCAAGGATGAAGTAAGCCATAGTATTTATTAAAAGGAATAATATTACAAGCAAAATCTTCTTTTTTCTACATCTACATAAATGAGACCAGAAGTCCTGAAACAGACAATAGAGCATTTCAAATATTTCAGGTACATTATTACACAATGTAATAAAAACTGCAAGAAATCAGGTACTGTCCAAAAATCTCTGGTAATATATAAACATGGTAGGCTCCAATAAAATATCCAATAAAAAAAAACTTCCTTTAACTATTTTCAGTCCTGCTGCATTTATACAGCCCATTCTCTTGCTCAATAGACAAATGTATGAACCTTACACTAAGATAGCATTGACCATGTCTAAATAAATAAGTACTTACATATCTTAATATCATCTTTGCAGCTATTTACTATATATTTTTCATCAAAACATTAAATCGAAATTATTGATGTTTAAATCAAGTTCATTTTTAAGGCAGCCAAATGGTTCTGCAGCAGAGAATATAGTTATGTAGGAATATTTTTTTTTAGTTTACGAACGTTTTTATGTTAACATAGGATGAAAACATACTCTACGATCTCGTTAGAGTAATATTTTCTATGTTTACGATCTAATACAATTTCGGAGTGGCAGGCAGGCTGGCAAACAGCCGTGCGTCCGTCAAATGATAGTTGACATTGACACTTCAACTATGATGAACGAAAATTGGGATTATTAACAGGCTGACCCAAAAAGCATACAATCACTACGTTCTAAGCTTATAGTAAAAATATTAAAGTATAGAGCACGAATAACCAAGCGGGAACAGTTGGCACGAGTGAGAAGAACGCTGTCTTGTCACCGCAAACACTAGTAGTCGTCATCGAGAGCATACCTATGCAACTCTAGTGTCAAAGAAATTGAATTCTGCACCATCTAGGATATGACGTACTACAACTTTTCGGTAAGTTATTTTTCCTGTTATTAACTAGGAAGCGCTGGGATAGCCGATTTATCAATATCTCGTCAGGAACGGAAAAAGATGTTGACTTTGACAGACTAGTCAACAGACTATTATAATAGTCTATGAATGATCGTGTGCGTGTGCGTCTGTTGCGTTTTGTGTTTTGTCCATTTTATTTAAGACTTAGATTATTTTTACAGATTCGCTGTGGATTTGGCCGTGAAGTTACTTGTGTGACATACTAACAACTTAAAAGACTTCAGCAACAAAAGTGCGGGATAGCAAAATCAGTGTAAAAATTGGTTGAAATATTGTCTAAATATACAGTGATAGTCATAAGGTTAATCAGGTCGATTTCATAAAAAAAATGTCATTGAAAATGTTGATTCACAGTTGTTGTAATGGGGTGAACCGAATAATGAATGGACAATTGACAAAATTTTATGAGGAAGATGGAGCGAAGAAATAGGCTTTTGAATATTCCACGAAAAGAAAACAAAAAAAAATCTTAAAAAATAAAGATTTTCGTTTTTTTTTATTTTTGACCACTTAGTTACTTAAAATACCTTATTCTGTATTTTTTCAAGCAGTTATCATAATAAAATTCTCTAAAATGTTACATTAAATGTGATAAACAGGATAAGATATATTTACCTAATTTTTTTTTTAGAACGGTCACTTATCTACTAAGGCCATGTAGCGGTCATTTTTTAAATTAAATTTAGTTACTAGCGCCATCTATGATTTGAGGTATTTTGCCAATAAAATCAAGTTGCCCATCTATCTCATATTAACTGTATCGTCTATGATCGAGAGCTCGCCATGTTAATGTCAGGAGCGAATTTCTGTATTTATTGCGATATTTAACACATTTAAATGGTTAAATGTGCGGTTCAAATAATCAACAAAAAAGTTCAGCCATACTTTACTAGGTGGCTCTTGTTTTTTAACGTTCCAAATCTGTCAGAATAAACTGCGAAATAAAAGTATTTCTATTTGACGCTAGATAGCGCAACATTTTTCGCGGCATTCAAATCACCAAGGCAACATATAACAATCTGGAATTTTGAACATAAATAATTGGAAAACAAACAATTTGTAAAAATTAATTATGAATGAAATTATATTCGTGGTTAGTTAATTTGATTTGGATTGTCAATATAATTCCTTTATAAAAGTAGAAAAAACTTAATTTTACATCGAGAAACACTGTAGGATATAATTTTTTTTAAATATCCACGCGTGTCCATACTTTACAGAAGTCAGCGTCGAACTGACGCCAGTGCCTCTAGTGTGGAGTAGCTTGAACTATTGAGGCTAAAACCCAAACTGAAGCTGTGCATCTTTGCTTACAGCAGCTCTACTATATATCTGCTTTGTGGTACATAACAACGTAATTATTGATTTTTCAATACAGAACACTTATTTTCTTGAAACTTTAACAGTTTGTTTTGCTTACGATTGGCTGATATACAGGTTGACTGGTGGGTCACTTTTGAAATTCAAGGACGTGATATTTTGAGAGTAAATTTAACCGAAAGTTATAGAATTGATTACGCAACGCATGGTTACACCAGCGTTGGCAGCGGTCCGCGTGCCAGGTAACGTGCCGCGATTGACTCAGTTGTAGGTAAAGTAAATAGTAACATAGTGGTATAATAAATACATACCTACAGGTACTTAATTTTTCAATAAGGAATTCTAGTGAAAAATTAAGTACCCACTTTAAATACATAATTATGATCAGAATCGGTAACAGAGTGCTCTCCTTCAGTATCTAAAATTTGTCACCATTTCACTAGTCACCCTGTAAATTGAAATCAAATGATTTAATTTTTTGTAAAAAGATTAAAAAAATATAGGTACAGTAAATAATTTATTAAATGCAGTAGTTTTATGATTTCTTATTAAATAAATATAACGCACATTTTAAAAAACAGTGCTTATCCAAACTAAACTTTTAAATGCGAAAGTCTATCTGTCCGTCTCTCTGTTTAACGGTTACACTTTCAAGGCTTACAAAATAGTTTATAAACTTGGGCCACGGCTGTCTATTTTTGAAATACGTTTAAAAAGCTTTGAAAGTAGAAATGAATGAATTTAGACACAAATATAGTAAATTATACGCACTAACTCTTTTTTGAATGCAGTTATATTTTTATATTCTTAAAAATATTGCCCAGTAAGCGGTTCTTAGAACTTGGCATGCGTGGTATGCAAATTACCGATAAAAAACTATTACCACGGTGTTTTCACTAAATTTCGTTAGTATCACTAAGATATAGATGGCGCTGTTTATAATTTATAAAATTAGAAAAATGCCATAGACAATGTCTCTTTCATCCTACTTTTCATTCTTCGGTTCATTCAATCAATCACCTAACCGACTCATTAAATCTATCTTTCATTAGTTACCTGTGTTCTTTACTGCGCACCCGTTTTCGAATGTTGTTTTAATCGCTTTTTTCTTGGATTCCTTTTACCCTCAACCCGGCCACCATTTGGACTCCCTTTTTTAATTCTGACCCGGCAATTCTACTGGATTTCGGAAACAACTATTTGAGGAGTCTTCAATATTCTTAAAGTAAAATACAGGGAAAGTTCCCGACTGGTTCTAGTAAAAGTTTCAGTCACTAAGTTCTAGATGGCGCTAGAGCTCCATTTTAGCTGATATCTCTATCTCAACCTATAAAAGTTACTTTATGAACTATTACCGGATAGTGGATGGCTCCCGTGCTGCAAGTTAAATGTCGGTCCAATAATTAATACTATAATATGGCTGGTATTATGAATATTTTCTAATATTGTAAACACCACATTATCTCGCCCAGATAAAGATACATTACTGGGATTCGAACCCGGAACCTCAGCTCAGCTCGACGCGCATAAATCACCACAAGATAACAAGGAGATCACAAAATACTACATCAACATATGCACATGCAAGGAGGAGCAGTCATTTTGTGACTGGCTGGCTGGATGTCGCAAGTCAAAACTGACAGCAGACCTTTTGTTTGATTGGTTTATTAGAACTATAGACATCTATCGTGGTAAAATGACAACATGTCCGGTCCATTTTGTTGCATGTGATAAAAATTAGCTGTCAAATTGAAGTACTTTAAGAGTGACACCCCTAAGCTACAGACTGTTTTGAAAGTTTTAAAAGAAAAAATATTCCTTGCAAGCAAGCAAACTGCGAGAGAAACTGAAAACTATTGAAAGCAAAAGGAGAAAATGTGGTAAAGAAAGAAAACTCGCACGTCGAGAATAACACCAAAATAATAAAATATTAGTGTGATTTATTTGCAGGTACTTACATATTGTAATTTACACCACATTATCGAAAAAGTGAAGTTATATGTTTTAATACTTAAGATTATTCGAATTATCAAGTACATTTTAAATTTGTATCATTCATATGTTCAAATTATGTTTGTTTTTTATTTTTAATTGTTTTCTACACCAATAATGATAGTTCATAGCTCTTTTGTGTCAAATTGTAGGGATTTTGAGTTAAAAACTAACCTCTGGCGGTATGATTAAATATAATTTGATAATTAATAATAATACCCAAGTGCAACAGAACAGGCTATTGAATGTTGATCAATTTTGTACCAAGTCCAAATTTTCTTACCTACTAGACATTTTACACATGTTGAATAATTGTGTACTTGCTTGTATAACATATACATCTTTAAAAATTGTGATTTTATAGATTTGTTAGTTCAGATCTCACTGGTTGTCTAAAAAATAAACACAGGTATTATTTTTATTATTTTATAGTAATTATTTTTTCTGCATTATTTTGGTAAAGAGCAAGAAAAATATTTTGAATTTATTGAAATTAGAAAATGGTTTACTTGAATATTTCAAAAGAGACCTTATCCAACCTATTTGATAGTGATTCTAGTCCATTGTGTGAGTAGCTGACTGTTACTTAAGATATTGCAGGTTTAATCTCAGAATATGATATGTATCTGGGTGTTTTTCTACATTATATCTATTTTGTTAACCACTAGTTTGTCATGCAATGTCGCAAAAACACCATAGTGCACTTGAACTGTTTTTATAACCTGATCCAGTTTGCATACAAACACTTGATGATATGTTTCTTAAAGCTTATGGCAGCAGCTATAAGAATTAAAAAAAATAGTGTAATAATAGTATAGTAAAAATAGGTTTACCCCATCACCAAAGTGGTCGTCGCAAAGTGTACAAAGTGACTGATTAGTAAAAGTAATTATTTTCTTACATCAACACAGTAGTGTTATACTAATCTATTTATATGTGATGCATTAGTTATAATAATAAGCATGAGTTTTATAAAATATAGCCCTAACACAATGACATACAGACTTTTTATTTTGTATTCTCTAGGGGTGATGACATTTCGGCAGACTATATGAAGAATGGTTGCTTGTCTGACTTATCATGCTTATCCAGGTTTCTATCCAGGACAAAGAAACAGCTTTATTCTGAATTTAGCCTAATACTGGAACTTATCGCAAAGCCGCCCTTGATTTGATTTATATTTTAATATATCTAATATCTTAGCATCTCACACGGTTTCAGCTTGATGGACAGAATCTTGGCTGAACTGCACCTTTCCTAAGATGAGGTTAAAGATCCAAGCACATGGGCTTAAGAAAAAGTGGCTCTTCATATAATATTGTCCAAACACATCACCTCCAGAGTTCAAGTATACCTAATACTTATATAGATTTAATAGTAAGGAGTGACTCTCGCCAGATACTGCTTAAAACATTTGGGCGCCCTGAAAATTCAGCACTGGGTCCGCTAGGTGGTTTATGGCCTCAAACTATCTCATCACCCAGGGGCCATGACGATGGTGAAATACCAGAATCCTTCCTAATCCCGCTACTTCCATAAAATCTGTCATAATGCAATGTTATAGTTCTCCTCTACTTCCAGGTACTCAGTAACGACGTGTTCCCTGCAAATTGTTGCTGCGCACCGGTTACATCGTTTCTTGGCAGTGACCTCTTGCTTCAGCTCTGCAAGTTCTTCTAACCACCACGGGAATGTAAGATTAAAATTTTATTAGGAATGCATAATTCGTGGGATTCTGAAAGGTTATAGCTAAAACTGCTTTTCTAAACCATCAGTTGATTCATTTGATCTCAGCCAGTGACAAGTTATGATTGGCCAATGTTTTTGCATTATTTTTTGTCGTCCTCTCAAATCTCTCAGCTTAGCTTTATGTTTAGAATACTGCAGTTGTGGTTCGATGTACAATTTAATTTATAAGTTGATACTGAGATTTATTGCTTTTATGTAGTTTTTATAAGATGATGGATTAGTATGGATGGTATGGAGACTAGTAGTAGGTAATGATTTCTGAACAAAAAAGCATGCGTCTAAATTGTATTGTATCTTAGTCAGCCTTAGCGTCATTGAAAAAGCTCCTACTCAAAACTGAAGTTACAATTAGAATATTTAAATTTTTATTATTTTATGGTATACTTTAAAATAAAAATAAAATGGCTTCAATTAGTGAAGTGTACAACTTTTGCAGAACTTACCACTCGCAAGTGTATTCTTACCAGGCGCGGTCCCAAAGTGACCCCGCATAGTAAATGACAGCCCCAAAATCGTATATCTAAAATTGGAAAATGCATAAAAGAAGTACAGTCAGCATCAAAAGTTGATGAACCCATTAAAATTTTCAAAGTCGCTATTCACCATATTGTGTGGATATACAGGGTTGTTTTTAGTCACAGGCCAAATTCTTTTACACAATAAGTGTCATTTATAGAAACGATTTTTGCAAAAAATAGGTAAGTTTTATTACTAGGAGATTTATGTATTTGCTAACTTATTAAGCAAAGCTTGGTCACTGTAAATTATGAATGAATGCCATTAAAGACGACTACGCGCTAGTACAAAAAATCTTGTATTACTACGTCGTAGTATTATAAGTGAAATACCGCGTCGCAGTAACTATGTTCATCAACAACGACTATTTGTAAAAAAGTTTTTGATATATTCGTTTATTTTACTTTTCTGGGCTAAATAATGAATTAGGCTCAATAAGCGAAATTATTTTTACGTCCACTATCGCCTAAAAAACTTAGATTTTTTCTACGAATTTAAATAAAAGCCTAGATTGTTATACCTTGTTGGAAAGCTGACAAAATGTAGATGTTTTTAATAAGCACTTCTGCCGAACATCTTCCATAATATTTTTTTTAAGATATGCTTAAAAGAAAAGTAAACTTTAAAAAAATATTTGATTATTTGAACTTTCAATCGCTCAGAACTATGTATTTAGTATAGTAATCTTACTTAAAATTTTGGTTACTAAGATCATAGAGCATCTTAATCTGCATGTAAGAATTAAATATTAATACTAAGCCCACCAATTTCAAAATATGACATTTAATCGCAAATAACCGGAAATTTTTATAAAATAAAAGTCGTTTATCTGGAAAACGGTTAGGTTTGGGGTAGGGTATTTCAAAGTAAAATAAGTTAGTAAAGACGGGTAGGTACTATACGCTCTTAACGGATCTAGGTTGACTGAACCACTGACCCTGTATAGTTCAAATAATAAAACATAGAAGTTAGTCAATATTAGTTGTTATGTAGGCACAATATCGTGAACAGCGACTTTTGATTCCGTACCTCTAAAAAGAGTATGAGTTAAGAAACAGATCTCCTTAGTTTCCATAATCCTTCAATCGATATAACACATCATAGACACAAAGACTAAAACAAGTACGTAGGAAAAACACTTTTTAACCGGATTTATCGCGTATATTTACATTTTAAATTTTGACTCGACGTTTCGGTGTCTTTGCAGACCCCGTGGTCACGAGCGACACGTCAGTCATAAAGTGTTTTATTTAATAGTATGAATCGCGAAAACTTAAGACAATATCAAGTACGTAGGTATAAGAGATTAAGGTTCCTGCACCTGATTCCTACTCGTGACTTGGTAGGAGTTGGGATATTATGTTATCGGATAAACTGCGACCTTCAGATAGATCCTTTGCGTGGGTTCATTGCATCGACGCTTGGTGACCTGCATACTTATCCATGTAAATTATTGCAAATTATTACATTATTGCAAACTATTGCACACTGAGTGAGGAGGTTGTACATGTACTTCTAGAACCTACTGTGCATAGGTGTACCTACTGTTTCTATTTTACCTTTTCTATTATTATAGACTAAAATGAAAAATGAAAGTGAAAACTTTTTATTCGTAGTAGGTAATTTTATACACTTTACGAACGTCAAATGCTGGATGAGTGCGGCGCGGGTCCGGACGACATGACGAATCCTGGGAGAGGCCTCCGTCGAGAAGTGTGCGTCTCTCGGCTTATGAAGATAATGATCGCCCATTATCCACCAATGTCTTGGTGTTGTCTACTACTAATTCTTCTTCGGCTTTAAAAAACAAAATGAAAGTAGAACCCTAGGTAGACCGAGAGGAAAAAAGCCGGCGGAAAAAAAAACTCTCGGCACTCTTTTGTAAACTAAGCCCGCGTTGAGCTCAATCTCACCTAATGGTAAGTGAAGATGAAAGCACCCGGGCTTAGGAAAGAACAGGCCCTTCATAAAATATTTCCAGAACAAATCACCGACGGAGCGGCAATACTTGGCTTATGAAAGGTGGTCGCTAGCCAGTCGGACCCTAGCAGGATTCTACCACCAAGCGGGGTTTACTGGAATTAGTCGCCTTTTACGAAATGCTTATCAAAGGGCGGTAGGGCTATTCTAAGGCGTCCCTATACGAGTACAGCCTTGACCTTATTAAGAAATTATATGTTGAGAAGAAAGATTTAGTATATCCCTTCATCAAGCTTTATATACTACTAGCTGACCAGGCAAACGTTGTTTTGCCATATAAATAAAAAAAAAAAATAGATGTTGGCCGATTCTCATAGATACCGGATAAGCACAAAAAATTTCATCATAATCGGTCAAGCTGTTTCGGAGGAGTATGGCAACGAAAACTGTGACACGAGAAATTTATATAGGTATTAGATTTGTGTAACTTTGTGGGCGATAGGTTGACCCCCTGTCACTGTAATAGTCTCTCATCACCATTATAATGCCTCGAAATTTGTCAAATGTGACATCAGATGGTTTTATAGCCTCTGGTGTTCTGCCTACCCCATCCGGGATACAGGCATGAAGTTATGTATGTATGTATTTGTGTAACTCTACATCACAAATTTTTATTTTTTATCACAGTTCAATAGCAAACACAAGATGTCAGACAGTTCTTGGGCACGTCCGAAAGGATCGCGGCGCGGCGGCGGCTGGGGCAGATCTGAAGAGAAACGGTTCGCTCATCCTAAACATCTCCGAGGTCGCGATATAGGACTGTACTATAGAGACAAACAAGTGAAGAAGGAACCAAGCAAGTATATGCGGACTGTAAGTTTATTATAACCATATAACTTTAAACATTATAAATCTTAATGTTCAATGTTATGAATGGTTTTATACGCGATCTATTTTATATGGATGCTTATTTAAATGCAACATTTGCTTTAGGAAGCCGATCCTACGTCAACATTGACTAATCATTCTTAGTATTTTTATTGCCATTCTCTCAGACGAAACATCCCTTTCGATGCCCATTAACTGGGTGTGTGTGAGTGATCTATTTTACTTTAACATAAACTGTTAATTCAAATAAATATTCCTTCCACCAGTTTCCTATTTTAGCTAATTAATATACTTACGTTTTGTCCTCATTTCAGATGTCAATATCTTTGCCTTCGACAGTACTGAATACTCTATCAAAAAATCTTAAATTAATAAAAAAAATTGCTAAAGAAGAAAATATAAAATTGGATACCTCCAAAGTTAAGGTCAAGACTGCGATTATATCAGAGGAATCACATAATGATATACCTTCAACATCGTACAAAGTAGAAAAGTGTGAATTGATGGATATATCTAAAGATGATAAAATTGAATCTTCAAGCTGTGACATAAAGAAAGAAAATTCAGAAGAAGAATTCATTCCTGTAAGTCAAGGATGTAGTTCCGACTATGGGCCAGAGAAAATATTGTCTCTAAGAGGAGCTGGTGACTATAAATATAGCTATGAAGATATAATTAACGGGACATTTGTCGAAAAGCTAGAAGAAAGCCTTTCAAATGGCATTCCTATAACTTTTTCTAATAAAGATACAGAGGATTTAAATGCAGCAATGCATTACGAATATAAAGATATGGTTGACAGAAGCAACTATAAAAAAATTATGAAGTTCAGAGAAAACTTGCCTGCTTACAAGAAGTCTGAAGAAATACTAAAAGTTATCAATAATAACCAAGTCACGGTTATAAGTGGTGAAACAGGATGTGGCAAGTCAACGCAGGTAATTAAAATATTTAAGCTATTCAGTAACATCATAATAAATAGTGGGGTTGCGAAAATGGTAATGGAGCTACGTTACCTATAGCGAAAAAATCGAATACTAAATAATTTCGATGGCGGCTCAGTTGGTAGGATGCCCGCCCAGAATGCTGGAGGTCTGGATTCGAGTCCCTTGGATTGGTTTTATGTAATATCATATTGTTGAACCTAAGTTGTAGTACAATTCTAATTTAAAAGTATATTTAAAGTCCCAGTAGTAAACAAAGCAACAAGATCTCCCTTACTTTAACCAAAAGTCGCATGCGTTCGCTACAAGTATTTATAAGATTATAACCTAATTTAAATTATTCATCACTAAAATTCATACCAGCCCCGATGATTTATAAGGGCGTGGAACTATGTCTACGGTACAGCCACCGTGTAACGTCACGGCGGCGCCGGTACCGGTAGATGTCGCGGTGCCGCACCATGCCGCGGCGTGGTGCACTAATGGCGCAACGTTCAGTTCAGTAGTATTGCTTCTGTATACGAGCCGCTATACATGTATCCACGCCAAACCATTTTCACATCCAGCAATTAGTATATTAAACTACAGTATCTAGTAAACAAGCATTTTTCTTCCCACAGGTACCACAGCTAATATTAGACGAAGCTATAAAAAACCAAAGAGGAGCAAATGTGAAAATTCTAGTCACTCAACCTCGGAGGATTGCCGCCATTACCCTAGCAAGTAGAGTTGCGGACGAGAGAGCTGAACCAATGGGTAACTCAGTGGGATATGCGGTTAGACTTGAAAGGTAGGTATTTATATTTTAGTTATTTTTTTTTTTCGAATATGTTACCTTTCTTCCTCAGGAAAAGTAAAATAAGGATTTTATTATGTCAATGCAGACTTTCTTTACAATACTTAAGTATCACTACTGTTTTGAAATATGTTTTTCCCCGTGCTCAAATCCATATGCACTTTTCTTACTAGAGGATAAGCCTGCATTTGAATCAATCTCTCCTGACGGTAAGTGAAAATGAGGTCGTAGATAACAACACTCGGGTTTAGTTTCTGTTTCTATTCTTCTTTATTTTACCTATTTGACATTTGATGTAAATACTGTATTTTTATTAATTATGACTTTAGATCTGATTTCAAATTGATGTTTATTTCTTGTTTTTTTGTTGTTTTGACATTGAAAATATGAATTATTGTGTAAATTTTAATCCTTTTTAATTTAATAAGTTTAAACTTTAATTATAATTTCAAATGTAATTTCATATGTTACTTTGGCGAATCATAGCTGTACATGACACTAGTCTTAAACACCTTTATAATACCTATGATTTTGAATAAATGATTGATTGATTAGTAAGGGACTAACTCTTCATAAAATAGTGCCGGAATTCATTACCGCCGGAGCGGACATATTTGGCGGCAGAGTTTAGGAACCTATATGAACCTGTTTTTCAACCACCCTTTTTTCCACCTCTCGTTAGCCAGGTGAAATCTGAAGGGATCTTACCATTAAGGTTCTCATATTAGTTTGCTAGGGCTATTCTAAACCGACCAGACACAGCGTAAAAAATATTAATAGTTTCAGTATATTCATCCCAGTGGTTTGGCTGCAGAACCTATTGACATTTGTTCATTTTGTACTTCATTTTTATTTCAGTAAAGTTTATTGTAATGATGAGACTTGAAAGTTATTTATTTACAGACAAGAATGCAGACCCCGAGGCAGCATTATGTTCTGCACGACAGGTATCCTTCTGGCCGATCTTGAAGTAAACCAGGGCCTGACTAATTACAGCCATATCATATTAGACGAAGTACACGAACGAGATTGCCATATCGACTTGTCTATGTGCATGTTGAAACAGGTAAACGGATAATAAGTTTTCATTGACAGTCATTTAAATTGTATATTTTCTTTTAAATTGCAAGGTTTTTATTTTAACTCGACATTTCACACGTCTTAATCTCCTACCGCCCAGCCGGAAAATGATAAGGTAGCTTTGAATGCCCAAGTGTAGTTATGTGACTACATAATCCCATTAATGGTTAATGCCCATGTGCTAAAATCCTGTTGGAACCTGGTGGAAGTGATACATACCTTGATCCATGCTGCCATGCTGATAGAGAGTCGCACTGTTGTTGGAACCTGGTGTCGTGATTGACCTTGTACCTGCTGCAGGAACTACTGGAAGGTCTCCAGTCCACATGCTCCACATCCAGGCCGTACTCTTCGCTGTTGAACTTGAGAATACTGATTACGTTGTCGAACTACATTGGGCGATAATGAAAGTTTTTGTTTTTTTGTGGCTGGGTAGTAACGCCTATGTTTTATATGTAGTCGTGTACTACTGTGGGTCTTACGAGGTTAAACATAAAAAAACACCCGACAAAAAGAATCTCTGACAAAGATCCTATGACTATACGAGTGTTAATTTAAATTAGCGCATCACCTCTTGCAGGCAGCTGCTCTACATCAATCCCAACAATATTTGTTCTACGACTTTTTGGAATGTTGATAAATAACACAAAAAAAATATTTGTTCCTTTGAAAACAATAAAAGAAGTTGTTTTCCCGCTGCACTTGGCGATATTTTGCCTACGGAATGTGCGTGGCATACATACGCTTAGAGTTAATAGAGTTACTGAAAACTTGAATTTTAAAATCTGTTAATTTAAAAAAATCGTAGAACAAAATGTTGCTCGATGTGGAGAAGCTTTTAAATTCTAACCCGTATAGTTCAAATCAGAGCTGAATGTTTTGGGAGACGACTGTTGTTAGTCTTACACTAGTTTTTCATAATGTTTATTATTTCATATATTTTACGCCCCGAAATACTTACTAACTTCTTATAATTTGTTATACCTAACTCTTTATTTGAATATTTAAGCGAATATGTAAGAGAATTGAAAATAACAACTTTTAATACGTTTCTTAACTAAAACTTCTTAGCATAAACTATATTTAAAAAGTAATTAATAGCAAGGGCCTTTCTTTTTCCTTTTCATATTTCTTACCCTTTTGCAATCATGATTCCAGGTGCTAATTAAAAGAACAGATCTCAAAATTATATTGATGAGCGCTACTTTGGATGCAGATAAACTGTCTCAGTTCTTCGGTAACTGCCCCTTGTTGCATATAGAAGGGCTCGCATATCCTGTCAAAGATATCTATCTAGAGGATATACTTCAGTTCACGAAATACCGCTTGCCAGAAGAAAAAAATAAGTACAAAAACCTTCCCATATGGCAACAAAAGCGGGATAAGCGCAAAATTAGTAATGCAATGGAGAAGACAGTACAATACCGAGCAGAAATTGGTGAGCTTTTTTATACTGGCAAGAATGATAAAAGGCTGCAAAACTTTGGTTCACGGTGGACTGATTCCAGCTATTGTAATAGGGCAAAATTGTAGATTTCTTTATTTTGTTTTTGGAACATGGAACCAGGTATTGATCAAAATAATACTTAAATACGAAAAACCATCGAGTCAAACCTATACTGATACTACACGCGTCAATTGTCGTGAATCTAGGATAAAACTTTCCCTTTTTTCTCTAAAGACATATTTTTTTATTTGTGCTAATATTTTCAATTAAAATATGATAACCTCTCAATTTATTTGTAGGTATGATAGTGTGAGTGTTTTCAGATCATTGGTTACAACCAAAAAAGAAACACCTTGATAGACAAGTTTATGAAACTTTATCCGACGCAAGAATCGAAGATTTGAATATCGACCTGCTAGTCGAACTTCTAATTTACATTTGCAAGGGAGACCCGGGGGCTATTCTTGTGTTCCTTCCCGGCATTGGCGACATAAAGAACTTATTAAGAAAAATGCAAGAAAGCAACTTCTTTCCCGAATCAAGCTACGCAATCTATCCGATTCATTCAAAACTACCTACTTTACAACAGCGGAAGATATTTGATAGACCCCCAGAGAATATAAGAAAGATTATAGTGGCTACCAATATAGCTGAAACTTCGATCACGATTGATGATATTGTGTATGTAGTCGATTGTGGAAAGATTAAAATGAGCGGTTTGAATGTTGAGGATAATATATCAACTTTGCAAACTGAGTGGGTTTCGCAAGCCAACTTGAGACAAAGGTTTGTGGAAATCTATGTTTCCTATTTAGTACCTATTATAATTCAGCTCCATCTTAACCTCGTCGTTATTTATTATCAGATATAATAAAGGAATTAGTATCTAAGTATAATAATTGAGCATAATTAAATGGAAAAACTTAAAATATTATGAAAAAAATTGCAATGCTTCACTTTAACTGAGATTTACAATTCCTAGCAAAGTTTTCCGGCTCGATGGAGCTACGTTAAAAAAATATAACGTAAAAAAAGGATATGTAAAATAATTTCAATGGCGTTTTTATTCGCAGATTTAGTCAAAGATTAATAAAGTCATAACTTTTCTAAACAATATTAAGATCCTTATTTTTGTCATTAATCTAATCCAACAAAAAAACCAACTAGGTGGCGCTTTTTTTCCTCCTTTCGAATTGAAAAATTCATTTATTACATATTGCATACTTAAAATACGTCATGATATACACGTAGTTATTTGATTACAGGCGTGGTCGAGCCGGGCGTTGTCAACCGGGCATATGCTACCACCTGCTAACTTCATACCGTTCAAGTAAACTAGAGGAGCGCCTCTTGCCTGAACTTCAACGCAGCAACCTACTGGAACCAGTGCTGATGGTGAAGAAACTGAGGCTGGGGAAGGCGGAAGAAGCGCTCAATATGGTGCCTGACC
This sequence comes from Stenoptilia bipunctidactyla, assembly GCA_944452665.1. Lineage (NCBI taxonomy): Eukaryota > Metazoa > Arthropoda > Insecta > Lepidoptera > Pterophoridae > Stenoptilia > Stenoptilia bipunctidactyla. Next base: position 13,800,803 of record OX101740.1, on the reverse strand, counting down.
CGCCGGCGCAGTCGACCATTCAGTGGGCTGTTCAGTATTTGCAACGGTAAGTGGTTTTCATGGAGGATTGTTTTATTGTTACATTGTTTGAAGATCAAATTTTTGAAAAAATAAATGTAACAGAAAATCATTTGATTAGTCACTATAAAAATTTTTACTTATTAAATATTTAGTTCGTGGTCGACAGACAAAATCACATCAAAAATCAGTTCTATGCGGCTACGCGAGCGTCATAGGAAATGACTTTTGGATTTTGACATGCTTTTTTCGTATTGAAAATATTAGAATATTCCTAACATCATTCATATCAATATCATAAGACTCTAAAAAACTAATAACGTCACGTCGTATTAAATAATAATAACTGAATCAGACTACAGTATGATATGTAAGTATACCTGATTCTTCAATTTTCAGTTGCGGTGCTCTCGACGACACGGAAACGTTGACTCCCTTAGGTTGGCATCTCGCCCGATTACCAGTTCATCCTTCCGCCGGAAAACTGCTTTTGTTCGGAGCGTTGTTCGGTTGCCTAGACCAGGCGGCCAGCATTGCTGCTATTTGGGGATTTAAGGATCCCTTCCAATTAGTAATAGGTAAGTAGGAGTGGTTCCTGTGTATATCATTTGATTAAGCAGATTAAGGCAATCGTCAACCCACCACCGAGTAAACGAGTAACTGGTGGGTTTCTCGCTCAGGAAACGTAAAAATACATTCTGTGTTGACAAAAGAGAAGCCCTTCTAATAATTTCTCTCTGACTGTTGGCACTGTACTCGCTTTACTACTTCGTCGTACTAGAGACAAGAGCTATCAAAGATAGATAAACTAACTTGCTTAGCGATGCGTTGATTGTTCCCGGTCGCACAACTATATACCCAAGCAACGTTTGGCGCGGTCGGTACAAGGATGGGTGACCACCGATCATTAATTCCTCACGGCGACTTCTGTGCTTTAGAGAGCATGCTAAGAAGTCGCTTTTCGAGTGCTGGCTGTATACAGTATACGTAAGGATTCGTCAGAAGCCATTTCGGCGCCAATAATATTCTTACATCCACATGCCAGCACTGAGCAATAGATGTGGGCGTTATGTCACGTCATTAGTTACTTTACATGTAACCACAGAATAAGTAATAGTTGGTACAGAAGAATTACTCCGCAAGAAGATCTAAATAAATTCGAGTCTTGCTACGACGCGATACGGTGGAATTCAGCTCGCACAGCATTACGTACCTGCAAATTTATATACCTAGAAGTTTTGTCTCTTTCTATCGCATGCCTCTTATCTTTTCTTACGCTGTTAGGGTTGCTGCCTAGTGAAGAATAATTAATCTCCTTATTTGTAATTAAGTATCTACCGATGTAGGTATTACTGTTATTCTACCTTTGTAAAAAATATTGTTTAAACTTACCTACAGTACAAAATGAAAAAAAAGTGACGACGAATAATTAGTAATACTACATATTCGACGGTGGAAAGGCAGAACACTTTAAGCGACACTTTGGACGAAAATGAGTTAAATACATAACTGGAATCCACATTAAATTCTGCGTCGATTGGTCTTAGTTTCATAACGATCTGAACACTTTGATGTCGCTTAATGTATTGCAATTTGGTAGGGCATTTTTTTTTTGCTATGATTGAACCGACTTAATATTTTATCTATTTTGTTTTTTTTTTACTTAACTTAATATACACAATGTATGTTTGGCATTTAAGTTGTTTACGTTTTCTTAGTTCAACTTTTAAGAAGTACTTAATTTGTTTTTGCGTACCCCATAATGCCCCTACATGACCACTTAATGCGTTATGCTATGGTTGCCTAATCTGTCGATTTGTTGTATAAATTGTTTTGCCGTTAAACATTATATTCACAGTATGGATAAAATGTGTTTTGCTAATATCTAGATACCATTGTCATGGCTGTTAATTGGTTTTGGCAGTCATCCAATAATACACAAGTGTCGCTTAATTTAACTATGTTAAAAAAAACACGAATATTTTAAAATTAACCGACAGTACTTTTTTCAAATAAAATGTCGCTTAATTTAAATGATTTAATCCTTATTTTTACGTAATGTCGGTTAAAGTAACGTTTTTTTGAACCATTTCGTGCAAGTGACGACTGTATAAATAGAAGAGACGATCAAATGGCGCTTCATTTATTGATCGGCAGTCGCCGCGTGCGTACATGTCGCAACACGGGCGTTCATGAATAGACCAAGCGTAAGATATTTTCTTATTATTTTGTTTAATTTAGTTTTAAATTATTGTGTAACTGGGTAATTAATTAGTATGATTAATACGAGTATGATAACTGTGTAGCTAATAATAAATTTGATGCTTATTCATTTTGTTTATATTGCATGTTACAGTTTTAAAATGGATCGTAAAACTTATTTTAAAAGAAAAATATTCGAAATGACTGATTCGCAGTCAGTTATAAAAAAATCCTGCCGACGTAAAATAACATTCGAAGATGAAATGTCTGACATATCCCAGGAGCCGAAAAAGCAATGTTTGGAATTAAAATTATTGACAGACGCCAACACATCAATAAATCAACCTTTAGTAAGCAGCGAAGGTGTTCTTTCTCCAGAAATATTCTTTAATAATAATCTGCCGATAGCGAACTCAGGTATGTATTCATTATTTACAATTAAGATTTTTCATTTTTGCATAAGGTTTATACTCGTAGTATTAATTATGTACTGAATAGGTATTAACTTATCATTTTAGACGTGACCGACAAGGCAGTCATTGCAGCCTCAGAAGAGTCACAAATTGAATGCCGACAAAACATTATCACTAATAACTCTAATGATGAAAATTTGGAAGAAACAGGTTCGTTATTTTATTATTTTAATAATTTAAGTAAATGCTTGTTGTAAACCTACGCAATTATACCAAACAGACACGTAAATTACTAATATAGTCATAAATACAAATAAGCACACACTTTGTAAAAATAATAAACTCGACAAAGTTGTGGTGACTTTGTCGAGTTTATTATTTTTACAAAGTGTGTGCTAATTCGATTTCGTGGTCTAGCGATTGATGTGGTCATACGCACCGAGTGTGGTTCGATTCCCACCCGTGACAAATATTTGTGTAATCACAATACAAGGCTTTTTCCCTAGTGTGAGTGTTGTTTTGTTTTTCAAAACAAAAAAGCACCTTATTGACTGAGCCCCACACGTAGTACCTGGATAATTTTGACTGTATATATTTATGTATATTACTATTTTATTAATATTTTAATGTGTCTATTTATTTACTTATTGCTTTTTTATTATAGTTGACATCTCAAGCGAACTTCAGGTAGAAGATAGTAATTTTGTATTAAATACTAATACTATGACTGAAAAAAACACAAGTTCTATATCAGCTAGTAATAAGCTTTCAAAACGATCTAGCGAACGCAAATTGATTAAGAAAACTTACTGCGAATTTATATCTGATAATGAAGATCCATATTTTACTGATGAATTTAGTTCGTGGAATGAAAAAAGTGGCAGTGATTCTAATTCGGATACACCAATTACTAAAAAGTCTAAGAAAAAGACCACAAAGAAGAACAAATTGACATTAACCGAGGAACTAGACAAGGAAACAACTACTAATGAACCACTGCAGGAAATCATTGGAAAACCGGACGATATTAGTATAGTGGGAGAAAAGGGAAAAAAGATACAACAAACTAATACTAGAAAGGAAAGAAAGATATGTAAAAATAGCGGAAAAGAGTATATTCAAACAAACGGAAAAATACGATCCAAAAAAGAAATTAAACCTAATCCTTGTGTTGGTAAAAAATGTGGGAATAATTGCCAGGTGATAACCGAAGAAAGAAGATTGTCTTTATTTAATCACTTTTGGACATTATCTTCTGAAAGACAACGAGACTGGATTGTTAATATGTCTCGAAGAATTACTATTAAGAGAAAACGTTCAAAAGATAGTGGAAAACGTAATTATTCTTTCGAATATTATATAAACGATAATGAAGACAGACGCAAGGTTTGCCAGCAGTTTATACTAAATACGTTAGATGTTTCACAAACATACATGTATTACACACTGTCAAACTGCATAGAAGGATCTTCAAAAGAGGACCTCAGGGGTAGACACATTCCTGCAAATAAGACGAAAGAAGCAACGAAGCAAAACGTTCAAAACTTCATCAAAAAATTGCCTGCTTTGCCCTCGCATTATTGCCGCAGAGATACCACTAAACTTTACTTACCTGTGGAATATAAAAATCACAAAAATTTGTACCGGATTTATAAGGAAGAGAAAACATCTGCAGGGATTGATTATGTTAGTGAGAAAGTATTTTTGAATATTTTTAGGACAGAATTTAATATAGGTTTTCATGTACCAAAAAAAGATAAGTGTATAAAATGTATAAAGTTAGATGCTGAAAATACTGAAGAAAGTAAGGTAGAGAAAGAAGACCATTTGAAAGAAAAGATAGCAAGCAAAGAAAGATATAAGTCTCATCGTGAATTAAGTCAAAAGCACTCGGATGTCATCTGCACCTCTTTTGATCTTCAGAAGGTTCTGAATACACCCCATGGCGAGAGTATGTTACTGTACTATTCCAGAAAATATGCCATTTATAACTTATGTTTTTATGAAAATGGTAGCAGAGAAGGCTTTTGTTATATTTGGGGAGAATCAGAAGGAAAACGTGGAGGTAATGAAATTGCTTCAATTATTCAAAAATATATAAATTTAGTAGATTCCCGAGCCTCGGTTAAACACCTACTATTATATTCCGATTCCTGTCCAGGACAGAACAAAAACAAAATAGTACTTGCTGCTTTACATAATGCATTAAAGAACTGCGAAAATATTTTAAGCATTCAAATAAATTATTTGCTACCAGGCCACACAGAGATGTCTGTAGATTCTATGCACTCTGTTATTGAGGGGTCAGTTAAAAATACTATTGTTTGGGCACCTTCTCAATGGGCTACTATTTGTCAATTAGCTAGAAAAGACCCGAAACCCTACAATGTTAATTACTTAGATCATACAGATTTTCTAGGTTTCGATGGATTTGCTGATAAATATTTTCGCGGTAATTTAACTGGCAAAATAAGTAAAATAAGAGTTGCTACCTTTAAGAAGTCGAAAATTAATCAAATGGCAGTTAAGTACAGTATGAAGCCAGATGCAGAAGAAGAAATAATTCCGGTGATAGGAGCTTTAAATTCAAAAATTGTGGATCGGCTGTATACTACTTCTTTACCTATAACTAAAGTCAAGTATAATAATTTAAAGAAACTTTGTGATGATAACGTGATACCCAAATTATATCATAGAGAATATTTAACTTTAACTTCTGTTTCTGGGGTTGATACTCTTACAGAAACAGACGTGGAAGACGTTCTGTAAAGCGTTTTTTTTGTTTTTAAGATTTAAATTTGATTTTTACATTTTATTGTTACGAGTATGTCTATTTTTATAACCTTTTAGTGAGATTTACTATTTCATACAACTAAAAAATTATGTTTAAGTTAGTTAGTTACTTGATTATAGATGTAAGAATTAATATGAATGGAAAAACATATTCTTATGTGAAAAAGGAGTGCAATTGTTTTATAATAATTACGAGTATGTCTATTTTTATAGCCTTTTAGTGAGTTCATACAGTTTAAAATTATGTTTAAGTTAGTAAGTAAATTGATTAATATAATGTATGGAAAAACATAACTTTTTATGTGAAAAGGAGTGCAATTATTTTATAATAAGTTACTGATCTCACTGCACTGATTACCAAAAAGCTTAAATTTTTGTTATGATTTATTTTATGTTTTGTTGTTCAATGTTATTGTTTTCTTTAAGTATTAAGTAGTCTTGTGATCTCTCCATGCCTACCTTAAATAGAGTAGGTGACTGATTATAATGATTATTATAACTAGACTAGTGTTAAGTTTAAAAGAATAATTACGTTCTGTTGATATCCCAAAAAGATTATTTTACCACCTATGTTCCTTGTTAGTTAGTAAGTGAAACGTAAGTGTTCTTAATAAAAAGGGTGAATTCTGAAATTTGTTTATTTTCACTGCCTTAATAAAAAATTATTAGTAGCTTAAATTATTTTGTTGGCTTTACATTCTAATTTCTCAAGCACTTAAATGGTTTACCCTAAGTTAACCATACAGACATTGCGACACTTAATTTGTTTTGCCCATACAATATTAATATTAATTAATGTTGTTAAATTGTATTGCTTGTATTTTATAAACCAAAATAGTGGCGGTTAAAGTGTTTTCCCATGATCATTTATCGCAGGTCGGATTACGTTAATGTGTTTTGCCGTAAGCTATTATATGGGCAAGAAACATTAAGCGCCACCTATTTTTATAAATCGTTTAGGCTTTGTTTCATTGGTAGATTGAAATTATGGACTTTAAAAAAATAAAACAACTGCTCTTTTTGATATTCTTGTAGAAGTAATATTTTTTTTTTAATGATCATTTTACCCAAAATTTCAAAGTTTTTTGGCTCTACTGTAAAGTTTGAAAAATGGCGCTTACTTTAATTTGCTTTTCCACCGTCGTATGTTTTGTTTGCTAAATTGAACATAATCAAATCCAAACATAATCTAATTGAATATTTGTTTCTTTTTATGTCCATTTTTAAATACTATTTGCGACCTCGATCATAGAATTACTGTGAGTGCTATTAGGTAGGTAGGTATCTACAACGTCCCGATGGGCGCGCGCGTGATACACGACCCATTCGAGTTGCGCCGGCGGAGCGCTTCGCTGTAGGTAAATAACGGATGTACCGAGCGGAGTGAGCCAGGCCTGATGTAACTTAATAACTAGTTTCTAAAGATGTCTCATACTAGTGATTTTTATGATGTATTTCGCCTCGGTAACCGCCTAACACGCCATCTAGTTTATAATTGTAGTACCGGTGCCACTTTAGTTAAAGTGGCATATTTACTCTAGTTTTTAACTAGATGGCTCGTTAGTTTAATTTAATTGTCAGCCAGCAGCCAAAAGGTTACGGGGATGGAAAGTTGATAAATAATTTTGAACCCTATTACTATCGTAACTAGAACTACCTGTTATTTTGAAGCAGTATTTGTAATGCCATTATCTCGTAGCTTGCCTACGGAAGCGTAATATAACGAAACGAATGTAGTCATAGGCTTTGAGAAAGAAATTAGTCACAAAATCAATATACTTGTTTAAAAGAGCTGGTGACTTTAACGCTCATATCTTCGTAACGCGTTGCCTACGGAAATGCAAAAGTAACACGAAACGAACGTCGTCGTCACAGAAAGAAACTAGTTACAAAAATCAATAGGTTACGTCCTGCTCATAACCAGTTACGTTACGTTTCTTGAAAATCTCGTAACGAGACACGACTACTGAGCAAGCTGAGTGGCCTATGGAAGTCATGAGTCTGAGTACTTTCTAGCTATCCTACTAATATAATAATTTGAAAGTGAGGAGGACGAATAAAGGTAGTCTATAAAGTAAATATAGGTAAGACATTTATTACTCATCTTGCGCTATTTAATCGATGTACAGCGACATCTATCGAATAAAAGCAAACTAAAAATTTGTATATTATAAATGAGAAATTTGAATGGATGGATGTATGAATGTCTGGATTTTTGTTCCTCTATCACGGCAAATCGGCTTGATGAATTTGGATGAAATTTGGCATAGTGATAGTTTACAGTGTGGAATAGCAAATAGGCTACTTTTTATCTGGATATTAAACCGCGCGAAACAGCTAGTTATGAATAAGTCAGGTCATCAATTAATTAAAGGTAGTGAATTTCACGAAAGCTCAAGATAATATCGTAATTAGTAGTTTACATTTTTACATGTCAACATAAAACTTTGGATAGGTACTTTAAAAGTCATTAATCATTTTGCAAAATAGTTACTTATTTAGGTCAGTTACGGTAATATTAACAAAAAAGTGTTTATATAATCTATATGTTATTTGGTCCCTAGCTACAAGCTCCGCACATTCCATAAAAGTAAAATTAAAAATTTTAAAAACCCCCCGACACAAAAAAAGACCTTAAAAACTAACAAATAATATTTTAAACCTATTCTAATTATTATCGTCCCATATATAATTGACTGTAAGACTTGTACTTTAAAATATTTTTATTTTCCGAGCTTAGTCGCCGCGTCGGAGACCGCTCAAGTATATAAAGTATTAAGCCAAAAACAGCTAATTTATTATTACATTTAGGTATGAGCGATCTTAAGTTTCATGCATAGTCTACGCTCTACGTAATGCCGCGCGCGGCGAGCTCGGTGTGCGGCTTGCGGCGCGGGGGTGGGCGTCACCAAGTGCGGCGACCCGAACGGGCAGACACGTGAGGGCAGGCGACGTTGACGGTTGTGTCGATTTTACGAATTTTTCGGAGTGAATTCTTTTGATGCAATCTGCAACTGACAACTGTTTTTCTCACTTAGCGGTCCCCCGACTCGGCGACGACGCTCGGAAAATAAAAATATTTTAAAGTACAAGTCTTACAGTCAATTATATATGGGACGATAATAATTAGAATAGGTTTAAAATATTATTTGTTAGTTTTTAAGGTCTTTTTTTGTGTCGGGGGGTTTTTTAAATTTTAAATTTTACTTTTATTTTGTACTTTTTAAAGTAGGTTTTAATATTAGGAAGGTATTTGAAGTAATTAGTTAGTTGAGTTAGAAACTTAGTTAGGTATTAGATATCATATTAGTTTTAATTTACTAGATTAAGTTTTAACTAGTAGGTAGTCTTAGGTTAAGTGGAATATAAGGTAGGTATTTGTGATCAGTTTAAGCAATTTAGGTAGGTATTAGTTCAATAATCCACATGACAAATCAACTTTAGCAGAATTGACAAGACTAAGAAATTACAATACAAAAACTTAAGGCTCAATTCCCATTGCGGCAGAGTTGAAGCAACGCAACGCATCATTTCACTCATTGGAAGTGGTGTAGAATTTCGAATCTATAGAACTAGCGAAAGGAAGTCAGATCCCCTCATTAACTATAAAAGAGCTGAACATCTTCAAACGGCTGATCAGGTCATGGTAACTTAGGTACCACATACTTTCAATTTCACTGAAGTAACACGGTACGAAATTTCGAATCGATAGGACATATGGAAGGTAGTCAGATCCCCTCATCAACAATAAGAGAGCTGATGATCTTCAAACGGCTGATCAGGACATTGTAACCTTACCATACACTTTCAATTTCATTGAAGTAATACGGTACCAAATTTCGAATTGATAGGATATATGGAAGGTAGTCAGATCCTCTCATCAACTATTAAAGAGCTGATGATCTTCAAACAGCTGATCAGTTCATAGTTCCCTTACCATATACTTTCAATGTAATTGTAGTAATACGGCACCAAATTTCGAATCAATACGACATATGGAAGTTAGTCAGATCCCCTCATCAACTATTAGAGAGCTGATGACCTTCAAACGGCTGATCAGGTCATGGTTGCCTTACCATATACTATCAATATCATTGTTGTAATATGGCACCAAATTTCGAATCGATACGACATATGGAATTTAGTCAGATCCCCTCATCAACTGTTAGAGAGCTGATGACCTTCAAACGGCTGATCAGGTCATAGTTACCTTACCATATACTTTCAATATAATTGAAGCAATACGGTACCAAATTTCGCATCGATAGGACATATAGAAGGTAGTCAGATCCCCTCATCAACTAGAAAAGAGCTGATGATCTTCAAACGGCTGAACAGATTTTCATGAAACATGGCTAAGAACACTCGGGATAAAATTATCTATAACACAAAAAAAACTAAACGAAAATCGGTTCATCCGTTTGGGAGCTACGATACCACAGACAGATACACAGACACGTTAAACTTATAACACCCCTCTCGTTTTGCGTCGGGGGTTAATAATCAAATTGATTATACAAGGCTAATTTTAATTAGCGCATCCCCTCTTGCAGACAGCCTCTTCACATCAATCCCAACAACATTTGTTCTACAACTTATTAAAATGATTAGTTTTTAAAATGTTAGTTTTCCTATACAAAATAGTATATTTCATTACGAGTGCGGAAAGCCTGTCATTGCAAAGAGTTCCGACAAATGTCTACACGAGCCGAGGCTTTAGTAGATTTTTTGTATTGACATGAAATGAAAATTAATGTATTGAAATAAAATGAAATGAAACCTAACCTAACTCATTGCAACAAATCATTATATCTGATATTGAAACAAATTAGTAGCTTCTTTTCAGAAATATTTGTATGAATCGTAAAAACTTCTATGAATTTTTTTTTAGTAAAAACTTCGTGGTTGATTTTTTCTTTTTAACGAGTGCGGAAAAGGTAAAGAAAAAGCACAAGTGTGTATTAGCCCACATCCCGAACGCTAAACGTCCCTGCAATACGCCACTTTTTGAGCAACTGTATTAAAAAATATTTATAGCCTCGGTTTAGTGGCGTAGCTTTATTTACTCTGAGCGTAGGTATGCCACGCAACTTGCGTAATAAAATATCGCTTCAAAATAATAATATGCACTTCTTACAAAATGTGGAGTTAGGAGAAAACGCTTTTTTTTGTGTTATTTATCAAGTTTTGAAAAAAGTCGTAGAACAAATGTTGTTGGGATTAATGTGGAGAAGCTGCCTGCAAGAGTTGATGCGTTAATTAAAATTAACCCTGTATATTTTTTTTACCATCACAGGCACAGAACACTATAGAAATGCTTTCGGTATAATTTAACTAGCAGTACCGATGATGCCACTTGACTCCCCACTCCTTGCAATTAGTTCAAACGCACAAACAAATAGATGCGTATTACATAACACTCACACATTTTCATGCATGTTATAACATCAGAAAATAATGAACGTTATTACAACTACATATAGCTTGAAATCGCAAATCAGTAACCAACTCACTCATTCAAAAGGAGTGATGTCTATGTAGTGTGTAAAAGCATAGCATATTTTACAAATACGCTAGGGCTTGACCAAAAAAAATGTAGTCGATAAAAATATCGATACGAATTAGGTAATTATTTTAGGTACTTTGAAATAAAAATCTGTTATTTCGCTGTATAACCAATTTATATTTATAAAAAATATTTAAAAAAAAACAAAGTTCTTATATAGCATAGTACATAAAAAGAAAATTAAATAAAAACCGGAATTTGTGGTTTTGATTGAAAAAATCAAATGAAGCAAACAAAAAAAACAAACTTATTATTTAACTTCACTTGATAAAAAATTCAGAATGGAAAATATTGTTATATTTTAGGGAAATATAAAAACCGTAAATATGTACCTACTTAAATTTAAAAAAAGTATTTTTATTATTTAAAAAGTGAGTTTATTTTTTGTTGAACTATATTTTTATGAATATTTTTCTACTTGTATTTAAACCTAGCACTATTCTTTACACATATATTATTATTAAGGCAATTTTTATTTTTATTGTTTTATTGTCCAGTAAAAAGTAAATATTTGTTTAAAACTTGCCTTTTTGATGTTTTTTGTCCTTTTAGATGTTTTTTGGAATTGGATGTCCTTAAATATTTCTAAGCCAAAAAAATTTCTAAGAGCTTTATATGTTATAACCTTTTTGATATCGGTAACTAATTGGGTATCTACTGTGTACGTTTTTAATATTGATTCAATTTTATTACAAATAAGAAGGACATCAGCACTTGGAAGAATAAGACCACCATTGTCCCTTCTTAAAATCCTTCTCTTTGAAATGTTCTGAACATATCTTACTATATTTATTAGGAAACCAATTTTTTTCCCTGTTGCCGCTATCCATCTTTCCTTGATATTCGCGTCTTTCGGAAAACTAAAAAAAGGTAATTATTTAATTAAGTATATTATGTTATAATAGCGAAACAAAAAAAAATTAACTTAGTACAAGGCTGCAAACTACCTAAATTTATCGATAGTATCGAAGTGCGGCCGGACGTTGGATGACACGAGCTACATCCCTAACTCGCGTCTACTACATGCGGCCGCACTTCGATATTTTTACGTGCTGGATTATATTGTTAACTAAAATATTCATTGCGAAGTCAGTATAAAGCGACTCGCTAAGTGTTTATGTTCAACAAGCAATGTAGACCAAAATTTGCGATTAGAACAAAACTTACTAATTTTCTACTCACTTTCCCTAATAATTTCGTAAACACCGAATGTAATCAAAAATCATTGCTAAACTTGTATTATATTACTTACCAGTGAAATGATATTCCTTTAGAAGTACAATCACGCTTTGATGAACAGTTTGAACAGTTTACAACACTGCAATAGCCCATTTTTACAATAAAATCTGCATTTAACATTCGATGACGGACCGTTGCAGACTGAGCCGCGAGATCCGAGCATAAGGTTTAAAAGCCAGATACTCGGCATATGTTGCGCGTCCGTTTAACATTTCTATTGCGGTATTATTACTATTTCTGTGATCACAGGCAAGGAACGCGAGGTGGACGACGCCAAACGCTCGCTCGCAATGGGCGAACCGAGCGACCATATAGCAATGTCCGAAGCATTAATAGAATTCGAAAGAAGAACATCATTCGCGAGCAAAAAGTCCTTTGCATATGAATTCTTCCTATCATACAACACTCTAGAGTTATTATCAGAAATGAAGCAGCAGTTGGGGAATAATTTGAAGCAGATGGGATTTCTACCGTCCGGTAGTGTGAAGTCGTCGTGGGAGAATAGAAATGCTGGGAATTATAGCTTGTTTAAAGCTGTGATTGTTGCATCGCTGTACCCTAATGTTGCAACTGCAAGGTAAGATGGTGTTTACAGTGTCTATTTATGTAATTTTATATTGATATATTGAAAAGCTAGAAATAATATGTATCCCACTAATAACATAAATGTTAAAAGGGGGGCCAAGTTCAATACAAAAATTATGCTTGGCTGTCGGCTTCGTCGCAAAAAGAAGGACACATGAGTGCCAAGTTCTATGCAAAATCTAAATATGTATTAATAGGAACAAATTAACATTATGAACAAGTATTACACTCAATTTCTTTGCTTTATTGAATACCTAAAACAAATGCATCTTATTTGAAAATGTGATATCTTAAAGTAGGTATGATTTGATTTGGCCAGTTTTTATCAGAATTAAAATGTTGAATAACTTTAAAAAATAACTGATGTGAACATCCTTGCATTAATGAAATCAAGACAGTCAAAAACCTCTTTTAATACAATACTCTTTGCAGTTGGAAAGGACTAAAGAGCAAAAAGCCAAACCGACCAGCTTTTGTAGTGGCCCACACACCAGAAGACGGCAAGGTACAAATCCATCCAAGCAGTGTGGTCTCGAAGCGAATACCTCGCAGAAACGATACAAGCATACCCGAAAGTATCAACCCTGGCGCCAATTGGCTGGTCTACTGGTTGAAGCAGAAGTCTTCTGAACTCTATCTAATTGATGTTACCCTGGTCTATACCTTACCGTTGTTGTTTTTTGGAGAGCTGAAGATTATTGAAGAAGGTATTTATTTATTACTAGCGCGGTTTCGTGATACTAAAATGACATACTCAGTCAAAATTCATCAGAGTAGCCAAAATTCAAGTGATATGCGTACGAAGCGCATGCGCCGTCCCGTTATAGTTAAGAAAATGATTTTTTTGTATTTGAATTACGCAATTGACGTATGAATACTTTGATACGTCATGGTATTTGCATCATTTGTAATTTGAAATTTGCAACTGCTACTTTTACTCTGACAATATTACTCACTCACGCACATGCAATAGATTCGTACAATGTGCATGAGACAGGCATAGAAAGAAATAGGAGATCGCTATCCCATTCGGATGATTTATGACCGAGTTTGCACGGAGAAAATTATTTAGTTGGTCTAATGCGGCGTTTGTTGGAGGAATACCTTTGGGATAGAAATGTCAACTACACTGACGGGAGGCGGTCGCTCACGTGGCGTACGATGAGGCGTGTTGTTCCACAAGGGTTGATTCTCGGTCCGCACGGGAAATCAGTGAAAACATTAGTTTGAAATTACTTCAACTGCAGAGAAACTAAACTGAACATGAACGGAGGCGGGTATTACAGCTAGTCTTACTAATATTATAAATGTGAAAGTTTGGATGGATGTTTGTTACTGAATCACGGCAGAATGGCACAACGGATTTGGATGAAATTTGGCATAGTGATAGTGTACAATCTGGCATAGCACATACGCTACTTTTTATTCTGATACTCCCGCAGGATTCGAAATGGCGCGAGTACCCGCGCAACAGCTAGTTATTAATAAATAGGACAAAGAACGATGAATATTCAAACCAAAATTAGCTTAGAAAAACACCATGACTTAACTGATCCTTAGCAAACATGGAAACCACAGGGCACATAAGAACTTATTCTTTTTATGTTTTAGGTGAAGATCTTAAACCTGACGAGTGCTACATAAATATAACGAAAGTAAGAGTCCGATGTAAAACGTGCACGGCGGTATTGTTGCTGGAACTTCGTTCGATGCTTGAGCAAGTGCTGGCGTCCAGAGTTAATGTTGATGATGAACACTCTACGAAACACAACAAGTTTGATGAACAGGTGTTAAAGTAAGTGGTTATAATTAGTTTTACTGACTTTCTTTAGTAGATACTATTTAAGTTTGCAGAAGAATAGCATAAATCTGACTGGAGATTATTTTTCCAGAATTTTGTATTTGTGGCTGTCTCTTTTTAGCGCCTTTTTTCCAGTTCGCTTCAATGTACAAAAAACGTCCAATTCGCAATTGGTCCAATTCGTAGTTGATCCAATTCTCAAAAAGTTCATGAAAGAAATGGTCATGTTGAGTGAACCATTGGAAATAGTGATATGCTGTGTTGTCTTTTCAGGGCTGTGGTGGATCTTATAACTGCCGAGGATGAGCAGACTGAATACGACGATGGCGATTATTCCGAGTCTGATCACTCGGAGAGCGAACCAACACCGTCGAAATACAGAAATAAACGATATTAAAAACATACAATCTGTTTTATTTTCACGAAATGTTTTTGTTTTAAGAAATAGCACTATTAGTCTAGGTTTCCATTAACGCGGACTGGTGCTTAGCGGTGCCTGAATAGACCAGTAACTATGCTCGAAATCTCCGCTCCGCTTTAATGGAAACAGCACGAGCGGAGTGGAGCAGAGTTAATCGGATATTCATAAAAATACAGCGATGCGATGCGGAGTGGAGGACAGCGGGGCGGTACTGAGCGGAAGACAGCGGATAAGTTTGGAGCGGAGGATTGCGAGGCGGTGCAGCTAGGTTGTGTAGTGGCCGAATGGGTTTTAAAATTCGTAACACAAAAAAAAATCATCAATTATCACTGGGTGAATTAGTCTGGGTAATTGACATACTACTTTTCATATGATTTATGTAGTGTATTCATAGTTTGTAGTTAATGAAGTTTTAATAAGTTTAAAACTTACTTAACTACAAACTAGGGAATATGTATCTAAGTCTGGGTTGCCTGGCTGAAATCGTTGCCATGTCGGTGTAGTACAGGATTTCAGGATATAGGTTACACGGATAAATTGTAAAAATATATTTGTCATAAGTATGACAAATATATTTTTACAATGGTGGCCTTATCGCTGGAGCGATTACAGCCAGGCAACCCAGACTTAGATACATATTCCCTAGTTTGTGTAGGTACAATAAAGAGTTTTATTTAATTTTTATTCAAGCCTTAAATGTAAATAAATTAATTAGGAATTTTACTGAGCGCAAAAATGTGCAATCCCAAAAGTATGCTCCGCTCCATTCCGCTGCAGTGGAAACACTCAACACTTTTCCCCGCTTTTCTCCGTCCAGCTCCGCGTCAGTGGAAACGCAGCCAAGGGCCTTCGCTGCGATTAGCGTGCACACGCGGTGGGTACCCGCCTCGCGTGTATGTTTGAAAGTTACTATGGAGCAGCACTGCGTTAGGCGGGTCAGTAGTGGCAGCGGACCCCGCCCCGCGGGTGACGGGACACGCTCTGTCGTCCGGCAAATGGGCTGATTGGTTTACGTCGTCGTCTTATGGCTAAGTAGTAAATAATTCATAGGTATCGACTGTACACCAACGCGATCGAAATTATACTGGCGTCGCGATGAAGCAGGCGTGCGGGGCAGGCGGAGCTCCGTGGCCCCGCTTAACGCAGCTAAGGCCCTTAAGAGTTTCAACTGACGCGGACCTGGTTACGGTGGCCTATTGGCCAATCACAGAGGTCGAAATTGCCACTCCGAATCTGCTGAAAAAGTTGGAACGGAGCTGAGTGAAGTTGCTAGAATAACATATTAAACGCGCGGCGTTGTTAGACTCAAAAGAGTCGAATGATGTGGTGCCTTGCGAAGGGTAGCGGAACGGTACTCTGCTCCGCTCCCCTTCCATGAGAACATTCGCCACTTTTCACTGCTCTTCTCCCCTCAGCGTCAAGAAACGGGTCCTTAGACTACTTTCTTCTAATACGTTTGAAAATATACACGGACCTCGTAGACGGACCGCTACGAGCAACTAAGTGAAGCCGGTCAAAAGTACGCCTTACAAAGCTTCTCAGCTGTTATCGCTGTTATGTTATCGCGGTTCGTGGGAACACAGCCGTTTATAAAGTAAAACTTAACGTATATTTCGAAGATCCACTTTTATTTTTATAGATCAGTAGCGTTATTTGTGTAATTTAAATAATCTTTTAGATTTAATTTGAAGTAATTTGAATAACACGGCAACACTGGCCCACGCACCACATGCATAAAAAGCTGGCTTCACTTAGGTTGTTCGCAGCGCTCCGTCTTAACTTTTTTATTTGGTCTGAGATCGTAGTGCGTTGCTGACCCAAAGGCTGGAGATGGAAAACCCTATTTTCCTATCATTTTATACATTCTGTAAATAAATGATAGCATAATCATGCTATGATAAATGACAGATAAAATATTTATTCTTTATATCTACTGAAAACAGAAAAAGTACCGACCTTTTGGTCCTCACTCTGATCCGAAAAGATGCCGCAGGATAATACTTCCCCACACAACCCGATATCACCTTAGCATCTTCGTTTGACCTCAATCTCACCTGATGGTAAGTGGTGATGAAAGCAAACTAGGAGTTTATTGGCTACGTAAGAAATTTTGCTACCGGGAGCACATAACCACACATAGACTGCATGAGGTGTGGTCCCAAGCCAGGCGGACCCCGTAGAGGCCCCAAGCCAGGCGGATCCCGTAGAGGTCCCAAGCCAGGTGGACCCCGTAGAAGTCCCACCACCATGCTCGTTTCGCGATATCTAGGAGTGATCAACCTATTCTAAACCGATAACGTGTCCCTAAGAATATTCTTACTCCAGGTAGACAACACAGCCAATAGCCTACTAAGACAAGTGCAACTATTCGTGTAGCTTATTTTTAAGAATAAGACCCTATATTTTTATGTTCCCATGGATGTCATGATCATGAGAGTTTACTGAGTTAGCAGAAACCAGAGGATTGGCAGCAACGTGCTTTCTGCGTCGATAAAAGGCTATATACTACGATCGCCAACACACCTTCCAAATGTAGTGATGAAAGCATTCCCACACGAAACTCCGTGAATACGACACGGTCAGGCCCCTAGTCCGCTAGTCATGACGGGTAGGTTTTTCATAGCACACCCTTTTTTTTGTTTGGAGGAAAACGTGCTATCACGTCCTCGACCGCCCAAGGGGGAACGGTGGGGATGATCCGGCCGAACCGACCCACTAAAAACCTCCAGGTGTACCTCCCAAGGTATCACCAGTAGCATTGCCCGCGAGCCCCGGCGGATGGCGCTCAGCCTGAGCCGTGCACCCCCCACGTAGGAAATTTCCCTGAAGGAATAGTCTGTATAGCCACAGTAGGTCCCCTAGCTGCCACGGCTGGCTATCGGGAGGGAGAAGGCGTCTCCTCCGTCCCACCCTCCGCCCAGCCTAACCTAACTTAAAACCTAATCTAACCTAAAACCTAATCCATAACCTAAGCTGGAAAAGTTTCGGCTAGGTAAGTACCTAAAACCTAACGTTTAACCTTAGCCGAAGCACTCTGAGACCGCCGACCCGCGCCGCCTCTGTGTCCTCTTCGGTCTACTCTGCTGATCAGAGAGGCACCGACAGGACCCACGCCAGGTGCCATTACCCCGCCCACTGTGGCACAGACGCACGGCACCGGATAGGCACAGCTGCCGCCAAATGCGGACTCAGCGCGCCACCACCACCGTAGTAGAGATTTCGCTTCACCCGATCGCTGGATTGCGAACGGGCTACTGAGCGCCCCCGCCACGTCAAGGCACACTCCACTTTGGGGGGGGGGTTCATAGCACACCCTGTGAGGAACATAAAACTCAACTTACAACGATCGCACACCATGGTCTGATGATAAGATTGCTGAACTGAGAAAAGTATTGAGAGGATTGCACTTGGATGCCGTGGAAATATCTAAGTCCGAAGAAAGTTATTACTCAATAGTCTTAAAATCCGGTAGTTTGCTCTACTTCCGGGAGGGATCGTAACTGTCCCGAAGTGGAGTCGGTTTTCTCGTCCACAAAGCGACTCCAACTTCGACACACTCTTATGTATGAGGACATTTCCAAAGTAATGCATACCTAGATCTTCAAGAACCATAGCAACTTTTTTATAAAAGATTTTGGCTCTTTTTTTTTATAAGTGACTAAACCCGCGTTTTACCCCAATCTCACCTGATGGTAAGTGACGATGAGGTCGAAGATGAAAGCACACGGGTTTA
This sequence comes from Stenoptilia bipunctidactyla, assembly GCA_944452665.1. NCBI lineage: Eukaryota > Metazoa > Arthropoda > Insecta > Lepidoptera > Pterophoridae > Stenoptilia > Stenoptilia bipunctidactyla. The sequence goes on along the minus strand of OX101740.1, from coordinate 13,782,032 downwards.
GGAAGGAACTGGCTCTTTATACAATATTGCCGGAACACATTACCGCCGGAGCGGTAACATTTGGCGGCAGACTTTATATAAAGGGTGGTCGCTAGCCAGGCGGACCCAGAAGGGATCCTACCACCAAGCAAAACCATTGAGACAATGGCTCAAAGTCAGAAAGTTGGATCAATTTGGACTTGAAGTCGGAACGTCAGAGGCTAGACGATGGCCAACGTCTTGGAGAAAGAGAAACTCTTCGTTATGAACTCCATCTTCAAGAAGCTGTAGCTCAATAAATTATGCATCTGATCAATTCCGTGAAACACCGAAGCAATCTACGTATGGTGTCTAAAACTAAAACTGGAGCGATCTCGACTGATAAAAGTTTTTTCGAGCGATAATTGCATCATCAAAATCAATGATTTAGGTAAGCTGAAGTCGTTCACATTTCGGCTATGGCGTAGATGTGAACGACTTCAGCAACAGGTTCGTGATATTTGGGTAAGGTTTTTGTCCAGCAGCGGGCATCCCCGGGCCAATGATGATAATAAGAGATACCTTTGTAACAAAATGTAAATTTTTCTATAAAAATATGTTTTCAATGGTCTGGGTAAAAAATGTCTACTCACATGAACACGCATTTTTTAAGTATTCTTGAAAGTCAAACTTAAAGAAATCTTTTCATGCTTCATCACAACTCCGTGTAATGAGCCCACTATGAGGGCTGTGAGTCTCTCCTTAATTCACAGAAAATATGTTTTTTGACCTACGTATTGGCACAAAAAGCCACGAAATGTAGTACGTAGTAAAAATAAAACAAAACTTTGTTACCGAAAAAGAGGGATTGGCTCTTTAAACCATTTCTAGAAGGAATCATCGAAGCAGTACTTTAGCAACATAACTTTTTCAACCGACTGCGAAAAGTAAGTAGGAGGTTCTAATTTCGTGTGTATGATTTCTTAGTATCTTTGTTACGCGTAGGTTATGTGGTCAGTTATGAAGGGAATTAGATGATTAATGTTTCATATGATAGGATATTACAATGAGATTTTTTTTTAGATAAGGTGAGTGGGGGGAAGATGGAAAACGGGGTAAGACAGAAAGTCAACAATAACGCCACATCTAGCAGATTTTTTGAAGTGTTTGTAGCACTGTTTAAGCCGCCATTTAATTTTCTCCTATGTCATAGTCAATTTTTGAAGGTTATTGCACAGAAACATGTTTTTTTTACAAAATTATACAATCTGACTTTTTGCGTGTTTCTTTAAGTATTTTTATCTTACCCCACATCCTGTAACTATCATTAAAAGCTAGGTACAACTGATTCTTTTGGATACTTAATAATTACTTTTTATTAACCTTTGAGTTATTAAATAGATTTTTTGCCATTACTCGTATTTTAGGAATTGAAACAATTTTCTATCTTTACCCATTACATTTTGATGGGGTAAGATAAACATATCAATTTTCGAGTAAGATATTTGGAATAATATTATGCTACCAAATATGACAAATGTAACATAATCAGATTTTTTGTTTGTTTCTGATTTTGCCTTTAACTTTTATTATCAATTTTACTTTAAATAATCGCTCAGCAATGTTTGAGAACATCCACTTCGATCTTTCCCCGGTGGGGTAAGATTGAAATACAAAAATCAAAATATTTGTCTTGTCTTTGTTTCCTTAGAAGTTTTGATGCTTGAGTCTGTTATTTTGTTTTCAGGGCATTAAATTCCATAGACTAGTATTGACCAAGAATGTATGTCATTCTCGTAAACGATTTTAGAAAATAGGTTGATCTTTCCCCGTCACCTTTCCGTCTTTCCCCTGTTTTATTTTTGTCCATTGCAAATGATGCTTCGTGTGGTACTCATTTCTTTATACTTAGATTTAAATGAAATTTAACAAACTAGTTTAAAAATATACTCTCTGGTCGTCATCCACAATACATCAAGTTTAAATTTTGATTAATATGTAGTGTTTCACAAGGATTCAAAAACAACACTACTCATCTCATTGAAAACCCGTTCGATCTTGCCCCCACTCACCTTATGTGTTCCTTGATGACCTTATACCTACCTACTTTAGCAAAAGTTTTGACAAGGGTTTAAAAATGTTAGCGAAGGATGTATTTTTAGTGCTCAGAATCGTTGATTATTTAAAGTAGGTAAGCGTTAGCCAATCACATCAATTGTTAACTAGGTACTTAAGTTAATTATTCATTAATTCAATAAATAATATAAATGTAAGTTAATCAATTTTCATATTCGTCCGCACGATTTACGGGAGTGAGAAAATCGAATCACAATCAAAGGTCAGAATAAAACTAATAATAGAAATAAATGGTAGATTAGCATACTGACGTTTGGCATCCCGTTCCTAATTTTATGTAAACAAGAATCATTGTCATTATTATCACTCAGATACAGAATTTTATGAAATACCAGAAATAAAACTTTAAATTTTTATTTGTATAACACATTAAACCTAATCTATGTATTTATACCAATAACCGTTGCCATGCAGTTTCATCAAATTGTTATGAAGTCGTTGCGTGCGGTAAGAATATTTTATTACTCGGTGATAAGAGGTTAGACCTACCAACAATGATAAACAACACCTTGTTGCTCAAACATAAGGTTTTTATAGATTATTTAGCTTACCTAACTATGCAAATTTACAGCGATATTTTGTTTCAGGGCAGTAAATGCGCAAGGGCAAACCTCATTATCAAAAGGAATAGTCACAGTGAATATATTATCAAAAAAGAAGAGAATGGCGTTCGAGAAATATTTCTAAATCACCAGAAAACTAAGTAAGCGCTAAAACGAACAATGACGAAAGACTTTATTAGATTTGTTTAAATTAACTGAGAACTTTTATCATACACCTAGCAAAATATGTTAGTGAGCTAGACTAGTTGCTCCATTTCACAGAAATAGCTAAACAGTTTTTGACGGAATTTAGTAAAATTGTAGATTAAAAAATCAGTCTCAACTTCACTAGATGGTAAGTGAAGATGAGGTTGAAGATGAAAGCACAGGGGCCTAGGAAAGAACTGACTTTGCAATAAATATTGCCGGAACACATCACCGCCGCCGGAGCGGTAATATTTGGCGGCAGATGTTATATGAAGAGTGGTCGCTAGCTGGTCGGACCGTCGTCAGATCGTCAGATTAGTCGCCTTTTAGCCCACCCTACACGGACAAGATATACACGGACTCTACCTTAATTAAATTAACAAAGACAGACACTAATATTGTCTTAAGTTTTTACCGGATTTTATCGATTGTATTTGTTAAGTTTAATCCACGTTTCGATCAGTCGCTCGGTGTCTGTAAATACCACCGAAACGCCGAGTTAATATGTATTTATTTTTGTCTCTAACAAAACTCGCATTTGATCTCCACCTCACCTGATGTTAAGTGAAGATGACAAGCACACGTGTTTAGGAAAGATACATCACCATCACAGTGAAGATATTATGGCGCCATGGGCGGCAGGGCTGCTATCTTAAGCCACAGTGCAGATATCTACGGTAATGCAACTTCATACAAACGGACGAAACGAGAGCTATACCAACGCGGCTCGATCTCGGCATGCGGCCAGCCGCGAGTGTCTGCATGCCGAAACAATTGTTGATTGAGCTTTACATTAATGTGCGGATTGCTTACACTTTAAAATTTAATAATACATTTTTTCGTACGTCTCACTCAGTCGAGGCGCAAGTTTTTTCGGTCGCTAATTTATAAGACCGATTTCTTGTTCAAACGTAAACAGGGTAGATTTTTAAATATGTTTTTAAATATGTATGTTTAGATGGTAATAAGTAGCATTAAATTCTTACTATTTATTACAGCTATTTTGCAATTTTCTACCCACTCAGTTTTGGAGATACGAAGGTCGCGCTGGGTAGCATCACACAATTAAACCCAATAAATTACAAATAATACCTAGGTATTATTTAAATAAACGTTAACAAACTCATTTCAAATCTTCGCATCTTGGTACAACCAAATACCATATGGATGCCCACGATACAGGTTCTTCCTAGTGTGGGATCCACAATTCATGCATTCTGTATTGTTACAATAAATTAGTGAAGTCTGCTATTGACAATTATTTTATAATTTATGAAACAAAGTATTATTTGAGAAAGCCTTTTCGTTAAGTCTAATGTTCTTCGTCGTTAAGTCTAAATGTAACAATTTATAGATTAAATAAAGAATTTGAAATTGAAATTGCACATTAAAAGCGTTTCGTTCGCCTCTTTGGAATATCTTATTTATTTAATGTACCTATGATGACCAGTTAGTATTTACCAGTCTGGCAGTAAAAGTGTGTGTGTTCAAGCTGTTTAAAAATAGATATTTTTACTTTGTATTACCTTTGCATTTATATCTTATTATTAACTGCAGAAATTCTCTGTCATTGGCAATGATGAACGGTCTCATCGATGCTATCAATAAAGACAAAGACGACCCTTGTCTAAGAGCCATCGTTCTATCGGCCAAAGGAAACGTATTTTCGGCTGGACACGATATGAAAGAATTGGTAAGTTTTTATCACAACCATGCCTTCCGTGATGGATGAGTCTACCAATCGTAATTTCTTATCACTAAACGACTTTGCATCTCGATTTTCACACGTGGAAATCTTATCTAAAGAACTTTGGTTTGTGTTCCATGTCGCCCGATGGAAACAGCAATGAAGACAGATAACTCATACAACAATTGAAGGAGCCCGCACTATAATGTTCTAGAAAAATGGAAACTGGTAGCTGTTCTCACCGTACCAAACTATAATCGTAGCGTTTTGTTCGATTTCAAACTGTTTTAGTATGATTCTATAGGCGGATATAGGATAGGTATGTCATAAGAGTTTGAACACAACGTCAGCAGCATATAAAAATACCTACATATTAAATATTAGAAATACTCTTAGATAAAAGATCAGTTTTTAACAAACAAATATCCACTACATCGCGATTCAAACCCAGGACCTACTGGCATACCTAGAAGGCAATGTTGTTTACATATTTAACCTAAAATATTATTTAAAAAATTGAACTTTAATAATTTGGCGGTGTTTTAGTTTATTAAGAGGAATCACTGAAAGTGTTTCTACCTAGAATAAATTAATTTATTTTTACAATGCACTAGACGGCCGTCGTCGGCTATATTTTGCTACGAGTTGTGAACTGCCTGTGTACAGTAACAGAGGTCATTATAACGCAGGGTTCTGTCTTCATTGCAGTTTTCTGTCGAGTGACATGGAAGACGAAGGTGTGATCTTATTCTTTCAAAACTATGATGACCACTTTGGCGATGGGGTAAACCTATCTGCATCAGACGCCAGTGGTTGCGGGATCGATTCCCGCACGGAATAAGAAAAAAAAATGTTCCGTATCTGGGTGTTTATCTATTTATTTATTTATATTCTTGGCATCAGAATGGCTGGTTGCCTGTGGCGTTGGTCTATGAGAGTAGATTCAAAAATTGTTACATAATTGCTTTTAGGTATTTGCTACGTACAATATTTTTTTTCTACATAGAATATGCATTTAGAATTACAATATTTTTTTGATCAGCCATCCTGATGTTTGAATGACTGGTCACCTCCTAGTTTAAAGTCAAGCATGCAGAGTTTGAAATGTATTAAGTACGTCAATAATTGCTTCATATTTACTTCATTTATCTAATTTAGTTGTAACTTCAAACATATGATAAAGGATGTGAGCCGATGATTGAATTTACTCTCAAAGACCAACGCCACAGGCAACCAGCCATTCTGACGCACACATATTCTCTAGGTTCCCCTCTAGTTCGCTACATGGTATCCTATAACACAAGCTATGCTTACTTTGGGGCCATGTAGTTGGTGTGATTGTCTGGGGATTTTATAATAAATGAAAAACTGGCTCGCTAAGCTAAACTAGTTTGCGGTTGACCATCGGCTTCATCGTTCATGAGATACAGCCTCGTGACAGATGGACAGTATAGTCTTAGTAGTAGGCTCCGGTTATTTTTATAGAAATCAGTATTATTCAGTTATTACGTAAGTACTTAGTCGCTTAGTTTTAATAAACTTACCAATGTTTACGGACTAGGTATGTAGGTACTTTACTTGTCGAGCTGTTTTGCCGCTTAGTCTTTTCACCTTAAAAATATTTGTCAAATTTATTCTTATAAAATTGCCTTTCAGCGTTCTTCAACAGGGGAGGACAAACATAAACTAATATTCAAAAAGGCCACGGAATTGATGATGTCCATTGTGAAAAGTCCAGTTCCAGTTATTGCTAAGGTTTGTACCTACTGTAACGATAAGAGAATATTTTACGCCATTGCATTTAAAATAATCAATAGAAATTGATAAAAACATCGCCTGCGTAGACATGTCGTTTCATTCCACCCTGTATAGGTATTTGTTTTCGTTTACTTTTCAACCGACTTCCAAAAAAGGAGGAGGTTCTCAATTCGCCTGTATGTTTTTTTTGTGTCTTTATTACACGATATTTCGGACAATTACGAATTGATTTTGAAAATTGTTGTGTCATATGATAGAAGATACTTCATAGTTGGTCCCATATAAATTTCATCGACATTGGTTAGGTACTTCATTGCAAATTTCAAACTTTTGAAAATATATGTACGATTTCGGACAATGTTTACGTTGATAACATTCTCAACTCAGCCAAAGTTTTGACGTGAAGTCGGTTTTTTTAATGCTCTGCATTCGTTGATTATGCTATCATGTAATAAAATCACTTAAAAATCGTTCATGATGATTCTCATTTCATTCGGTAGACGATACTTTAGATGTGAAGTTAGTAGATAACCTAAATACCTATAATACTTTACAAATGCAAAAATTCATGGGCTGTAACTGTGACCGAAGCAGCCAATTAAAGAAAATTAATGCTCTTGATACCTTTGTTATACAAACTAAATTATGCAGTAAACGGTATTAGATTAATTTCAATGGAAATTTCGTTGGTTGGAGTTGACGTCCCTTCTCCGCGCATCTTTAGAACCTGCGTAGGAAATTACATGGACTCAACTATGCAGCTCCATAATTATAATTGTCTTTAGAAGACCACTCAGCGGAACTAGGGAATATCATAGAATATACCCAGACCTGAACCATAAATGTTTATTACTAAATTGGTCGATTTAGATTCGAACCCAGGACCTTGGATCTCTCTCACCCAAGGCGAACACTTGATCAGTGAATCATGAAGGCCATCGCATAGACGAAACGTGGCGCCTTTTTACGAAAAGGTACACCGTATCTCAACCATGCTTACTGAAAACACTTCCTTTAAATTAGTCTGCATAAATTTTCGTTTTTTTTTCACTTCATTACGTAGACCTGCTACGATAAACAAAAATAAATGTTGTTATGATTTCAGATTGATGGCATTGCAGCGGCTGCGGGTTGTCAACTAGTTGCCACTTGTGACATCATTGTATGTACTGATACTAGCAAGTTCTCAACACCTGGGTAAATACTTATTGCAACCAAACTTGAGTTGGTTGACGTGCTTACATTAAAACAATTACTTTATAAAATATTGTTTTTCTTATTTTCAGAGCCAATTTTGGTATATTTTGCTCTACACCCGGAATTGCTCTAGCAAGATCTTTACCTAAATCTCTAGCACTTTTTATGCTTTTTACGGGTATGTACCTACTATTTAAACTAATCAAATCAACTAATTTTGTTTTGACTTATCATAAAGAGGCTTTCATTTGAAAATACTGTAGTCCGATAGTGTTACAATGTCTCCCTTGTTATTAAAAAAAAATATTAGTAAATTATTAAAAGAAAAATAAAATTGTTGCCATTTCTGTTTAAATTGACTTCAACACATCATAGTAGGTAATAACAACTATAAATTAATCTTTGTCTTGAGGTTTCTTTAATTAAAACAAATGATGCACTTTTACAGGTGAGTTCATCTCTGCAACAGAAGCCTGCCAAAGTGGCCTAGTAACCACAGTAGTGAAAAAAGATGAACTTGATAAAGAAGTTGAATATGTCCTTGACAAAATCAAAATGAAGAGTCGCAGTGTTATTGCTTTAGGAAAAGACTTCTACTATAAACAAATTGAATATGGACTATCCAAAGCTTACAAACTAGGCGAAGATGTAATGGTACATAACATTAACTCTTGTAACGGTCAAGAAGGCATTAGGAGTTTTATTGAAAAGCGAAAAGCAAATTGGATCCATGACAAAATTTAAAAAATAAAAGCCCACTTATTTACACCTATATTTTATTTATCGCTATAATAACCTTTAATGCATACTCATAGCTTGGAATATTTCAGGGAATACAGTAATAGCTTCGGATATAATATATAATAAATGATTTTCACACTACGATTTGGACACAGACATTATACATTATTTACAATTTTCGAAAGTACAAAAAACAGGATATTTCAAAGTACAAATGCTATACACTTAAAATTTACAATTTTAATTATTTCTCCAAATATTAAATACTTTATTTGGTAATGTGAAAACAATGTGTGCATTCAATGAGGAACAAAACCCTACAAATTGTGCTAGAAAGTTGAAAACATTTAATTTTAATTCACACAAAAATAACTAAACTCTTATGTAATAATAATAAAAATTAAAGATAAATACATCTTATTTCTCAATAAATAAAAAGAATCTATAACAAAAATATTTAGTATGATAAGCTCTAGATTGAGCTCATCTAAAATTTACAGTTGAAAAGGTCATGAAGTATACCGAGTGTAACAGAGAGGGTACATTTAGAAAGACATTATTTTTCTTCATTACCTATGTAATTAAAATGTATAATTGTTGCACTATAATCTGGAACAGTAAAGTATTTTGAAATACTGTTTAAAATAAGGAACACTGTTAATATTTTGAACTCCATTTATTATTTATTCTTAGGAAAAATTTGTTTTAATATGCCAGTTGCCATTATACATTGTGCAAAAGTTGATGTCAAACAATGTTATCTAATTTTATCTTTTGTTACACTCAGTAAAAAGTTATTTATCTATAAAACATAAAAATGTCTAAATTATACTGTAAGAATATGTTTCTTCTATCAGGATAACTATTTCCAGTAAGCCACAGGCTGAATAATAAAATCACTTAAAAACACAATGCAATCATTACATCTATTATTACTTTACTGGATAACCTAAGATAAGAGAGGTTTGCCAAGGTTTCAATATTCACATCAAATATAGAAAATAAACTAAAATATTGAAATTTTGCAATGCCATTAAATCTTAAGGTATCATTTTAAATAATAGAAAGGTACTGGTGTCTCTTGTTTTTCTAGTAACATTTGGCAGTAACACAAAGTGCAGTTTTGCATGGAAAATAATCATAAGTAAGTGAACCTTTGTGACTAAAATATATATCAGTTCTCTTTAATGACACAGTATGTCATGCCCTCTCTTACAGAAATAGATTCCTTTATATGTAAGGTCTAGAACTTTATAGATATAAAAACTTTTAGACCTTTTGGAAACATGGTTGTACATAAAGGTAAATAAATAAATATACAAATTTCCAATCAAAAAATATTTTAAAATATTAGTTTCAATTCCTTAGCTGGCAACAGGAGCCTAATATTAATACAATACCTTAAGAAGTCTTTAGTATTCAATACAATGTCCACAAATAAGTTGTCAGTCTACATGGGAATGCTTATATTTGTTCCCGAAATCTGAAAATTGTTAAGGCTCACTTCTTAGCTAGTTCATTGGAAAGCCAATCCAAACCTTCATATAACCCTTGTCCTTGTGTAGCACAAGTAGCTTGAATATACCACTAAAATAGGAGATAATATTGTATGAGTAAAACATAAAATATAAAATTTCAAAACTATTTACAAAATACTTACACGGCGGTTTCTTAAATTATTCAAATTCAGTGCATTAGTAAGTTCTGCAGCATTCATAGCATTTGGCATGTCTTGTTTATTTGCGAAAACCAGGATGACAGCATCCCTCAGCTCATCCTCTTTGAGCTGCAATATTATACATTTTACAAATTAAATAATTTCAAATTCCCACAGAAATGTTATAGTTCTGTTATTTATAAAATAAAGCGCTCACCATATTTGCAAGCTCGTTTTCAGCTTCTGCTATTCTTTTAGTATCACTAGAATCAACCACAAAAATTAATCCTTGTGTGTTTTGATAATAATGACGCCACAGGGGTCTGATTTTGTCTTGACCGCCAACATCCCAGACAGTAAAACTGATATTTTTGTACTCAACAGTTTCAACATTAAAGCCGATCGTTGGAATAGTGGTCACGATTTCACCTAACTTGAGTTTGTATAATATAGTGGTTTTTCCAGCAGCATCTAGTCCAACTAAAACAAATATTCAATAAACGCAGTTAATTGCGGCTGTATTGGATAAGAAACATAAAATTCTACGCAATCATATGCCGATGAGTTGTCACAATACTTGTCACTCACCCATGAGTATACGCATTTGTTTTTTTCCGAAAAGCCGGGTGAAAACACTCGATATAGTAAGACCCATATTTGTGAATATACAGAATTAACAAGGATTTTTAAATTATCACCAATATACTTTGAAATTACAATTAAACTCAACAAAATCAGAAAACGACACAGAACCGCCCGACAACGTTTTTCCCATACAAGCACAGAGTAGTAGCATGAAGTTTTAATTAAGGTTTCGTCATTTCAAAATAACTTGCGTATATCAAGATGACTTAACCTTCAACTGGTATCGTATTGGTAACACAATGTAGATGGCGTGCATAGTCTATTAGCAAAGATTTATTTATTTTTTATAGAGAGTTGAGTACAAAAATTTTATGTCCCTCTCGAAGAGTACCAATCATCTTTGGTATTTATAAAGTAAGTTAATGTAAGCAAAATATAATTATTTAAACAGGGTGACTGGTGGGTCACTTTCGAAATACAATGTGTTGATATTAAGAAAACATACATAAGGGGAAAAACTATAATAAAAAATAAATTTTATAATTTACTGAGTGAACTTAATGGAAAGTTAAAGAATTACATACGCAGCGCATGGTTACACTAGCGTAGGTAATTACTTAGGAGAGACGTACTCGCTGCGCTATCAACACAGAATAGGTAGGTAGGTAGGTATAGTCGGCTTCATAAACGGTCGACCACATTCACTTCAAAATGGTTTTTGGGGTCTATCGGCCCTTTCTGTCTCAAAATAATACGGAGCATTAACATACATAGACTCGAAATGTTGTAGAGTTAGTTTTGGACACGACTCAGGCCCAATGTCGCTAAGGATGAAAACAACTTTTTAAAGCTTACTTAAACAAGCAAAAGATAGACACCGTGCAGTCCAACTGTACCTAGCTACATTGTTCACGATAAAACCTATCCACGTTACTAACGGGTCTGTAGGCAACCTTAACAGAAGCTTGATACTTTTCCTTTCATACTGAAATCCTGGGTTAGGACAGGCAAAAGTACCAAGGTTGGTAATTAAATTATATACCTACTAAACAATTTAATAAATAAACAAATATTTTGGTAATGTACTTTTGAGACGAACTTAAATGAAAATGGAACTGAATTATTGAATTAAATATCTACCTTATTATTTTTGGAGTATTTAGAAAAGGTAATCGTACTTGAGAATGGCTTCATGGAGTGTGACGGGGTATGCCATTCCTCCTCGCTCAACTCGTTCTCCTAATCCAACGAATAGGTATTTTGCATTATAGTAAAGTATTAAATAAGGTAAATATAAATAAATAATAATAAATTAAATAAATGTACCTTATTCAATGTCGGCCTATTTCGAGGCTAACGTTCAGTGGTATTTTGGACCTGAACGGCTTATTCATTTAAACACAGCTCAAGTTCGATCTAAAATGGAGCATTACAGTTATCTTTAAGATTCTTTTGTCAAGTACCAACTAAATATGCTGGACTCAGTTGACCGATGCACACATAAACTTAATAACATTAAAGGTTGCATTCTATTTTTTTAAATCAAGAGTCTTGGGAGTCGAAATTAGGTTGTTCGTGATGATATCACACAATTTAGAAAGTGCGCAAATTCGCTTTTTAGAAAATTGGAGCCCACGCACCCTTTAATCATTGGAATTACTAGGCGAAATTAAATATCCATCCCTAGAGTATAAAAAAGTCGAAGATATTGCTCTGAATTCCTCTTTGGTATAGCTTAATGTAAGCCAACTGACGTATATAACGAACTGCCTGCGTCTGATTCACCTGACATCCTATAGTCTTTTTTTATATAAATAAGTTTAAAACTATAAAAAAGTAGGTACTAATGCTTAATATTTTTAGTCACCGGCCAAATTTTTTTACGCAATTATCATTTATATTTAGTGCCATTTATACAAACGGTTATTGGAAAATTACATACCTATATACAAAACTTCACGCCTGTAACCCTTATGGGGTAGGCAGAATACCAGAGTTTATAAGACCATCTGATTTTGAAGGACAAATTTGAAGGTATTATAATAATGGAGTGACAGTAGTAACAGGAGGTCAGCCTATCGCCCAAAAAATGCCAATAAAACCTCCGTCCCTTAACTAACTTTTACCGTATGCCAGGGACGAAAAGCAGCTAGTACATTCTATGTTTTTCTTTCACTTCCAGACCAGCATAGAAAAATTATTGGAATATTAAGGTATGTATTTTTTTCACAACTAAATTAATATATTCGCTAACATATTAAGGAAAGCATCAAAACAACTCCGTGAAATGAGCCGACGCTATGAGTCTCTCCTCTCGAGGAGGTTTTAGATCATAATTCAACAAGCTGGCCCAGTGCAGGTTGGTGGAAGTAAAGCATGGGCACTCTAAATTATGAATGAATACCATTAAAAATAAAAGCGGCTACGTGCTACTACAAGACCTCGTAGTATTAGTAAACGTATCAATGAAATGCCACTTCATAGTATCGTACCGTACATAAGGTTCTCATCAACAGCGACAATTTGTAAAAATGTTACTTGTGCCATATCTTTTACTAGCTTTATCCCGCAACTTCGTATGCGCTTAACTACCCTTCTCTTGGAAATTTCAGAAACTTTACAACTAGACACCCACTGAAAGAACCTTTATACCAAGTATCATCACACCCATGCACTCAAGGAATAAGTTTTTTTCATAAAAACTAAAAATCATATAATTCCCGTGCCCGTGGGAATTTTGGGAATTTTTTTCGAAGCACAACCAGTCACTCTTTGAAGAACCTTCATTCCAAGTATCACATCCGCACACTCAAGGAATAAGATTTTTCATACAAACTAAAAAGTCCAACCACTTCCCGTGGGAATTTCGGGAATTCCTTCCATTATACAAACAGACACTTATTGAGGAACCTTTATATCAAGTATCACATCCGTGCACTCAAGGGATGGGATTTTTTCATACAAACTAAAACATCATATATTTCCCGTTCCCGTAGGAATTTCGGGAATTTATTTCATAGCACAACCAGACATACTTTGAAAAACTTTTACGCCAAGTTTCACATCGGTGCACTCAAGGAATAAGATTTTTCATACAAACTTAAAAGTCCTATATTTCCCGTTCCCGTGGGAATTTCGGAAATTCCGTCCTTAGTGCACCTCTACATCCCCTAAAGAATGTATGTTCCAAATTTCAGCTCTCTACGCCTGGTAGTTACGGCTGTACGTTGTCTGTCAGTCACTCAGTCACTCAGTACCTCAGTAACTCAAGTCAGTAACGGAACAGTTTTATATATATTGATTTTCCTACTGAGCGATACTAAAATAAATGGGTAGGCTTTTATTGCAAAGAACAATATTTTTGTCAAAAAAAAATATTTTTTTAATTTGATATTCCTTCTTTTTCCAGTAGTTTATCATAAAGAAATTAATGCGTTAAAATCATAGGTTGTTCTTGTTTAAGAGGTCACATATTTTAACTAAGTATCAATATTTTTACAGTAATATACCTATTTTTACAACTACTATTGGGTTTTTCTAACTAGATGGCGTTAAAAGCGCTTAGGTTTTTAGTAGACGATGGTTTAGGTTAATACTATGGCTCAATGTACTCGGTAAACTAAACATTATCAAGTCTATGGTTTTGTCAGTCATTCATTCAATACAGCTCTTCAATCAAAATGTTAGCCAATTAGCCAACTCCATTTCTTTAGTTGAGTGAAATTGTTAGTTACAAATGAAATTTTGTTTCTAAAAATTATATACTATTTTTTATTGGAAAGAGAGTAATTTATGCCATATTTTGTTCCTTTGTATATTTAGTACAATCAACGACAAGACAAAGGTTGAATGTCAAATTCAGGCACGCAAAAATGATCATTATTGACCAAAACGAATCGAATAGGTGTTGCTGTCATGCGTCGTCATAGAAACGATTTATTTTACGAAAGAAACTTTTCCTTTTTAGCCTGGAATAGTCATGGAGAATTATGAGGGTGAGTTTTCTTTATTTTCTTTATAACTTAAAGTATGCGTTCAGTTAGTTTTGACACAAGGCGCTTTTATGTTTATTTACTTTTCCTATGATATAAATAACAGGTTCGCAATGAAGGTCCTCAAATACCTAGACGGTGTTTACCTACTCCGGTACGTTTTTGGATTTCTCGATAACTTCTAATATCTTGAGAAAATGTGCTATTGTGTTACTTTTAACTGAATATATTATTTATATATCTTAACGCTTAAAATTCTGTTCTTATGCTATCGATAATATAAGTGATGTTTTTAATTACAAGGAAGCTGTCACATTAAAATGTAAACATTTTTACAATATTTGGGTGGTACTTAGGTGAGTGCTATGAAATATGTAGGTACTAGATAAAACTGTTTTGTGTAACTTACTCCTATTCCTGATCACTTAGCTTCGGAAGTGCGAAAGCTTAGACACTAATTCAATTTTTTTTTACTTGAGAGGTATTGTTATGTTCATTATGTTATTCAAAAACATATATAGCTACCTACCCATTTCTTATTTTTTAAGTCCGGTATCCGTGACTTCATGCAAAAGTTTATACGTAGCGTAGGTCAGTTTCACCAAAACCGACTAGAAGATAAAAGTTTTGATAGTGATAATAGGTATACCTACCTTTTTATGAGATGTATAGGTACGACGAGTTTTCCATGGTGCATATGAACCTGCCTGAAGGTCCTGACCATTTTTATTATTTTCTAAGTCTATAAGCTTTTTATTATCGAATACAATGGTCGCGTTATTTAAGTTTTTGCGCCTTTGTTTCTGATTAATCATTAAATACGATAAGATTCCGCGCAGTAAGACACATTACGTCATGGTTTGGAAGGTTTCAATGGATATGAGTATCTATTTATGGACCAGAGTAGGCATTGTAATTTTAACCGGTGTAATTTTAAAATTTAAACCGTCATACAAATGTTCATATATTAGGGAAATTTCGCGAAATATTAAGTGGACAACATGGAGTACGAGTAATTAAGTATGTAGGTACCTACGCAAGAAATTTTTCGTTATGTACGAACATACACTTATTCTTTGACACGTCTGGAAATACGACGGATTTAAAGATGCCTCAATATTGTACAAATTCACCGCCCACAACCCATCCGAGCTACAGAGTGATCTAATAAAAAAGAATAACATCCTTCCTACATACCTACCTACCTTGTTGTAGGTAGGAACTACTCAAAAAATAATACGTGCTAGTATTGTCACACTATTAAATAGATACCATAGGTATTGTTATACTTATGCAATCAAATTAAACATACAATAAAAATGCACAGACAAATATCACCACATATCACAGATGACTGCACAGACAGGTACCAGTGGTACTGCGAACCAACTACCTAACTCTTGTACGAGATTCATCATGGTATCTTTAATCTTTAAGTCGCCTTTTAGTGATACACATTTGAAACAAACAAAGCCGCATTCGCTAAAAGCTCTTCTGAAACAACATTTTGCACCCATTGCGTCATCTAAGTAGTTAATTTGACAATCGGTGGTCAGTTCTGCATGTAACGCGTCCGTGAAACTAGCCATGGTCGAGTTATCCAATCGTCTCGACATCGACTAGCCAAAATCAATAATGGTTCTCTTTAGGGTTCGGGTATTGTTTTCATAACTGTCTAGAATCTTTCATGTTACAAATCACTTAAATAAACTCAAAGACTACTAAACCGATTTTAATTTTTTTTTACGCCGAGCAAGGTACCTACATTATCCAGGAGTTACATAAGCTATATTTTATCGGAATTTTGAGCTACGTGCAGGCTTCCTCTCGAGACTGCTAGTAATTAATAAATATGGAACTTCGATTATTCATAAAAAAATCTGGTTCAAATGTAATCAACTAGCTTTTACCCGCGGTTTCATCCGCGGAAACTTTGTGGACCCTTTTTCAAGATTAGCTAAGTCTATACTTGTACCAAACATCAAAATCATTAAAATTGTGGGGTTTCAACTAAATTTTATTCCCTACTTCTACCCAGCAATACTGTTTCGTACATACCTAATAAACTTTTTCGTACATTATTCCATCGTGAGGTCTATCTCTGTACCAAATTTTATTTAAATCTCATCAGTACCTTAAACGATACAGCGTAACAGACAGATACACTTGCCCATTTATTATATTAGTATGGAAGAAGTAAGTCACACTAAAAAATTTGCGCAACTTGAAAAAACAACATGTTACAACCAAAATATTATGTTTATTGCTTTTCAATATACCTACGTAGTATATTTTTTAACATTAAACATTTATTTTCATGCGATCGAACCATTTTTTAAAATATGAGGACCATAGATATAAATGGTAGAATACTACTCGGCATTAACACTCTTTGATCTTCAAGTGGAATTGTGCAGATGGGACCCGTAGTTAAGAGAAAAAACGCATTCATTTTTTTACCAATGTTTCTCGCCTGCCTCAATTTTGTTGGCCTGTTCTCATTTTCAAAGCGCCATTCAAGAGATTGATGTTTTTTTTTAAAACAATAAATCCACAATAATTGTTTTGTTCTTCAATAGCATCTCTGAGCACCATTCCACGCGAGCCCATATGCTTCTCATATACTTGTGCTCCGCTGTCAGTGCAGTGTATGACGGATCCAACGACAACACAGTTTCCGAACTTTTAATTCTTCGTGTAAAACTTTCTGTGAATTAATCGTCTCATAGGTAACCACATTATTTTCGTCGACGACAGTTGAAGGCCGCCCTTCACGAAATACCTCATGTAAAGAAACCCGACCTCTCTCAAATTCAGCAAATCATCGCCTCACGGTGCTCAAACAAGGTGCTTCTCTACCAAAAGAATTTTGAAGACAAGCGGCATAGTTTCGGGGAGAGAGAACTTTTGAAATCATAAAAAAATCATCTCTCTAAAATCTTCTCGACTTAATTCCATTTTCGTTGCGTAGATACGTAGAAGTTTGATGTATGAAACAATTTACAAAAGATTTCCCGCCAATTTTTACCTAAAAGCCTTTGTGAAAGGCCATTGTACGTAATAAGTAACTTTATAAAACATATCAGCTTTGATAGTGAATGTTACCTAAGTTATACGTTATAAAAAACAACAATTGATGATTCATAACTTAATTCCTATTCAAACATCATCGGTAGTGATCAATCAATAATGGTATTAATACAGTTAATTTTTCAGTCGTCTCATCCAAATACGTCGACTATTAATTTTGTTCATGTGATTAATTATTATGACCAAACGCAAACTAAAACAAAAAATATATTAGTTGTATCAAATTTTTTAAATTTATATATTAAAATAAAAGTATTACGGAACAAGTAGAAAATTTTGGAAATGAGTTAGATACCAACAAGCCTATGTACTTATTTGTTGGAGCCTACTTACAACTTACTAAAAAAAACTTGTAAACTCAAATATTAATGTTGATATTTCTACATACGGTTACCTACATCGACTTTTTTGACTTATGTGTTTTATAAATCTGTTCTGCTGCATTTACTTACAATTACTTACTTATTAACAACTTTACCTCATGATAACGAACGTGTATAGGTTGTTATTATGTTTATAAGTTGTATATTTTATAGACAATAGTAATTTACACGTCAAAATACCAATATTTGTTCTTTATCCTTAATATCCTACCTACTGATTATACTAAAATCAAAGACTAAATAGGTAATGCACCTACATTTCTTACGTGTCTATTTTACCAGTAAAAACTTTGAGCATTAGTTTTAATTCTACGAATTTCAAACAGATATAATGACCGAAGTATTTTGATGTTTCTTCACAAGTTTATAGAGACTTGGGAAAGCAAAACCTTCCATTTTGGGAAATCCAGTGAAAGCAGCAATAAAGACATGATTGCTTCGAACTTACCTTTGGTTTTAGAATGAATGATAACAAAGCTATCTGGGTTAAACTTTTAGAATATCTACATTTATTTATTTATTAGGTATATCAACAGTAGTACATACATAAACATTAAATTAAAAATTGACACTTTGTAGAGACATACCATAGAGATGTAATGCAAAGCATTGTAAACTCTTAGAAAATGCGAACGGATAATTTTATTTCATTTAAAGTCGTTTCATAATAGGTGAAGGTATCTCGATACAGAATGAATGTAATAATTGTAAATAATTTCATTAAAAAAATATCAAAGGACACCTGTAAAGATTATGTATACTCTAGCTAGGTCATAAAAGCATAGAATCAATTGTTTAAAAATACGATTACGATAAAAAAAAAACAGAATTTTCATAGCATTTATCGCCAATAAGGGCTTTACCATCAAAGAAAAAAAACACTAAACTTTAGATTTTAAAAGATGTTTTTGTTTAAAAAGATCATTGGCTTTTCTTGGTCATAGAAGACACCTTCCTCATACTACGGCCACACTACCTTACCGTCTACCGGGCTGTTACCGCAATAATTATGGCATTAAATTACCGTTTAAATTACTGCATGAACTGGTGTGGTTATACGACGGCCACACTACCTTACCGTCTACCGGCAATAATTATGGCATTAAATTTGGCGGAAAATATCACTTTTTCAAGATGGAGGTCGAAGCTGCAGCGGTGTTGTGTTTTATGAGTGCCAATTATTTTATATGAATCTTTTAAATTTCAACAAAGCTAAAAGAAGACAAAAAAGGGTATCCCAAAGAGACGGTTCGGATTGGAATAATTCTAAAAACTCGAGCGCTTTTTCATTTGACCATTCCATGTCGGTCGATACGTGCGTCGCCGGTGAGCTCATATTGCACACTGGACAAACGGTAGTGTGGCCACAAACGCAATAATTACTGCGGTAATCTTCTTTGATGTGCGAAAAAAGACCGCCGCCGGAGCTATTGCCTACCGCCATTTGCCATATTGATTGGCATTGTAAAATGATGGCAGTAAATCGTGGTTACACCTAGGTGTTGTTTAAGTTATGGCAATAATTATTGGCATATCACGGTAGTGTAGCCTAAGCATCAGAAACCAAACCTATAATAATTTTCCGGAGCAGTCGGACATGAAAAAAGTACATATTTCTCAATCTAAATATTCTGAAGTTGTATACGTATCTCTTTTGTAATCAATAACTACAATGACTTAATAGTTCAATAAAGTAAGTATTTATATAATAAGACTACAGTACGATCCATACTGCTTACTGTAGATCCTATCTTAAAACTCATTTAACGCCTTTATTTTTCATAACACTGCCATAACCTTAGTCACGCCGGTATCACGGGTAATCTAATTTCAATTTATTTGTATCTATTATATTTATAGTTTATATTTTATGTTCTATTGATAAAATCAGACGAGGTCGGCATGAAGTGCTCTTTTCTTGTTACGAAATTAAAATCATCTTTGCAATGTTTTATAGAACAATATTAGATTGAATTAGATATGATTTGAGTGTAGCTTAGAACTTACGAATCTATTTATTCAAAAGAGGGCCGAACGCGGTTTTTTTAAAACTCGAAACTCTGTTTTGATGTCCATGTTTTTTCTTACTTAACTTTTAGTTTATAATTTAGCATTCTTTTTATTGTTGTAGCAGTCTATAAAATTATCAATTTACTGGATTTAATTCGTTTGAGTGCTAAACATGTTTCTTCCATGCTGGACAGGGAGCAAAGGAAAAACATAGAATGTGCCAGTTGCTTCTCTGCCCTGACATATTATAAAAGTCAGAGGTTTTATTGGAGGTTTTTTTGTGGGCGATAGGTTGACCCCCGGTCACTGCAATAGTCTCTCTCCACCATCATAATATGGTGTTCTGCCTGCCTCATAAGGGATACAGGCGTGAATCTATGTATGTATGTAGACATGTTTTACTAGACATAACTTCCATCCGTATGTCGTAGATATTTGGCAGTTCCTTTTTGACACGGGTCGCCAAGGTTTGAAATTAACTGCTTGCGTCTATTTTCCTCGACCAGTATAGTCCCGGTACTTCAATAGGTTTCTCGTGGATAGACGTGTTGTAAATAAAAATCCTCAGCACTGTTCAACAGTTTATTGGCTGACTTTTGCCTTACAATTTAATACAAAATGAATACAAATTATTTCAATACACTTTAAAGCAATTCAATATGATGACCGTTCGCTCGTAAGCCTCTAGTCAGAATCGACCAAATCTCAATTATTCCTCCTCTCCAAACCATAGTCCAAAAGATCCCAAATCCTTCAACCATTCACTTGACAATCATGACAGTTACATATTTGACATAAGAAAGTTTATTTATTTATTACAAAAGTTAATGACTTTTGAACTTAACCTTACAGACGTCTTCATGTTCACTTACCATCAAGCTTCATGGAAAACAAAGGTTCCATTCTTATTTTATAAAAAAAAATACGCAGACAATTTTCAGGTTTGTGTTCTTTAATAGTTATACGTATTAGCCTAAAATTATAAACAATAAACCAGATTTAAAACTTTGAACCTGCCATCGAAATATGTAATGAGTGCCACATTAATTCAGAAGTGTGTAGGATTCTCTGCGCCTACGCATGAAGGCGATTGTTAAAGAATTGTTTAGGCTTGGTCATCGCTCGTAAACGCATATTAAAATTTATCGAAGGCCGTTGAACGCGAGTTTAGCAATTTAATATTTACTTAGTCCTGTTTAACACGTGACATCACTATTGACTCTACAGTTGTTAGACTAAATAGTAAGTAGGTTGTGTTGTCACAAACAAACTCATCGTTTTGCTTATGTGTTTATTTTATTATGAGTTTTCAAGTAAACTGACGGTTAAATTACCAACAACTGGACAGTGACATTATCAAAAAAAGGCCAAAAAGGTAGACATAAAGAACTTTATCCACATTGCATTAATGAAATTAACTTTATTTACAAAGTTTATTAAAATTAAAAACAAAATACTTTATTATAAGAAGCAGATTTTTATTTTCATAACATGCATAACTTCTAGCCTGCATCCCTTTCGGGGTAGGCAGAACAAAGGTTATAAAACCATCAGATGTTACGTTTGAGTCACAGTTCACTTAATTTGGAGGCATTAGAATTACGAAGAGAAACTATTGCAGTGTGATGGGGCAGCCTATCGTCCACCAAAAAAAACCTCCGAAAAACCTCTTTCCCTTAACTGACAAGTACAGTATGCGCGGGAAGGGAAGCAGCTGGCAAGTTCTTGGTTTTTCCTTTGCTCCCAGTTCAGCATGATTTTACTTTCACAAGATTATACTTTAATAACCTGTTAGATGAATCACTTAGGTACAATGCACTCCTTTTTGAAATAAAACCTGATTTTGACATAGAACGAAGCAATTATTTAAAAAATCTACGATAGGTATACTTACCAATCAAAACCGGAACAATTTAATTAACTGAAAGTATTATTCAAGAACAGTAGTACCGTTTTGGATAAAATATTCGATCAAAATAAGATTTTATTACCTTTCATAATTGTAAGATTCGCGTATCATACGATCTGTCCTCATTTAGTAATAGACGGTGCATTGACTTCGTAATGGATCTGCTGTTCCGTATACTGAACCGCAAACTATTGGGGATAGTACACTCAAGAGCAAGAAGCGATTTATTTAGCTCTCAGACATAAGAAACAATTGTACACTCGTTAAATAATAAGGCCAGAAGGCCGTAAAATTTAATTTACCTAAGATGTGTAGGCAAACTGTGTTTATTTTAGTTTGCAAATATTTGAAATACTTAAATGGTGCAGTTGAGTGTTTAGCTGAAACTCGAAGGCCCGCCCCGCCAGTCTATGAAAGACTCATCATAAAAATCTTGCTGCAATACAATAATTACCGAAATTTATAAGATGGCCGAACTTATTTTTATAATAGAAAAATCCCCCAAAAATCCCCCAGACAATCACACCACTACACTACATGGACCCAAATTAAGCATAGCTTGTGTTATGGGATACCATGTAGTGAACTAGGGGGAACCTAGAATATAAATACATAAATAGATAAACATCCAGACACGGAACATTTTTTTTCTTGTTCCGTGCGAGATTCGAACCCGCCCACTGGCGTCTTAGGCAGACAGGTTTACCCCATCGCCGAAGTGGTGTCAACCAGAAACTTCTATAGTCCCTTAATAGAAACGAAAATAACACAAATTGTAAACAGAAAGGAACAGAAATCAACGAAAGTGCTAAAAGGTGACGAATCCAAGGGGTCACCCTTTACCTCGCCCTTATCCAAGAAAAGTCAAAATCGGCAAATGTAGTTCAATCAAAAACAGAGATTTAAATGAGTATATGAATCATAGATTTAAACAAAAGAATTGGAAAAAGTAAATCAGGCTAGTGGTTTCAAACGATTGTATATCTAATGTCATAGAAAACTTCTTTATAACAAGATTTTGGCACAAGTTGAAACAACGAAACAAAACAATAGCACAGGAGATAATACCGTAAGTAAATCTTATCGATTTCGATAGTCGATCGATTTTTAAATCACAGTTTACTTCCAAATACCGCGGCACCTACTTATTTTCAGCATTTTTGGATCATTCGTCTGTGGTGTTAACTACCAATATTATTCTAATCCTGAATTTTATTGTATCAGTCAAATTTTAAATCCGAAAAAAAAAATTCTGATGGGATGCGTTTTTTATCATTAATGGCGTATGCTGTGCCCTATGTAAAGTCAATCATTCAACTCCATGCGCCAGATCAGTAAAAGTAAAAAGACCAGTAAAACGGAGACCGTGTGTGAACGGGCTCTAATACGTGATGTTTAGATTTAACTTGTCTTCTGTTGAGATCAAACTAACAAGTGTTTAAGTATCGTGTCAAGGATTATTGCATGCTAACGAAGTCTAAACTAAAGAAAAAGCAACCAACTCAGCTCTTTGTAAATCTTGGTTCTATCATGTAACAAAATATCAGTTGATCCCTTTACGCAGAGACACAAATGCAAACCTATATCAAAACTTAGGTATAATACCCCTTTCTTCACCCTTTTTTACCCCCGTGTCAAAGGAAACAATATATGAATATATTATTAGAATATTCTTCACTAAATGTCCATAACAATGCGTTGTAGAATAATCAACGAATGCAGAGCATTAAAGAAACCGACTTCACGTCCAAAACTTTGGCTGAAGGTTGTCAAAGTAAACTAATACATAGATTTTTCAAAAAAATTTTTTTTTGGGTGCCTACTAAATCGATTTCAAAGACACAGAAAAAACATACACACGAATTGAGAATCTCCTCATTTTGGAATTCGGTTGAAAAAAATTTTTTACATTTACAGTATCTATTAGTTTTATCACTCGTCTTACAAGTAGCGACAAGAACATGATATGGACAAAAACTTGATATTTAAGATTTAGGAAGTCGTAATTCCAACGTTCTTATGAGTAGGTTCTTATTTTGTCTCAAACTCTATGTGTCTCTATATTAGTATAGTCTAAATAAAGTTCTAAAATAATTTTGTGAAATAAAAATAAACTACATTATTTGGTTCATACAAGCGCTGCTTCGGGCTCGAAGACGGCGGCGTATGAAAAATAATGTCCTCTGTGTCCTATATTATTCAATTGATTTAATGTTCAGTAGCAGAATTTTAAAGCATGCTAGTCCTGTATAAGTAGTGTTTGAAGAGCGTGGGTTTTGAAAATGTAGTCGTTATACATTTTTGTTATTCTGGGGTCTTCGTCGTCGGTCCTAGAGCGAAAAATTGTGCCCAACCTCTATTGCTACAATTTTATCCTCAATTCTGACAAACTTAAACTTAATATGTTTTCAATAGTTTTTCCTTAGAAACCTAGTATCTAGACGATAATACTTAATAGTAATTTTCAAATCCGTCTTAGTAGTAATGACCACTTTGGTGATGAGGTAAACCTGTCTGCCTCAGACGCCAGTGGTTGCGGGTTCGATTCCCGCACGGAACAAGAAAAGAAAACGTTCCGTGTCTGGGTGTTTATCTATTTATATTCTAGGTTCCCTCCTAGTTCGCTACATGGTTTCCCATAACACAAGCTATACTATGCTCACTTTGGGGCCATGTAGTTGGTGTGATAGTCTAAGTTTTTTTTTAGTTTCTGTGATTATAAGGTTGATATTAACAAACTCATAGATAAGTAAAGATAGATAAATCGTAAACCCTTAAAATCAAGATCCACCAGTCAAGCTAGTTCTGCTGCTGGCTGTACAAGATGCTTTTAATCACTTATTTGAACCTAACTTAGCGTAAAGGTATTCAATTCTCTAGTACCAGTAGAGGCTTCCTTTATTAATGCAAGCGAAGCCATTCCCTTTCCGCAGCTAGCTTGCAAATAAAGTTCATATCGTCGAACGTCGACCCATATTTACACAGCACGAAGTAATTGGATCACTTGTTGTAGATATCCATTATGTAATTGTGCAATTCATTGCTATTAGTAGGTAGTTTGGACTACTTACGTAAATAAACCTCTGGCACAGTAGAAGCTTTGAACCAAAGGAAATTGCTATCATTAATCTTTGATACCCGCTGCTTGAAAAATGTCAGGTACTTAGGCTGTACGCTAACTTTGAAAAAATATGTAGCTGTTGTAATTTGTTATGAAATAGTTCTTAATTTCACTGTGGCTAGCAAGAGACTTGTTTAATGTCAGACCCTCATTAATTCAATTTATTCAAAAAGTACTTACTATTTTCAATAATTACGTAACTTCATGTTTGCGTTTAATGTATTATTAACCTCTTTCAAACTAATTTTGCTTGTATTTTTTTGCTGACCGAGTTATGAAATCTTCTTTTTATTGTCTACTAGCTGTTGCGCGCGGTTTAACCCGCGCACTTTCGAATTCCGCGGGAATTTCGGGATAAAAAGTAGCGTATGTGCTATTTCAGAATGTACCCTATAACTATGCCAAATTTGATTCAAATCCGTTTGAGCCGTTTTGCCGTGATTGAGGAACAAACATCCATACATCCAAAGACCCATCCAAACATGAGTAAGATAGGAAGATTTATAATCGAACTTTTATTTAAAAAAACATGTCAATCCCATATTTACAAACACTTAGTACATAGAAAGTACGTGATTTAGTTATGAAATCGTTCTTTCATAGAGTATCTCTTTCAAAATTTTAAAATTTATTCTTTATTCTTTTCATGTCTGCTACCCA
Organism: Stenoptilia bipunctidactyla; assembly: GCA_944452665.1. Classification (NCBI taxonomy): domain Eukaryota; kingdom Metazoa; phylum Arthropoda; class Insecta; order Lepidoptera; family Pterophoridae; genus Stenoptilia; species Stenoptilia bipunctidactyla. The sequence continues at coordinate 13,756,399 of OX101740.1, read as the reverse complement.
TATTAATTTATTTTTACATAATATATTGTTACCAAGCCGCTAAAGAACAACTTAATTAAAATTACAATGCACATACGAACGTTACGGTGATAATTATTATAATTTGAGTATTTTTTCTATTGTATGTGGTTCATTTGCTGTGTTCACTGTTCGGTATCGATGAGCATTCGTGTGTGATACAGCGGTACATCAGTAAACACAATCCTTAAACCGGATTATAGCTTATATACTCATCCAAATAAGCTCCATTTTCCGTTGGTTATTTCACAAAGTCATCTCACAACTGAGTGATTTATTTCATAAGCTTTCTTTTGTTGCTTATAGTCCAGGTTTTGTGAAAGAGTATTCAGAACAGAGTTTTGTCTATTTTGTAGTAAACTCGTTTTTAGGCTTGTTTTTTGATGAGCTTTGTCATGTGGGTTTGTTCAATAGAACTCAAACCGCTCCTGATTTCGACCTCCTATTAAATAGTCGAACTTTGTTGGAAGTGAATTGACATCCGTGGAGTCTCTGCTATCAAGGGATTAAATCACTCAATAACACCTATTTTACATGCATGCACCTAATTTTTCACACCCATACAATAAACATTAGAAGGGAACCACATTAATCATTAAATATTGAGCATACAGTATTCTTATAAATTTATGATCATTTTTGTCTAATTATACAGTTTTATTTTAATTCTTTTTTTTTAATTTTTGTTTTTCTAATTTAATTTTAAGTAAATTAATTTAATTTAATACAATGTAATTTAATGTAATAAAAAAAGTAGTTTTATTTAAATGTAATTTAATTTAATAAAATGATATAATTTGTTCCTATGATATTGTAATAGCATAATTTCTGAATTTCTGTTGATATTTATAATGATAACGATTTGATAATTTAGTTATTTAACTCTATTAATCATTGTTGTTTAAGTTATTAGTCATAAATATTTTTACTTTTTCTATTTATTTTTATTTTTATATTCTTACTTTTTTTTTTCTTAAATATTTTTAAATAATTACCTAATGAATTAATAATACTAGTACTAAGTTATGGAGGAGCGGGGTCTCCTGGCACAGGCAATATGCTTAAAAGGAGATTCCCAATCTACTTGTGTTATTTATAAGTTTTTGTTACTGAAATAAAATTCAATTAAAAAAGAAAAAGTGAGTTATGTATCAGAGAGTCATCACAATTTACAAGATAGTCAAATAAAGAAAACTCTACGTTAATCGTTTTTTGTAAATACTGCATTCAAAACTATTTGATTATATGGACGATAATAGTCCTTGGTTGTAAACTGTTTTTTTTGAGATGTTTTGCCGTTGAGCTTCTACTACACAGATCGAATTTCTGCAGTGGTGGTAGATTAATTTAAATTTTTTAACTGCGTGACTTATTTCAAGGGCATTTGAAACGTATCTACGACAAATTTAACAATTATGTTGACTGTCACTTTGATACAGACATTTTTTTAATACGCGTAGAGGTAAATTAAATATGGAAGCATTTGTTTCACAATCTGTAGGTAATTATGAATGTTATACTTAAATAAAACTTTTAAAAAAGTAAACCGAACCGAATATGCCATATTTACAAACCGTGTTAAAGTTGTTGATTTTCAATTGTCACTAAAGTTATAAAGGTTCTCTTTGTGTGCATTCGGAGTGCACGGCAAGTAACCAATAAAACTCTTACCTACTTACGAAAACAACTTTTAAAGTTATGTGCGAGCAATATACCTACCAAAAGATCTAAAATTATAAAATTGTATGTAGATCCATCGCAACGCAAAACCTATTTAAAAAAAGAAAACAAATAATTTGGCTAATATAATTCAAATCATTCCGAATAATTCCGATCCATCTTAAACTTGTTTATCATTTTATTTTAAACCTTAAGCACTTAACTTTAGAAAATTATGTTTTACCTTAACGACTATATAAACAAAGCTTGTCTCAAGTATTGCACAAACGCATAATTCTCCATTTGCCATTGTCAGCTCCCGGCGCGGCGCAGGCGCAACATAAACATGTTTTTACTTAAATACTCACCTACTTGTCGGAGATTCTGCAACAGTTTCCAAGTTGCCATTCTCTCTGACATTTCCACGAATGATGAGACAATGTCCATCGGAACAATGACATGCGTAAAGGGCGCCACACACGGCTAAGATACCTACTATAATATATTTTCTTAAGGTACGATATCGCTCGCCGTACAATTCAATGGACCTTCACACACGACGAAGATAATATTTATATCATACTACCGTATTGGAAGACAGAGACCGATATGAGAATTTATTGACATAATATTGCCTTAAGTTTTCGCGATTCATACTACTAACGTATCATACCGGTGTTGTTGGATGGACTTGATGAGTAACTTTTTGCTTGCTTGGCGTAGAATGTTAGCATTTCCCCAGATGTCTTTCTTCGGAGAAATTTTCACACACACAAGGATAAGGTCGTTGTCACGACATCTCTTCAAAAAATTCAAGGATGTTAACAGTCGTGATTGCCGTTTCTTCAACCATTCTAACTTCCGGATTTAGTTTGCACTTTCAAGTCCGTACTGGTTCACATAATATTGTCTTAATAAAAGTTATATCATAAGATAAAAAAAAAAAATGTGACTACATGATGTAGAGATTTGTACTTAAGTTTTGTGTAAAAGCTTAGGGCAAATTGTAACTCGAAAACTTACGATATATTATCGTATCTTTTTTATATTTATATAAAAGCTTAAGATATAATATTATAGTATCTTAGCTGTGTAGCGCCCTTAATTTACTTAGCTCTACTGTTTAAGGGTTCGCGTGTGTGTTTTTGTTTGTTTGTTCGATAACATGCCACTTCATTTGCAAGTGCACTAGCCTCTGGCTAAATAAGCGGATGTTAAACAGTATGCTTTAGAGAAGTATAGGAAGTATTATTCTAAGAAACTCTATCTATTTTTGTTTGTTGTAAAAAGGTTCCGCGTGAGGTTCCGGCTAAATTAATTAATAATTTTCACAGTCTTTTACTTCCTATAATAATATTAAAATAATGGTAGTTCGTGTGAGTGAGTGGGTAGATGTTTATTTCTTTTTTTGTTGAAACGGACAATCGGAATGATCCGCAATTTCGCTATCATGCGGGGCAAAGACTGGATCAAACATAATTTTACTTTTTTCCCGGTATATGGGTATTTTCTAGAGACATAAGATATAACCCTCAGGTGTTACTTAGTTATGGTTTAGTTATGTATTGCAAAAAGATTTAGATACTATGTAGGCCCACACCTACATTTTTACCATGTTTTTTTTTGTATTTAAAATAATGCTTGGTTTGTAAAACGAAAGTTTTTGTTATAATTTTACATGAAATGACATATTCTCACACATCTCAGTAACTACGAGACGGTTTAATATTCTTTTAATATTTTCCCAACTCTTAATAAATACTATATTTTTCAAGCAATTTTCAAGAAAACCGCGTGCGAATGAATGTATGTTCAATTGAGTATATAAGCTTTTTCTTTAGAGGCATGTTTTTGTGGGTACCTTGCTCTGTTTCATTAGGAGGTACAGTCATGAAAAATAGTTGAGTGTGAAAATATTTATAAATCCGATTGCCACACGGTTAAATGCTAATTCTAAATCTTACTAATATTATAATAATGTGAAAGTTCGGATTGATGTATGGATGGATATTCCTCAATCACGACATTGTGATAGTGTACAATAGCACATGGGCTACTTTTTATCCCGATGTTCCCGCGGGATTTTATATTGCGTGGGTAAAACCGCGAGAAACAGCTAGTAATCATATAAAACTAATTAATCTTTTGGTTATTTATATTTGACAAAGAGGATGCATAATTTTGACTGTAGCACCCCGTAACACAGGACAAATCTAATTAGGGAAGTGCTCCTAATGACGTGAAATGTAGATTCATTGGCTCCATTACTTCCCATTCTAATTTGGGCACTTCAAAGTGTGAAGAAAGAAATATTTATAAAAGGAATCGGGGTTTTAAAAGGATTCGAAGTTTGAAATTTCGGACCAGAATAAAGCTGTCATAGAGGTAGCGAAAGTTAAAGTATTTTTTTTAACCAATGATTGCCCAATACAATAGCTACGAAATTCCTTAGATTTTTTGCGCCTACTTTTTGTGGCGTTCCCCGTCCTTGCGCAGACTGTTTCGATACTCTTCTCTCACTCTTTTAGATTTATGCGCGGGTCACGATTGTCAATTAGGATGCTTTCCGACTGTACATTACTTTAAATCCATGTTTGGAAAAAAGTATCGGGCGGATATGATGTCTCCGGTGTTGTCATCGTAGTCGTTTACTCGCTGTGTTATAATGAACAAACTCGGTTAGCTATTTGACTGGATTGGGCGGGAAAAGTATTTCGTCAACGGATGAACCCTCAATAGTTAACGTGTAAAGTTTGTGTTGGATCAGTGTTAGCCGGTCGGTCGGTTGATGTCCATTATTGTGGTGCGTGGCTGCGCGTACGCCGGCCGCTCCAGTGCGTGTTTAGTTGCGCCCGCAGCACGATCAAGAATAGCCGCTAACTATGGTCGCACGTTCGACGTTCAAAAAGTAAATCGTCTCGTAAACGGTCAACAAATTGTGTAACAAGTGTCTGTCGGTCTTTAACGGGTGTCGCGTCGAACTAATCTTATTTGCGGATCGAATTTTTAACATTGCTCGTTTAGTGTTACAAACTATTTTTTATATGAGCGTGTAGATTGGTGTGTAAATTATTTTCAGTGTTATGTTATCTATACACGGCACACATTGTCATTGATAAGATCAGATAGTAAAAGTACAAAATTTTAAATGAGGCCAAGTAAAGTTTGAACTAGTGCGAATATTACGGTTCTAAACATACGACAAACGTTATTTTGATATTAGCTGAATTAATACACGCATATTAAATATATTGCGCGTATGATGGATGCGCAGCGGCGATGCAAGTGAAGCATTAGACCTATTTTCGTATCACGGAAATAAGAGTAGCAAAAGGAGCAAAAAGACGAACCGGCTGAAAAACTTGAGGACGCAGTGTTGTGTTTATTTCTGTCTGTAGTGCACCGATGTGAGTAACAGTTGTCTGTGTGTCAGATTGATGCTGTAGTGCGATCGAAACATGAAGAAGCGGACGATATCGAAGCTCAAGTCGATATTTGGTTCCAAGAAAGGTAATTGTATAAACACATAGATTATCCTCAGTTTGCTTACTGCAGCTGATTTATTATAAACACACATCGTGTTGAACGATTTTGTCACGTGCTTCGAATTAGAGTGAAGGTTTAATGAATGAAATAAATTAAGCAGCTAGTGTTTCTACGAATCTTACGTATAATTAAGGATATGAAATATTAAACCATGCTCGTGCCTGTAACTGTTTATTAATTGTTGATGAAATCAGATGTAAATAAAAAGTAATTGTTCTTTTAGGAATCGTTTCCAATGATCAGATAATTTCATTTCATAAATGAAATTCTTGTCGGTTTTTATTCATGCGTTTGCACACATCTGCAGATAAATCGGAGAGTGTTATTCAGTTAGCGATCTAGTTAGCATTATAAGAATACTTTTCATTGAAATATACTGTCGCAGAATCGTTGTATACGCATTTTTGCACGCCATTCGACAATGTGTTTGGGACCCTTGCGATATAAAGTTACCCTATTAAAATTCTTTGTAATTTCTCAATGCACGCAGCTGAAATGCGCCTGGGCATCTTTTTTACAAGATATTTGTGTTGAACAGCTGCTTGCTCCCTTTTTAATAACAACCGGTACTTTAAAGTGATTCTTAAAGGGCATCACTTCATCCTGAGGGTGAAGAAGAGCATTATTTATCTGAGTTTCCTTTATGGATTTACTCTGGCTTAATCGACTCCAGTAATTGCTTTGCTTTAACGTTCGAGATAAGTGCAGATATTTATGGGAACGTTTTAATCTTAGTAAAATTAACATGTAGCTATATGTAGAAGCTTCTATTTAATAAATGTTATCTTCTTTGTTTGTTAGGTTACTGAAAATATTGTTTACATTAAACAATTGCAATATATCAGAGATATCCCAACAAGTGACGAAATTTTTATTATTTTTGATCTGAACTTTAGACAGAACTGAGCGTAAATATTTTTTTTTTCTTATTTAGTTGTTTGTAAAAAATCAGCAGCTAAAACATTTAATCAGAATTTTTCGGCAATAAACAAAAAAACGGACACGCAACTTAAGTTTAAGCGATAAAAATTGTAATTTACTATCTCCGAGTAGTAAATTATTGTTAGTTCAACGTCTCCCTCCATCGTAATTGGTTGGACAATGTATAAGTAAATTGGAATTGATTATCAAATTGAAAACGAAAGAGAAAAGAGAATTATTTGAAACATGACAATTTCGAAAAAGCACGGGATCTAATGATATAGTATAGGTGTCCCGAGTATAAATTTAATAGTAAAATGAGTCATTTTCTTTATAAAGTTGTGCACACTTGTGTTTGTCGGAGCCGGCTTAAGTTAGCAACAGATAAGCACGTGGTTGTGTAATTGCAAAGTTTTTGCTTTTCAGTCACTGTTTTGTTTTCCTGAACGTTACATGTCTGTGTTGTGATAGTAAAAGTAATAAATAATATGCTCTGTGGATTTAGTTTTCGTCGTAAGAAAGGTATTGTGGTCAGTTTTTAGAATTTACTTTAACATGCTTTAAGTTTCTTATACTTACATTTCAATAAAATACCAAATTAGCTAGTTTGCAAAAATTGTTCTATGGAATTGTTTGCAAAAATTTGTATGTATTCAGTTTCTTCGATCGTTTATCATGACTGACACCTGTCTGTTTGATAATAAATGATGTTTTTTTGCATAGCCTGCGCTCGCGCACATCGTGTTTACGTAAGTGAAAAGGTTTTGTCAGATTTTTGAATATCATCGTAGATCTCCTAAAACGTGAATTCAACATAACATTATGACTTTTTCATGTCTCGTGCATGATTTACATGTTTTTTTAGAAAATGTTAATTATATTGCTTATGTAAAATGTTCTGTAGTTTTGTTAAACTGTTTGATACTTAATATTCAGTAAGTTTAACGTTCAAGAATAAATGTTCTTGTTATAATCTCCAATTGTTATAACCTAATCGGTATAAATAAATACAATGTTTTCACTTATTTGCGGTTTATCAACGCTGTTTATGTATGCGGGTTAAAGTCGGGTAACACAAACGGAGCATTGTTATCGGAACTCGGCGCATACGCATATAATTACAATAATCTAGGCGATGTAAGTAGGTTTGTCGCCACTTCGCCAGCTTTTACCGATAGAACATTCGTATTTACATTAAAACTAATTTTAATGTCTTGAAAAAAGGATTCTTGTCTTATTTTTGAATCGAATAATATGTTTTTTAATATGGTCTTAAGTTTTCGCGATTCATACTATTAAATAAAACACTTTTTAACCGGATTTATCGCGTATATTTACGCGATAATTACGGGTCTGCAAAGACACCGAAACGTCGAGTCAAAATTTAAAATGTAAATATACGCGATAAATCCGGTTAAAAATCAATAAATTATATAGGTATCGTCAATCCCACCAAAAAACCATCAATGTAAAAAAGGAGAGCCAAGTTCAATACAAAAATAATGCTTGGCTGTCGACTTCGCCGCAAAAAGAATGGAGATCTAAATGAGTGTCAAGTTCTACGCAAAATTTAAATATGGATTTATAGGAACAAATAAACATTATTATCAAGTATTAAACTCTACTTCTTTGCTTTATTGAGAACCTAAAACAATTTCATTTTATTTGAAAATGTGAGATCTTTTAGTTAGTCATAATTAATATGTATGTATAGTTAATATTGTATGGGGACATAACTTATTTTTTGACGGTTTTTTTTATTTTTTGATTTTTCCTACGCTTACACATAATTACCGAGCTGGATACAAAATTTCATAATTCTGGGTCATCTGGGAAGTAGGTTAGGTTTAGGTACTATATGTCAGTCAGTCAATGCTAAAATTTACGACTTCTTGACCTTCATATCTTTATAGTCGTTTGAGCTAGCTTCATAAAATTTGGGCTTCTACATGTCCTAATGGATAAAATTAAACACACCGACTTTTATGTGTTTACGTTAAAGAGGTTTTTAGTTATAAAAGGGTCAAAAGTGGCAACAAATGGTTTGTGTAATATTACACTTGGCGCTGGCTAGCCAGTTTCTTTGCTTGAACTTGGCTTGACATGCTGCCGCGTGTCTAGATAAAAAATAATCGAATTGTATTTTACAGCTTGTAAGTGTGAGCTATTTACGACGGTTTCTTTGATCGGATGATTTCTTCGATTCTTTGTCATAACAATAATAATGCCAATAAGTAGAAATTACTGCTTATAGGTACTGCCATTAATTAATCTACATTGAATTGTAAGCAAAGTAGGAAGAGCTGATCATCTTTCACGGAGCAATGAGTCGATAATAAGCTTAGGGTTTGTCGGGATGTCCGGGAGGCCGAAAGAAATAAGTGCAGGCAGGATTAATTTATAGCAACAAAAATCTTCACTTAAATTTAAACGATCTCTGATAAGATCGAAAAACAAGCATTATTGTCTACGATTATAGGAAAATTATAAAATATGGATACCTAGGTACCTACTATAACAGGTATTTAAAGTTAAAAAAAAACAATGTGTTTAAAACGTAGGTTAAGTTAATTATATTTTGTGAGTACTATGAGGGTGACATATCCTGTATTAGGATAAACCCTCAATAATAAATAAAGAGAAAAAAAAGTTAAAAATGACACTAGCTAAATAACATCCAAAAAATTAATAGAATCTCAGTAATTTATACTTGCGTAATCACATTACAAAAAAACATTGTTTCATTTTAAAACACAAATCAGAAATATATTCTGTATTAAAGAAACCAATATCTCAAGTTACGCTGACTAAAATTACACAAAGCTTCCAAGACGACATGTGAGATCTCAAGTGTTTTCTTACATTAAAATATCACATCAGTGACTGTAGATTTCTATTTCTTTATTGATGCAAGACATTTTGAAATATAATCCAATTTTACTTTCACTGACTGTACCCAGCATCACATAAATTGTGTCTTTAACAGAAGGTTGGAGGTACCTCCCTACTGAGCCTAATCCGAAATTGCTTTCTATAATTTTCTTTAACGGAGACTTCACATCAATACAAACGATGAATTAAAAAAATTCCAAATTTCACATCAAAGACACTTCATATTAGAAATTCTAATGGTCAAGCTGGGCCCAGAGTCGGACTTGTTGAAAAGGTTTTTATCTAGTACCTACTCGTGTAATTAACATTGTCAGTCAATTTGTTCAAACTTTCGAAAGATTCCAAATATTTTTACTTAGGCATGCCTCTTGGATCATTTTTGTAGAGTGAAAACTGCTATTAAAACTCGAGTCTTGACCTTTATTTACGTAAGTGGATGTAACTAGACAAGCAAACACTATCTCGTATCATATTTTGTTTGAGTTATGTTAGTTCTCACGGTCGTACGACGCGCGCGCATCCTACGTAACATACATACTATAATTTTTACTAGGAAGGTAAGGCACGGAGGTCATTCACTAAACAACGATCCTGTAATCTCACAGTCTGATCGATACACATCTTGTTTCTTGATAGTTATGAGGTCAATATAATAATAACAATTATGTAGGTATGCTCACATTCTGTAGGTTACTTATACGATACTATTTGCCTTCCGTTACATTCAACTATCGATGCTTATTTTATAAAAAAGGTAATAAGTTATATGCCGTAAGTATCTTAAGGACATTTCCATCATTATAAACATCATAATTGCTAATTATTGTAATAGTGTTTGATTGAATCATGATTGACATTGGAATAATAACTGCTTGCACAATCCGTAGGGCATCACGAGTCTGAACATAAATAGGGTACTTACCCGTATACATTTTCATTCGGTTCAATACTATCCAATAGTAAATATTCGAGAGGCCCATTTCTACACTGTTTTGATATGATTAGATATCAAAAACAACAGATATGCACCTACCTACCTACTTGGCTAACGTTACCTACACAAAGGCGATTGCCAAAACCCCTAGCGAATAAGGTTTTGTAACCTTTATCCGAGAAAGCATTGACTCCTGCCACACAGATGTCAAACCGCTCCATCGTCTGTGGGTTTGATCGACGCTGAACTGTCAAACTGATCAAATATTCGGGCTTTGATTGTTTGTCGTTCAGATTGACAGTTGCATTGTTTGGATACGAGGCTTTTTACTGGTACGCTTGAAATTAAAAGCTTTTTGAATCGTCTTAATGTAATGTAACAACGTTGTGGAGTATCCCATAGCTCTCTGGGATGTTTCGTGAGAATAATCACTGTGGTCAAACCGATTGTCTAAATAGTGGAAGTGTCAGGTGGTTTTGGGTTTTGATTTCCGGAGAAATTTAATTTCCAGTCGACCCAGCTTACACCAAAGTATATTTTCAGAACCATCAAATACGTATTTGGCTTTACAATTATTAACGTGGACCCCTATTTTTTGGTTTCTTTGTGCAGACTCTCCAATCTACAAGCCAAAAGATGGCTACCTGCTGCGACGGGTTATTTTTACTCCTAATAACACTTAAGCATCTTCAAAAGTGTCCGATCGATTATATTTCATTTAGTTGCCGTTACTGTGAATTTATGATGACCTTATAGTATGTTAGCACAGATGTTGGCTAACAGCTAAGGTCAGGTAAAGAAACCATTTCACTAGTGTTAATTCAGTGACTTTCCTAACAAAACCTTACCTGATCCCAAAATCACCAATGTCATCATCAACACGTATATGCAAAAACGAGCTTTTTCCCGTACCTACGCGCATAAACATAAAAGTCTTATTTTTCCCGACCCTTTGGAAATTTCGGGAATTTCTTCCATAATAAAACCAGACATACATTGAAAAACCTTTATACCAAGTATCACATCTGTGCACTCTAGTAATAAGATTTTTTCATACAAACTAAAACATCATATATTTCCCGTTCCCGTGGCAATTTCGGGAATTACTTTTATAACACAGCCAGTCACTCATTGAAGAACCTTTATGCCAAGTATCATATCCGTGCACTCAAGGAATAAGATTTTTCATACAAACTAAAAAAACCAATAATTCCCGTTCCCGTGGGAACTTTGGGAATTCCTTCCTTAGTGCTCCCCCACAACTTCTAAGGATGTTTTAAATTTCAGCTCTCTACGGCCAGTAGTTGTCTGCGTAGTAGTTGTAGTGCGTTGTCTGTCAAGTTACTCAGTCAGTAACGGAAGAGTTTTAGATTAATATTATAAATAACATAGCGTTTGAAGTATGAAGATTCCCACAACTCTTCACAGAAGACATACTAACAATTCAACAATCTCTTCTTTAGTTGCTAAAAATACATTCATCAAAGAACTCCCCTTAATTTTGTGCAAAGATTATAAGTTTAATTAGCTGAACGTTTCAAACGATCATAAATTAATCATTTAAAATAAAAATAAAAGAAAACACCTTTATTTTGAGGTTGAACTCGGTTTGAGTTCAATGTCACAAGATTCGACGATGGGGTCAAACATTAAAAACGTCGTCCCGGTAATTACTGGCTTGCCGTTGCCGAAACACATAATCACTAGGGCGATGGATGGTATTTGCTAGCAGTCTTCACGTGGAAGTTTATGGCTAGCCAGGTGGAGAGTTCACCTGGCTAGCGATAAAGATTAAAGGATGTCTGGAAAGGGGTCAAAACACCTAGGGTATCTACTTGAATAAGTCGACATACGCTTATTAACTTTATAATTATTACGGGCAGCGAAACAACAATGACTAAAACCATTATCTAGCGAAATCATATTTACTTTAAAGAAAAATAGAAAAATAATAAGTATATAACATAAATTAAAACATCTCATATGGCATGTATCATGTGTTCAAATGACATCTTTACAATCTCTTATTCTTGTCAATGATTATAAGTACCTTGATGATTTTAAACCCTAGCCACAGTACAGATATCTACAGTAATTCAACTCGGCTGCATATTTGAAATAAATGTCTACAGCGTAGCGCCGCGGTCCGTTCACATGTGATAGGGCTGCCCGCCTTCAGCATTTAAATTAAATTTGCTTACTTTGTGTTTACTTCCATTTAGTTATAAAAAATAAAATACTTTGTAAATTGAATGGGAAGTGTTCAACAAAAATACGTTTTGTATCAAAAGCCATGTTTACGTTTGAATAACAAATCGGTCTTACAAATTAGCGACGCACGAAAAGATGAATTATTAAATTTTAAAGTATAAAGAATCCGCATATTAACGTAATGCTCAATCACTAATTGTTTCGGTATGTAGACACTCCCGACTGGCCGCATGCCGAGATCGAGCCGCATAGGTGAAGCTCGTGTTTAGTCCGTTTGTATGAAGTTGAATTACTGTAGATATCTCTGTACTGTGCCCTGGCCTTGTATAGTATAATTGAAGTTGCTCCAGCTACGCCCCTTCGTCGGTATTCTCTTCAATAATCAAAATTTATCACCCATTGGCTGAGAGAATCATACGAAGAACTGTTATAATTGTGCAGTCTGTTAGGGTGGTACGACAAGTTTTGTGCTCATCCATGTAAGTTAAATATAATTATGACCTACACAAGGAGCTTTTCTGAATATTAGAGCCAATTTACAAATCGGACAAAGGCATTGTATGCGATATCAACATCTTCTAATACTTTCTTTAGAATTCTTAGTGATTAAAAACAACATGACAAACATATTTTGCAAAAAAATCTAAAATAAGTATTAAGCTTGTTTTTCCTATCTATCATTTACTGATTACTCGTTCTGCTGCAATTCAAGGACATAGTTATATGAAGTCTTGTTTCCTCAAAAGTTTATATCCTATTTTAACGTCTTATTTTAAGATCATCTATGGTATCCTTAGGTATTGTTTATGGATTTTGAGACATACACCACGTATTCGAAATCTATTTTTTTATTATTGCAATTGAACTTTGACTCAATAATTTAGGCAAAGCTGATTTGAGAAATTCGAGAGATTTTTTAAGTCGATTTTGGGTATGTTATTATCACCGAGTCTTCGAATCAAACAACACAGCATTAATACGCTTGGATATCTTAAAAATTGTATGAAAAAAAACACTGGCACGAAACGTGATGTTCATTTAATTCAACGATCTGAGGAAGTAGGTAATTTTATATGTCTTCACGCAAACAGCAGCTTACGATTAAAGATTACAAAATTTTGATAAGCTTTCATCTCAAGTATTAAATATTTGCCACGGTTGACCTATCAATATAATTTTACTTCTCATTATACTTTACCTAATTTATAGAATTCACGAACGACGGTTTTATTTCAACGCGTTGACAGAAACATTCGGTAAGCCCATCCGTATAATCGTGTTTATTTTTCGTCCTAAAGTAGGATCCGGTTTGGAACTCGACCGGAATATCAATAAATTTAACGTATAACTTATATTTACTTATAAATTCTGATCTTCATTTTGCTGGAACTGCTTAATTTTTTGTAATATTGTTGTTCTCAACGTGTTATTGAAGTGGGATTGTTGCCGTCCAAGTGCTTTTTCATAGATAATTGAATCTATCGTGTCTTATATCAGCCATTTCTATCCCAATGCTGGGCAAAGGCCCCTCTCCACTCTCTCCTCAGTCCCATTTCTCGTGCTTCTTCCTTCCATATCTTGCTGAAGGCGTCTGGCTCGTCTCGCTGGTCGTCGGGGTCTGCCGGGTCGCCTTTTATCAGAAAATGGCATCCACTTTGCAGGTATTTTATAAAATAGTCAATTTGTCACATAGCTAAATTTATTTATGAAATTCCAAAGGCAGCAATCGATAGGTATTAAGTAAAGCTATGATTAAAATAAATGCAATAAGTTGAAGTCAGTAGGTTAACTTAGTCTTAGGTAGGTTTGTGTCGCATGCTGTTTATTTCCATGCTGTATAAGGTATATTTACGCCCTGATTGATAGTATGTTGTTGAGTTTTCATTAGCTCTGGTCGAACAAGGTTTTCCTGTTCAAGGCATGCGCCTGAGCGGGTTATCTTTAATCTTGATTATGTTGATTGCGCTCGGCGCGCGAACATCTTTTGCATTCAGTGAAGCATTTATCTTTTATGTAAGTGAACCACGTAATTTTGTTATATTTTAAATGATAGATGACCAGGTTTTTAATAAGACCAGAGCGCTCTTTAAATGTTTGAATAAAAACGTTATGAATGAAGTGGTACATGAGCTAAATTCAAAACTATCGCGAAAACTTTAACCCGCTTACCAGCTTAAGTGATATCGTAAAATGAATTAGGTACCTATCTTAATTCAACTTTTCCATAAAAGGATGGTATAGTACCTAAATCATGATTCTATGAGTAATTTAAATGCAAATCGGTATTAATTATCTTCTTTAATAGTCGTAGCGTGTTGTTTCTGAGCGAATATTTTTACTTCAGGGTAGCAGTTCCCTCAAAGCTACTACGACTAAGGAAATCGAATCCCGTACCACGCTGTGCCAGTCTGCCCCATTTACCACCATGTCACCCCTTAACACAAATCACACTCGCGTTTCCCCTATTTCCCCTCGACAAATATAATCATTGCGCTCACTCCTAGAGTTACAGAAATGACACTGTGAAATAATTCTTAAAATTATAGATCCATGTACCTATCAGTATTGGGCGATGTGATTGAGATAAGCACAACACGATTATAGCTACACCAGACTTAATCAAAAGCTTGTTGTGGTATTATCTTAATGGTCCATCTTGTTAACATTTATAATTAAGAAGCATATGGTAAAAAAACTTGTGTCAATGTTCGTACTTTGATGGGCAACAAGCGAAGTATGACTAACCGATTATCGATCCGTTCGTATTACCGATCCCATATCTCCTCGACCCAAACTCGCAACGACCCAGAACAATTAAGTGTATGAGATAAATACACCATTTGCACAAATACTGTCGGAATATATTTTAGTTTTGTCAATAACTTGGTATTACAGTAAAAGGACATCAAGGAACATTTTTATTTGTTATAAAAAATATTGAATAACATCTCGAAAATATAAACAATAGTAGGTACAGAAGGCCGCATATCAAGCATTACAAATCTGTCAAAAAATTTACTTGAATCTGATCTCTATGCCGTCGACATTGGTTGAGGAAATTTTACAGGTAATGAATCGCTTGATCTTCTGGCTTCTGTACATTTCTTTTACATAATTTTCTCATATCTCGAACGTGGTTCGAACTGACGACTACCTAGACTACTCACAATATGTTTTTTTCTTATCTAAATATTACACCAGAACCATTACAAATCCTTACAGATCTTATTAACAATAATTTATTCCAATAAATTAACTGTAATTGTCACAATAACTTGCAGGCTAAAAGCTTTATAGGTCAACATTTTTTATAAGTAAAAGATAAATTTCAATTAAGAAGTCAGTTACTTTAAAGTTCGCAGTTATTCTTGTTTATTGACACTATAACGATGTTTAAATTGAGCTCCACCCTTCTCCTATGCCGTATAAAGCTTGTGACTTACTTGCTTTGCTCATTGCCTACATGTGTGCGAAATCCTTTGATGTATACGTAATCGTCAGTTAGCCCAGACAGCAGTGCGCTTGCTCAGCCTACATACTTTAAAAACCCGTTCCGTAATGAGTGAAGGAGATATAGCATTATTTAATGCTCCTGTTCATTCATTCAGTCTTTAACATTAACTTAGTTTAACAGGAATCACTGGAGAATGAGGTTCCGCATACCCTGCTTCAGATTTATTTACATTATTTTTTTATTATAATCTCGTTCTAATGTTCTCCACACTTTATGGCTTTCATCAACCATTCTTGCGAGTTAATTGGATGTTGGAAATAGTTTTATTATTCTCGTCTCGTATCTTGGATGTGCTTACGAATAGCCGAACAAAAACTTGGAGACCTAGTTGTTGAGAAACCTATTTTGAGAACGGTTTTGGTCAGACTTGATTTCCAATTCGGGACATGCTCGGCACTTGAACGTCCTCGATTTAGATGCGGTGATCTGACTGTCGGATACTGTAGACACAGCTTTAGCTTACATTCAACAATATCTGATATGTTTAGAGTAAGTAGGCAAGTAGTTAAAGGATTTAGAGCGTCTGGTGCGTAACGTCGCTTTTACGGAATCTCCAATCTGTGGCAGTAATAACGGTGGTTTTAATGGAATTTCTACAAACCTTTATTATTTAGTTTTACTTACAGACAATAAGTAAGTCAGTTGAAAGGATGGGTATATTTATGTTTAAGTTAGAGTATCCTTAAACTTTAGAAGTAATTTTGACTAAACTAGGAAATGTAGGTAAAATTAAAGATGGAACCAAAATAAATGTATTTAGGAACATAATGTTCACTGTGTGACTGTTAAGTATCATAGCGAGTAAAAAACTGAGTCATAGTAAAAATAAAAACATGGTTAAAATTATAGTAACACATAGAATATAAGTAACACTTGCTTACTTAGGTTAAATATTTAAAATTATTGTTGGTTAAATTATTGCGAAAGGTCAACTTGATGGGAAAAAAGGCTCCTCAAACTCAGCTACCATCATCATCTAGATATTACGATATTATTTTTTTATAAACTTTAAATTTACCTTCTCCCAATTCTTTTTCCTCTGCTCTCGAAAATTACATAAAAATAAATATCAATTCCATATTTGTATATTACTTATAGACTAATTTATTATTTCATATTTAATCAATAATAGTCAATCTCACATCAAAAACACGTTACCTACGCGTTTCGATCACAAAAAAGCGATTGCTATTTACCGCTATTTATTTTTACTATGGATCGACCATTAAATTGAGTATTGAATGAAACCCACAATATGTCAATCATGAGTCTTACCTACTACATTAACATCTATCATACGTAATCAATTTCAAATTCCGAATCAAAGTTCAAATAAATACAAGCGTTATTAAAAAAATATACTTTTTCCGAGGTTAAATATACTTTGCTTGATTAGTATAGGAGGTAGTGAGTAGTGAGCATAATTTTACATACAATTAGCCAGACTAGTCAAAGGCGTTTGTATGTAAGTTTCTATCTACGTTTGTCAGCTAAAGCGGATTTAGCTGTCTGCTATAATTATTGTAGATGTCAACGAAAGGAAGCACTGCTCAAAGGACAATTTGGAATTAATTAACGTAAAGTGGACTCAATGTAGGTAGGTAAAGATTTGAGAATTAACTGCCGCGAAATAAGGTGACCTTGCTGGAAATGTCGAAGATGTGCGGAGTAGATTAAATTAGCTGTTATGTTTCTTGAGCATTGACTGTTTTCCTTAAATTTAAGGCCACTTCTTGCGGTAACAGGTATATTTTTGGCATATTATGTGAAGTCGAGGTCCAATTAACTCAATGGAGTTTCGTAAGAAAAATATGCTTGTAGACTTAGATCAATACAGTCACATCAAGTATCACTGTAGGAAAAGAAAATGAAAATTTTAGACTTAAAAATAATTGTAAGTAGGTACCTACTATTCCTAGTAACCTAAAATACTTCGCTAACCTAACCTAACCTCAGTAAGGTATCCGGATGCCATTAAAACTAGGTCGAATCTATAATAAGGACGGTATTTCTCTGCAATTCTACATATTTGTTATAAAAACAACACCAGAGAAATACTTTATTACATTTATGAGAAATAAAATCAAATAGAAAAAAAAAACTGGTTAGTACCTACGTAATTAATAAAAGGCTTAAAACTTCTAAAGCCGTTAAGACACAGTACAAGAAAAAGAAGGCTTTTCCTGGCTTCCCGCCTTTTTGCTGTTGTATTTTTTATTTGTGGACAGTACCTATGTGATTTTAAACCAGATGAACAGCAGTATCTTTATATCTAGCCCTTTTCACCCAGGAGTCGCTTTGTCCAAAATTCGAGGTTTTCGGCTGTTGTAGTAACTGATAAATATGCAAATAGGCAACTTGAACAATCTGGACGCCCACATCAACTAATTAAGAAATTCTTTCAACACATAGTTATCTTTATAGTCTCTAGAAACATTTGGGTAAGTATTTTGTTCTACAGAAATTATTAAAGTCGTACTAAATTCTAGATCGCGTGATATTCGCTTTAGTTTTAGTACAGGCGCCTAATCAATGTGGAGGTTGTATTCTGGCGTCACCTACTAGGTACCTCGCCCTTGAAAACGTTTTCACGCCTTGGGTAAACATGTTTTAATATTTCCAAATAGGCAGACTATTTCAAGGAAACTATACGTTTGTAATAAGATCTAATGAACACTTAACCGTTATGTATTATGTCCAATTTACTTTTAGAATTTTGGTGATTGTTCTTGCTGTGTTTAAATAATGACCTTGTAGGTACATACTGAAAATTTAACATCTGCGTCCATAACTAGTGGGAGACAAAAACACTATGTTGAAAGCTCGTGACAATCACATGCATATAAATAAACTTGTTGTTATTAATTCATGGTCTGGCAATACCAAGCCATAGTATAGTAGCTACCTACTACCTCGTAAAGATATTTATGTGTGGGTGCACGCTATGACATTGACCCACCGGCACAGGTTAAACGATATGTGGCATGTTACTTACTAAAAACGAAATATTTCGTTTAAATTGGGGTGTCTAAATATTTTTTCGAGTGTTGCTTTCATATTAAAGTGCACTATGAATAATTTTCGGTCATATATTCATATATTATTGTATATTCATATGCCGTCTAGACCTAAAGTAAGCACATAGCTTGTGTTATAGGTCAACGGGTATACAGAGGTACACAAATATGTTATTTTTTAGTAAATACGATAGCGTTCATATTCTTACATACAGACAAATGCAAACAAACGTATACAATTATTTGAACTGGCCACCTCTGAGGTCTGAAGCAGTGACACCCCATCTCCACAACGATTTACAAAACTATCTACTAGCTTCTAAATATGTTCCTGCTTATTTAACCATTCTTTTGTTTGTTCTAGGCAAACACAATCATTCACATCAGCCTTCAAACAAGTCGTCACGTTCGCCATCACCAGAGCTGCTCACGTCGCGAGGGCCAGCACCGGAGGAAAGCTACCGTCACATCCCCCGGACTCCGACCCCGACCCGTTGCGGCCCGCCTCCGTCGCCTCCCGTGCCGACCAGACCGATCGCACCGGTCGCCCCGGACCCTCTAGGCCCGCAACACCTCAGCCCTTGCGCAATATGCGGCCGCACCTTCGTCCCGCAGTCGCTAGCGAAACATGTCAAAATATGCGAAAAGATGACCACAAAGAAACGAAAAACGTTCGACTCTTCCAGACAACGACGAGAGGGTAAGTTCTATCGAAGTTAATCTTTGCCTATTGACAATTCTTTTAAACGGAGGTGGTGGATGTTCTAAACACGGGTAATTATTAACTGCACTTAATTTATCATCTTTTACTTTGATGTAGATATTTCGCATGTAAATTTCATTGTAGATTTTACCTTCCTACTACTCGTAAGTACATACATTCGAATACATTCTTATCTTTACTTAAATAAATTGAAGTTCCCAGGTATTTAAGATTATGTTATTTTTGGAAATGCAATTTTGCATGATATCATTTTCATTAGTATTTATATTTATGTAATGATCAAAATTTTATTGTTGTGGGTAACAAAGGGCTGCCAGCAGCAGCAGGTGTTATCAAATATGGTAAGTTGCTAAATTACTTACTTATTTCTTTATCTAAAACATAAGCTCACTTTGTCAATGCATCTCCATTGGTCTATTTTTATTCATTTATTAATTGCCTTCGTTAATACTTTTTAAATAATTTGAAAACTAATATTTATGTTGAATGGATAGCGTAAATGTTACTCGTATACGTACATGATCTTACTTAGATACAATTTATAATGCTCATACTTCGTCTCGTATTATTGTTTTCCCTGTTCTCGAACTGTTCCTAATTCCCAATATCAATGTAAACAAGCTAATGTGGATCCATAAATACTCATTTCACAGTGTTTGATCTTAAACATATTAAAGCGATCCGATATTGTATTTGTAAGCAAGTTCAAATCAATTAACCGTTATTGGTACGCATGGCCGGTACCCGTTCCACTGTTTTTCTTGTGTATAAATTCCACTAATACCAACTGAGGCTAATAACGGCTGAGGTTTTACTTGGAAGTATGGCTTATTTGTTTTTGTCCAAGTTGCTTTATCTGCTCCACTAAGGCGAGGCCGATAACTTTATGTTTTAGTGCTAAATTAAAGTTAGTACTAAACGTGCATAGCAATAGTAAAATAATACTCTAAAGCAAATAAATATTTATATCCTTAATTACACTCAAACAAATTTAAACTTTTGCTTTAATAACACTTATCAATGTCATTAACACTTGCTGATTGAGTAAGTCATTTTGTAACTTACAAAACGTATTTTTCATCCTAATAACGAAACATTTTCTCTCTCTGCAAAAAGCACTTATTTTTGTATACCTATGCCTACTTACAGTTGAATCTCTCGTTCACAGGTACGGATCTAGAACAATACTTGCCAAAGAACTTCGGTCTTCCTGAGAACAGTCCATTCCTTGAGAAGAGTCCGCCAAATACCGCAAAAGCCGCACCAAAGCCGCAGAAACCATCTGTGAGAAGCGCCATAACCAAAGTACGTAACTTATCCTATTTAGCATTCCACTAGCTTTGCAATGTTGATCTTTTCCCTTTAAGGTCGGCGCCACGTTGGAACCTAGCTCTGTTTATGGTAGTTAAGACAAACGTGGCCCCATTCGCTTTTATTGTAATTGCCACACCTAGGTTTTATAAGTTTAATAATGTTGTCACCTCAGACAGTCCATACAATTAATTGCGCGTTTTGCATGTACCTAATGGTATTATTTTCCTGTCATAAATCGAAATATAAGGGCGTATCCTAACTTTAAACGCTAAATTTATTATGGATATGTTAACACGATTAGGAATAGGCGTACTTATAGGAAATAAGTTTTAAATACATTTTAATATAGAACTGTAAAAAAACCACTTTTCCATACAAAGTTTGGTATTTGACGTCAAATGCTCTATTTGGGGTCAAATACCGTACCAAAAGTGCATACTATAGCTCTTTGTATCGTAAATGCAGGTTGTATTTACGATACAACACACGGTTGTCAGAATAATATCAATACATTTTGAAATTATGAACCCTAAAAATATCACATTTGACGCCAATTTTATGCCGAATTTAACAATATCTAACGTTTTTCTTTATCCATTAGTTTAAACAATTCAATTTAATTTTAATATGAACACACAGTCCAAAATCTTTCGCGTCCCGATTTTTGTAAGAATAACATGGTACCTATGTCTCATCAAACCTTTAAAAGCTGAGCAATAAGTGTTTTTTTGTCGTAGCGACTGACATGGTTGGCTTAACGGCATGCGTTGATACCATATAAAATATAGTTGACACAAAAAAAAAACAAAGTATAATTGCCTTCCTTTTCAGCCAATGGCAGAGCTACAAAAATGTCCGCACTGTAGTCGTGCATTTGGCGTGCGCGCATTCGAGCGTCACGTGGGGTGGTGCGCCGACAAAGCGAAGATTCTTCCCGCCGCGCCGGCGCAGACATCGTCTCAGATATCAGATGCAAAACAGAGGCTCAACGCCAGGACTCAGTATAAAGCTCCCCTTGCTCGAGGTCGAAGGTTTGATATTTAAACTTTTGCAGTTATTTTTCTGGAAGTCATAGCCTGGTGGGTTTTATGTATATCATTCGATTTAGCAGGTTAAGCAACTATCAGCCCTGCCTGTCGGTAATAGAATGACTGACCACTGACTATTAGATTCTCACGATAACTTCAGTCTGCGCTTCTGAGAGCACTTTGAACTGTAGGTACCGTGCTGTATCTTGTCTATAGTGTTTGCCAGAAACCATTTCGGCGCCCTGAAAGTTCTCACAGAGCATAAACCAGCTACGTGGTTTATGCCCTAAACTTCCTTCAGGGTCATAACTCATCCAGGGGAGAGACTCAGGACCCTGAAGTAGTCTCATTACAAATTGATGTGAAGATTTTGAAGCAGCCGGAAACTTAGAATGTAGACACGGCAGCGGTGACACTTATACAAAATTTTCAGAAAATGCTGTTGATTTACAAGAATTTATAAATATCAAGATGATACTTTTCTTCCGTGATAATCTTAAAACATGATAATTCTTTTCCAGGTCATCTGTTTCGCGTGATAAATGTTCCAATAGCCGTTCTGCTTCGGTTGAATCTTCCAGAGCTGTGTCTCCCCCACTTAGGGATTTACCTAGAGAATACGGAGACACGAGACATGGAAGAATTAGAGCATCAGGTGATTTATTTCTATATTAATAAAGTCGAGATTATTTCGAAAGTTAGGAACACTTAACGTACGTACGTCGTTCATATAAATACCTAATTATTACACATTTTCAATGCATGAAGTTAATATCATTCATACAATTTGAGCTATTACTATTGTAATGACTACCTACCAAATTGTAGGACTAAAAAAATTGTACCAAACAAATTATAGTGAACTTTGATCGTTACTCGAATGTAAATTAGCCATAGATGTGATATGATAGTAATGCATCCCAAAATCGTTAAAAGTAACGCATGCTCATAAGATATTCGTAACCAGGAGCTATATAAAAATAGACGGCATCAAAAACTCCGAAATGTCAAGATAGTTCAACATTATTTTCTAGCCTTCAATAGTTTATTGTAAACGTATTTCCAGATTCAATATCCAGTAACGACTACCATGAAGATATTTCACCGCATGTACCTGTCATAAAGAACTCGAGAAACCCGCATAACACCTCTGGCGATGCTAACGTCAAAGCAAGGCAGGCGAGGCTAGCAAGAGATCTCACTAGTTCTAGGTAAGGCTTTATATTGCTCACATAAGTTCAGGCCTACACTTTAAGCACACCTATCAAACTTTAAAAGTTGAGCAAATAAGGGGAAAGGAAGGCAATTAAAAGCTCTTTCGTTCATAACTTTTTTTCGATCTTTAGTTTTCTTTTGTAATATTTTGTTTGGCGAGTTCCTGTCTCCTTGTTTGTTTAAAATATAACCCAATTCTAAATTCCTTCCTTTCCTCTCCTTAGTAACCAAGGAAAACAAACATCCCAAAACCAAGAAACCCGTCCTTCCCAAAATCAACAATGTCATACTGAGCCTAGCATATCGAACCTAAAATCTAAACCTCATACTAAAATTAAAACAAGATTGGATTTAAAAAAACAACAACAACTTAAAAAACTAGAAGAAATTGCGACAAAGTATGGAGATCAAAATAAAGACAAAGTTAATGATAGGAAAAAGCCAGAAAAACCAGACCAAAGTCATATACCGGTGGCGCGCAAAAAAAATATGAATAATGAGTCACAAAATGCCACCGAAAATGACAATGCAAAATGTATCACATCCAGCCGACGCGCCAAACCGAATACTGCAAAAGAAGATAATGCTAAATCACAGAGAGATACATCCCAGCGTACTGTAAATAAACAAAAAATACCTAGTAAACCCGTACCCAGTCCCTCAACTGAGGATTGTAAAAAGAGACAAAAGATTAACCAACGAGAAACTAGTAGAAATCCCAAAAACACTTTGGCTGCATCGAATAAAGATAGTAATATAAGTGAAGCTAGTAGTGTGCAAGAGTCAACAAAAGTGATTGATGGTAACAACTCGCAGTCAGTTGGGATTAATACGGAACTCCTTTGTCCCTGTATTCCGTGTGTAATTCACGAGAGTCAAGAAGATAGAAAACAGAAACGAAGTAACACTAAAATTATGAGAAAAGAGTCAAGACATGTAACCAGCGAGCCGGCTTTAGAAATATTATATAAAAACTTGACTGTAGTCAGTTCCAGCGACTTCCAATCAAATGTCCATTTCGATAGAGATTTGAGTGAGACAGCAATTCATCATGTACCGTGTATTAATGAAAATTCGATAACTGATGTCAGTGTTGTTGAAACACCACATGGTCGTGATAAAGAAGAATATCGGAACAACGACAGCAAAATAAATAAAACTGAGTACAACAATAATAAAAACCATCATAACGAAGGTAACAAAAGCAGACGCTCTTCTGCATTGAACCGAAAATCTGAATCTTCTGGAATTGTTACAAAACAAATCGAAAATGACAATAGCGATGGCAGTTTTACAGATTCTATTGAATTAAACAAAAACAATGAAGATAAAATTCCCACAAGCATGGACTATGAAGATTTTGAAGCAGATAGTAACTTAGAATGTAGACACGGCAGCGGTGACACTTATACAAAATTTTCAGAAAATGCTGTTGATTTACAAGAATTTATAAATATTACAGATAAAATGATAGATACCGAAGAATTACAGTTAGTTAGCGAACATGACCTTGAGCAGCTACATACTCCGAATACTAATTCTGTTGAAACTCTACCTTTATCGGTCCCTTTATCAGATACTGACAAAGAAAATTTTACCACACCGTCTAAAGAAGGTTTCTCCTCGGGATTAGATGAGTTAAAAACTAATTTTCAGCGTCTTATGACGGAAGCAGGTGATTCAGCCGTTGTTGCAGCTCAAAAGAAAATAGAGTATGATGCGGCCGCTAGTAAGAAGGTTTGTGACATGGAGCATATAACTGTGTACGAAGTAAATGCCTGTGATAAATTACATTTTTCTTCAAACCGCTCGAAGGACGGTGAAACTGGTTTAAAATTACCATCTATAGCTGAAAATAATAAAACCGCACGAAAAAGTGCGTCTAAAAAGAAGAAAGCGCAAAGAACTCCAAGACACACTAAGAAAATTAAAATGTTATGCGATCAAGAGCGTGGTACTATAGAAAATAAAACTTTTGTAAAATGTGGCATTGAAGACAACAGTGATGGGCAGTCTATCTCTTCAGATGCTCCACCTTTAAAACTACCCCGCATTGAATCAAAGAGGTATTATTTTGTTATTAATAAATCCTCCGTTATTGTTGACTTAGGTTAGGTCTGAACAGGCTGCTTTAAAATAGTTTATTTTTATTTTTTTGTTACTAAGTTATAGATATTTATTTTATGACACTTCCAGGTTTGACGATACTTACGACCCATTCGCGTCAGCTGCCAAACAGATGAAAGAATTAATGTCTTCGGAAACGAATATTCCTAAAAAAGTCGAACTCTCCTCTAAAAACCGCACACTTCCTATCCTTCGTACTTCCCGGGATAAAGGTCTTAATACCGATCACAGCAAAATGATGAAAGACACTCTAAACAAATCCTATCAGAAAACTCCTACTCTACAACGAATGAAATCCTTCGGCTCTCCTGCTAATGACAACAACAACACAATAGGAAGTAGGTGCAGCTCATTCAGAATGAGTAAAAACAATAACAATAAATCTAGTCAAAAATTAAATACTACTTTTACAAAATCTAGTAAAGAAAATGTCAGTGCAGCAGATAAAACATATTTCAATCGAAACAGTAGCCTAAATAGATCTTTCTCTAATTATACAGCTTCTAATTACAGTACACCAAAACTGAAAGAAAAGAATTCTAAAATAAGTACATCCCTATATCATAGCTTTCAACGAAGCACTGTGAAGCAACCAGTAAAATTGGATAAAATAACAAAAACTGAGAATAAAAAAGATTTCGTCAATCTTGACGCTATCCTTATTGACGAAAACTGCTCAATGACCGATAGCAATTATATTGATCCAAGACTAATAAACGAAAACGATAACCTCCCTATCAACGTAACAACTATAATGAATAATCCAGATATAATAAGTAGTATGGAGTCATTACTTACAACGGAAAATTTGCCCGCTAAATTTGATTCCTTTGCTAACGTAAAAAATAATAATAACTGTATTTCCCATATGACTAAAAGTATAGACAGTATGAATAAAACGAATAACCATAAAAATGTTAACACACAGTTAGTCCACAATTTAAGCACACAGTACGATAAAATAATATCCTCTTTGGAAAACAGTATAACTTCAAAAACTTCAGGCAGAGACGACGATTCGTTATGCGAAGACTTTGATCTCGATGAGTTTATGACATCTTTTGACGAAGAAGTAAATAAACAAATTGCAGAGAATAAACGAACTTGTAGCTCTACAACTCGCGTTGTTCATAGATCTGACCTAAGTGACAAAGTAGACTCTCCTAAAATTGTAGTTAAACCCAATGGTTTGATTCCAGTAAATAAATCCATGTCTCTTAATTTTAGCAGTAACAATGTTGTGAACGAAAACCTTTTCCCTTCCTCCGTGAAACGATCCACTTCCCTTCTCGATTCTATTCAAAAGAAGACTCATAGGACAGATCCTTCAAAAAGTCGACAAAAGACGGATCAACTTGAACAAGATATAATGCAGTCTTTGAAAGAATTTGATAAGTATTATGAGCCTGAAAAAAAAGAGAGTAATCATAATCATAGAGATATTCATCTCAGTCAAACCGATACAGTTAGAAGAGTTGTTCGAGATAAACATGAAAAGAAAATAAAAAAACATGAAAATAGCACAAATGGAAACCACACGCCTAACGGAAAAGCAAGCAGCGACTCGGCTTATAGCAGGTTAGTCAGGTAACTGCAAATTATGATTAATGTAGTCAATGTTGTAATCACTCTTAACATGTATTTGAAAATATTTCAGTTTAAACAGGATTTCACCTTCGAAACTATCGACGTTTAATGCGAAGGAAAGTAATGGCGTTCCCTCATTGGAACAAATACCAGCTGCTTCTGATTCTAGCGGCAAAGACGACGTGAGATCTTTGTCGAGTGATGAATTCTTGGCAATGGAAAGATCGGCCGATTTGGACGAAGTTTTCCATAAAAACGACGTGCATGCTACTTACAAGGAAGATAAAAATGTGGATGGTAAATATATCATTATTATTTTAAACGGTTTACAGTAAAGCAAAATTATGTGTACCTACCATCAATCATACAACTTGAGACGGATATTACACATCTCTGAACTTCGAATTATGAAATCATGTAGGTATTTAAGTTTAAAATTATAGATGTGCGATTCGAAAGTTCAGTTACATACTTCAGCGACGTATGGCATTCAGGTGGTCGCACGTCGGGGTTCGGTCAGGTGTCGAATTGATTTTATTTAACCAGATCGGGTCTGGGTGTGAACTAGGCTAGCATACCTATCTGCCTGGATTCATATAAAGTATGGTACATAGTTGGTGTGTCAGTTTGTACATTTGCATGCATTCTTTATAATTTGTGCCCAACAAAGAATCCCAACTGTCGCATATAAATTGCAGAGAAACGCTTCGGCTCGCGGCCGTCCTCGCGGCTGTCGTCTCGACGCGGGTCCAACTGGCGCCCACAGCCGCTAAGCTCGAGCGGCTCCGAGGCCTCCGTCAACCGGGAACCGCCCAAAAAAGAAGCCCCCCGCCTCTCCAGGTTTTGCCACGAGTGTGGCAGCAAGTTCCCAGTGGACACAGCCAAATTCTGCATCGAGTGCGGGGTCAAACGCCTCGTCGTATAAGTAAGGGAAATTAAAGACCTTGTTATAGATTCCTTGGAAATAGCTACATGTCGATGAATCGCATTATATTCTAATGTATTTTAATGTTATGAAAGTTAGGATCACATGTGTTAATGATTAAATAATTTAATGATGAATATGACATAATTTTAACATAAATAACCTCAGCATTACAAAGTACAATATTAATAGAGACTGCAAATATGTTGTTGTACTCGTAATATTTAATCAATATTTTATAAACGGGTTTTGTGGCCGTTATTTTATTTATATTTTTATAAAATAGTTTCGAACAAATACATATCACATTCATGTCAATTTATTCAACCATTAAAGTATTGAAATCTATAATCATGGTTCCGTAAAAAAAACAATAAATCTTTTTGGATTAGTAGCAAGCATTAGAAATAGTCTTCTAGTCCATAAAAATAAACATAAAATATAATTCTTATCCAAATCCAAATGGACCAATAAATTATTATATTCTTTTTAAGGAAGCTAACAAAATATTAATGTGTAATTTCTAGATCTATTAAATGAGAAAATATGTTATAGGTATAGCAAATATTATTAGCGTTCGTTACCATGGCTTGTCTAAGTGCCTTTTAATATGTAATACAGATCTGTATCACAGCTTTTGTTATGTTAATATGAGCCAATGTTTTTATTTTATTTCTTTTTTAAACATTTTACTTCAGATGTACTTCAAATGGGCTGGTATCCCGTGAAAAATAAATTAGCTTAAAAATGTATTGTAGTTTCCACATATTTTGGTAGTTTTATTTCCAATGTAATCATTTTATCACTTGTGACATGAATGAGATCCAAAACTAATATAAGTGCCAATTTTTACGTTTAGATATTTGAATTTTATGTATATTTATTTTGTGAATGTTAACAAGAAATTTATTTGCCTTCTAAGGATTTCCAATAATATCTCCCCTGCCTGCATTTTGGCCATTTAACAAGACTGATTTTTATTTCAAAGTTTTTTCAAACTATGAATAATCCTTAGTTACTGTTGTATATTGTTTTTAATAAATATTGATTTATCATGTAATAAATTAACATTTCAATACGTTTTGTTTCATTTTTATAGAGGGAAACAATAATCACACTGCAAATTATATACAAAATATATTTTAAACAAAATCTACTTACACTTTACTTACTTATAAACAATGTACTATCGAACCAATTGAATCATGCATGACCCACAATAAGGCTGAGTTTCCACGAGCGGAGCTTAGGGGCGGCACGGAGCCTCAATAGACCAATCACTATGCTCGTTCTGTTTCTATCGAAGCGCAGCGGAGAATTCGAACATAGTGATTATTCTACTCAGGCGCCGCTAAGCTCCACTCCGCTCAGCTCCGCGTCAGTGAAGACGCAGCCTATGCATATTTTGCCAAACCGTCTAAATGCTAGTAGGTTGTTTCCTTGGTGACGAACTGTTATCATTTCATTTGACACTGGCATTTACTGAGTACAGAATTCGTTTCTAAAATATATAATAATAAAATATCTTAAGTGCAGTATACGTGATAGACCTTACAAGTTTGACAGTTTCAAACGAATTATAAGCAAAGTGGGTGATTCAGTTGTTCGATAGTAGGTACCTAACTTTTATTGATGACATAATTTAAATAAGAAGTTAAATTAACATCATAATTTTCTATAGATTCTTAACAAACAGTTATCAAAGCACTCTCAAAACCTCATCAATTATCAGAACAACTTAAAAATAAGAAACAAAAATACTATCTAATCGGCTGACATTACAGTCTGAAAGCAGTTTTGTATGCTTTCCTTGGATGTAAAGCACCTCTGACCCTAAGTCTTCTTAAAGCTTCTCTTAAGTGTTTTGGTTGCAAAGGCCCTGGTTCCCCAGATTTATCCAAAACATCCAGTGCTGAAAATAAATGTGATGGGTTACATAATTTAGGTTTTAGGATATGAAAGAAACTGCCATAGGCAGGTGTTGTATAAAATTTAGCTTATGCAAAGAAAAATTAAGGTTTCAAAACTAAAATATGACTACTTTTTGACTATGGTTTCGTTTGGGGTATCAAATGAAAGAGCTTTGTTGACACAGTTCAAATATATAAATACAGTTTCTTAAAAATAAGTGAAAAAAAATTTAAATTTAAAAAATAACACACTCTAAAAGGTGTGAAATAAGAAAATAGTCGTCACGGAAGTTTTTTTTAGAATGGGTTATTAGTAGTAAGGTTTTAGTTTTTAACTTTTTTTTTCACTTGTTTTGGAGTAAGTTATATTATTTACGAATTTGAATTGTGCTTACAAAGCTCTTTCATTTGATACCCCAAAGAAAACTATCAGGAAATATTTTTTTAGTTCTGTACTTTATGTCCCCTGGAGGGCACTGTAGTAAATTAATTGTGATGTCATGTTGCCTATAACCAGCGGACAACCAAGAGGCTTCCAACAAATTTGTTTGACACATCTGACCAATTATGATAACTGGTTTAGAAGTTATGAACTTATGAGGGAACAGAGGAACATCCATACCCACATACATACTTACTTCAAAATCATAGCTTTCCTTTTTGCTCTGCCATAATCGGGTAAAAAGGAGTGAATTTCAATTGACATTTTAAGGCTTCCTTAGCGTTCATCGCCTCATTGTTTATAAAATATATTATATCTACAAAGGTGCCTACTCGGCCACATCATAGATTATGCAAAAGTTAGAGGGGATGTTTATACTCTTTCATGCAATAAGTGCAATACCAGTTTAGAGGAAATTTGTTGCACTGGCAGAAATAATTAAAGACAATAACCATATCTGTTGGTCATCCTGGGAATATGCTCCCAAGACACTTGAACTTGATAACAGGATTTAGCAAGGGAAGCTGAGAGTAGCAATTATACATGGGGGACAATTATACAGGGTGACTGGTACCAAACCCGCCATAGCAAATTAGCATATAGAGGAGGTCATTTGCTAATTATTGGACCTTACTTTCCCTAACTAAAGTTTTATACTTTAGGAGATATGTCAATTTTTATACATTATTGAGATTTTTCCAAAATTTGACCTTAAAGCATTCGTAACTTTATTTTTCGTCATTAGTTTAGAGTTTTTTTATTATTTCTTGGTAGTCATTAACATTTGTGAATAAAATACGTCGGAACTTCCCTCAAACTAGGGTTAAAAAATAAGACGCTTATGCTTTTAAAAAAAATCAATAAAGAAAAATTACTTTGCGATCAAATTCAACCGGAAATAATAAAAAAACTACGGCGTTTTAATAATTTATTCTACTCTAAATTAGTTCTCTAGTTTGTCACCTTACCAACGGTACTAAATTTGCAACGGAAAGTTTGATTCGCTAAACATCGGTAGGATTTTCAGGTCAACCAGTCATTTTGATCAAAAATAGTGAAGGTCCCAACGACAGGATAAAGCTAATTTAGCAAAGTAGTTTTTGCAAATTTATGAGTAGGTATTAGATAATAGAAATTGAGTGCTTAGTGTACTTAATTTTTTTTTTTACTTTTACCATGTAAAGCAAGAAATCAGGAAAAGATATCGAGCATCAAAAGAAAAATTTAAATAGAGTTAAAACTAAAAATTCTGCTCGAATTGCTGCCCGCGATTTCTGATACATGCCCGATATCTTTTCCTAATTTCCGTGGTGGTAAGACTGAGTCTAATTTCTTGTTTCATAACAGAAAATGCATTATTAATTTTTTGAATTAACTCATCTTTTGTGGTTACTTCTTCATTGTAGACCAACTCTTTGGCCCGGCCCCAAACGTCGAAATCGAGAGGTGTCAAGTCTGGCGACCGAGCTGGCCATTCAATTGGCCCACCTCTACCGATCCATGAATCGGGGAATGAACTATTTTAAAGTTCTCGGACGTCCAGCCTGAAATGCGCCGGGCACCCATCGTGTTGAAACACAATGGGCGTGTCGTCGGTTATTCCATCCAACAGCAGATCAGGCAAGACGTCCCTTAAAAATTCTAAATAATTTCCCCCATTTAAAATGTCTGGTAGGAAATAGGGTCCAAAGATATTACGACCAATAACGCAGGCCCACACATTAACAGAAAATTTCCGCTGGACCGATGTAACCCTCTTTTTATGGGGGTTATCATGGGACCAGTGGTGCAGATTGTGGAAATTGGTGATGCCTTCTCGGGTGAACTGTGACTCGTCGGTCCAAAGGATACGCTCCAGAAATGTTGGGTCGTCGACATCGGTGTGAAGAACGAGGCGACAGAAATTCAACCTCCTTTCGTAGTCGCCATTTTCAAGCCCTGCCAACACTCTATTTGTTAATTATTTACGTAAATGTTATTCTAAAGACAAAATTTGATTTGGATTATGTTACATCGAAGCTCGTCGTAATATTAATAATTTCTTTAATTCTAAAGATAACACTGGTCGCTTTAGTGTAAGTAGGTACATAAATAAACTCAAAATTACCTTGAACTGGCGTGTAATGATACGGGTGTTGATGGTCCCCATGCATCACTGACCAGACTTTCCACTGGCTGACGCCCAAAGCGGCAGCTACCACTCTGGTGCTAGTCGTGGGATCTTCTTCAAAAGCTGCCAAAATCTGCTGATCAATTTCAACAGGTAATTGTCGCACAGCTGCTTGGGGTACCCTGACGTTCAAGTTACCCGTTTCTCTAAACCGACGATATGTGGTAGGAAATGTGTCACGGTCAGGTAAGCGTCTATTTGGATATCGCTCCTGGTAAATTCGCCGCGCTTTGCGGGCGTTACTGTGTGCAGCACCATACGCCAGCAGCATGTCGGCGTATTCTTCCCTTGTGTATCCCATTTTAAAACGAAATGTCTTATTTATTTATACCTGTGTCTACTCAACTATTTGTGAAAGCACACGAAACGGAAAGGAAAAGCATATATGACAACAACTTAAATGTCATAGAGATGGGTCCGACCTCATCTTTTTCATTTGACGTCTAAAAGTCATTGAAACTGTCATTGCAAATGAAAAGAGTTGGTCTACAATGAAGAAGTAACTACAAAAGATGAGTTAATTCAAAAAATTAATAATGCGTTTTCTGTTATGAAAGAAGAAATTAGGCTCAGTCTTACCACCACAGAAATTAGGAAAAGATATCGGGCATGTATCAGAAATTGCGGGCAGCAATTCGAGCAGAATTTTTAGTTTCAACTCTATTTAAATTTTTCTTTTGATGCTCGATATCTTATCCTGATTTCTTGCTTTACATGGTAAAAGTAAAAAAAAAAAATTAAGTACACTAAGCACTCAATTTCTATTATCTAATACCTACTCATAAATTTGCAAAAACTACTTTGCTAAATTAGCTTTATCCTGTCGTTGGGACCTTCACTATTTTTGATCAAAATGACTGGTTGACCTGAAAATCCTACCGATGTTTAGCGAATCAAACTTTCCGTTGCAAATTTAGTACCGTTGGTAAGGTGACGAACTAGAGAACTAATTTAGAGTAGAATAAATTATTAAAACGCCGTAGTTTTTTTATTATTTCCGGTTGAATTTGATCGCAAAGTAATTTTTCTTTATTGATTTTTTTTAAAAGCATGAGCGTCTTATTTTTTAACCCTAGTTTGAGGGAAGTTCCGACGTATTTTATTCACAAATGTTAATGACTACCAAGAAATAATAAAAAAACTCTAAACTAATGACGAAAAATAAAGTTACGAATGCTTTAAGGTCAAATTTTGGAAAAATCTCAATAATGTATAAAAATTGACATATCTCCTAAAGTATAAAACTTTAGCGAAAGTAAGGTCCAATAATTAGCAAATGACCTCCTCTATATGCTAATTTGCTATGGCGGGTTTGGTACCAGTCACCCTGTATGTATAGATTGCATGGTTTTCAAAAGTGATTAACAATGACATCCATTAATTAAATTAGTGCATAGTCTATAAAGCATTATTTACCTTCTTCTACGACTTCCCCCACAAACACCTTAGCTATACCAGACATAGCAATCACAACATTTTGGCCAACAGAACAACCAGTAATTGTCTGCATTAACCTTTTTACAGCTGCTTTAGGAAAGGCTGCTCTTCTGTACATTTCATATCTGTTAAGTTGCTCTTCAGTGAAATTGGATACAAGAACCCTTAAAAAGATATATTAATTAGAACAAAGCAGAACATTAAATTACGCATCACAAAAGAAAACTCAACTTACTGCATTTTTTCCCTTTCTTCTTCTTCTAATTCTTTCCTACTCTTTTTTTCTCGCTCCTTTTCACTCAACAGGTCTTCTGCAGTCTGAGATTCATAATTATTATTAGAATATTCACTTTGTTGGAAGTCACTGATATCTGGGCTCACTTCATCATTATCTTTTGGATCCTGAGGATCCGTCTTTTCTGTAAATTTATCAGACGAATCTGGTTCAGCTACTTGACTGCTGTCAAATGGGTAATCGTTGATGTATGAATCATACTGCTCTGTAATATCATTTAAGTTATCTTGTTGTGAGCTTAAAAATGGTTCAGAATTCTCCGTGTATATGTTGCCTAGTTCATCTGTTCTGTGAATTGTTTCAATATTCTGTGAGCTGTCAGAAAATATTTCTGTTACCTCTGTGTCCAAATTTGTACTACTTTCTCCATAATTCATTAAAGTTGTGTCTGCAAAAAGGATCAAAAATACATATGACATAGACGGCTAAGCAAGTTTTAGATTTTTCCACATAACTATTGAAGTATTAAAAATGTTAAATAGTTATAGTAAAAGAAAGAGAAGTAAAATTTTTTTACTTAATAAAAATACATATTTTCCAAAAAACAAGGGGCTTTATAAGTAGCCTAGTAATATAGCTTAGTTAGTGTTTTGTTTGTTTCACAAATTAAAGGAAACTCCATTAATTTTAAGTAAAACAGGTGTGTCATGCATTTTAGAGGCAGGTCCAGGTTAATTAGCAGCTTGTAGGATGACGAAAGATCCAACTCATCATATCAGGCTGTTAACAGACAATATCTTGCTCATCATCCCAATATTTGTAGACAGACTGTTACTGTATTGTAATTTATATTTAATTTTTTCAGATTTTTGTTACTTTCCAAGAAATTTATTATAGACAAGAAATTTATTGCTTTTAAAAACATATATTCTAGTAGCAACACAGATTAGAATGACCATGCCACCAAAGATAAGATAATTAATTAAGATCAATTAAACACAAAATTTCTAAAGCTAGTGTAGTAAATACCATTTTATACTGTTGTAACCCTAAAACCAAAACTGACTAATGCCACGTTGCAACATCATGAAAACTATTCAGATTGCTTATGAATAGTAGAATTAGCTGCATGGCGTAGCTAATATGCGTTTCAATTATCAATGTCATGTCTTTGTTTTAAAGTACTACTAACTTTTCCTTTACCTACTATTAGTAGATAGTATCAGTTACTCCTTACAGTTTGTTGAATATTGAAACCAACTATAAGTAAATTACCTTCAAACTCCAAATTGATTGACCTATTTAATGAATATCACTAAAATGCCAATAGCAGTCCCTAAATTATAAACTATTTATGGTTTACTTTACATCTCATAAACAGTCAGTTTGTATAATACATAATTGATTAATCTGTTTATATATTTTTTTTCATGTCTTTTAATATAACTTTATATCCCAAATGCCAGAAAAAGATCAAATTGCTTACACTCAGGTTCATCTTTCAACAACTTTTCTTCAGCCTCCAATGAAATCTCTTGGCAGTCATCATCGTTGGAGTCACTATGGTCTAATTCTCGAGCTAACTCCTCTTCTAAAAATATAAAGGAAATGATAGGTATATGAAAATATTAATACACATTGTGATCGCATTCTAAGGGTAGCATGAACATACCTTTTAGCCTATCAGCTTCGGAAATACCATCGCTACTGGGATTATCTGCCATGACTTATGAATAGACCGTATTTTGGCTACCTCTGTTATGTTTAAAAGCTATAATATAACAGAAACCAGGCAGTTTATTTATATTTAAATAATATTGTAAACACTTAACAGAAAAATAGGATTTCCAACAATAACAGAACAGAAACTGAGAATGACAGTGACTACCTACTGACAGTAGGTAATGGTACGAAATGGTAGTAAAGTGATTGACTATCACTGTCAGCTAGTCAATCACTTTACTACCATTTCGTTACGAATAAAAAAACAGAATCAAATACCTACATAATACTGGCCTGGCAGTAATAATAGCACGTCGCCTGGTATCGACGGCTGGTTGCCATTAAACTTAAAGCAGAAGAAGAAGAATCAAATACATACTTACTATTAAGTATAAAAAGATATTATAGTGTACAACCTACAACTATTCTAAAATATTTAGCTGACGCTTATTATAAGACGTTCTGTAGAGGTACTTAGGTCAAACTGTTCCGATCTAAATGTCTTGGATACTTTTCGCAAATAAATTAACATAAGTATAAAACAATTTATTGAATGCGGCGCATAATCAAAGTTTTGTTTTTACAAGTGCTTCTGACCTCCCTAACCTACCTGAGTGATGAGATCTAGGAAGGAAATGCACGAGTAGGAAAAAGCAACGGGCTCTTCTAAAAACTGACAAGCTGCCAGCTAAGATCATCGTAAGCAGTTATTTATTTTAGAACAGTCATGTAAAATTTCAGTGTCAGTATGATCAGTCAATCATTCACTCACTCACCACAAACATCACTTCGAAACGACGACGAGTTCATGTAAATTCCTGAGTAAAACGTAAAAAAAT
This sequence comes from Stenoptilia bipunctidactyla, assembly GCA_944452665.1. Classification (NCBI taxonomy): domain Eukaryota; kingdom Metazoa; phylum Arthropoda; class Insecta; order Lepidoptera; family Pterophoridae; genus Stenoptilia; species Stenoptilia bipunctidactyla. The sequence goes on along the minus strand of OX101740.1, from coordinate 13,720,012 downwards.
ATTATTTGTGCTCCTGGTGCGGACAGAGAGTTCCATCATGAGTGCAATAATGAAGGCTGCTGTTTCTCGTAGCCCGGCGACCTTGGTAAGTAACGGTAGCATATAAAAAAAATATAGCTTAGTTATGTAATACTATCTTCTATTAGGGATGTTTTTGTGGCGAAACCTTTACTTTAATCATGGTATTAAAGATAGCCTGCCTAAAGCTAAGTATTGCACATAAACATTTAGCTCAAGTTATTGAATTTTGTTTATGTCTGGGTAAATTGCATATTATTGTGCAATAAAATACATTATATTAATAAAATAATGTTTCATTTACTCCATAGGCTACGCACATCTACAGAAATCTGCATCTTTCTGTCGGAGGTGCTAGTGCTGCCAAAGATGCTTCATCAAACACAAACACAACCAAGGCTTATAGTATTATTGATCACAAGCATGATGCTCTTGTCATTGGGGCTGGAGGTGCTGGTTTGAGAGCTGCTTTTGGTTTAGTCCAAGAAGGATTTAAAACAGCTGTAGTCACCAAGCTATTTCCTACCAGGTCCCACACTGTTGCTGCCCAAGGTGGAATTAATGCAGCTCTTGGTAGGTTTCACTAATTTCCTTTAAATTTTCTTTAGCTACAATGATTCTATGAATATAACTCTGTCATATATTAATACAGGCAACATGGAAAAAGACAATTGGCTCTGGCATATGTATGACACAGTCAAGGGCTCTGACTGGCTTGGAGATCAGGTATGTTTAGTAAACAATTAATTGAATATATTTTATTTAAATGATTACTATGCATCAGAATCAAATATGATCAGGCAATTAAAAATAAAAATTACCTTAAAGTCTTTATGAGAAAAATATATATGCTTTATATTTAGAGTGTTTACACAAAAGTGAACTATGTAGTTTATATAAATTGAACAATTATATCAGCAACTTAAAAATAATGGGCAAACAAAGCAATAAAAATAAAAATTATGTAAGTATTCTGAATATTAAGAAGAGGTAATATGAATCGACAAATACAAAGTATTTACAACTTTGACCATATTAACAAGTACACAACACAAACTGAAACTTTAAATATGAATAAATTTTTCAATCCATTCTATCTATTTCTAATCTCTGAGGTGTGATCTCAGTACCAAATGGAATATAAATCATATATCAATAAACAATCAGTCCCCCATATTTGGTACCGGCATTGTCCAGCTGTAGATGTATTACAGCCAAAATTATGATGATAGTAAATCATCCCTTTATCAAGGTTTCTGTAATGCAACTTCAGTAAATAACATCATAGGCCAGTGCATATGACTAGCGGTTATTTGGACTTTGTTATCTCTATTATACAAGTACTTATGTTGATTGTCTTTTAATTATGAATATCTTTAGGTAATTGATTAGGTAACCAAAGAACTAATAGTTTTACTACATCGCCGGCTTTACTATGAAACCGTCTGCTGGTTAGAGTAAAGCCAGAAATGTAACGAAAATGTGTGACGTGCTGCCTGTGCAGAAACGAAGCCTGTGTACTATGTGCATACTGTCACAAAGTGTATTTTAAAAAACTTAGTTTTTGATTTTTTTCTGAAAGCCTAAGAAAATATAATAAAACAAGTTTTATTCACTCAGGACGCAATTCACTATATGACCCGCGAAGCGCCGCACGCGGTAATCGAGCTCGACAACTATGGCATGCCTTTCTCCCGCACTCCGGAGGGCAAAATCTATCAGAGAGCTTTTGGTGGACAGTCTCTCGAGTTCGGCAAGGGTGGCCAGGCTCACAGGTGCTGTGCTGTGGCTGACAGGTAAGTTCTAATTTAGAAGATTTCATGTTTTAATATGAAAATACCCAATTTAAACTCAAAAAATAAGTTTTGGTGCTTATAAAGTTGTAATTAGCAAATCGTATTTTTAATTTTTTTCTTGAGCCATATGTCAAATGGCAACTTAATGTTTATAATAGGATGCATAATTTATTCTCAAATGCACATGTATAAAAGTAGAAATTGCAAATAAAAACAGTGCATAGTGTCACACAACTAATAGTATACCTAACGCCATTTCTTGGTAAGGGCCAAAGGTAATCAGCTGTAGAATAGGGTCTTTCAGATTTGTTTACCCCAATGCTACAATCACCTATTTATCATCCATTTAGTACAGCCCTTAGGGCCATAACTGCGTTATGCAGAAGCGCACTCCGCGTTCGCGGGGATTTTCGAAGCATTTTATTTTATAAAAATATAATGCTTCGAAAAATAATACTGCTCTATGTTGTAAACAAACACAGTCAGTACAATTGCATATATAACATATATAACCACTTAGCATTATGTACAGATCTCCTTTTTCATCAACCTTAGCAATCATGGAGTGTGTATATCTCTTTATTCAGTTAGTTATTTAAAATTCCTCTAACAAGTGGCACATAATGCAAAGTCACGTGAACTAAGTAAAGAAATTGATTTCACCGTCCTTGTAATCCTACGGCATGTTTATCTTTTGACGAGAAGCGATGTTGTTTACACATTTTATCACACATACGTCGTAACTTTCGATTGCGTTATTTAAATTATAAATAAGCTGTGCTTCATTTCGTTAGCTTTTAGGTCAATTAAATTAAATTTAAATACATTTATAATTTGTCCTTTTAAAACACGATATTAAACAAGTTTGTATACGATCACGATTTAAAATTTAAGTAATTTGAATTCGTGCAGCGCGTAAATGTTGGCTATTTTTTATTTTTCATTATAAAACATATCTCAATGTCATTTAATGCTAGTTGACGCTAGCTATAATTGAAGCATGCATGTCAGGAACTACTAAAGCGCTGAATAAGACTGTATCCACAAACTCTGCACAGAGTGGCATCTAGCGACATCGAAACATTGAAAATATCCTCCGATCATTCGGATCGGTCGACTTGAACATTTAAACCAGCTTTTAAGCCTATTCAAATCTAAAACTTATTTTGATTTTATGAAAATTCTTACTTTTTGAAACTGGCTCGGCTTTTAGATACCGGGAACGGCTCGGTATTTAATATGCCTATACTACGTAGGATCGGCTTAGATTATAGCCCTACCGGCCCTGGATAAGCGTGTCAGAAAAGGCGACTTATCTAAGTGACCCCCGCTTGGTGGTAGGATCCCGTCAGGGTCCGACTGGCTAGCGATCCACCCTTCATATGAAATAATAAATAATCTATACTAATATATAAAGCTGAAGAGTTTGTTTTTTTGTTGAAGAAAAATTATTTTTGCATTTGATAGCCCAACTCTTGAGGAAGGTTATAGAAGGTTATTTATCTCAAAATTCCCACGGGATCAAAAGTTACACGGGTAAAACCGCGCGCGGTGGCTAGTAAATATATAAAGCTGAATAGTTTGTTTTTTTGTTTGTTTGTTTGAATCTCAGAAACTACAAGTGGGGTTTGAAAAATTCTTTTTACATTTGATAGCCCAACTCTTGAGGAAGGTTATAGGCTATATTTTATCCCGAAATTCCCACGGGACCAAAAGTTACGCGGGTAAAACCGCGCGCGGTGGCTAGTATGGAATATGCCGCCAAATATTACCACTCCTTTGGTGATGTTTTTAGGCAATATTTGATGAAGAGCGGTTCTTTCCTAAGTCCGTGTGCTTAGGACAGCCTACATCTTCGGCCTTATCTTCACTTACCATCAGGTGAGATGAAGGACAAATGCATTTGCAGTTGGGGGCGCCATAGTCTGTTGCATATATTTAATACGAGCGCTTGCCCGCGACTTCGTACACGCATAAACTCAAAAGTCCTATATTTTCCGTTCCCGTGGGAGTTTCGTGAATTCCTTCCATAATACAAACAGACACTTATTAAGGAACCTTTACACCTATTATCACATCCACAAAGCAATATTTCCTCCGTGATCACATCCGTGCACTCTAGGAATAAGGCTTTTTCATACAAACTAAAACATCCCGTATATAGTTCCCGTTCCCGTGGGAATTTCGGGAATTCCTTTCATAAAACAACCAGTCACTTTTTGAAGAACCTTTATGCCAAGTATCGTATCCGTGCACTCAAGGAATAAATTTTTCATACAAACTAAAAAGTCCTATATTGCCCGTTCCCGTGGGAATTTCGGGAATTCTTTCCTTAGTGCACCCCTACATCCCCTAAAGAATGTACGTTCCAAATTTCAGGTCTCAACGCCCAGTAGTTACGGTTGTACGTTGTCTGTCAGTCACTCAGTAACGGAACAGTTTTATATATATATTGATTATGTCATTTGTAATCAGCTTTTTCTTTACAGAACTGGGCATTCTCTACTGCACACTTTGTACGGGCAGTCCCTACGCTACGACTGCGAGTACTTCATTGAGTACTTCGCTCTGGACCTTCTGATGGAAGATGGAGTCTGCAAGGGATGCATCGCACTCAATCTCGAGGATGGCACTTTGCATAGGTATGTGTATAAAAAAAAAAATCTTTAAGTGTTAATGTAACACAAATTTCGCATTAATTTTCAAAAATAAGTAAATTGTTATGTCATTTTCATTTCGCACATTACCGTATCTACATAAATCCAGTTTATATTACGAGTACTCAGGAAATATACAAACATTAACATTGCAAAATTGCATTTTTTTTTAAATAAATACCAAAATAACTAGTTTTATTTCAAATCCCAACTATAGAAACTGATGTAAGAAATCAAGGCCACTTAAAAATACTTTTGGCTTCGCAAAATATACGCTGCATAACATTTCTTGAAAATATCAACTGCATTTATTTATTTGAATTAAAATATTTTAGTTTTTAGTAGCCTTATTTCTACTAAGAAATAACCTTAAGAGAAACATAATATTTACTGTATTAAGTGTTCCAAGAGTCACATCGAATTCTGAAAGATATGTTTTCAATTCAACGAAAACATACTTATTTCTCTGTTATTTAACGAATAATTTGCGGAATCGGAAGCTTTAACCTCAAATGCATTATGTCAGGTTCCAGGCTAACAACACAATCCTGGCGACGGGCGGCACTGGTCGCTCCTACTTCAGTTGCACTTCGGCCCACACATGTACCGGCGACGGCACAGCCATGGCAGCGCGCGCTGGTCTTCAGAACGAAGATATGGAGTTCGTGCAGTTCCACCCTACTGGTGAGATTATTATAACGTTATAAAAATATTACAAAATATTAAATTTACTTAAAAAAACACTACGAGGATCATTAGACGATCAAGCCATGAGAGTATGAACATGATTCAAGAAAATTGAATGATGTAAGTAGAAACAACTTTAAATAAGCCATCTTTTTATTAGTCTTTACAGACTCTACTAATAAAGTTCCTAAAGGATTTTCCCTTGAAACAAAAGTTAAGTGTGTAAAAAAAGTTGTTACAAAATATCTGAATACTAGATGAAAGTCCTTGGAACAGTATACTTATTTTTTCAAAAAATGTTTAGTTTCTGGCCACTCCTTTACAACAGATCAACTTAATGTTTTGACTTTGACTTCAGACAGTAGGTATAGTTTTCAGCTGCTCATCAGAACCAACAACTTAGTGAACTTAGAGAGAAACCTATAGATGTGAATATAGAATTTTTTCACTTCATGTATGATCTCAAGCTATCACATCCTCTAATTTCGAAAATGACCCACCAGTCATGCTGTGTATTTTTTCTGGTTTCTTAGAAGATGTCCATTGCCAACTTTGGGCTTTCTTCCACTGATATAAAATTGTAGTAATAAATAATAAATTATATTCTTTCATGTTCAGGTATCTACGGCGCCGGGTGCCTCATCACCGAGGGTTGCCGCGGAGAAGGTGGTTTCCTGGTGAACGCGAAGGGAGAGCGCTTCATGGAGCGATACGCGCCGGTCGCCAAAGACTTGGCTAGTCGCGATGTCGTCTCCAGGGCTATGACTGTCGAGATTATGGAGGGTAGGTTTGCGGGATGAAACATGCTGTAAAATAATAAAAATATGGATTGTATTATAGACATACATTCATAATATCACGCCTGTGTCTCTTTGGGGTAGACAGAGACGCAGAGAGAACGCCAACTGCTAAGATCCAGACATACCTCTTTCGCTTCCTCCACGTTCATTAATCGTTTCATACACGATCGCCGGTTACGAGTACTTTCAACTAGGCCCTTTTTAAGTATGTCGCCAATTTGCGCACTCTATAACTCAATTTCACTCCTCACATGCTGTTCAAAGCTCTCATCTCCACACATTATTCCAACTTTTATCTCTTACCCAAGATTCACTATAGTTGGCGCCAAAACTCCCTCAAGTGCTCAGGTACGTCCTCGAGTCCCTCAAATGTATTATAGGTATACATATGTACATAATATAAATCTTGATAAATCCTATGCATTATGTTATATACTATACATTATTAGACAGCGCTGCTTTTATTGATTTAAATGCAAATATTATTAATTATTATTTTAAATGTATGATTGTCGCTCTTTCGCGCTGAAATGGCTTGACATTTCCATACTATTACTATTTATTGTAATTATTAAATATTCTATAGTAATCCAACAAAAATTTAGCAGCAAAAGAAAAAAAAATCGATACAACTCTTCTGTCAAAGTGATCCCTTCAATTAACCTTTTAATCTATGTTATATACAACTAAAAACTAGTTTGTTAAGTGACCTAGCCGATTCCGAAATAGAAGAAGCTTTTTTTGCACATAATGCTTCCTTCAAACCAAAGGTATCCAGACAAAAACGACTTACAGTCAGCGTCAAATACTTATCAAAACCTAAAACCCCAGGTCGCGGCTGCGGGCCCCTCAAAGACCACGTCCACTTGCAACTGCACCACTTGCCCCCGGAACAACTGCACCAGCGCCTGCCCGGTATCTCGGAGACCGCCATGATCTTCGCCGGCGTCGACGTCACGAAGGAACCGATCCCGGTGCTGCCGACTGTACATTACAATATGGGAGGCACGCCTACTAACTATAGAGGAGAGGTATGTTGATATTCAGGTTCTTTTGATTTATGATTGAAATTAAAATTTGAGTGTCAATACTAATAATAATGAATATGTAATCTTAACTGTCTTGTAAAGTTTAACAAGTATAAAAACAATCGAATAACAAAAAAACAATTTAAGCAGCCCGCATAAACAGTACAATTTAAGCAGCCTAAATTGTAATTATAAATTATAGTAATATTGTAATTATATTATTATTTCAAGATTTTATAAAGCTGAAAAGTTTGTTTTTTTAAATGCGCTAGTCTCTGTAAATTACCATCAGGATTTTCATAGTGTAATTGTATTTTCATATAACCTAGCCCTTGAAGCCTAGAAGGAAATAACTGTCTTGTGAACATCGCAGTTAAAGCAATTTTAATAAAGGGCTAGTTATTTTATACGCTCCCCTGTATTCGTTGAAATGATCGACCACTTTGGCAATGGGGTAAACCTATCTGCCTCAGTGGTTATGGGGTCGATTCCCGCCCGGAACAAGAAAAAAAGCCGGGTCTGGGTGTTTATCTATACCTATATGTATTTATATTCTAGGTCCTAGTTCGCTTCGCTAACTTTGAGGCCATGCAGTTGGTGTGATTGTCTGGGGATTTTATTTATTATCGACACTTACAATATAGGGTAATTAAGATCAAAAGTTTGCCTTTTACAGAACACGTCAACACTTTTGACTACAACTCTATGAAAATTAATTACAATAGGAAGAAGTCAGTTACTACCAGGTGCCTTTGAACAGAAGAGATGCCTACCGGTTTTTAGTCTTGTTTTAATTTAATTATATTACTTAGTAGAGCAGAGTTGTTAGGCCGGTAGCCTACGAATTATATCTCGCCTTAAGCCCTAGTAGACGGCATATAACAGTACTTTAAGCATATACAGTATTTTAATTTCAAATATTCGCAATTAGGTACTGTGTTTGGAGTATTATTTAGTCAATATTCAAGATTTATATTAGTGCTTTGAGTATTTATGCATTATGTTGTATATGTATAGTGTGGATATTTTTGTACTATTAAATTATTTTCTTAGTTTTTTATAAATTATTGATGGTAAAACGAAAATAAGTGACGACTGATGTTGAGTCCTAAATCAGAGGAAACTTCCTAATGTTATGTAATTAAAAAAAAAAAAAAAAATATTTCGGTAACAAAAACTTATGAATAACACAAGTAGATTGGGAATCTCTTTTTAAGCATATTGCCTGTGCCAGGAGACCCCGCTCCTCCATAACTTAATACTAGTAATATTAATTCATCAATTATGTAAAAATATTTAAGAAAAAAAAAGTAACAATATAAAATAAATAGAAAAAGTAAAAATATTTATGACTAATAACTTAAACTAAATAAAGTAATTTGGTCGTTTGAATAGGGTATGTGATGTGAATTTCAGAGCTATCTATCATATATCTGTACTAATATTATACGAGATACATTGTGATTGTAATAGAGACGACCGGTTGGTGTAGTGGTAACATACATTACCCATTATGCCAGGGGTCCAGGGTGCGAATCCCGATGGCGGTGGTTATTTATGTGACGAACACAGATAGTAGATCTTTTATTCATAACACGACTCCTTTAAGAAACTTAACTTGGGCTTCATATGATATTTATTTATTTATTTTCGTCTATTTACAGGTGATAACCCACTACAACGGAGTAGACAAGATAGTGCCTGGTCTACTTGCGGCCGGAGAAGCGTCTTGCGCGTCTGTTCACGGCGCGAACCGCCTCGGTGCTAACTCGCTGCTAGATATCGTGGTGTTTGGCCGCGCCTGCGCCATCACCGTCTCAGAGAACAGCAAGCCGGGAGATTCGCAAGCGCCGTTGAAGGATGTAAGTATGATGTATGTTTAAACTTTAAAATTGAAACAGTGTCTGCCGCTTAAGCTAGCCCTACTGCCCTTGGATAAGTGTGTTGTAAGAAGCGACTAATCCAAGTGGCATCCGCTTGGTGGTAGGACTCCTTTAGGGACTTCCCCTTTATACAAGGTGTTAATTTTGGAATACCATAACTTTGAAGTTCAATTCAATTCAATTCTTGTAGTTTTGGCAACCAGCTGTCGATACTAAGCAACTAGCTATTACTGCCAGTATCATGTGATGGAATAGACACGGTATTAAGGATTACGGTCAATGTAGTATTGACACAACAAGTTATGCGCGACGTAGACCGGACATTGAGTTACCTAAAACAATAAGACATCATAGTTAGTACCATCACCAACGAATAAGTTTACCCTACTAGAGTTAGTAAACATAAATATATAATATATACAACAATTAACTATCTACATAATTAACTATGAGGTTTTGTTCCTTACTAAAAAATAATACTTTTTGCTAAAGAATATGTGGTTTAAAAGTGCATACTTTTCAAGATATCAGCAGTCTTAATATAATGAGTTCATAAATGATCCTTGCAAAATCTCTTTAACATTCATTCAATAGACGCGTGTCACTGAAGCCATACAATAAACAACAAAAACATTTTAAACATTGAGGAACGTTGGATACAATGTACAATGCAAAACTTTGCGTACGGTACCTGTGCATGGTGATGAAAAAGAAATAGAAAGTGCCACGTTGTCATACTTCGCATAAAGATGTTTTGACTTTAGTAAATTATTTTGTATGAAAAATAAAAACAAGAAAAAAGTATATGATTCACATGTTAATTAATTCTATTACATAGCCCCATTAATAGACTAGACTTATGGGAAATCAAGTGGAACACCTTGTATAAAGACTGACACCAACAATCTACAGTCTAGCGGTGATATGTTCAGAGATATCCCAGCCTCGGCTAGGAACCCGTACAGCATCTCCAAAAATTGAGAGAATATTACTATTTCTACAAAATACTTTTAATGCGATATACCAAATAGTTAAAACAATAACATAATAAAAACAAATCCATAATACTGTTTATTATTTTGTACAAAATACAAAGTAATTCTGTAGTAATGTGTGTTAAAAACTGTTCTTCACGTTTATAGCTATAACTTCTCTTGGTGAAAAGCCAGTTCCGTTCTAAACCAGTCTGCTGTCATCTTCGACCTCATCTTTACTTACCACCATTAATCACTCATGTTGATGGCAAACTTAATCTATTATTACATAATTAGACGACAATCAGCTTGCATGATTCATTATTTATTTGTTTTTTTTTTTATAGATAATAAAACGATATTACGAGGTTTGAGATGTAAGAGGTTGATAAAAAAATAAAGATAAGACGATGACAAAACTAGAGCAACTCAAAGTAAACAAATGTTTTAGATGTAAAATAGGCTGTTATCGGTTTAAATTTACCGTCATTACTGACTGTGAAAAAACACTCAAATTTTGAGATAAAAATATCTGATCAAACTTGTTTTATGTAGTTTAATATAATGAAATCAGTCTTATCATTTCGTTACATATTTATACTACTAACATATCTATACTAATATATAAAGCTGAAGAGTTTGTTTTTTGTTTGTTTGTTTGAACGCGCTAATCTCAGAAACTACAAGTGGGATTTGGAAATTCTTTTTGCATTTGATAGCCCAACTCTTGAGGAAGGTTATAGGCTATATTTTATCCCAAAATTCCCACGGGATCAAAAGTTACGCGGGTAAAACCGCGCGCGGTTGCTAGTCAGATATAAATATAGCAACAAGTTATCACCATCACTCAACTCAACATAAATACTACGTTAAATAGGTCACCCCACATTAGTTTTATTTATACCTATATAAAACTATTTTTATATGTCCACAGTCAACGGGCGAGGCCAGTATCGCGAATTTGGACAAAGTGCGCAACGCTAACGGAAGCATCGCCACCGCAGAGCTGCGCCTGAGCATGCAACGTTGCATGCAGAAGAACGCCGCTGTCTTCAGGCAGAAGTCCACGCTTGAAGAGGGTATAGTTATTTAATAAATCTTTGTAATTATTTGGCCCAAATGAAGTTTTCTACAGAATTTGTGCAATGGTTAGATTAATTGTAAATAAATAAACATATTGAATATTAAAATAGTAGAAATAAACTTTAGTAAACATCCTTGGCTTGGCGGCTATCGTATTTGTTCATCACACAAATATCTACCCTACTACCAACATTCGAATTCATGACCTTTAATCCTAGAAGTATATTACCACTACAACAACCAGCCGTCAGATCAAGCACAACATAAAAATATCAACTTTGAAACAAGCAAAGAAATAAGTACTTGGCAACAATCAATGTGTAAATAATCCTAACTAGTTTATACAGGTAATGACTAATGTTACGAGTTTTCAACCGACTTCCAAAAAAGGAGGAGGTTCTCTATTCGTCTTTTTTTTGTGTTTTTGTTACACGATATTTTAGACAATTATGGATTGATTTTGAAAATTCTTGTTTCATACGAAAGAAGATACTTCATAGTTGGTCCCATGTAAATTTCATCAAAATCGGTTGTGCACTTCATTAAAAATTTCGAATTTTTGAAAAAATATGTTTTCGGAGAATGTTTACGTGGATGACATTATAACGCAGCCAAAGTTTTGACGTGAAGTCGGGTTTTTTAATGCTCTGCATTCGTTGATTAGGTACATATTCAATTAATAATTAATTTAGTGATAGCCAAACATCAATCACTCCACTTTAATTGTTGATGTAAAAAAAACTTACATTCACAAGTACAATATGTGAAACAAAGCATGTAAGTAGTTTTTCAACTATTAATATTATCCAACAGGTCAAAAACAAATTCACGACATCTACAAGCAAATCGACCAAGTGAAGGTATCGGACCGATCTCTGATCTGGAACTCGGACCTGGTGGAAACCCTGGAGCTGCAGAACCTGCTCATCAACTCGGTGCAGATCGTGGAGGGAGCTCTGGCCAGGGAGGAGTCCAGAGGAGCCCACGCCCGAGAGGACTTCAAGACTAGACGAGATGAGTTGGACTACTCGAAGCCTTTGGAGGGACAGGTTAGTTTTGTTATGTAGAGAGAAAGTTGATTATTTGGTATCTAGAATCGCGTCAGTTGCGAACACCCTAATAAAGGGTACGGTAGACCGTGATCCACAGTCCTTCGGTTGTTGATAGAACGACGTAGGATTATTCGTATTATCGTCATCGTCGTTGCCATGTATCTATAGTTATATCCATGTTATTATAGTATAGCAATAGTAATTTCGATGCAACAGTGCATCCGAGTTTAAAATAAATCGTATTTGCGTCAAAATTAATTTGCGCAATGTGCTTTAAACTTCTTTCAATCAAACATTAAATAACACAGCAACTTAGCTTACGCAAGACTATTAAATGGAAAAATAATTACTATTTCGCCGTGTTTTTTAACATTTTAACGCGATATTCAGGTCCGTGTTCAATTACTGAAATACTCTTAAAATGTTATATTAAAATGATGTCTATAAAATGTATAATGAACACTTGAGACAACATTGGGCTCGATTCGACAATATATTCGCTAATTTTAAGTCTCACTAAGTTAGGAGACTTCAAATTCAAAAGTTGCTGACAACATTGATTTTGATTTGACATTTGAGAGACTTTAAATTAGAGATTGTAATGTTGAATACGGTCCACTAGGTACCATCGAACCAACTGAATCATGACCCACAACAACCTCATTTTGGCAAACCGTCGAAATGATAGTAGGTCGAAATTCGCTGAATTCTATCACTTAGATATGAATTCAAAGGTTTGAGGTCAGTGCCTTTGATGCCGTAGCGTAGCTACGCGTAGTTACCATCAAGCAAGGTGGAGTTTCCTGATGAGAGTGTCATGCTGAACACAGTCAAATGCCTTAGACAGGTCACAAAATACGCCTAGAGATATATTGAAGATAGGTTTCCTTGGTGACGAACTTGTTATCATTTCATTCGACAGTGGCATTTACTGAGTACAGAATTCGTACAGTATTTTAAATGTCATAAGTGCATTGTACGCGATAGACCTTACAAGTTTGACAGTTTCAAACGAGTTATCGTCACATTATAGATGCGAGGCAGGTTATTATCGATTTTTAACACGCGGTTAAATATGCAATTTTCGTTATAAACGGTTGATTAACCGCATTATATGCTTGTTACGGTTAAATACCACCGCGAAATGTCGCTAACGGATTGAAATGTGTATAGCAAATTTCGCAATAATGCCAGCTTCGACTAGCAAAAAAGAAGTCGGTTGAAATTCCCTATCTCAAAAAGAGCTGAACTGATTTTGATAAAACTTATAGTATACCCTAATGAACAATACCTAGTACAACAAAAACAAATTACTTAAATTAGACTTGTAGTTCCAGAGATATACGAATACAAACATAAAAACATACATACACTATTGAATTTTTTCACATTTGTTCAGACGTTGATGTAGACTAACATATACTTACGAAAACTGGGCAATTCTGGAAATATTACATACATACGGGTGGACTTGATAACCTCCTTTTTTGAAATAGGTTAACAGCAAAATAAAGAAAAACTTTATCCTTTTTCGTTGTCGCTGTCAGATATTTAACCGTCAATAACTGCATTTTACCGGTAGCTAACCATCAATTCGGTTAATTAACGGCAGCTAACGGGTTTTTTACAACTAAACCTGATTCAGTTGGTTCGATAGTACATAAGAGGAGCTTACGGCTTACTCAAATTTATTTTGTATTTTCCAGACTAAACTGTCATTCGAGCAGCACTGGAGGAAGCACACAATGGCGAACACAGACCCGGCCACCGGAGAGACCAAACTCAGCTACCGCCCCGTCATCGACGACACGCTGGACAAGACAGAGTGCAAGACAGTGCCCCCTGTTATCCGCACCTATTAGGCTAAATTGAGGTAAAATTATTACGATTTAGTAAATAAAATCCCCAGACAATGACACACCAATAACAGTTCCAGTGTCAGTGTGCCCAAATAGGGATGCGGTTTAAGTGAACGAATGGTTTTTTTTATTAAATAATATTGTCAAGCTAGGAAAAAAATATTTGACTCACAAAACATTTCAAACTTTATTTTCCCATTCTAGAGTTACTTTTTCATGACTTTAAGAAAGTACAAAAAATACTAATTTTACTTCTGCTGTGACCATTTTTAAGCACGAAATATGTTTACTAATTCATTATTTTCATTAAAGTTACTGTAAAGTTACACACCTCAAATTCACGTACACACATTTCTTTAAACTTTTATGCTAAACGAATTAAAAGTACCATTTAATTTCAATCATTCTCATTCAGTACGTTACACTACGCAGGTTTTAACTAGTTTCGTTATTTTTCTCTTTGATATTTCGACCTGTCAGTTTACTGCATTGAATTATTTGCCAAGGTATACATGGCGCCAATTAAGCAAAGCTTGTGATATGGACACGCATCTAGAAGCATATTATAAGCTAAGAAACTGTTTTTTTTACGCCATATAGTCGAACATACATACATAACGTCACGCCTGTATCCCTTATGGGGTAGGCATTATAATGTTGGAGAGAGACTATTGCAGTGACAGGGGGTCAGCCTATCGCCCACTAAAAAACCTCCGTTAAAACTCAAATTATGTATTATAGTCTGGCTAATGAAAATAGAGAATTAAAAAATCTGGCGAATTCAAGAAAATCCAATCATGGTAACCCCGACTATAGTACGACACATATGGATTAAACAAACATGATACTTGATTAATTTTTTTTATAAAATTATCGTAAAAAACAACAATATTGGTACTGTCCTACTTTTTGATGCGAAGTATACAATAATTAAAATGATAGGCAACTAGTATTAATCAGGCTTAAAAATAAAACAATAAAATATAATAATTAATTTTATTCATTGTAATCAGAATCTGAATCCAGTAATTCTATATGGAATGAATCGTCTTTATTTGTTTATTTATTTATTTTACTGGTATCGCTGTTTCCTACATTGGTTATGAAACTATCAAATGTTTATTTTCTTTATTCATTTTCAAATATGAAAATTACGTAATCTCAATTACCAAATCCACCAATAACTGTTCGATTGACAAAAGTGACACCAGAATAAGTTTCCATATAAAAATTTCGAAAACCCCCATACTCTACTTTCGTTAGTCAGACCTAGTATTTTTCCATTACAGATTGAAATCATCGTAGCTGGCTGAGTTATCAGTATTGTTATAAAACAACATCGCACAGTCAGCGTACCATCAAGCAATTATTTATTGTCATGTTAATTTATGTATAACTTAGAGTATAAGACCAAACGACAATAGCAAAAATACTCTAAATGTTACCTCTCACTAACACAGAGTAAATAACAAAATTATCTGAAATTAAAAAATCTTTGTACAAATACAATTATATTTATAAGCATTTATATGTTTTACCGACAGCAACGATGAGTACTTAAAATGGTCGTGTTCTTTTAAATAAGTTTTATTGTAGTCGCAATTTCGACGCACATTATCCTGCTATTTGTTTCCATAAGTAAAAATGATATGCTCTCAACATACAATCAAGAGTACTGAATTTTCTTTTAAGAATAATTTTGATTTGTATATACTTGCTATCATATATTTTTATGTCAAATGGGATTTTGAACAATATTTTGTTCCTAATTAATGAATAATGTAAACATAATAAGTTTTAATGTTTGATGTTAGTTTGTCAAATGTTAAGTACATTCTGAAAACGTCTGATATTGCAATATTTATATGTAATTTTACACAAAATGTACCTCAATCTAAATAAATTTCTCGCATCAGTACAAATCATGTTTTTTATTTACTACCTATAATCATAATCGTTATTTACTTACCACAGGGCGTTTGGTAACAGGATGCAAAGCTTGATGGTGATGTTCTATAACTAGAACATTTTGAGCCATACATGTCTTATAAATATGTATGTATGTGATGAAAAAAAATATTTCAGTGTTTCTTTTTGGATGGATGAAAAAAAAAACTAAAATATTTTTGGTTATTCAAATAATTTTAAAAACATGCTTCGCAATTGTTCTTTCATTTAAGGTATTATTTACGTCAGCAGATATCGTATCTTTGGAAATAAGCTAACTTAAGCAACTAAAGTGCTGAAATTTTTAATCTCACTTATACAAATTAATTTTGTTTAAATCATTTCATTTGAAAACTTTATTATAACGTTGACAAAAATCTGATATTTGCCTGAAGTAGTAATGTTTCAGCACGATGGTTGCCCTGCCCATCACACCTTGTGTGTTTCTTTAAGTACAAATAAATGAATATTATTATTAGTAAGGGGCGTGCGTCCGGCTGTCTGGACATTTTCTCGCAGAGCGTTGCTGCTTATCTAGGTGGCTAAGTCATCGTTTGTGACGACGATCTGTAAAGGTTTCATCGTTTGTGACGCTATAGTTTCCTCAAAAAATCGAAAAAACTTTGGCCAGCCAGCCAGAATTTCGCATTTTCCAGCATTCCAGATCTCAGCCCCCAGAGGGTTTTGAGGATCCAGCTGGTATATAAAGGTATGTGACGCGATATGTGACAGCAACTAAAGTGGTTTTATCAAGCAAAACGCCATAATTTTCGAGTTAACACGAAAAACAAGTGGCCAGCCAGCCGGACGTTTCTGGCTGAGCCACTTTGTTTTTTCCTTATATCTCAGTAATTAAAGCAATTGGAACTGAGTTTGAAGTGTAAAAGGAATGTGACGCGATATGTGACAGACCTCATATAGTTTAAAACATACCTGACGCATTTGTTTAAGAGTTATTTCGATAAAGATTTTGATGACAGATGACAAATGTCCGGCTGGCTGAGCCACCCATTCC
The DNA here is from genome assembly GCA_944452665.1 of Stenoptilia bipunctidactyla. NCBI lineage: Eukaryota > Metazoa > Arthropoda > Insecta > Lepidoptera > Pterophoridae > Stenoptilia > Stenoptilia bipunctidactyla. The sequence continues at coordinate 13,703,213 of OX101740.1, read as the reverse complement.
AGCGCTTGCAGACGGTCTAGAAAGCTAGATTCTTATCAAAAGGAATGTGACGGCGACGAAGACAACAAATCGTCGTATGTGACAGCTCTAAATACTGCCAAACAAAAAAGATAAGCGATTGTTGATTCTTTCATACAAAGTCAATTAGGGTGACCATATTTTACTCCTGTACATTGTCATCCTTATAAAATACTTCCACAAAATTTGTCAAACATGACAAATAACTTGATCATTACGTTGCTCTAATTAAGTGTAATTAAACTTACAAGGTGCTTGGTGTTGTAGAATATATCAATGGTGGTTCACTAGGGCATTATAAATTTCATTTTTATTGTAATGATAATGATTGGTTTTGCTATGACGATATGGATTACAAAATTAGGCAAAGCCTTAAAAAGCCAATGCTTCTACACTGTCTTGTTTATGTTTTGACAGACTGAACTGAGAGATGCATATCTACATTATAATGAAGATGTTTTAATTACTGAGGAACTTGTTTTATTAATGAGTATCTAATACGTTAAGGCTGATTGAAAATAATTAAGTATAACTCAAAAGACTGATTTATTAAAACATATCTTTATTTATTAAGTAATACTTATTTACACACAAATTAGTGTAAACAAACTGAATTAGATTCAATTATTAATTTAATGATTGCAGGTGGTTTGTTATGTGAAGTAAATAATTGTAAAGTATATAATATTATTTAATTAATACTCATAAGTAATGCCATAATGTTAAGTGTAATTAAAAATAAAGTTTTATTAAAAAGTGGTTATCAAGATTTCAAAAATTTTGATTATTTTTACAATTAAACAAAGTCAGTAAATACTTTCCAATTACCAAAGTGTACAATATGTGATACCTACTTATTTACTTACCTACCAACTAGATTTAGCAAATTGAACTAGATTTAATTATGTTGTCAGATTATGTAAATTTATAAATATTATATTTTTACTTTTTATGTATGATCTCAAACTGTCACGTCCTTGAATTTCTAAAGTAACCCACCAATTACCCTGTATACCTACTTACAAGTTTTACGCTCTTGCCAATTATCAAGCCAAAAGTTAAAAAGTTTGTATACGAGAAGGGTATACTTACTTACTTTTTTCAACATGTTACATTAATCCCAGATTAGTTTTATTAACTGGTAAACACAAACAAAAAGTAAATAAATAAAAAATAAATACATGATGCATTATGAAATATTATTTTTATTTACCCACTTAATTAGAGCAACGTAATGATTAAGTTATTTGTCATGTTTGTCAAATTTTTTGGAAGTATTTTATAAGGATGACAATGTACAGGAGTAAAATATGGTCACCCTAATTGACTTTGTATGAAAGAATCAACAATCGCTTATCTTTTTTGTTTGGCAGTATTTAGAGCTGTCACATACGACGATTTGTTGTCTTCGTCGCCGTCACATTCCTTTTGATAAGAATCTAGCTTTCTAGACCGTCTGCAAGCGCTGGAATGGGTGGCTCAGCCAGCCGGACATTTGTCATCTGTCATCAAAATCTTTATCGAAATAACTCTTAAACAAATGCGTCAGGTATGTTTTAAACTATATGAGGTCTGTCACATATCGCGTCACATTCCTTTTACACTTCAAACTCAGTTCCAATTGCTTTAATTACTGAGATATAAGGAAAAAACAAAGTGGCTCAGCCAGAAACGTCCGGCTGGCTGGCCACTTGTTTTTCGTGTTAACTCGAAAATTATGGCGTTTTGCTTGATAAAACCACTTTAGTTGCTGTCACATATCGCGTCACATACCTTTATATACCAGCTGGATCCTCAAAACCCTCTGGGGGCTGAGATCTGGAATGCTGGAAAATGCGAAATTCTGGCTGGCTGGCCAAAGTTTTTTCGATTTTTTGAGGAAACTATAGCGTCACAAACGATGAAACCTTTACAGATCGTCGTCACAAACGATGACTTAGCCACCTAGATAAGCAGCAACGCTCTGCGAGAAAATGTCCAGACAGCCGGACGCACGCAGTAAGGGAACACTTTGACACTGTCCCGGACAGTTGGATCGACGGAGGTGGACCAATCTCTTGGCCTGCTGGGTCGTCCGATGATTTGTATGTTTTATAATGTAAGCATAAAAGATAAATAACCCAAATTTTTGTTGTTTTATTTTGTCATACATACAAAGAAAAAAACCGTTTGATTAGTATAGGTAGCATATATCTAAAGATACGAAAGCTACTGTCGTAAATGATAGCTTAAATGAAAGAACAGTTACCAAACATGTTTTTAAAATGATTTGAATAACCAAGAATATTTTAGTTTTTTTTTTTTTCTAATCTATCCCAAAAGAAACGCATAATATTTTTTCTAATTTTTTTTTTATTTTCAAATCCCTTCAGTTTTTTTTTCTTGATTCGCAGATATTTCAAATTACAATGGTTTTACACAACAGACATTAGACAATTCAAAACAGAAAAGACAAAAAATCTTCCTACAGTAACAGAAGTACTGTTAGAGATTTATTGTAAGATTTTGGACTTTTCATGAATAAACCTTACTTCGTCTTAGACATGTATGGCAAAAAATGTTCTAAATGGTCTTGACTATCACCTCCTTTTAGCTTTGCATCCTGTTACCAATCACCCTGTATAATCTACTTGCTACAATTTCCTTTACCAATCTTCTTCCCTTTTGGTATCGTCAAAAAGTAGAACCCTGTATTTCAAAGAGAAACTGTAGGTGTTTAGTATATAGAGTAACCTACATGATACCTAAGGGTGTTGCCACATCAATAGATCTAAACGCGACGGTCGATCGATTGATGTGGATACACCGTAATACCTCTGGCAGTGTTCCGGAGGGTCTTGTGATACCCAACGACGACGTTCAGCGTTTTTACGGCTTTTTTGTTTTTATTTTTATTGAGGAATTGAATTCAACTATCAATTACAACTATAATATGAATAAGTCACGCATTATTCGTTTATTTTGTTTCTCTCTATTATAGTAAAAATTTAGTAGGTATTGTTTATTTTTAACAAAATGCTTTACCTATATGACGTCCGAGGATGTCCGCTTACTATGACGAGTTTGTTGATTCCCTTCGATGCAGTAGGTGCTGTGGGTTCAGATTTTGTTTGTTATTTTCACCAATCCATCGAAATGTATTCTCTCTTAGAGTTTTGCATGCTATATAATATTTTAAAGTTTTTGCATTTAAAATGCTTGATTTTCATTAAATCATTTTTGCAATTAAAATGCTTGATTTTCAAAACTTAAGACGTGCTATAATAAATAGTGTAAGTATACCTAGGGCAATAATTTCAGTCAGGTGGACCTACCTATTTAGAGACAAGACAATTGTCGAATCCACTACTGCAGAGTCTGAAGGCAAAGGTTTTAGACTAATGTGTGTTGTCAGTGATGTCGTGTGCCACTAGGACGTGGTCAGTAACTACGGATTTATAAGAAATCTCAAAGTCGCTGAACGGGCAATGGACAGGGCTATGTTCAAGGTTTCCTTTAGGGATCGACCCAGAACTGAGATTCGTAAGGGGAACCAAGGACACCGAAATAGCTAGAAAGGTCGCAAAGTTGAATTGGCAATGAGTGGCATCCTGCAGCAGAGAACATAGCACATCCTGGGAGACTTATCGTTAATAGATCCTCTCGACTGTATAATAATACATTTGTTTATTTAATTACATTTTACCGTTATATTACAAGTTTCTTGACTTCCAAAAACCATGGCTGGTTTGTCTGGAAGTTCAAATTCCTCTTATTCTATACTTATAACTAATTTAATCTATATCTATTAAGCACAAATTAACGGTAAATACTAATGAACTAAAGAAGACAAATAATATGTAATAAAAATACAAAAAAAAAACTTGATTTAACCTATTTAAGTATAAACAAATACAAATAAAAATGCGCGGGCGTGATATTATACAATTATTGTGCGTAAGAGCCATACCTACATGGTATGTGTCTTAGGTACATACCTACATGGTGTACTTTTATACAGTTACATATGTAACGTTATTTGGTGATTTAATGATGGCGTTTAATAATTACACTTTTATACCCAGCGCAGCGTGCAATCCATCTTCATACTTTTCTTGAACTGCGAAAGCATCAGTTTGTGAATCACTACGCGCGGTACTTACTTGTTGGAAACAGGTTGGAAAGTATAAAATGACACCGAGATCTAGAAAAAGTATTTACATTAGGTACCATTACAATGTTGGCTTTTGCACGAGTAGCATTATCATTCAATATTCAGAGGATGTGATTATAACAAAAAACTGTTTATTATAATATAATCGCACTTTTGTTCTCAAGTTTTGAATTAAAAATGGGAATTGAATTAGATTTAGTTTAGGTAATACAAAACCTAACTAATACAAAATACAAAACCGAGTTTTTGGACTTCACCTGCTGCACTTACACTTAGCTATAAAAAGATATACTTAAGTATTGGATGAAAACCATATTTAGCGGTTTATTTCTACTACCTACGTGTGTTCAACAAACTTTATTTGCTTGGTTACTTTCAATAAAAACATTTGCAAATATTAGTTTTCCTCACCTCACTCATGTTTTCCCAGAAATATATACATACATAACTTCAGGCCTGTATCCCTTACGGGGTAGGCAGAACAACAGAGGCTATGAAACCATCTGAGGTATCGTTTGACAAGTTTAGAGGTATTATAATTATGGAGAGAGACTATTGCAGTGACAGGGGTTCAGCCTATCGCCCGCAAAACTGTCCATAAAACCGCTGTCCCTTAACTGACTTTTACGGTATGCCCGGGAAGAGAAGCAGCTGGCACATTCTATGTTTTCCTTTCACTCCCATTCCAGCATGGAAAAAATATTGAGAAATATCCCAGAAATATTGAATCATTGATTAAGAACAAAAAAGAACGTGACGGGCTCGCACTACCTCGCATATTTAAACTGCTTTCCAAATGACGCGTTTTAATTGATATCAATCATAAAGCTCGGTAAGAGTTAAATATTTTTTCTAGTCAGTGTCAAAAAAGTTCCTGGCAAGACCTGTAGTTTTAAATGGGTTCCTCAATCTTGCTCGTGTGTAGGTAGATACCCAAGTGCAGACGAGGACGATTAGGTACTGATCTCGCACGACCTCTTCATGAAATCGAAGTTCTCTGAAGAAAGGGTAGTTGCAAAGCAAGCTGAATCTACCACAAACTGTTGCAATTAAGTAGACTGTATCAATGATTATAAAACATAGTAACCATTTAGACGACGATGAAGGGCTTTACATTGTTGGTCATTGGCAGAAAATATGAGGAAATGCTGCTGATATGCACGTAATGAATGAATGTGCTGCAGAAAGAAGAAATTTGTGCAATCTATAACCTCGGTTCAAATGCGTCACTTGAAGATAATTTCGAATAAATAAACATTGTAACCTTTCTGTTTTTACGTATGTAAGTATGAAATCTACTAGTAGTAAGTACAGCCTGCAACAGAATAATGTATACCACCATCTGACGTCGCACGCACACGCGCGTTCATCCATACTTACTCACACCACGAAAGTCACCCAATCTAAGCATAATAAGTGGACGTGCTTACGCACACACGCACACTGTGAAAATACTTCACTTCTGCTGATTCATTAATTTGTTAAACTCGTTCTTAGCTACTCTCAAGTCTCACATGACGAGCTATATGGATGAATAGCAGGCAGACAACATAATATGCTAATTTCGCAATTTCAAGTCATAGCGTCCATGGCCTAGCGGTTTAAGTGTCTAGGAATGAGATCTGAACAGGTCGGATATCAAATCGCACAAAAAACTGTGATTATTCATTTTTAGAAATTGAAAGAAATATATTACAACTTTTTTTGATGTTTTTTATTAAGTTTGAATTTGAAGTAGGTAGCTATTATTAGCGTAACTATTCGAAATAACAACGATGCCTCATTTCTTAAGACAAAATAAGTAAATATTCCTCCGATTATCTTTTATTGTGTTGCTAGTTTATTTTTAGCTTGTCATATCTTGAGAAAAAAAAAGTTAAATCTACCCTCTATTATTTAATAATGTGTAGTCGTGTTTCTAGATGGTTTGCATTCGTCGTTACTTGTTACTACTATCAGATTGTTTTGCTCAAGTGAAATTAAAAATGAATTATCATTTAACATTGCTGCAGAGAGCTGAAATCATTGTTTCATTCAATCAATACTTTTCCATCAGGGAAATTGCACGTCGATTGATGATATCTGTAAGTTTAAGTTAATTATTATTCTGACTTAATCCTTGTATTAAACGTGATCGTTATTTCTATGTTAATCATTTTATTTTCAGAGAAAAACAGTGCAACTATCTGTTCGTCGTTAAGAGGAACCGGGGGATATATACATTTTTACGACGTTCGACGGCCACCACATATGATGTGAGTTTGCAAACTGTGTGACGACATTTGAAAGCAAGCAGCATATATTGTTACAGGTAAATAAAGAAGTATATAATCCGACGTTAGATATACAATATATTATAACTTAAAATGAATTAACTTTCTTACGCATGCAATATAATTTGTTTAGACTTCAAGGGAACTTAAGTTTATTTATTCATTACAGGCTAGCAAAAGAGATATCGATGAACGAAAGTAATATTTGGAATTTGATTGGTCTAACAATGTAGTTATTTTTACGGATAAAAGACATTCAAGTCGGACAAAGATGGCCGTAAAATATTATGGAGGAGAAAATGCCAACGTTATGATGCTCGAAACACCCTACCTGTTAGATTAAGCGGCCGCATTAAACGCCATCGAGAATTTGTGGGGTCAAATGATTTTAAATTTGGATTCATCACAAGTGAGGTCCAGAGCCAAATTAGAAGGGCGGGTTATTTCAACTTGGGAGATGATGAGAGGATCTGCCTTGTGTTGGAATTTAGTTGACAGTATGAGATCTCGGTTGCAGCAGGTCATAGACACCGACGGCGCTCAAATTAGCTATTAATAAAATAGTGAGGTAATAGTTGTCTTTTCAAAAGTAGATAATCCAGAGTGAATGATGTTATTGTTGATTAGCTTAGAAATAAGCTTAGCATAGCTTATTTATAGTTTCTGGCTAATAACATGTTGATTCATATTTACAATGGAATTATTACTTCAATTATATAATAAGATCATACGCCAAGTGACAGAAAAATTAAAGTGAGAACTGTCATTCAAATCTTTCAAATAACAACTATTACCTAAACTATGATTGTTTTTAAAATTACTCGTTTAATAAATTTGTGAAATAAAAATTTCTAGTCAGACGCAACATATTGTGAAATGCAAAAAATAAATAATTATCTGGAAAAGATTGTGTTGTTTTTATTAGTAGTTTTTACCTGCACCTTATTTTTCGATTGCTTGCACTATATTTAATTTATTGATTAATTATAATATAAATATAATTAGAATATAGAACATGAAAATTATATTTATATCATTTTAAATTATAATAAATTATTAAAATATTTCTAAATTTAAATGAATATATTTTATTAGGTTTGTTAATGAATATTTCTTCATTAAATTTGAAAGAAAAAAAGGGTTTTGAAGAAATATCTTTAAACATTATTATTGTAACAATCAATCAATAATTTAACAATAAAATAAGAAATATTAATATAGCAACGGAGAAAAAAAATGCAGACTTTTCAGAGTTCTATAATATAAAATAATAATCTGCACATTATACGGCTGACATAGGCTCGTCTACACGTGAAGTACTAAAATTAAAGATCTATACATCCATGTCATATTTCTTGTTGTGACACGATGTAGTTAGTTAGCTTAGTTAGAATTGATCTTTAGTTGTGTGCGTGCGGCTATTGGTCAACATTATTCTGAGTCTTAGCACTTATTCTGAGCACACATACAACGCGAATGCTTATTGTATGTGTGCGTGCGGCTGGGTGGTATACATTATTCTGTTGCAGTGTGTACTTCATACTAGCCGTTTATAATGGTAGACGTCATAAGTTCACTAACTCATTGAGTTAAACAATTTTTTTTGAGTATCAGCTGTCAAATAGTATACATATAGTGTCTCCTTTATCATTTAATATTTTATTAGCTCTAAATTATTTGTAGAACATACACGTAGTGAGCACAGGTACAAGGAACCTTGATGGCAAAAGCACAAATACTTTAAACCCTAATTTGGGATAGATAATGTGATGTAGGTAATTGCCAATTGGTATTTTTTTACCATGTCTAGAATTGACTTTTTTCACTGATATATTTTTGACGGCTATGGGGTAAACCCATTCTGCCTCAGGAGCCAGTGGTTGCGGTTTCGATTCCCTTTCGATTTGTAACTTTGCTCCTATTAGTCACAGCATTATGTTATATAGCCTTCCTCGATAAATGGACTACTGAACATAAAAATAATTTTTCAATTCGAACCAGTAGTTTCTGAGATTAGCGCATTCAACCAAACAAACAAACCCTTCAGCTTTATAATATTAGTTAATATAGATATAGATGTATTTATATTCTAGGTTCCCAACCAGTTCTCTACATGGTATCTCAGACCACAAGCTTCGCTTACTTTGAGGCCGTATAGTTGGTGTGATTGTCTGGGAATTTCTATTTTTATTTATTTAGAGTGAAAGCCCTTCGTGTTAACTTGAGAAAAACCAGCTAGCAATCTTCCTAAATTTATTTGTATTATCTTATGCTCTACTGAATCTATTTTTAGAGGAACTCGCAAAAGTTCTCTTCTCTTTCACTTTATGTAACTCCAGAAAAGCTTTCGAGTCGGAGGTGTCATGATAATTTTAGAGTGTGGTTGTTACTCGAACTATATGGGGTGCTTAAAAAAAGCACTTTTGTAGAAAAATACCCTAGATAGGGCAGTCCCCCTTTGACTACAAAAACCGTATTTTATTCGAAATTAGTTTTTCCACAAAAAATCTAATCTAAAGGAAAGTGCGGTTGTAGTTACGCAGTTGTGAGTCGCATATGCGTTCTATTTATATCCTAAAAATCGACGTCATACATATAGTAAAAAAGTAAAAGTAAAAACACATTTATTGTTAACAACAGTACACATTAGGAAACAGAAAAAAAAATAACAAACTTGAGAAATATTTAGAACCAACATGCACTGCAGGCAGTAACAAATGGACACACAACTCAGCTTGTGCTTTGAAGCTAGTTGCTACAAAGCCCTGATTTTCAGTTGCAGCCAACAACAGGAAAGACGGGCGCTGAAACTATGCATTTAAATAAAATATTCATACAATATAAGTAATATGACCATTACATAACTATACCTAACGGTTTTCGCATTCCAGAACGAAACTTATGTTTTGATGGTTATTAGTTAAATAAAATTAGAATGGGATGATGTATATGACGTCTATGTTTTGCGGCATCCCTTCCTAGATCTTGTGATCGTAAATACATATCTTCGCTAGTGTATAATTTTACCGCGATTCCCTGAAATGAACTCCTCGTTGTGATAAAGTTTAATTCATTTAGAAGATTATTTTAGGCTTTTGTTCCGCGCTTTCGATTATTCGATGCTGTTAAAAGCCTGTTTAATATATTTATGTTGATATTCGGTATCGTAACTTGTCTTGTCAGCATGTACCTACTACCTACATAGCTCAAATTTGAAAGACCTAGTTTTGGAAATATAATAGTAATAATAGGTATCTTAGTACCAAACGCCCCGTAGGTACTTATGCGTGATATTTACTATCCCCCGGTACTATAACATATTCTGTGCTATCACGTATATAGAGAATAACTAATGCCAACCTTTGACATCGGTAAAGATTGTGTAGAGTTTAAAAGGTAATTTTCTCTACATTTCCGATTCACTCAAATATTCGTCAAAACATTACACAAGTAATAACATACGTCGTGTTTACTAATACTTAATTGAGGACGATAGTGACGCACTTTGGGTGGTTTTCACGTCATTGTTTTAAAACATTTTTGTCTCCGGATCTGATTGTTATGGTTCTTACATGACGTCAATATGATTAAACTTTTTTCACTAGGTAACCTTCGTATACAAATAACTATTGAAATGGAGTCTGTGTAATAAAATAAAGTGTTTGTTTAGTAACTTTTTATTAGAGTAGATAGTTAATGACTAGAAATTACTGAGACACGTTACCTATAAACTTATAGTTTTAGGTACCATAATTTTATAAATATAATCAGATATAGGCACGAATAAAAATAGTGCAACAAGAGTGATCCTCGCTTTTTAATAGGAACACGGAATACATAATAGGTAGGTACCGTAAGAAGTAAGCGTAATTGTCATCTAAGTTGTAGATGTTTTTTTCTTGCGTTGGGAAAGAAATAAAATAATTTCAATGAATAGCGGTTATTATACGGATTTGCGTGGGTTTATTTGGTTGTAGATCAACTTTGTGTGTAGTTTTTATACCTATATTTACCGCTACTGGTGTGAAAACAAAGAAAAACAACTAGTTGCCCAAACTGACTCGCCCATGATGATGGAGCCACAATTCATTCGTTATCTTCGCTGTCTCTGATGAACCAAACGTCTGCATTTAAAATTTTCAAAAATGTGTACTCCAAAAAAGTTTTATGCAGGGGGCTCGCCTTTTTTTATACTTAATTTAGATGTGAATGATATAGATGTTCCTAATCCAGTACGCTACTTGCTATGACACAAAAAAAAAAAAAATTTGGAATATTTTGGTTGTATCAGTTTCGTACCAAGTCTTCATTATCTATAATAAAGACACAACGTTCTTTATTTATTCATTCTATTTATGTTTAAACAATAAAATATCTAGTATCAATTAGCTAGAGCCAATATTTGGCTGTATTTTATAAGAATTTTATACCGAATCAACATTATTTCAATTTAATAAACGCTAGGATTTTCAACCATCGATCCTCTTATCTGAGTGCTTTTGTTATGACATACAAGGTGGGGCAAAAGAAGTCATCCGATGTTAATTGTCTCTCTTTCTTTTTCTAAATGAAAAATTTGGATTCTTTTTTTGATTATGTTTAGGTATATGAACCTTTAGAATTTTATTGGTCAAATCAAGAAGATAATATCGGTCAAATGGGCGCCGACTTTGGCGAGAACTTCGTGTTGAATGTTGTCCTTGAGGGCTACCAGAGTCTCGGGCTTGTTCACGTAAACACGGGACTTCGAATAACTCCACAAAAAAGTCTGAAAAGCTTAAATCGCCAAAACGAGAAATGAGACGCCGCCGTCAGTAAGTATATCATTTGTGGGTCGCGCAGTGTGTGCAGTTGCTTCGTCTCGTTGCAACCTCATATCTTTCAGTCCTAATTTGTTTTATTGCGGTAAAATAAACTGTTGTCACAGGCCAGCGGCATTCTCGAAAAAATATTGGCCCCATGGCTCCTCCAGCGTGAACAGCGCTCCATGCAATCACTTTAAGCGGCTGTGATGACTCCTCATGCATTACTCGTGCATTTAAGGTTACCAAAAGCGATAGTTTTGCTTGTTCACGTAATCACTGACGTGGAAATGAGCCTCATCCCGCATTATGATTTTGGTCAAAAAACGTTCACTTCTTCCTCGAGATTATTCCGCGTTTTTGGGGAGTGTATCGCTCCATGACTTGTTCACTTGTATTCTGCATCTGTCTAATCCACAAATATCGAAAAATATTTGTGATTGGCGGCCATTTGCAAAAATGAGGGCATCTTCCAATATGTCCGTAAGGATTGAGGAGCCACATCTGGCTTTTTAAAATCTGATTTCACCATTATTTAGCAGCTAAATAGCTTATTTTGCAGTACAAATTCTGGATTTAGCAGCAAAATATATCACTAGTTTTATGAACTTAAAGGTGGCTCCTCAATCTAAACATCTGAATTGAGGAGTCACCTGGAACTCAGTAAGTAGTAAGTGAATTCTTTTTAAAATTTGGCAGCTTTTAGCCGCAATTATATAGAGAACCTGCTAAAAATTTGATAATCCATACTCAAGATGTGTATATCTTTAGGATTTAAGTTTTTTCAGAATCCAGAATATGTACCTACACTGCTAAATTGTACAGCAACATTTAGCAGAAATATCTGTCAAACATTACTGCCTCTCATTTTTGATTTTGTTGAGATTTCAGGTCGCTAAAGTCAGGATTGAGGAGCCAAAAATAATGCGTTCATGTATAAAGTTAGCGCTATTTTTCTACTCTATTTCTCTACTGCAAAATTAAACACAACACCAGCGGGGCCAGCATGCGACCGTCGACAACGATAAATCGGGCCTTTTATCGATATTTTCTTAGAATGTGGTACTTAGTGTATGTAATTTATTAATAATGTGACATCTTTGGTTCTGTGGTCTTAATCATGGAATCAAATCGAGTAATTCTATCTATTATGGTGCGCACATTAACTTACATAATAGGATAAAATAACTAAATTATATTTTTCTTGTCGATCCGAGTATTTATCGATGGTTGCATAAAATTATGCTAAATTATCATCATATCGAATATATTACTTGGTTGCTTGAATCCTAAAGATATACACCTCTTAAGTATGGATTGAGGAGCCACATTAAAAGTATTGTATTTTCTTTAATTTCAGTGCTATAGAAGCCATTTTTTAGCAGGTTCTTTATACAATTGCTGCTAAATGTTGCGAAATTTAAAAAAAAATTCACTTACTACTGAGTTGGAAAATAAGCTATTTTGCTGCTAAATAATGGTGAAATCAGAACTTAAAAACCAGATGTGGCTCCACAATCCTTACGGACATCTTCCAATAGGGTGATTTCTTTTGGCCCACCTTGTATTTACAAACATATCTAATATAAAAAAAACACACACACAAAATACTTGGAATCTCGCATGAAACTTGGCATTTATCCTTGTTTACTTAGGTATGTTCCTTACACAAATTTTAAAACAAAAAATAGTAAACAAGTTTGTTTATTTGTATTTTTTTGTAGAATTTTACTTTGTCTTGCTTTTCAGAATAAACATTTATTTGTTTCTGCTTTTGGACAATGGTAAAAAGAAAATCTATTTCCGTATACTTCCGTCAGTTATGTAAAAATCACTGGTTCCTACAGGTACCACACTATTTACTAAACATAATTTTAAAACATAATTGTATTGCGTTTAAAAACATAAACCATAAGCTAACTGCCTCAAATTCCAAGCTTTCTTTTAGTTATTTTATAGTTACTAACCTACCTAAATGACCTCGCAAGTAATGAATTACGTAGGCTAATTATTTTTGGCTGATCGCGTACCTCGTAACATAGAAACAGAGTAAATTACTTAGTTAGATTCTGGTTATTGTTTAATTCTTATCGGAGGACTTAGCGTTGATAACACTGGGGTCAGTAAATGGGTCTGGTAGGTACGTAAAATTGAGCAGTAGCATCTCTGTCGTGAGCTGCCACACTCGTCTGCTCGTCTCGCACGTTCAGATTTTCTTCCTTTTTGCTTTTTCCCGTGAGATTACATGGTACTTTTTGGAACACCCTGTACAAGCGCTTGTGGCCTTTCCATAGGCCTGGACAAGGGAGACGTGACAAGCCAAGCGCTGGCCACCCTGTGGTTTGACACCATCTTCAACCTGTGTAGAGGTAATTCAATCTTTTGTCTCACTTTTTTAGTAAATAGAATTCGAACATGAAGTTTTATTCGGTAGACAGCTACCTAACACAAAAAAATTATTTGTTGCCGTTCGCTTTATTCTTTAGTACGAACTCTTTGTATTTATCAGAGGCCAAAAGTGCAACACTTATCTAATGCTTATTATTCGTTGGCCAAACGAATGGAATAATTTCATTGGTGCCTACTTTGTATTTAGTCATGTTTATAAAGACCTATACAATCTAAATAAACAGATGCGTGTGAATATAATTATAGTTGCTAGAGATGAACTTCTTACTTGTCTTTAGTGATAAATTGTGAAATGTAGCTTCTTACTAATCTAGGTACATAGGAAAATGAAAACGAATATGTACTCCTTTTTTGGTACCTCAGTATTATTGACACTTAGAAGTTTCTAAAGTACCTTCCTATTTAAAAACTACAACTTATAACAAAATGTACAGTCCGACAAGGCTTTTTTGGCGCTTGGATGATGACGTCAGGGGGGCGTGAAATAAGCGTTACCATTTAGTAAAATTGGGTTGCCTGGTAGAAATCGCTTCCAAGCGATAAGGCCGCCCTTTATACATAATGTGTCCTTTCATTTGTGTTTATTTTTATTCTGGATTTGTTTTTGTGTATAATAAAGGGTAAATAAATAAATAAATAAAATTTCCCTACTCTCAGGGAAAGTTATGAATTCATATACGTTTAGTTTTTTTCATGTTTGAAAACAGAAATTTAGTTTAATTTTATGTACTGCAAAAGACAAGTCGCGTAAACTTTGATAAAAACGTTAGGGGTACAAAAACACAGGGTTGAAGATATAAATAGAAGATTCAGCAAGAAAATATATTAAAACACAAAGAAAAATGGAATTAAAATTATGTTTTGAGATAAATTGTTTTCCACGTCATCTTCGTCACCACTACTTTCTATATAAGGTACAGAAGGCAGCACATCAAGCGTTACAAATCTGTCAAAAAATTTTACTAGAATCTGAACTCTATGCCTTTGACATTAAGTTAAAATTCGTTGGGGAAATTTGACAGGTAATGTAACGCTTGATCTGCTAGCTTCTGTACCTACTCGTATCTAAAAATGCTCGTATTTTGAAATGTTTGTATAGTATCTGCTTGTCTTTCTTCACTTTTCTTACAGTAATTCTAAATAGACCATTCTCCTGAAATCATGTTTTTTTATTGAAATTTTTTAAATAAAATAAATAATATTCTAAAATGTATTTTTCAAAGTATGGCAATATGTAAACATTGCTGAGGCAAGTTGCTTCTTTACTCTTGCAAATGGATTTATTGGGAAGTTAAATTGTTTTTCTTTCTGACAACAACTTCTTCAATTTTATAACTACAATAAGTAAGCCCACAATTTGTAAGTTTTGGAGTATTTCATATCTTAATATTGAATTTAAAAGTACGTACAAGACGGTGGTTAGTTTAGTTCCAATTTTTGCCATTCGCCAAAAGATACTTGTCGGACTATATTCAGCATTGTCTCAAGTTCTAAGCGAGTCATTTGGGACGACGACGACGACGGTGTTAGTAGGCACAGTAGGCACCAATAAGTCCAGTTAAAAGTGCATATCAAAAAACAGAAAAATCCAGTTCTAAAAGAATTTCTCAATATATCTAATTACTATGTAGTATGTAAACTATTCAAACTTTGTATGTTTTTTTATTCTTACAGATTTATATTCCCCTTTTTAAAATCTGTACCTACTTATTAAGTATTTCAAATAAAAGGAAGATAACAATCTTTTGATTTTAAATTAAACTTGACCTTTTAACTGCCAACATCACTTTATACTTGCACATTTAGTATCTAAATCGAGTTATATATTAATCTAGCGAGCAACACACTAGTTATAGGTAATTCCCTTTCCTTTAAGGCGTATTAAATGATAAGTGTATCTACTTTTTAAGCCAAAACTTTATATATTCTACTGCATAAAACTGCTTCAGTTATCCTTTAGCTGTGCGGCCTGATAACCAGTTTAAGCATACATTGTACTTAAATCAAGCATCAGTTTACAGTAAATTGTACACGTAGCACCTACTTAAGTATTTATGCTTCAATATTTTTAAGATTCATGAATAAAATAAAGACTATTACCTATTATAGACGACCGCTGCTGTGGCAATGAGTTAACAGTGTCTGCCTAAAAACTTCAGTAGTCGTGGGTTCGATCCCCGCACCATGTAAAAATCTCATGTCATGAACATATTTGTTTGTATTGGTCTGGGTGTATTATGTAGGAAATGTAATTAAGAAAAAAAACAGCAAATTATGCATAATATTGTACCTACATATAACACAAGCTAATGAACTTACTTTAGGGCTGGATGTGTGAATAAATGTCCAAAAGTTATAATTACTAAGTACAAAGAAAGTGGTACTAAGAAAGCACTACTTACTAAAATTTCAGCTTGTACAAACTCAGGAATGGCGTCCGTCCCGCCCTCGGCGTTCTCCGCGGCGCGTATCCGCGAGACCCAGCGCGACCCGCCCAACATGAAGATGTCCAACACCAAGAAGATGCTCGAGCCGAGGAAGTTCTATGAGAAAGCTAGTAAGTCCCTATATTCATTCATACAACTCTTCCTAATAACTAATAAACCTCCCGCAGGGCAATGAATCTCTCCCTTGGGCGACGAGAAGGTTTTATAATCCGTAAATCATTAAGCTGGCCCAGTGCTGATTAGTGGCGCCAAAATGGCTTCTAGCAATCTATAACGACTACTATATAATAATAATAATTAACTCTTTATTGCACAACTACAAATAAATGCTTACACAATCAACAGAAATAAAAACTTAGAGTAGGTACAAGAGGTGGCCTTATCGCTAAAGAAGCGATCTCTTACAGACAACCTTAGGGTAGAGGATTTCAGGTGCGTAAAAGTGTTATATCATATACAAGTATATGATATAACACTCAGGACCGACTGGTAAACGGGCGCTACGAAGCACGTGGTTATACGATACTTTTATAAATGTACCTAATCAGATGTGATAGATTCACACGCGTAGGTTGACTACCCCAAAAATCCTCACACTACTTATATGTTAATGTTTCTATAAGCATTGTTGAAATCGGTCCAGTAGTTTTTGAGTTTATTCGTTTATACTAGGATACGCCTTGGTACCCAAGTCTCTATCACAAGCATAATTTGAAGCTGTTTAATGTGTGAGTATTGTTTTTACATTATAACATATTTGTTTACTATAAACTCAGTCTCTCACTTGTCAATAAACGAGTTTAGAAGTGACTCGATATTGCAAAACTTTCCGTAGATAATCAAGGCTAAAGCGATGCTATAATTGGCAAAGGACTTTTCCCACGAGGTTACTGACTGCCTCGGCCAACTGTGGAGTGGCGGCGGAGAGTACTCTACTCCAAGTAGAGCATACTTACTCATACCCATTTATAATGAAATATCGATAGTAAATTGCATAGTAGGCTTTTATATGTATAAGTTTGTGTTATGAACACTAGACAGCGGAACTAGGGAGTGTTCTAGTGAACTACTCAGAACAGAGCTAGCTAAGAAAGGCTGGTACAGAAGGCAGCAGACGAAGCGTTCCAAATCTGTAAAAACTTTAATTGAATCTGAACTCTATGCCCTCGACATTAAGTTAAGAGCCGAAAATTCGAATTCACTCGATCAATGCACCACAGAGGACGTCTAAGTTTAACTAAAGTACTAAGTACTAATTAAAATTAGTAAGTATCTACTCGTGATTCTGTGGGGTTTACCTACCTTAGCTATGTTCTTATTTAGAATATAAATATCTACAACATACTAAAGGTGTTTCTATTCAATTCCAGCGCTGGAGCTGTCGCCAGTCAAGTACAACAGCAAACTGATGAACAGCATCTGGGGATTCTACAACCGATATTCCCCTCACAACGTGAAGAAAGTCAATGATGACCACGCCTTCAAGGGCGAATTGCAGCAGTGAGTAAGCTACCTTATGAATATTATCTTATTACCTATAACTTTACACACCCCGCTGAGCCGTACGTTGAACATTGCTTTTGACTTAGGGAATGTTAATTTTATAGTCTATCCACGGGTACGCAACGCAATTTATAATCGATATCCCTTGTTTATTTGAATGAGAGTTTTCAGAAGTATGCACTCGACTTAAAGGAGCGATTTGTAAAATATATGTTGTGAGAATTAGTATAGGTAGAGTACATAATGTTTACCTTCTGCATAAGAGGTGTCGACATCATGAACAGAGATTTATAATAAGACAACAGCAGTTACGTGATTCGAACGTACGTCTTGCCTCACTTGCGTGTGCCACTGCGCTACCCACGCCCTCATAAGTACTCAATGGAATTTAGACAAAGACGTAATCAACGCATAGGCTTAACGTAGTCGTAAGTACCTACACAAAGCAAGAATTCTGATACTTTTAATTCCTTAGTTTACTTTTGATTGACGTTGTGGCAGCGTTTAAATGTAGCAATAGTATAATCGTAAGGACCAGGTCTTTTGAGGTGTGAATTCCGAATATATTAGGGAGAATAATATGATGTTACCTACTTAACTATCAGACACCCTGTATACAAGCATCAATATTACAAAAAATATTATTACATTATCGAGAATAAACAAGCAAACCTACAGTTCGCTGGCCAGCCTGGGAATCTCACTCGTCCTGCGCGTTCATTTAATTAACACTTAATTAACGGTCAGCGAAGCCAAAAGTAACGTTCTTATTGTTATACCACCTACCTTTATACATTTCATTTTAAATATTTTAACTATGCTCAATTTCGTTTTTAATTTAATATGAACAATGAGAAAATACGATAATTACGACAATTTAAAGCCTGTAATAACTAGGTACTTACTCTACACGCAACAGCTTATTAACAGTAACGTAGAAACAATCAATTTCTTTGTTTCGCAAAGAGTAGAAAAGTCGCTGATGCAACCTTTAAAGTCATTGAACCCGCCAGCTTGCTCCGGTGACCTACACAGAGGGAATGTTGCACCTTTCAAGCGGCATGTTCTTAATAAGTTGGCGAAACGAAACATGCCCGACAAGTGCCCTCTTCAAACACAAGCAACGGTGCTCGGCATTTAGTTCCACACGTTTAGTGACAGCCGTTTTTAATTACTTACCTACTTACATGTATTGTCTGGTAAATAATTGTACAGCCGTGCGTTGCCTAGGAACTAGAAATATCGCTCTTATTTTACTGACTTTCGAAAGCCTTACATGTTTGTCAAGTGCGATTAAAACGCCATTT
Organism: Stenoptilia bipunctidactyla; assembly: GCA_944452665.1. Classification (NCBI taxonomy): domain Eukaryota; kingdom Metazoa; phylum Arthropoda; class Insecta; order Lepidoptera; family Pterophoridae; genus Stenoptilia; species Stenoptilia bipunctidactyla. Next base: position 13,684,301 of record OX101740.1, on the reverse strand, counting down.
CAACTTCGCAGCATCGTTTTGTGTAAGATTATAATCTGGGTACGGTGACTTTAGCTGACACATTTGATGAATGGTAAACCAGTTATGTTGAGGAGGTTTAATAGGTCGTAAAGCTCTTAATTGAGAAGCTGTATCAAATAAAATAACTCTAACTGCAAGAGCTACGACCCTAAAACTACAGCTGTATTTCCATATCTTTGAGATACCTAATTGGCTTTACAGGCAAGTTGCACTGACCTAGGATTTCAAAAACGTTAAACATGTTGTTCTCTTTACTTCCATGCTCCAACTAAAAGCACTGTAAATCCAGCTTAGGTACACCCTTATAACGATTTGATGAGATGGAGTTATTATGACAACATACTTTGGTGTCTAGTTTTTTTTTTTTTATCAAAAACTCTTTAATCCTAATAGTTTTTATATTTAATTAAAGAAGTTGCTATGACCCGCAACTTCTTTAATTAAATATAACAACTCACATTTAATCACGAATCAAGGTTGGATGGGTATGATAGGCCATACATGCTTGTTGTTTTCAATCGAAATTAATCAGATGAGTGTCACTTCACCCACAAGGAAGTGTAAAATTCCCTCATCCCGGGAATTAATTGCTAATTTCTTTTTCAGAACTGCTGTCAATTCTGCCAATAAATCTGAGCCGGTGATCTCTCTGCCCGTCACCAAGCTCGAAACTGTTTGGGCTGCCATCAAGGCTTCACAAACTCATCAGTAAATCAAAACCCATATCATACACAATTTAACTTCAACGTCGACTGTACCTAAAACATGTTTGTAACTACCATATTAATTAATAAGTATTCCAATATTCAAATAAATATAATACTTGCGCAAATACAATAAGTTCTGATTTAAATCGCATTTTATTTTATAGTCCTGCTTCCTTTTATATTATAAGAAGGTAAACATGGAGACAAAGATTTTCCATTTCTTTCAATCGGTAACAACACTTGAGTTTACCTTACTGATGGTGATGACTGATGACGAGTCCGGAGGTATTTGAAACAATGATCTAAATTTTAAGACCAAATTTATACAGGCTCTTTGGTAGAGGGTCCGAAAAACTTAAGTAAGCGTGCTCGGGAACCCATTTGGAAAATACAATTTGGGCAAAAAAAACTATCAGGCCCTCAATCATCAATATATATAAAACTGTTCCGTTACTGACTGAGTGACTGAGGTACTGAGTGACTGACAGACAACGTACAGCCGTAACTACTGGGCCTAGAGAGCTGAAATTTGGAACATACATTCTTTAAGGGATGTAGGTTTTTATGAAAAATATTATTCCTTGAGTGCACGGATATGATACTTGGCATAAAAGTTCTTCAAAAAAAGACTGGTTGTGTTTTGAAAGGAATTCCCGAAATTCCCACGGGAACGGGAAATATATGATGTTTTAGTTTGTATGATAAAATCTTATTCTTTGAGTGTACGGATGTGATACTTGGTATAAAGGTTCCTCAATAAGTGTCTGTTTGTATAATGAAAGGAATTCCCGGAATTCCCACGGGAACGGACAATAGGACTTTTGAGTTTATGCGTGTACGAAGTCGCGGGCAAACGCTCGTTTATTTTATATGTTTTTTGCTTATTTTCAGTTTTCACCAAATTAGATTTTTCTTTACGTGGCTTAAAGATGCATCAGAGACCTAAAAAAAGTTAAAATATCCCATCTAAAGCTGATTTAAAAAAGTTATGGACGTAAATGTGTAGGTACAACTACGTACATTGACGACCATTTGGCGATAGGGTAAACCTGTCGTCGTGGCGCCGTGGTTACTGTGCATTTCAAACGATAACGCAGGTTAAGCGCGCTCGGTTCGGCCGGTATTAGGATGGGTGACCGCTGACCATTCATTTCTCACGACGACTTCCGTGCTTCGGAGGGCACGTTAAGCAGTCGGTCCCGGGTGCTGTATACTTGTATACAGTAGTCGTTAGGGTTTGTCAGAAGCCATTTCGGCACCCTGAAATATCTGACATCCACCAACCAGCACTGGGCCAGCTTGGTGGATTACGGCCTAAAACCTCCTCGTCACCCAGTTGAGAGACTCATAGCCCTGCAGTGGGCTCATTACACGAAGTTGTGATGATGACGATGATGATGAAACCTGTCTGCCTCAGACGCCAGTGGTTGCGAGTTCTATTCCCGCGAACAATAAAAAAAAATGTTCCGTGTCTGGGTGTTTATCTATTTATGTATTTTCAACACACTTGCTCGTAAAGTGAGCGTTATTCTATTGAGTTTAGAACTATAAACTGGGCTATAAGTCACGCGTGCATTAATATATTATACCCTAGTGCATACCTAATATAATGAATCCTACAAAGTTGAATTGTAACTTTGTGCAAATAACATGCGAGAAAACAGAGCATATTTTATTGGTCCGGGTTATACACTAAATATTTTCAGAAACAACAAAGAGGTTTTATACCACTTCAAATCCAATACATTTTTAAATGTTTGCGCCTTATATTAGTAAAATAAATTTGTATATTAAACAAATTATTCACAATTTACAATGATTTGTCATAAAATATTAAAATATTTGCATTTACCACTCCAAATTAAACATTTTCACTTAAAATAGGCTGTATATGCTATACAGACATTGACACATTTGACGGAAAAAAAACCTACGCGCATGCGCGAGGTTCGGCGCCATTTTTCAATCACAATTCACAGCTTTGTTATCAAGTGTGTTTGTTATTTTATGATCACGTATGTCTGTCTTTTACTCACAAGTGTGTTGAAAAACGTCGTATGTAACTCGTGAGCGTTGCTAATTACAGTCTCGGCTCATTATTAAGCCCTCGCCTGCGGCTCGGGCTCAAATCACAGCCTCGACTGTAATTAGCAACTTCGCTCACTTGTTACATAATATACTATTATATTCTAGGTTCCCCCCTAGTTCACTACATGGTATCCCATAACACAAGCTATGCTTACTTTGGGCCATGTAGTTGGTGTGATGTCTGGGGATTTTATTTATTATATTATTATTATAATGTTGGTGAAAACCGAAAAGTAAACAAAAAACATCTTCAAAAAAATGGAGGGTCTGAGTTTTTTTTGGCAAATTGTATTTTCCAAGTGGGTTCCCGAGCATGCTCACTTAGGTTGTCGGTAGCCCTTTTTTCTGTTTGAGGGGCCATTACTTCATTTCTAGCAACGTAAAATGTACATCTTTTAATTTCAAAAGCCTATCAATTACCTTAATTGTTATAAAGAAATAAAAATTTACCTGCCATTGAACAAAAAAATTTTAAACGGGTTTAAAAAGTTCATAAGTGATAAAATCCAAAAATATGAAAAAAAAATATAAAAAAGAACTTGAGTCCTAGGCAAAATCTTTTGTGCTGGTTAGTTAATAGAACACCCCTCCTACCCCCCATTTCCGTATGTTCAACGTTGTGCCGAACACCCTGTATAATCAACGAATGCAGAGCACTAAAAAACCGAATTCACGTCAAAACTTTGACTGAAGTATAAACGATCTCCGAATTCATACAATATTTAAAGTTTTTTTCATGAAGTCATGAACTCAATCGATTTTGATGAAATTTATATGTGACCAATTGTAAAGTATCTTCTATCATATGAAACAAAAATCATCAAAATCGATTCACCCAGTCAAAAGTTATGAGGTAACAAAAATAAAAAAAAACATACTCTACGAATCGAGAACCTCCTCCTTTTTTGAAGTCGGTTGAAAAACTGAAGTCCTTTCTTTCAGTCCATCAGCACGGTTTCATTAAGGACAGGTCGACCGAGTCTAACCTAATGGTCTGCCTGGAGTTCCTGACAGAACATATGAGCAAGCCGTCACAGGTGGACGTGGTTTATACCTGACTATTCCAAACGTTTTAAACGGCATAAACCATGTCCACCTGCTACACAAGCTTCGGCTTGTAGGAATAAGTGTAGACCTTCTCAAGTGGCTTGTCTCCTAAGAATAGGAGACAAATTGTGGCTGTCAACGGCTACCATTCTAGGTCACATGACATCCCCTCTGGAGTGCCCCAGGATAAATACTAGGGCCCCTTTTATAAATGACATCCTACATACCTACATGTTTCCATAATTCAAAGATTTTGCTATACCGGACGATATGAAGATCTTGTTTCCCATTAATAATGTTTCCGAAGCAATTAGAGCTTCCAACAACATCTTGAAAGATTCCAGCAGGATTGCTTTACGATAGAGAACCAAAGACTTTAATATTCGATTACGCAATATTAAACAAGAAAATCCACAGTCAATTGGCTTTTTATTATTTCGTGTTGGGACAGACAGAACAAAATTTTCAACCAACTTCCAAAAAGAGGCTCCCACCATAGGTTCCCACTCTCAATTCGTGTGTATGTTTTTTTTTGTACCTTTGTTACACGCTTTTTTGGACAATTATGAATCGATTTTAAATATTCTTGTTCCATATGATAGAGGATACTTCAGAGGTGGTCCCATATAAATTTCATTTAAATCGATTGAGTACTGTAGGAAAAACTAGATTTATTTTTTAAATTTTGTATGAGTTCGGAGAAAATTTAGGTACTTATACTGATGACCTTAGACTTCCGGCGAAGTTTTGACTGACAAGGATTTAAAAATGTTAATGCAGTACTTAGGATATTGCTCTGCATTCGTTCATTTTTATAAGAACAATTAATACTCGTACGTACGTACTGTCTATGAATAGCATTTTTCTAAAATGGAAGCGGAAATAAGAATAACAAGAACAACAAGTATAAATTCACAGGTTAAGTATATTTCTATTTACATTGACTTTTTTATCCAAGATATTTTATAATTTACACCTACTAAATAAATAAATATGTCGATAATTTCTAAACTACGATCATTAATGACAATTTAATCAAGTTTTATTGAGAAGCTCGCACCACAGGAACAGCCGACGTCTGCATTGGGATTTTTGTCCACTCTAAAAGCTGATCGTATCAACTCAGTGTGGTAGTCCACAGTGGAGCCCTTGACATACTCCAGAGATGTTTCATCTATCACTACTTTTGCGCCGTCTCTTTGGAAAACTCTGAAAAAAGTAATAAATTTAATTAATCATTGGCTAATAAGGGTTTGTATTAAAACATATTCTGTGTGTCCTTCTTGAACCAAAATAATTAAAGTCTAAATGCCGATATTTTTATGTAATGACAGTGTGAAAAAGAAAAAAATTATACGTAGATAAAAATCACTAAACGTAGATTATTTTTCTGTCCAACGAAAGCTGAATATCTAAGTAGACAAGTGCTTATATTTCCACTAAAAATAACTAACAACTATATCGACAGGCAAGACTTTCGATACAAAACCACACCCACAACGGTGCATACGCACTATGGGAGCTCTGATGGCAAAGTAAACACGAAGATAAAAATAATAAACTTTAAATGGTAGGAAAGGATTGAAATTGTGAAAAACGCCAAGATAAATAAGATTCCCAAGTGCAGAACTAAACTGCAATTTGGCGTAAGAGATAAAAAGAAAGTTCATAATGCAAAACTGCGTCCGGTAATGAGAAAATATCCACGCAATTCGCAAAAAAATCGCGGCATACTTGCCAAGCGTCCTGGTCACCTAAGTTTTTTCCTATAGGTACTAGCCTAAATTGCTTTTGTCCATCCATTATTGAAGTATAGGGATAGCGGTGATCCATAAGGTGAGCTATAGGTATAGGTAAAAACCTTACAGCATTTTATGCTTTCTAGTCTTTCCTAAAATCTAGGGAAGAAACGTCAAATCTTGCAGAATTCTACCTCCATATTTATAATAACATACAACTAATTCGGCTTTCAGGTATATAAAGACACAGATTTGCGGAACTACAACTAACATCCCTGATTATCATATATCTAGATAAAAAAGAGCACTGCGAAACTGCTACTGGCGTCTAGACCAGCAAAAGCCCTTGATTGTGTGTCAATTGCAATCCTACTCAAGCGTCTAAATTAACGGGAACCTTGTGCATATAACCTGTACATTCATGAACTATTTCACAAATTGTTAAATAATATTTAATCATTAAAAAAAAAACATAAAGCAAAAGAAGCGTACTCTCCATTTGTACATTGCAACCCACTCTATTGGTTTTTCATTGCCAGTGTCTGAAAAATAGAAATACATGTTTGCTAATGACAACGTGACAAAATTATATGCTGGCTGGAAAACAACCTTAAGAGCCCTTAGTAACTGAAAACGGCAAAATTGGCTGTTTTCTATTAGCTGTTACTTAGAAAATTGATGATATTTCGCACTGAAATTTCAAATACGTAATAAAGAACGTATATGTGATGGGAGGACTGTTTCAAAAACACGATTGGAAAAATTTGGCTCGATAGAAAAAAATCTTGAAGATACCTCTAAAATTTCATATAAATGCACATTATGACTGTGTTTTACAATAATAAGTCATATAAAATCACAAATTGATAGGTTTTTACCTTTTCTATTTCGTGACTGTTTTAGATTTTTAAGAAACTAAACATTTTATCAACTTTTTGATAAAAATGTAATTGACGCTTACGACGTTTAGTTTCGAGTCCGTTGATTCCATAGTAACCGCAGACCCCGACCCGCGCACTACCGCGAGCTCACTCCCGCTTCGGCATTCGGACGCAGGGGTTGTGTCGCTCACCACTCTGATCGCGCGAAAATTACGAGAACACACACTAATATTACCATGGGAAATAAAAAGAAATCGAAATTGAGTACTTGCAGAAAAAGGTCATCCAAAGTCATGAATGAGGTGTTGAAGTGTGTACACACCTATTATACTGACATATTTTAGTACCGACCTAAGTAGGAACTTTGATTGCTGCTTTACTAAGACAACTATTTCTATTTACCTACTTATGTATTTATTATTTATTTCATTGCAGAAAACGACGATGCCTAGTAATCAATCAAAATTTAGAACTGGGAGCTAATGAGATATTATGGTTACTATAATATGCCTATACATACGCTACTTTTTATAGGTTCTTTAGTTTCTCTTTTAAACGCTAATTTGGTAAACGAATTGGTGGGCATTTTATTATAGCTACTACATACTAGCTGTGCCCGCGGCTCCACTCGCGATAATTTCGGGATGAAAGGTATCCCGGGATAAAAATCCTATGTTACTTCTAATATCTCCCAAAATATATGTACAAAGTTTCATGATGATTCGTTGAGTAGTTTTTGCATGAAAACGTAACAAACATCCACGCTTTCACATTTATGCGCTCGGCTAGGTAGGAAGCACCCAGCTGGCAATCACGAAATTTTGTACACACGTAATTAGGAGAAGGAGAAAGGACAGAGGCTACTTTTTTTACAAATACTTGTTTCCCATGGGATAAGCGTGCGTAAGCGAAGCTGCGGGGAAAAGCTAGCTTTATTATAAAAAAAATCACGAGCAAACTACGTAAGTATCAGTTTAAAAACAATAAAAAATTCAATGCATAGAAATATTTCTATTATTTTCTATTAGGTCTAGTAATTTCGAAACATAGCTAGGTGTAGTTAGGTAGTTACGTACTTACCTATTCATCATCTTTTTGTTTTATTACAACAGGGCAAACGTACCAATAACGGACATACCAGAGAGTTCCATGCAATACGATAAAACTACGTATCATCTTACGATTTCTTATTATTCAAAATAGGGTAAATTGCACTATGTTGGGTCTAGTAATTTCAAAACATGGCTCAAAATAAAAAAAAGTCAAAAGTATTTATTTACGTTCAAATAGCGTTATAGCTAGGTGTAGTTACTTATTCATCATCTTTTTGTTTTATGCACAGGGTAAATGCACCAACAACCGATACTATAGAGAACTCTTCGTAAGTATCATCTTAGTATAGGTACTAGAGTTATTATGCAATGTTGCATAACAACTGATCATTTTTTAAAGTACTTTACATACTACATACATTTTTTACTATAACTGTAGTTATATTATGTAGATTTATGATATTTTCTCTTATTACGCTGTTTTAATCTTTATTACATATCTATGACTTGGTTTTAGAAAAACTTTTACTGAATTACGGAATGTAGCTGAAATATCCTCACACTTGGTAATACAATGTGAAATTGCCAAAAAATCACAAACAATTGAAACACACTGTGATCAAAACACGTTAGTAAAACGGTTTTATGCATTCTCATTTGCACTTGTTTATTTTTTACAACTATATATTTTCATAACTTTTTTTCAATCATTCACGCAAACTTACAAACCCACATACTTTTCCTTTACATTCTTTTTTCGTACCTTTTTTGCCACACGAAAGTTTCAGAATTTTATAAATGGAGTTATCTTCTTATTTTTTAGCTCAGCGAATCAGGTACAGAAGACCGATACGATGAACAGCCATATAGTGAAACGGAAACTGAATTTCAAATTGAAACTGGTGGCCACTCCTCGACACAGATGATTTAATATTTAATAAAGAGGGCGCAGAATTGTGTCTATTAATTTTTTTCTGAAAAGTCTAACGAAAATTTCCATGCACAATCCGGCTTTTGGTTGCGGTCTTCAAAATTTAGTTCTTGTGTCGAAAAAAAAAACAGGACTTAAATCTAAGTTAAAATTTACTTGTAATATGTGTGACGAATTTTTTTTCGTGGATACTAATGAACCGGATATAAAACTGGATTTAAATAAGGCTGCAATAAGGGGACTTATGTCCACTGGTATAGGTTTTTCGCAGTTTGAGGAATTGTGTACATCAATGGATTTGCCCAGTCTAAATCAAAAATATTTTGATTTATTACATAATGAGGTTTGCAATGAATGGCACAAAACTGCTGTAGATCTAATGTTAGCTGCTGGTAAACGTGAAAGGGATGCTGCTATAGAAAGAGGCGACGTGACAAACGATGGTATACCCTACATAGATGTGATTGCAGTTGGTTGTTGGTCCAAGCGCTCATATAAAACCAATTATTCGGCTCTTTCAGGAGCAGCCGCAATTGTAGGAAGAACATTTGGTGAGGTTCTTTTTATAGGGGTGAAGAACAAATATTGTTCTGTTTATGCTCGAGCTCAAAACAAAAATGAAATTCCAGGTACACATACATGTTTCAAGAATTACTCCGGTTCATCGACATGTATGGAATCTGATATTTTATTGAAAGGTTTTAAGCAATCTCTTAACACCTACAACCTAATTTATGCCCGGATAGTGGCTGACGGAGATTCTAGCACTTTTAAAAAAAACTCTGAAGCCCGGGTTTATCCCAAGTTTAGTGTCAAGATAATAGAATGTCGTAACTATATTTTCAGAAATATGTGTTCAAAACTAAAAGCAGTATCTACAGATGTAAAATTCCCTCTACAACTTAGAATTTTAGCTGTAACGAAAGTCATTTGCTGTGCAATAAAGAAACATATGTCTGTAGATTGCGATTTAAACACAAAAATCATAAACTTTTACACATATATTACAAACTCAATTTTTCACGCATTTGGAAACCATAGCTTCTGCAAAGATTACTACTGCGAAAGTAGTCTGATGAACAAGGATTTGACACTTCTTTTGAAAACTTCCATAATATGGTTCAGTATCAAAACAATTGTTATCTATATCCGCGGCAGCAAAATCCCGCAGCCTTATTTGTGATGCTGACAGCAACAGTGTCGAATGTTTTAACAGCATCGTTGCTAAATTTGTGGGTGGTAAGCGCGTAAATTTTTCACTGAAACGTAGTTACCAAGCACGTTGCGATGCTGCTGTTGTATCTTTTAATTCAAATGAACCCTTGTACACTTTGCATAAAAGTATTCTTGGCAAAAGTCCCACGAGATTAAAACGGCTGAAAACGCGAAGGGCGAAACGAACACGCCAAATTAAAAAAAGCAAAAGGCGTCTTTTGCATCAAAGTAACAGTGATCTGAACTATGGGGAATCATGTATACGGCCAGACATGTCTGATGGTGTTCTTCTAAAATGCAAAGAACAATTCTTAAAAGACTTGTATAAAACAAACGGTGAAATAAAGGACATAGAAAGAAACACCATGATTCAAGCGAGTGGTTGGAAATCCGACGTAATCTTATCACTTTTGCTAAAGTGGTGAAAAGAAAGCAGAACACGAGTGCCAAAAATCTCGTAAAACAAATAATTTACAAACGAGATATTAGCCATGTTGCATCAGTGCAACATGGTATTGCCAATGAAAAAATTACTTTGGAGCAATTAGAACAGCAAATTGGACAGCAAATCAGGCCTTGTGGCTTATTTATTGATCCAGAAATCCCTTTTTTGGGTGCAACACCTGACGGTTTCATAGGTGACGATATCATTGTGGAAATAAAATGTCCCTTTTCAGCCTATAAATCCAGCTTATAAAAAGCAATGTCCAGTGGGAAAGTGAATTTTTGAAAAAACCAAAAGATAGAGATACGGCTCTCATGGTGAACAAAATCATGCTTGGTTCATACAAATTCAAGGTCACTAGTTTCTAACCAACCACAGGGATAAGAAACCACTAGAGTGGTATCGGGGGCGTTGCCAGTGAGAACGCAATACGGGCAACACAGTAACATCGCTCTATATTTGTGTGCGATAACAGATCAATGATTGGTCAAGTAATTTGTCAATGTACGCGTGGAACAGTGTACTTATTTAAAATATGTCCATATGGGTGTGAATTTTTGCGGTTACATCGAGGCTCGAACAAATTGCGCCCGGTAACCGATCTCTTTGTTTCTGATATCTATGTACCCAACGAATGCGAAAAGTTTCCCGCGCGTATCCTCGGCTGTTTTCGATAATGAGGTGTTTAAAAAGATACGTTTATAATTGTTTAGTCAAGAGATTATTAATTCAGAAACACAATGACATACTTACAAACATAATATTTTGCTTATAATTATATTGGGTTTTAGGTATGTATTTAATATATTCGACCACTTTTACAAAACTGAAGATGGGTCCGTTTAGTAGGTCGTTTACCTTACTTATTTTAACTTTTCATAATTTACATGAAAAAATACGTACCGAAAAATTTACTACTATTTATGCTTGAATGATGGACCTGTTCTAGGGATCGCTAACACTATTTTGTATTTTTTTTATTGTGTATTATTTGTTACCTACCAGCTGACTATGATAGCGAAATAATTTTTTTTTATTCTTACAATTTTATTTATTGTGTTTTATTACTGCGTACCTACATACCTACCTAACTGATTTTCATCCCAATTATTCCCCTATAATGTTCCTTATATATATGTATATGTATATATATACATACATAAGTAGGAATACAGAAGATACTAAATGGAGCTATGTATGATTGTTAGGTAAACTATTTTTATTCGTGTAGTAGGTACCTACCTATAGCAGGCCAGTCATCTAGCTAATCTGCCCAATACATTATATAATGGTTATAAGAATCGAAGAGCAATGAAATAGGATAGCTAGGGCTGCCGCGCCCCCCGCGCACCGCTCCGCCCCGACGCACCGCGCCCCCCCCCCCCGCCTCAGGCGTGGAATCGAAGCGAAATCTGAATTTTCGCTGACCGCCTAATGCCCCTTAATACTAGGAAACCAATAAATATGTTTGTTTCTGCAAATGCAAATGAATACTTGAAAGGCATTTCCTTCGAACCTAAGCGTGAATTAACTCCATTCTGTCCCGAGTAGCAACTATAAATAAAATATCTTGAGCTAATGAAAGAAGAAAACCAAATCATTGGTTTCCATCAGAGTTCGAAAGCTTTTTTACATTTTTAAACATCTTAGAAAGAAGCAGAATAAAAAACTCCTATTATCTTAGCACTGTGCCATGCCTTTCAACCTACCGTTGTGGAGGAAGTGCTGTAAGGTCTCATACTGGAGTTGGAAGATTTAAGAAGACAAAGGAATTAAACTTGCGCAAAGTTTAAAGCATAAATAGTTTGCGGACTGGATGTTGACTTTTTTATACAAGGATATTGTAAGAAATCGCAATGACAGATGAAGTGCTATTTAAACTTTGTCTCCTTAAATCTTCCTACTTCTAAGGGTACCGTAAAATATCCCCTAGTTCTTAAACGGTGGTTCGAAATCGAAAAAAACTGTAAGTTAGCTCTTTAATTCATTTGACAAAAAGAGATCTGAGGAAGTGACAGAAAATGCTAGCATATCGGCCCCATGACTCGCATGGTTTTTATCCCACAAGTGTAGTGTCCCATACAGAGAGTGACTATGTAAGCTAAAACTATAGGTACATACAAAGAATACTGGAAAGCGAATTTATAAAAACCACTTAGCCCAATATAAATATTTAGATAGATATTAGCCCACAATTATATTAGCCTACTATAAATCTTACTAATATTATAAATGTAAAAGTTTAGATGGATGTATGGATGTTTTTTTCTCAATGGCTATAGTGGTGATAGTGATAGCCTGGAATAGCACAGAAGCTACTTTTATCCAAATATTCCCGCGGGATAAGAAATTGCGCGGGTAAAACCGCGCGAAACAGCTAGTAATAATAGATGCTGATAATACTAATACAAATGCATGTTTGGAAGGTTTATTTAGTTTGTCTTAGACGATTTCCAGCGAGCAAGTAGGACCATAGGAAATGATGGCAGGGTGGGTATAGGTAAAATACACATTACAAAAATGCTTTAACGAGTATGTGTCAGCATACTCGTTAAACATTTCTACACTTGCATTTTTATATTTCTAACTAAGAATGTACCCTTGGTTTGATTTTATACATATACATACGGATACTTATTATTATTATATAATTTCTTTATTGTAGTTCTATACTGTTTTTGAGGTGGGCTTTATGACACAGTCTTTGACTAATGTAGCTGTTTTCGATTATATTCATATTTGTAACTCTGTTTTTAATGAATAATGAATAAATAAATAAATAAAATAAATAAATAAATAATTTTCAGCTATAAACTTATTCATATGTTTTCAAAAAATATTTGTAGAAATAGTAGTAGATATTTAACAGATTTTCTGTACTTCCTGATTTAATTATCAAATTGATATAAGTTTGGGGCATAGTTTGTGGTCAAAGTAATTTGTTTATGATGATTTTTTTAGTTTCAATATGTGTTTACTGTCAAGCCATAATATTGACACAGGATAATATTTTGCCTAAGTCATTTTTATGGTGCTGTTTGCCCAAAGTTCTCTTACAAGGTTCAACTGTAGATAAATTTTAAACATAGATATGGATTCTGTCAAAATCTTGGGACACTGAAATTTGGCTTCACAAACAAGACCACATAAATGAGGAGCTAAAATTCAAAACGTGATTTGTCACTTTATGAACAAAAAATAAATTATGCACTAATCGTATTCTCTATGATTTCTTGTATCGAAAAAATACCAAAAGGGCAGAGCAAAAAGAAATTTGTCCCTATAAAAAAGGTTAAAAATATAGATTGTTTGAGCAAAGAAAGTTTTGTCCTGTGACAGTTAGTGAACATAATATGATTAGTCCAATCGCCCAATGAGAAAGCATCGGCCGCCATTTTTTCTATGGAGAAATCTTTTTTTGCTCGTCACTTGTCATTGATTTGAGGATTTTGAGGTTACTTTTATTTGAAATTTTAACGTTGATTTTAAACTTGTTCATCTGAAGCGTATTGTAAGCGTATTGTAAGTTAAACTGATTTACAATTGCAAAAAGCTAAAATATGGGGGAGGATGAAGCAGACACCGTAGAAGTTAGAGTAGCAAACGTCGGATCACGGAAACGCAAAATTACAGGTGGAAAACGAGCTCTCAAGAAAAAAATTAAATACTCTGCTCCAAATGTTTCATTGTACTCGTATTTCCATGCCAACACAATAGCAAGATATTCCAGTGTTCTAAAATAACACCTATTGATGTGAAAGCTTTTCGTAATGATCTTTATAAAACACCTAATAAACTAGAAAATCCCCCTGAACTTATCTGTGATTGCCTAGACGAAGAATATGCAATTCATGTATAAATTGAATATGTTTTTCAATAAAGAAACTCCAAATAAATATTATATTTTATTTATTCTTTTGTACTAAATAAGCTGTGTAGTTTACGTTTTTTTCTAGGATCTTTAAAGCAAAACATGTTTTCTCCACAACATTCATTCAAAACATGATTTGTCCAAATTGTTTTTTAAAAAAAATATTTAATTTTGTATGGCAGAATATTTAAAACTTATTTGTAAACTGAAATTTGCCTAAGAAGAAACAAAAAGAGATAGAAAAGGTCTTAATTACTGTTATATTATTTTATAAAAAAGTTTTTTCTAAATTTCCAACAATCTGATCTAAGTGACAAATCATGTTTTGAATTTTAGCTCCTCAAATATACAGTTGCCTAAAAGCCATATTTATTTATTAACAAATAAAACATTATGCAATAATGAATATGCTCCTAAACATCAAAGCTATGTGATAAAAACCTTTTTGCAGGAGAAAATTTTGTTAAATCCATAGCTCTCTATGTACTCTACCAGTCCTAGGGCCATGTTTCGCGGTGCAATTAATGCTAGCAAATTAACTTAGTAACTTGCAAACAAAAAGGCTCACCCTTAAAATAATATGGTCAACAAGTTTATTTTATTATTATTTTATTAAATTCTCTGTAATCTTTACATTTTTCTTTATTAAGAAAACGGCAAAATTTGTGTTGAATTGAGAACAAACTTATATGATTAATATTACAAATAAAAGAAACATTAGCCCAATTCATGCCAAGTGCAGAAAGTGCAGCACAATTAAAATAAGATACAAAATCAGAAAGACAACTCTTATTTATTAATCAGTTCTACAGAGCACAAGATAGAGCTTCATCAGGTAGCATGTTATAACCAAAGCACTATATTATGTTGGCTGTATTCCATTTGACTGTGACGGGAAGCTACTTTTTAAAAACAGTTTGCAAATAACTTTTACTTTACTAAATACTAATATTCAGCACCCTGGACTAACTGTTAAATCAAATCAAGAAAGTTGTGAGAAATTAATATTCAGTTGTCATCCTTCCTTATATAAACCATATTGAGCATTGCTTCACCTGCTATATCAATCAATATCACAGGAACCACTGTGCCACCATGACTTGCCTAGTTGGAATCTAAATTTAACTTTTATTTAAAAACAAAATGCTTACGCTACTACCATACTACACTACTGCTCACAATCAAACCTTCTAAGCTTAGCATACAACCTCATCATAGAGGTACCTCCTTCGAATAAATGATAGCAATATACATATTTTACATAATACGAACCTGTCATCATCACCTATTTTAGTATCCAAGTCAAATTTGTATGTAAAGCCCGAACATCCACCTCCTTCCACACATAATCGTAAAAATTTTTCTTTGTTTTCACATAATTGTTTTAGCTTTTTAACGCAACTATCACTCAGTACTAAGTCATTAGACGATGATGATGTTGATGTATTAATAATGCGAGAAGAAAATATTGCGCCGCCTCTGGCGTAATGCCCTAGCAATATTTTACCAATTACTTTAGGTCTTAGTATCATGTTGTTCATAATTAACTAAATCATTACGAAACCAAAATTTTTTTTTGTATCTCAAACTAGAGTTACAAAAGCTTTACTCGGGTTTTATTTCTCTAAATAATAAAGTTCATAGATCATAATTCTTCATTCATAGATAACAAATAATGAAGCGCTGACTTGGATAAATGAACTTGATAGAAGGAAATATACATATTTTTTTGGAAACAAAATCAAAAAAGTATCCTGAATTAATATGTATATAATTTATTAAAACTGAAAAATATTTTAATACAGGTTAGTTTGGGAAAAAGCGTTTGTAAAGCTAGTGTTTATTTTGTTAATCTACAGCGCTTTATAAATGGTTTGGCCTGAACAGGATCGTGACATGACCAAAATGTCAATGTCTCTCTCTGTCAGTTCCGTAAGAATTGCCAGTTTATTTTTTTTTTAATAAATTTATTAACGGCATGGATACAGGTCCTTAAGCCTATCTTATTTATAAAATAACATTAATTAAATTTTCTCAACACTGTTAACTATAAATTTATATAAACTTTTGAAAAATATTGGTTTAGCTAAAAGTTCTTGTATTTGTAGCGGCACTTCATCACTTGAAACTTCTTGTAACTCAGACGCCAATGTCAATCGCTGTATATTAAATTTTTTACATTTCATGATCATTTGTTCGAGGTCAAAGATCTCACCACTTGTACAATGTTTGCAATTTCTTTCTGATTCAGGAATTATCTTAAGTCTTGCTAAATGAGCTGGAGTTCTACAATGGCCGAATCTAAGGCGATTAATGGTTGTGATGAAATTTCTGCAATTTGCATCTTTATTTTTATGATATTACGTTGTATTGCCATTGTCACACAAACGACTACCGGAATATAACAGAGCCTTTCTTTTTAATAAAAAATGCTGTTCGTTGATTTCCATAAACAGAAAGACAAAACACTTTGAAATAAATTTATCTTTATTGGTAGCTTCACTTCATACTAGCCCAATTGGGGTTACTAAGATTGCTACCCTTTTTAGCTGCATCCATAATCTCAGCTTAAATATAGGTAATTCCAATCATTTGAGCCCAAGTCATGTTATCTGTAAGTGTACCATTTTTTAAATCCAGTTTTCCCTTCAATAATCGATTGTAAAAAAACTTATAGTCAGTTCAATTCTCATTTCAGTATCAGATAGCTGTTTGGTTAATAAATAATTAACGAGAATAAAATTGTTTCAATACGATTCCAAACAGAAGCTACAGGACGTTTTATAAAATAGATAAACTCCCAGACACGGACCTTCTTTTATTTGTTCCGGGCGGGATTAGAACCCACGACCCACGACCTCATGGCGCATTAGCATCTACACATCCGCCCACGGAGAACGTCTACTAAAAACTAAATATAATTAAGTTTTTGAATATCACATTTATGCAAAAAATAAGACAGGTTACGCGCAAAAATGTGACTTTCGTCATGTCCATACAAGAAAAAACTATAAACTAAGCCACCATAACAGAACTAAGACATTACTGACTTTATGTTACTGTTTACGCTTTTATATACAAAAAAAATACACAAAAACAATAAATCCCACCATAAAAACATTTAAAATCCTACATACACAAATTAGAAGGATAGTAACACTCCTACATCTAACAAGCTGCACGATCTACAACTCATGAAGACTATTATAACGAGTAATCACGAGGTCTGTAAAGACACCAAAACATAGAATCAAAATGTAAAATATAATTATGTGCTATAAATCTGGTGAAAATTAAATTAAATTTAAGGTGAAATAAAAGAAATCGTGAAAAATGCATATCGTACCAAAATGAAATTGGGATAACCCTTTCGACGGCCTTGATCAAGAAAAATCACTTAATAGTTTTGGGGAACTTTAATAAAAAATACAGAACGTTATTTTTTGTTTATACGAACGGAACCTAAACACAGTTCAATAATGTTTATTTATAAAATCGGTATAAAAATAATTATCATATTATCATTAAAACTGATCAAGATTCAAGCTTCTTGTAGTTCCTTGGTTTCTTCGCGCGAGTGTGGTCACCCCGCGTGAGCCCGCTCGATCGCTGCCCCTTCATGCAACGCATACTGCAAATTTGCATACGGGGATCGCGAATCGAGCTTAGTGCCACGTAACAAAACTAGTAAATGCGCACGCGGCTAGCTTTAAGTTTCTGTAGAGATTATTGAGTTAAAATATAATAACATGGTATAAAAACATTCGATTCTATAAACGATTCTGAACAACTGTCTTCAGGTTCCGTATAAACAAAAAAAAACATTGTATATGCGTAGTGCGATCCCTAGACATCCCTGAATTTCTACATTTAAGACCATTATTAAGATCATCCACGAATCCTAAGAGATACCAGCTGATTTTCTTGCTCAGTCTGTTAAAATACTCTAAGGTTATCAAACGGTGAATTAATCAAATTCTACTCAGCGCACTTGCACAGAGCCGCGAAGTCTGGTAAAACTTAAAAAGCTTGAAGGTCATAAATAAACAATATTTTTGAAAAAGAATTAAAATAGAACTGGGTTCAATCCTCCTGATGGGAAGTGGCAACCAGGACCACATCATTAATTGTGCAGAGATGTTTTTTAATCACCAGCCAAATATAAATGTATTTTCTTTGATATGATATACACGTGCCTGCATATTTATTTATTATCACTCAGTAGCAAAAAAATAAAGAAATAGTAGGTACCTATCACAATTTTTTTTACAAATAGTTGTTGCTGATGAACACAGCTACTACGACGTGGCATTTTACTGATAATACTACGACGTAGAACTCGTCTTTATTTTAATGTTCTTAATTCATAATTTAAATACAGGGTTACCATGCTTTGCTTAATATGTTAGCGAATATATTAATTTCCTTGTGAAAAAAATAGATACCTTTAAAATCGTTTCTATTAATGATACTATTGCATAAAAAAAAATTCCTAATAGAGGATGGCAATGGATACCTGCCCACCCGTGCACCTCCGAATAGAAGACTCTACCAACGGCATACTTTATATAAGATATTGTGCAATTAACTAATACGAATAGAATTGTCTGAATTGATGAACAGCATACGGTTATGCTAGCAATCCAAAGGTGTATGCGCACGCATGGTTGCCGTACGGTCCGCCTAATGTTATCACCGGAATTGCAGCCCCGTATTTTGTTTCGTTACATAATTTCTGATATGCCACGTGTTCTTAGCTGCACCTGCGATTCTGTAGCTCCAAATTACCTACCTCATATATAATTGACTATTTATATACGAGGACCACCATAGAAATCTACGCGGATAGTCGCTGCTCCTAAACATAAGTCCCGCTGTTTCAATCAGGCCTTTTTTTGTCACGGCTGTGGAACAAATTACCCTACGATGTATTCAAACTTTCTCGTCCATGCTGAACTGGGAGCGAAAGAAAAACATAGAATGTGCCAACTGCTTCTCTTATCGGGCCTAGGTACTGTAAAATCGGTTAATGGAAATCGGAGATAGAGGTTTAATTGGCGTTGTTATGGGCGATGTACTGACGTGACATCAGATTGTTTCTGCCTACCTCAAAAGTTTTCTGCCTACCCTATACCTAAGGGATACAACAAAGGCGTGAAGTTATGTATGTGTGTACCATCGAACCAACTGAATCATGGCCCATTTTGCTAAAAAGTCGTTTGAAACTGTCAAACTTGTAAGGTCTATCGCCTATAATGCACTTACATACATACATACATAACGTCACGCCTGTATCCCTTATGGGGTAGGCAGAACACAGAGGTTACAAGACCATCTGATGTCACGTTTGACAAATTTGTAGGTATTATAAAGATGGAAAGAGACTATTGTAGTGACAGGGGGTTAGCCTATCGCCCACAAAAAATCTCCAATCAAACCTCTGTCCCTTAACTGACTTTTACAGTAAGCCCGGGAAGAGAAGCAGCTGGCACATTCTACGTTTTTCTTTCGCTCCCAGTCCAGCATGGAAGCAACTTATATTATGATTTTTTAGATACGGTACGAATTCTGCAGTTATTCATTAAATATCACAAGTTCGTCCGTCACCAAGGAAACCTATCTTCAAGCGAATTTTGATCTACTAGCATGTAGACGATTTGCTAAAATAAGCTTGTTGTGGGTTATGATTCAGTTGGTTCGACGTGTTCACTGAGCAAGTAATCACTTGCTCAGTATATCGGTTAGATGGGTCAGCTTAGATAGCCCTGCCGCCTCTGTGCATGCGTATCGAAATAGGTGACTAAACTCTTGAGTGACTTATTTCGATTTACGAAAAATTATTTTTTGTATCATTTTAACTTTAATTATTATTTAACTCATTTTGGTTGGAGTAATAGTGTTAACATATAATGTGAACTGTGGTAAAAAAGCTCTTTCACACGAAGCCGATTTTCTTTTTTTTATATTAAGTCCCCTTGGAGGCGCTGCAGTCAATTTAACGTGACATCAAATAGCTTTATCCCGTAACTTCGTATGCGCTTAACTACCCGTCCTGTTAGAATTTCAGAAAATCCTTCCATAGTACAACCAGACCCCCGTTGAGTGCCAACGCTGCGTCAGGCGTTCGAACGCGCGTTTCATACAAAACTGCAACGTCCGTACCATACGCGCGTTCGATGGTACTCGCATACGGTATGGAAAATGTTATGAAAGTTTGTATGTTTGAATCTCTCTTAGTAGGTGTTATATAAATCTATGGGTAGGTGTGCCTATTTGAAGATACGGACGTACGGTACGCGCGTTCGAACGCGTAACGCAGCGTTGGCATTGAACGAACCTTTATACCAAGTTTCACATCCTTGCTCTCAGGGAATAAAATTTTTAATTCAAACTAAAAAGTTCAATATTTCCCGTACTCACGGAAATTTCGGGAATTCCTCCCTTAGAGCTCCACTACACACCCTAAGGAATGTGTGTTTTAAATTACAGCTATCTACACCCAGTGGTTAGGGCTGTACGTTGTCTGTCAGTCAGTCAGTTACGGAACAGTTTGTATATAAAGATAACCAGCGGACAATCAAGAGACTTCCAATGACACCTTAAGGTGGGTATCCATCCACTATGTTCGAGCTCCAGCAGCGCTTTGCGCTCCTGCAACTGCTCTAATGGATACGTCGCGCGCACCTCTACATGCAATACGCCTGCTCTTTGTGCGTTCCTTCAGTTTCCACGAACTTTTGAGCGATCATATCGTCTTCAGAGTCACTGGTTAGCGCAGCATATATACTAATACACTGTTTAATCGAAGACTATAAAAAACCCTCCTCGATTTTGCAAATCAAATTTTAACAATAAAAGACGTGATTAAATTATATTACAAGAAATTAGTTCATTACAAGAATTTTCATTTTTGTCGACTTCAATAAGTGCCAAAGATTTTTCTTCAGACCACTTCATACTGCGTGATGCGCGTTGCAGGGTACGCACATACGTGGCTACGTGCTCGCGTCCAGACTCACTGCGCTGCGCTCCCCTTTGTGCTCGCTAAAAATGCACACTCCATGTTCGCGCACGTATTCACTACCGGGACCAGTTGCAGGAGCGCGAACATGGTGGATACCCAACTTAATATGTAATTATGACAACTATGTAGTTTAGATACAAGTATTTTTGTCAAGTTGAACAGATGAACATTCGTTCAGTTAAATGCAGCATCCCTTTACAAAACCCAGGTATTTACAAGATTGGCTGCGGCTGTGGGCTTTCTTATATTGGTCAAACCAAAAGAAACGTACCTGCGTTAAATAACACATATACTTATGTTTCCTGAATAAAGTAGAATAAATAAATAGCTGATATTAAAAATCGAAGAGCTTCAAAGTCTGCAGTTTGTGAGCATTTCATGGACATTACATTCCGAGGATGACCAGAGAAGCCATTGAAATTTAAAAAAAACACCCAACATCCAGCATGACCTAAAACTCAAGACACTGTCAGCTCGCTTTGTGCCTATCCAGAAGTTCTGGACCAGAACGCTACGCTCGAAGACCGAGAAACAGATCAGGGTGAAGATGCATAAAGTTATTTCCACTGTCAAGACGCCTGACAGACACATCATCGTCTCTCGTGACCACGGGGTCAGCAAAGACACCGAAATGTCGAATTAAAATTTAAGATGTTCATTTGTTAATAAAAGTGTTGTATTTAAATGATGAACATCCATACCCACATACATATAGGTTAAAATCATAACCCTCGTTTCTGCTTCACCGTAGACGGGTAAAAAGATTTAAAAAAACATGTTTGCTGTTTTTTGTGACTTCTTCTCGCAACCTACAACCTCAGCGGATAACATTGTTGGTAAACGTGTAGGTGTGCGATGCGTTCTACACGATGGGATTAAACAGTTGGTAAAATAACAGGAATTACCTACTTTTCCAGGTTAAGATTCGGCACGCATCCAATCTATACAATATAGTACCTACATAGGGGAGAACGGGTATGGATGTCTCCCAAGCGCTGAAGAAACGCAAGAGCGACGACAACTCGCTCTCCGCTTCTCTTAGAAGCGCTCTTGCGCGTCTTCGACGCTTGTTATTGAACTAATTAATTCGTTCAATTTTGTTTTATGGCAGATGTAACAACCAACCCGTGTGAAAACCATACCCGTCCTCCCCTAATCTATACAATATAAGTATATCTGTATTTCAACACAGGTACTGGTTTATTGAGTAGGTATGAAATTCCCATTAAAATACTACGTACAATAAAACTACTTATTATGACACAGTACATTTTGAACAATCAATAAATTAACGGAAAGTATATTATTTGAAAAGTTATACTATACAGTTATATATATTTATTGTTTGTGTACATAAAAAAATAATTGAAAAACAGTGTCCATATCATATCATTTATAAGAATTAACAAACTCTTAAATTAAAAATATTTAAAACAGAAATCATCCATTCATTTAACATCTAAATAATTTTACCATGAACATAGGGAGTTTTTTTTGTTCGGTAATACTTGTACCACTGTCGCCTATGTCAGAGCGAAACAGTGCTATATAAAAAAGACAAAGATGCAAGATCTTTAGGGTAAGCTGGCCAGCGGAGCCTATTTTCGTAAACATTTAAGATTTTTTTTCCTTGAATTTCTACGATAATACAGGATTATAAAAATGTTGAACATGATTACATTGTTGATTTTTATACGTACCGAGTTGTTATAAGATATTTTTCTAATATATACAAATAAAGTGTTTTAAAAAATACCTGATATTCGTATTGTAACTAAAGCACTTACTTTTATGGTGAAATAGTTCATATGATTTTAATAACATTATTTGAAGATCTTTGGAACTACTTAAACATTTCATACTACCTCTTATACAACTGTTTTAGTTAAGAATAGGTGTGTTTTGATTTGGAAACACCATTCTACTTTGCGCGGTAGCGGTCAGAAGGCGGAGCTTATCGACAAACTCGCGTCGAGGCTGGCCGCACTGTCAATTCGAGAGCTGCGACGAGTACGCTCGTGTCTATTACGTGGTGTGTTTACAGTAAAGTGAATTTGGTGATGAGATTATCGAAGGCGGTGAAGTGAAAGATAGTGGTGTTTTTATCAAAAAGTGAAACTGAGTTTAAATGATGTATTTAGTGTTATGAAGTGATTTATCAAAATGTGCAAAGCGCTGTTGTGTGTGAGATTGATTTTTGCCACGTAGTGACGCGAACGGGTAATGATTCCTAATGTGGAGTTCGAAGCAAGATGGTTAGAGAGACTCGGCATCTGTGGGTTGGAAATTTACCCGATAACATTCGCGAGGATCGAATAAGGGAGCACTTCAAACGGTATTGTATTTTATTTCTTACTTTTCATAAACATACTAACTTAAGTTATTGAAAATATCAACTAATTTAATAAACAGGGTACTTATATTCTAACACCGTATAATGTAAACAGTTGCTATATACCAAGTTAACCTTAAGTAGTCTACAATAACAATTCCTGCTGACTAATACATTAATCATAATAAGGATGCCGGTAAATAGGTACTTACTTTTATGTAGCCTTTTCAAGCTCTAGTGTAACATTTTCTGCTTATTATTTTAGAATTTCAATTGAGTAATAACCAATACAAGTAAGAATTGAGGTGAAACTGGTGAATTTGGACCAGATACGTCTTGAACTTATTTGTTTTTATAATGAAGTCTGATTCATAGCAATTTGGTTCACTGCAATCCGAAATCTTTTGAAAGTCAACTGGGCGGTTCATAATCGTCGAACTAGCAAAGGATCTTGTATAGTTCCATATTATTTACACCACTGATGATAAAAATATTTAATGATTGAATTCGTCCATGTCCATTTTTAAGTAAATGCACTTGAATAAAACGAGATAAATTAGTAAAACATGTGTAAGCTAGTCTACTAGTACACCATATTCCGAGTCGTTCTACTCTTTGGCAATACCTTCAGACCAGGAAAAATTTGCCATTTTTTTACTGCTTACCTAATTTGAAGGCGTTGCACTAAAATGCTGTCAATTTTTGGCAGTGCCGGCTTATTCAACTCAAGGTGTTTTAATTGTGATCTTTTTATTATTAACACTTGATTTTAGTTGAATTTACTAGGTAATATTTGAAGACATCATCGTTTATCATTTTATTTTATCACCTACTTTTTCAATTGTAAACACGGTTTCCTTATTCTGACATTTATAACATCTGCACATTTTTATTCCGGTTTACGTGGTAGGGCGATCTTAAGCAAGTAGGTAGGTAATAAACCCATTACTAATAAAAAAATATTTTTGTTTACGCTGACTAGGTACCTCTCGGGGTACCTGTCTTCATGACATTATCGCGATTGCGCTCAATACAAAATGGAGTTTGATCATGTTGTGGCCTAAAATGATAAAAGCGTGATGTTGCCTACCGAGATAAATTTCATAATCACATGTTTCTGATAATTTGTATGGTTTGTTTATTGAAAAGTTTATTATGGTTTATATTTTTGCTTATTTTTTAATCTACAAAAACTAAATACCTAACAACCTTCCATTTTTTTCAAAATCAGAGCTAAGTAGGTAAGTATATTTTTTATATTTGTCGCGGTTTCATACAACCTTAATATGTACTTTGTATCGTGTCGCGGCGGAAATCGCTGCCCACGCCGCTGCCCGCGCCGCTGTCGCTGTTGCTGCCGTCCAGTTTGCAGCCTTACCCCCCCCCCCCGTTCACACATGGTACGTTTTACTGGATACGTTTTTTTTTTCAACGATGGCGCATGGAGTTGTATGGGCGACTTCACATATGACACAGTACTCAGTATACGTATTTTCGATACAAAAAAGCTATCCAGTAAAATGTATCATGTGTGAACGGGCTGTTAGAGTGCGTTTATAATGACACATTAGAAATTGTTTGAAGTACCTACATACCTTTATTTTGTTTTGTGATCCTTTGAATGTATGAGTTCTAAGTGGCATAAAGTTATTTTAACGAATTTCCGTTTTTGTCCTTTAAATTACTATGATTACGTTTGAGTAGGTAGGTACCTACTTTGCTATGGACACTTGAATTATTATTATTATAGTTAAACTTAGACAACAACGACACAACAACAACAAATTAATTTGTAATTTAACAATAATTATACTTGTATCTAAACTAGGTTGAGCCTGTTTCTTAGACACGAGTCTTCCCTGTAGAAAATAATTAAAAAATATATATAACTAGCGACCCGCCCCGGCTTCGCACGGGTGCAATGCTGGTACACGCTCTTCCCGCACCGGGCGGCCGGCCCTATCGCCGCAAACGCTACGTCCCGCAATTTTTAAATCTGTAATATCTTCGAAAATATTCACTTAAATTATACGGTGTAAAGGGCCATATAGATCTATATTAAATGAACAATGTATTCAAGGTATTTAATTGGTTAAGGATTAATGCTGTATTGGTTAAAATCGCTTCGAAAATTAGCCATTATTTGTCGTAAAAAGTAAATGACAAAAAGAAGTTATTGTGGGTTATCCATAAGAGATAGACATAGACCATCACGGACTTTTCTGTAGACCTTTTCAATGCGTACAATACTTAGTACATTATTTTGATAAAACTCGTAGGCTTCAGCCTGCGTTTGCAATGTAAGCGGAAAAAATGTAATTATTTACGACATCACATTAGAAACCTCAAAAATAACAGTACTTCTCCACTATTTAATGGATGTTATTATACATATAAACCTTCCTCTTGAATAACTCTATCTATTAAAAAAAACCGCATCAAAATCCGTTGCGTAGTTTCAAAGATTTAAGCATACAAAGGGACATAGGGACAGAGAAAGCGACTTTGTTTTATACTATGTAGTGATATCAACAGTACAAAACAAAACAGTTTTAGCGATGCTACACAGTAAAGAAATTGTACATTTGCAGAATTGAAATAGAAAGGTAAAAAAGATACAATTAACATAATTACCTTGGTGGTAGGATCCCTTCTGGGTCCGCCTGGCTAGCGACCACCCTTTATATAAAGTCTGCCGCCAAATGTTACCGCTCCGGCGGTAATGTGTTCCGGCAATATTGTATAAAGAGCCAGTTCCTTCCTAAACCCGTGTGCTTTCATCTTCGACCTCATCGTCACTTACCATCAGGTGAGATTGAGGTCAAACGCGGGTTTAGTAACTTATAAAAAAAAAAAAAAAAAATTATACTAATCAATATAAATATGTAACTGGGAGTTCCTTAGTAACAAGAAAAACTACTTTGAAAAGATCGGAAGTGTTTTTTTCGAATTTCATATTTTGAAAGCAAACAGGACTGCAGGTATTTTATCAAAATTTGCTATGCCTACAGGATTTCTTTCATTCAATAGTCACAAAAGTTCAAATCAAATCAGTTTATTGCACTTAAAGGTTAACATTTGGTACCTATACAAAACAAATCAGTAGGTACAATTTAAAAATGACAATTAAGGACCCTGTTGGGCGCTGCAAAAATTAGAAGAGAGGAGGACTACTTTATTTTATCATTTAAGTATTCTTTTACAGTGTAGTAACACTAAGATAGAAAAAAGATTTTAAGTTCCTTCATAAATATTTTATTTATTTATTTACACTTTATTGTATGCCTTACAAAAAATACAAAAAATTGAAACACATAAAAAAAAAGATATACAATTGGCGGCCTTATCGCTGTGAAGCGATCTCTACCAGACAACTATGCTTTTAAAATCCTTTTATAATTATGTGGTAGTTTGTTGAAAATTTTTACTGAATAGCTTGAGGACTATGACTAATTTCAGGCCGATGTCAACCTAAGAACACATAGATATCTAGTTGAAATAAAAAAAAATGCCATCAAGTCTGCAGTCTGAAATGTCATGAACCGTGCCCAAGCTTTATTTGTGTCCAAGCCCAAGGTTTGAAACATCTTAATTTGTGTAACTGGAATGGACAAAGTAATCGCTCTTACGCCGAATGGAGGTATCGAGACAGTCATAAAATATTCGATAACTTTAAGGTGCAAACTGGACGGCAGCGACAACGAGAACGACAGCGGCGCGGGTAGCGATTTTCGCGAGACGATAGAAAGTATTGAGTTTGTATCAAACCGTGACAAATCGCTCGAGCGCCCGCTGACTTCGAGAACGGCCCGTCGCTACCCGCGCCGCAGTCGCTCTCGCTGTCGCTGCCGTCCAGTTGGCAGCCTTAAGGGAAGAAAAACTAAGGCCTACCTACTGACCTAAGTCCGAAACGGTGCCATAGTAGTGCCCAAGTATCACCGCGCGGGATTTTTTTTGAAACCGCGTCCATTTACCGCGTAGTTTCTGTCCTTACACTACACATCACTAGCAATTTCGCGCGGTTTTCTTCCCAGTAACCCTAGTTTCTGATCCCTTTAAAAAATCGAATCGACTTTACTTCTTATTATTTGTAGCTTTCTAATGGTAAACATGTTTTAAATACAGTCAAGTACTTTTGAGTTCAATGCAAACGAACGAAGAAAAAATCAATCTCCTCTTTATAAAGACGAAGTATTATCATCAGCGAACAATATGACCTCATATTCGTGTGGTTTTATAGAAATACTAATTAACTCAGAGACAAAAGAGGCCCAAGAATCAAACGTTAGGCCAATATAAACTACTGAAGCAAATATATTTCTCCATAAATATTAAGCCTTTTTATTCTATTACATAAACGACATGTTCATTTTATTGAGTCTAGCAAGCAACTCATAATGGTGCAGTTCCATAAGCAGTTTATTACGTATGATGAACACAGCCTTGGACAAATCACAGAAAAAAATATGTTCAAAGCTCATCACTGCCATAAATTGTTAGCGATCCCGTGTTACGCTAAATTGCTTTAGAAGTCGTCAAATCATCATCATCAGCCTGGCGACGCCTACTTCTGGACAAAAGGCCTACCCTTATTTTGTCTTCAAGGTTCTCGACGTCGCTCTGCCCCATGCCGCCCTACATAGTCATAGTCGTCAAATTATTACCATAAAAAAAATTGCAATACCTATATGTAAAAATTTAGTAAGAACAGACTGAATTCCTACTTTTTGTATAGGAATTACCTAGTTTCATTAAGTCTGATACCACACCATTAAGCACCGGCTGCAGTGTTTAAAACAAGACTTCAAACCACAGTGACACTAGTTTACAACAGCGTAGACGGTTGCTTGTAACCAAATTTTGCTTGATAACAAGTTAGGGGCGTGATTTAACGCGACCTTGGTCCGAAGCTTGTATGAAACGCCGTTTACTTACACAGTTTGGATGAAACTCTGCGTTGGTTGTAAACAAAATTATTCAATTCAACTCGCATTTTATTTCGGATCATGTCCATATGTGTTAGTTACAAAAACCTTACAACCTATGTTAGTGCTACATGAAATTAAGAACGACAGAAAATAATGACCGTTTCGATTGCTCAGACAAGTTAAAAATCAAGAAATTACTTGCACCAAATTTCTACGTAGTTGGTCAAAATCGAAGAGTGCAAATAAATAAAATTGTCAAAACAAAGCTAGTAAATTTATTCGAGTTTAATCATGGCCGCACAATCGGAAGATGAAAAGACCGGAATTTGGTAGATTTTGGAAATAATTATAAAACTCGAATAGCCTTACTTACTATTTATTTTTGCTTTGATTTTTTTTTTTATTAAATTTCGCCGTAAATTTGGTGCAAGTCATTTCTGATTTTTTTCACTTGTGCGAGCAATCGAAACGGTCATGCAAAAGTCAGCTTGGTTTGAAGCCTTTTTTTAAACAGTCTAGCTTTATCCACAAAATTGCTAAAAAGGTGCAAAAACGTTTAGAGGAAATATCAATGACAATTTAACAAACAAGTACGAATGATTAATAAGATGCAAATCTGAGATGGTCGAGTTTTAAGAAGTACCGGAAGAGAAACGAATACACAAATGACTGAACTGAGAACACTTATCAATAATAGAAGTATTCGTACGCTTCCTAAGCCGATTCATACACTGTTGACGCACCTACGTGCATACTTGCGGGAGTGCAGATGCGGGTTTTTTACGTACTCAAGCGCGTGGTTGCGTCGTCGTTGCGTTTCGACTAACTTCATCCAACTTGTGTCTCGACGCGCAGGCACATGTTTCTCCTCACTTAAGCACCGGCTACACTGTTTACAAGGTTTCAAACCAAGGTGTTTTACCACAAACAAATATTCATTTCGATGTGTACTTAAGATTCATAAACGTCTTTAATAACGAAAGGGTAAATTAGCAATAATAGATTCTTTAATACGAGACTACCTGTGCAAATGTTTTTATAGAATAGATGGAGCACTCTAGTCCACGTGCTATATTTGCCGGATATCCATGTATTTTAATGGTGTTTCAATCATTGTACATGAATAAAACAAGTTCCTACACGTACGAAATACGTATATCATTACGAAATTTAAGTATCAAAGGTATTGCAATGCTGATTTGGGTGGGATTTCTGTCAAATAATCAAAGCTATCATTCTACTAATATTGCGCCTTTATAGGCAGTATATCCAATGGGTGTCTGAATTGCTGAGAGAAGGTGCAGTTGTTCCATTTTTTTAAGCTGGAAGCTTGTCTGTCTTTACAAAAATTCCACATTTATATTGCACATTATTCAACTTTTGACACACATATTTTGATGACTTTTTATGCAATTTAGCATAACACGGGATCGCTTAACAATTGACGCCGGTGTTGAGCTTGTTAAACATATATTCGATGCCTGGGAGGAGTAATGTGACGTCTTTGTTTTGTGTTATCTTTGGTTTGACCAAAGCAATTGACTGTGTTCGTCATAATACATTTCTCATGAAACTGCATCATTTTGGCGTTAATGATTGCTCAGTTGACTTAATACCTTCTATTTATGTCATCGCAAAGGGGTGATATTAATGGAAAAATATATTTGGCTCAACAGTTTATATTGGCATGCCCCAAGGCTCCATTCTTGGGCTTTTCTTGTTTCAAGCTAATGATTTGCCATTTCTAGTGAGAAAGGTATGAGTTCATATTGTTCGCTAATTATACTTCGTTTTTATTTTAATACACGGACAATGGACTGATTGTTATGAACTAAATCAATGTTTTGTGTTCGCGCCATGTTATAGACATTCCGTAATATAACTTTGACGCGGTATAAACCATTTGCTACCGCGCATCGTGTAGGAAACTCATTCTGCGGGGCTGGCATGCTACCGTCGACAACGATAAATCGGGCCTTTTATCGATATTTTCTTAGAATATGGTATTTAGTGTATGTAATTTATTAATTAGCGAACTAATATAATATATTTATTATTAAATATAATTTATTAATCATGGTATAAAATCGAGTAATTCTATCTATTATGGTGCGCATATTAGCTTACATAATAGGATAAAATAACAAAATAATATTTATCTTGTCGATTCGACTATTTATCGATGGTTGCATGCTAGCCCTGCTGCACACACTTAAAAATAGAGAACATCGAAACAATAATCATAAACAATAACTTCTTGTAAAGAAATTGTTTTCAGCCAATGATCTATCCCTTAATGATAAATAACAACGAATAGTGGATTTTTTTATTGAATCTTTTAACATCAATTCAAGATTTTTTTCATACAAAAATAAATCTGGAATATTTTTGTCAAGGCCATACTCATACATTTAAATGTTTATAAAATAGGTTTTGGATTGAGATTTAATATAGAAATCCACTATAAGTGACATTAACTTCACCAAAAGTTCAGCGAGGATGTAACTCTGCAGAAACGGCTTGAAATATCTAACGTTGAGTTTGGACTTCTAATAAACTCTACTTGCGTTACATTTTTTTAAATGGAATGGAAACCTTGTAGTGGAAACTTGGACTTGATGCAATAACCACGTGAAAGACCACTCAACACTGATGAATAACACTGAATTGAAGGAGATGGTAGAAGCCTTGACTTATCTTATCTACAATTTTGAGTCATCATATCATGAGATAAAAAAGTATGAACCCATAATTTGACTGATCGGCAGAACGTATTGCTTCTTAAAACTAGCGTCGCCTCATTTTATTAATACAGAAATAAAGGAATATTAGATTGAATGCTGACATGTGAGGCAAAATTAATTCGGTACGATAATCAAAAGCGAAAATTGGATTGAATAAACAGTTATACTGTGGCTAACTTCGAACAATGATGCAGAAACTTTGTTTCGTAAATCGAACTTCACGGTTATTGCTCCGAGACCTCAAACTGAAGGAAACATCGTTGTGGCTCCTTAGTTAAAAACCATACTCCGAACTGAACACACCTTGCCCATGTTAGAAGACAATTAGAATTCATCGCCTTTAATCTAGTATTCGATGCTTTCTGTGTCTAATTATGGTTGTTCGTCCAAATCCTTGATTTTGAATGTTCTTTTTTTAAATCAAATACATGATTCATATTCCGTAATTATCCGTCTGCCACCAGCCGCTTTGTAGCTTTGTTCACTAATCACATGTGAGACATACGAAAACTTACGTCCATTTTATTATAACTTCAGTGGAAGGAAACTCTGTTATGCCTCTGTAAGATCATCCTTTTGCAGTGTCAAGCTGAGCAGCCATTGCCCTGCGTTCCATTTAACCTTCGTTCCATTTGAACATTTAATTACTTTTTGCAAGTCTTCTTAGCTAACCCTTAGTGGCTAACCGTATGCAATTTTGCAAACGTGCCTTAAATCAAATGCAAATTCTACTTGTAGTTACACCACATTTATACAGATAAGCTCTACGTAGACACGCTCGTTCAGTAAAACATACACACTACAGTTTTTTTTAATCGTTCTAAATGTGCGTTTACAAGAAATTAAGATACGAGTTAGAATTATTGGTACAGTTTACTAACGTATCGAAGTTGGCAACAAGTCTTGAAACAAATACAGCCTTTATGTCATCATCACGCTACACTTATCTACCGAGCACTACAGTCCTTGGTTGTCCTAATGATTGTCTGTCCGCCTTACGAGCTCATTTCAACTAAAATTAGCAATACCAGTTAGTAAGTCGAGTACAATTCAAAACGCTGTCATAAAAACACATGCATATCGAAATATTACAATAAATTCCAAACATTGTTTAAAAAAAAATTGAGCTTAACTACCTAATTATGACAATTTTTTCGGTCTTATCTCAATTACAAGATAATTTAAAGTTTAAACAAAATGTACTTTTGTTCGTAATGATAAATATTATTTAATTAGTAGTATATTTCCGACCTCATTAGATGTCTTATGTTAATAATTATGGAGATAACATGAATTTTTAGCCCGTCAATGAGATTTGAAAATGGAGTTGACCAACAGAAATATAATTTTGACTTGTAAAGGTAAATGAACTAGTACCTAAGATTCCAATCTTCTAATTATAAAAAAAATTATATCCCTTAATATTATTATATTCTTCTTGCCCTCAGTGAATAATACCCATTTAGCTAGTTTTTATAAAGACGAGAAATAACATCTTCGTGTTCGCTGCGGCACAGCGAGCGTGGCAGATAAGTTTGCTATAGTATAGTATAATATGCGGGCAGCGGGCGTTGCCTGCCGCCAGCCATGTCGTTCATTGCGTTGTATCTACTTGCGCGCCCGACCCGCTACGCGCTGTTGCCACACTTCCTGTAGGTATAAAGAACGAAGCTCCTCGTGTACAGATACGCACTTTATGTTGAAACCGAATTATTAAAGCGTTCACGTTTTGTTGGTATTTTTAATAAATAAAAACTTGGTCGATGTTTACCTACTTATCTTGTGTGCTGGTAAGGCGTGTTTACTTTTAATTAGTTAATAAAGGCGTCTTAAAAAGCGTCAACATAAATAGGTACGGAAAGAGTAGGTAAGACATGTAAATACCTACAATATATGAAGAAATGCCAGAAAGAAAGCTGCTAACTGCGAACAGGTTAACGATGAAAATGCTTATGTGGAATAAGGATAACTTGGGCGTAAAATTATTGTGTTTTGATAAAGATGTTGATCAATGTAAGCTTTAAAGATAGTGTTACCGTGATTTGTGAATGAACATTTTTTTGGACATTAGCCAGAATGCTTTTGTTGTAAAATAAAATAGATACCTACTACCTATGCGTTGACGTTTAGTATGCGTTAGAAGGTAGCTACATAAGTGAATAATGCAGTTAGTTCATCTAACCTTTTTATAATACACGTATTATCAAGTGATATCGCTAGTACAATATTTTAAGAAAATATTTCTAGTTATTCGATTCAATATTCAAACAAAAGATAGCTGCTATTCATAATATATCGAATTATTAAAGTGCAAGAGCATGTGATTCAAGCTATTGTTTATTCAGAACATTTTTATAATACGTATCGTCGATTGTTTGATAGCTATAGCCAAATGGAGCCAGTTTGCCAGCCAGGCAACTAACCGTCAGATCGGGCCGAGCGCGCTAACGTCACGATTCACACACACACAGACACAAGCTGTGTTCGTTGTGTCGGTAACGCAAAAGTAGTGGTGGCGTGGCGACTGTAGAGTCATGCAACAGCGCGCGCCGCGCTTCCCTTCCCGCGCCGCCCGACCCCCTTTCTGTGTCGGTTGCGGCACTAGCTGGCAACGTTACAACGTTCTCTCAACTCGTTTGTTTCATGTTTTTGTACCGGGTGCTGGTTTCGTCGGTCGGTTGGAGCGTCGAATGAGCGATTCCTGTCTACGTGATATTCTGAGTTAATTATGTGGTTAGGTTATTACTCCGTGAATGTATGTAGGATTTACAACTTTACTTAAGTAGTTTGGAATAAAACTTATTTATCAATACAATTGTACTGTACTTACTAGATTGCTAAATACATATCTACCTACGCTTTACAATACAGAAGGCAGAGAAAACAAATTAGTTTTGGTTAAGCAAAGTAAGAAATGTTCAATTAGGCAATTAAACTAAGCTACCTATTATGTTTTCTGATTCAATATGACTCTACGTATGTAGGTATATATTGTATCATAATGGTTTCAGGAAAGGGGCAATGCGAGGGGGGAAATTTCGTTAGTTTTAAGTACAATTTTTATTACATACATACATAATTTCACGCCTGTATTTCCCATGGAGTAGACAGATTGACTTTGGAGACATTTTAATGATGAAGTGGAGAGACTATTGCAGTGATAGGGGGTCAGCCTGTCGCCCACAAAACATCGGTACTAATTACATTTTACATGCAACATGCTATGTATGTATGTATTTATAAAAGTAAGCTTCACATAATATCGAAATAACCTACTTGGAAACTGTCCTAACGGATTCAATGTAATTTGTCTGCTATTAAATTCACAATATTAAAAGGTACAATACAAGTTGTACATATTTGGCATGTTGAGTTGACAAAAATCTAAGTTGCTTTGTATTTTTGCAGTATTCGCTTTAATTTCGGAAAATTTGTGAGCTAAAAAATAAGCATAAAATTATTAAATGAATAACGTAACAAGTAGGGAATGCAATCTCGCGAGATTGAGGATTGGACGAGATCTCGCGAGATTATGAAAATCAATCTCGCGAGATCTCGGCAATTTCGAGATCTCGCGAGATTGGTAGTTAAGAGTAGTATCAATATCAAATTTTAGGTAGGTAGTATCAATTTTTGCAAATTATTTCACTAATGAAATTGATATAGAACTCCCGGGACATTGAAAGAAAAAGAACCATAGATATTTTGAAATCAACATTTATTTTTACGAAGTCAAAAAGATTAATTACTTAACAATAGAATTTGAGTTGAGATCAATCAAATCCAAGGCTCATTTCGCCAAACTAAAAAGAGAAATAGAATATAAAGTGAAAACCAAATAAAAACAATCAAATTAGGAACATTAGCAACATCTCGCTTTACAATTATTTACAAACTGTTTTGGAAGTAGCTTCTTAGAAAGCACAACGTATTTAAGGTATCGTCACCTAACCTACACCTTATTTTGCAGGCTAGATAGCCAGCCGCTGAGAATGCCCTTTCAGATTCCACACTTGTTGGTACTATAGTTGTGAGGCAGTTATCAGCGAACTGCAAAAGTTCTCCTTTAGACCCCCCGGACTAGGGAATGCAATCTCGCAAGATTGAGGATCGGACGAGATCTCGCGAGATTATGAAAATCAATCTCGCGAGATCTCGGCAATTTCGAGATCTCGCGAGATTGTTAGTTAAGAGTATCAATTTTTGCAAAAAAATTCACTAATAAAATACATCTAAACAAATAAATAAATCCCGGGACATTGAAAGAAAAAGAACCATAGATATTTGGAAATCAACATTTATTTTTACGAAGTCAAAAAGATTAATTAACAAAAATAATAGAATTTGAGTTAAGATCAATCAAATCAAAGGCTCATTTCGCCAAAATAAAAAGAGAAATAGAATATAAAGTGAAAACCAAATAAAAACAATCAAATTAGGAACATTAGCAACATCTCGCTATACAATTATTTACAAACTGTTTTGGAAGTAGCTTCTTAGAAAGCACAACGTATTTAAGGTATCGTCACCTAACCTACAGCAGGCAAGATAGCCAGCCGCTGAGAATGCTCTTTCAGATTCCACACTTGTTGGTACTATAGTTGTGAGGCAGTTATCAGCGAACTGCATAAGTTCTCCTTTAGACCCCCCGGACTCGTATACATTCATTTCCTTCTTCACGTTTTCATGCTCGAGTTCAATCTCGCTAATCTCGCGAGATCTCGCCCATTTTTAGGCCGAGATTAATCTCGCAGAAAAGGGCCGAGATCTCGCGAGATCGAGATCTCGCAAGAACGAAATTGCATTCCCTACCCCGGACTCGTATAGATTCATTTCCTTCTTCAACAATTGGTCCAGCGAAATCTTTGCTTTCGGTCGTGTCAGTTCGCGCGCTGCTGCGCGTCAAATAGGACGTTTTCATGCTCGAGTTCAATCTCGCTAATCTCGCGAGATCTCGCCCATTTTTAGGCCGAGATTAATCTTGCAGAAAAGGGCCGAGATCTCGCGAGATCGAGATCTCGTGAGAACGAGATTGCATTCCCTAGTAACAAGGTTCCTTAGCAACGGTCTAGAACAGTAAAAACACAGTAGAACTATCAATCAGTAATTCAACTCGGCCAAATCTTTGAAATAAATGCCTACAGTTACGCGGTACGTAAACATGCGATAGGGCTGCCCGCCTCCAGCATTTTAGTCATAGGTATTTGACTACTTTGTGTTTCGATTTGGTTTTGTTTGTGATTGTAAATAAACTTGATATATAATTTTATATATAAAATTGATATATAAATTTGATAATATAAAAAAATTAATAAACATTGTGATTGGAATAGGAAGTGTTAAAAAAAATGCGTGTTGTTTTTTTGATTGATACTTTTATTCAAAAAAACATGTTTATCTTTAAAAAACAAATTGGTCTTATAAATTTGCAACAGAAAAATCCTTGCACCTCTACTGAGACGTACGATATGCTTTATTATAAAATTTTAATGTATAAAAAATCTGCATTCTAATATAAAGCTCAATTAAAAATTGTTTTGGGAAACATGGACAAGGTGGAGAAAAGGGAATATCTTTCATACATATATGCATACCTACTTACATACATACGTTCGTGCTGAAAACGTAAACCTCCTTTGCGTGCCGCAGTTGAGTAAAAATAAGTACTTTATCTGAGAAAATTTCAACTAGGTATCTAGTGACAGATAGACGGGCAAATTTATTGTTTCTCGTATTATTCATATACACAGTACAATAAATAACTATCATTAAGTCATAATAAAATACTACATCTTTAATTATAAAACCTAACAAAACCGAACACACATGCCCCGAGGTTTTAACACAAGCTTACCTACCTACCGTATCATGATTCATGGACTGCCTGTAACTACCTATTTTATTCGTGTCAATTACTTTCCTTCACTCTTTTCATGTTATTTACTAAACCAGACATCTTTTTTTACTGGAGATAAAATGAAATAACTACTTATCCATTAATAAGACACAAATTACGTATCTACGTACTAGGAAGTAAAATTATTTTAAAGTCTTAACTTTCAGAATTTCCAGGTAATCTAAAAAAGTTATCTCTGGATGCGTTATTGATGAATTCATGCAACCAAAAACAGCACAATATATCCTACTCGTTATATTGAATAGGTAAATATGTACTTCAACTTATGTTTAGAAAACAATCGCGCGGTTATTGTTCAAAACAACACACACCACACAACGTTCGTCACTGCAGCGTCGGCATCGCATGCTGAGATCGAGGTGCGTAGGTATAGCTCGCGTTGCGTCCGTTTGTATGAAGTTGAGTTACTGACTGATAGTTCTACTGTGGTAAGACAGATAAATTTCTATTATACTTAATCCTTGCTTTCCATGGAGAACCTTGGGGTAGGTCTATGTCCAGCCGTGGGCGTCTCCTGGCTGAATAATGATAAATCGTTGCTTATGTTGTTTTATTGGTCGTATTTTTATATTCAAATATTTACTCTATATTCAGAAGAATTATTCTATTAAAAAGATTTAACACAGGGACATCATATTTATTTATTTACCATACAACAACCATCATTACAGGTCCTTAACCTAATGCAATGGTGTTACAAAAAACAAAAAAATAACCATTTTACCTCTATAAAAACAAATATTCAACACGTAGGTACTAACACTACATACATAAAATGCGGCCTGAGTGAATTCATTCATTGAATTTATCTGAAACATTCCAAATTTTAGCCAAACATGCGAAATTCGTTTGGGAAATTTATAGTTCTGCTTTATGTACGTTTATTAGTGTGACGCTTCATACGCTTATTGTAGCTGTCCCGCAATTATTATGATACTAAAGTTGATTAAATAGCTAACACTCCAAAATTATAAATTTTCACAAAAAATATCGTTAATTATTAATTATATTAAACATTATGCGGCCTTCTAGACGCATCATGTGAATAGCGCTATACTATAGGTGCGGCTTCGTGTTTATGCCGGGTTATTAGACATTTAGATAGCCCACAACGTATTCGCTTCCGTTTTTTTGTTGACAATTTGGATTATACAATTAAGAACGTAAGGCCGAAATTGCAAAGATTATTAATTAATCGAATTACTAAGTGCAAGCTTTGCATTTAGAAGGGAAAATGTTGAAAAAGCAGAAAATCTCTCTATGTACAGTCACGTGCATTAATAAGTATACGTTGACAAAGTTTCAGAGAAATGTAAACAGATATTTCAAAAATTAAACTGTCTCAAGATGTCCTTAAAATAATGTAATCAGAAAACTTAGTCAAAATTAGATATACCTACATTTTTTTTCAAAAGCAATATACGCAACATAATATGCTACAATTTCTATAACATATATACAGGGTGACTTGTGGGTCACTTTCGAAATTTGAGGATCTGATAGTTTGAGATCATACATGAAGGAAAAAAAACAAGTTAAATTATGTTGCCCAACGCATGGTCACATAAGTGTAATGTAAAAGATGTGGTGTTCGTGTGGCGGGAACACTACTGTGTGCGTGCTGACTGAGGCGGCGTGTCGGGAACATTATAGTTACGTCTCTTTATTTATGTATAGGGAATGGGTGTTTTTTTTTTTTTTTTACTTTTTTATTGTGTTATTTTAATCTCTAACCTATTTCGAGAGACTTAATTTGAACAGTTTTATTTTTAAGTGTGTCTATAAATTTATATTGATTTTATAAAATAAGAATGTTATGACGTCATCAGTGCAGTGACATTAACTTTATGAACTTATGTCCGTTAGTAAAAAGACATTAACTGTGTCTGTTTGCTAGTCATTTAATGTCACCAAAGATTGTAAACAAAAAAAATTCAAAAATTTATTCAAAACAACATCTTAGTCGATTTGATGTCATCGAGGTTAAATAGAGGTCAAATGTACTTTGTAAAAAATCTGTATGTACGTATGGTCGTTATGTATATAATACAGTTCAAAGCAATGTATAAACTTTTTTATGGAACAGTTTTTAATTTTGTCAATATTTATCATCTCAAAAACATATTTTTTGTGTCTTTGAACATTCTGAAAGGGCCGGGCTAGGAAATAAAAAAGTAAACTGCACATTAGTAATTTCAACACATTTGTATTTTTTGTCAATATACATATAGGAATCATTTTAAAAATATGTACACAACGTAGTTTGCAATGAAATGTAAACAGTCGTTTTTAACACAACACAAATATAACTTGAGCAGTTTTAAATATTTCGTCAAAATGTAGAAATATAAACATTCATTTTTGTGCGTTTTAATGTAACACAAATATAACTACAGCAGTAAATATTTTGACAAAATGTAGAATTATTCCAAAAGTATTATTCCACTTTGATTTAATTTAAGAGGTATTATAATGAATCTGTTTTTCTATGACAGATGGCATACAACCACAGCTATCCTGTAAACATATCTCTAGCAGTATGACGTACATAAATACATAAATATTTCAGAGGAGACTATTACTTGTTCCCTACTTTTTAGAGCGTGTTTAGTAGTCGGGGTTCAGTTTTTAAACTTTAAATTTTTCTCCATGTTTTGGAGTTACATATTTAAAGTATGCTAACAAACCTCTTTTATTTGATATTCCACACGAAACTGTCGAGAATTTATTTTAGTTCTTTACTTTAAGTCCACTAGAGGGCGCTGTATTCAATTAGATGCGACGTCATGT
The DNA here is from genome assembly GCA_944452665.1 of Stenoptilia bipunctidactyla. Lineage (NCBI taxonomy): Eukaryota > Metazoa > Arthropoda > Insecta > Lepidoptera > Pterophoridae > Stenoptilia > Stenoptilia bipunctidactyla. The sequence continues at coordinate 13,644,569 of OX101740.1, read as the reverse complement.
AGCCTGTAACCAGCGGATAATAAGAGCTTCCAAGGTCATCTGTCATTTGTTTAATTATGATGATAAGTTAAGAAGATGTGAGGAAAAAGATTAACATCCACATACATACAGGTCAAAATCATAACTCTCCTTTTTGCTTTTTTGCGTAGTCAGGTAAAAATAAGATCATTTTTCAATCTTATCTATCTACACGGTTACGAGAACTATTAGATACCAAAATATATAATATACTACTTTTGTACAAATAAATGACATTATAATTGTATAAAATCTTGTACCACATACTAACCAGTCCCTCAGAAATAGTCCCTGAACTGTTTGTATCAAAATGATTTCGTTTACTTCGTTTCGAACCTGCATTGTATATATGTTATATAGCGTATATAATTGTAGCATATACATTAATATAACATTACGAAGGTGTACAATTCACTGATGTTCCTTGTATACTGCTTTATGAAAAAAATGTATACCTAATTGCTTCCATGCTGGACGGGGAGCGAAAGAAAAACATAGAATGTACCAGCTGCTTCTCTTCCCGGGCATACTGTAAAAGTCAGTTAAGGGACAGAGGTTTTATTGGCGTGTTTTGTGGGCGGTAGGCTAACCACTGTCACTGCAATAGTCTCTATCCATCATTATAATACCTCCAAAGTCAAACAGATGGTCTTATAACCTCTGGTGTTCTTCCTACCCCATAAGGGATACAGGCGTGAAGTTTTATGTATGTATTTATACCTAATTTTGACTAAGTTTTCTGATTAGATTATTTTGAGGACATCTTGAGACACTTTTAATTTTGAAATATCTTATGTTTATATTTATTTGAAACTTTGTCAACGTATACTTATTAATGCACGTGACTGTACATTTTAAAAAAAAAAACGTAATATGCGGTGCACGCAGTACAGAGAACTGCAAGCCACAAAAAGTACTTCATTGTCAATACTGACGATCAACTAGGTATAACTACGTGGGCAGAGTGCTCAAGATTGGTTACGCAAGCCATATGCGTGCAACAGTGTCGCTAATCTTAAATTAAACCAGTCAACGAAGTCAGCTTGGATAAAATCACAGAAAATTAGATGATTGATAAGTTTCACATTATTCAATCTAGGCAACGGAATAGAAGTGTCGTACGTAAGAATATTTATGCAACGCGAAAGTTGCTCCGCGGAACATTCTGCAGGGTGAGCGAGGGCGCCACTCGCCACCCTGTGCAATGTGACATAGCCCAACCCACACCCCGCTTGCTATCGACCTGCGCAAGTAACCCGGGTCGCTGCGGCTCGCCGGCCGACCCAACCAAATTCAACTCTCACACTGTCTATAGGTTTTCATATACATGCAATTATTCTAGAACAAGTAAGAAATGTCTCTGATTGTTTGCAGATTGTAAGTTGTTTTTCATAGGTAGATAGATCAGTCTAGTTTGTATCTTTTTTAACCAATATGTCAACTGATTCCGGAAGTTTCAAGATGTAAAGTTCTCATGTGTTTTAAGTGAATACAACCATTTGGAGTTATTACAAAATATTTATTTTGAATAAATGAATGAGTATCCCTAACTTTATTTATCTAATGGGTTACGTTTCAACAGATCAGTTTAAGTTAAATAATATAGGTTACATAGTATGAGCCGTATTCGACATTACAGCCACTTATTTTGATATTTCCGTGATGAACTTAGGGACTTCAATCACAATTTTTGTTAGCATCTGTTGAGTTTGAATTCCCTAATTTGTCAATAGTGAGACTTAAAATTAGAGAGTGTAATGACGAATTGAGCTCGATTTGTTCCATTCGATCTTTAAAATATTACATAGGTAATATACCTACCATGTATGGCAAAAATTACAAAGATTTCAATGTCCTTGAATTACAGTTGATGTTTAATTTTTGTACTTTTTACCGAGGCAGTAAAGTTTCTTATGTACTCTAAGGTTGGTCACTTCCGGACCCACTGATAATATCGTTTTATAAATCATATTGAGAACGTACAAAAATAACCTGGAAAAGCATTTGCCTAAGAAGAATCTAAGAATCAACTTATCTAACAAACTGGTAGGACTTATAAGCGCTTGGCTTTATCGATCTTACAATTAACCTTAGGATAATCGCTATACATATATTTATTTTGGCTTCGAATTTGTTCTGATAGTATTTTTACAGACGAAGTGATTTTGTTGAAATGCGGACTGATGCTATTTTCATCGTCACTATCTATCTTTTAATGAAGTAAACTTGTCAATTTTATATTCCGGCCATATCGGCTTACAGGCATGATTTTTACGGTTTTTTTTAATAGGAATATCGCATTTTAAAGCAGATAGCTAGGCCGCTAACGCAAAAATATAAAACGAATGGGAATAAAGTGGAAATAAAGGGGAAATAAGTATGCCAATGTTGCTTGTATATAATGTGGGATGGAGATATGATTATGATTTTAAGGCAAAGGTTTATCAAAAATACATTTTGCTTTCCTTTAGACTCCGACATAACAGCCATAGAAATGTACTTACTTTGGATATTTCATAAAAGTGAACACTAACGTCTTTTCTTCTGTGGAACTAACATACAAGGCAAAACTTTAGTTAAGCATTGGAAAAACGTATCAGCCAGGAATGAATTAATGGTTGCATTTGTATTTTACGTAAGAAGCGACATGACATGAGCGTAATTTATCGGGTGGGTCGCCGTTTCCCATTATTTTAGATTTTTCCCCCCGCATATCCCGATAATATCGTTGTTTTCGTATAGCACTCACTGCATAGTCGAATGTATGTGTCATCGCACTACGCCCAATGAAACGTGCCGGTGAGAGTCGTTGGTTTGAGTATCGGTGTCGAAAATGGTTGAAGTAAGTCTTGATAAGGGTTTCATATTTATTTTATTTATACACATTATGATCTGTATTAAATCTGTTGGTAATTCAAGAATTTTCATCAATTTCAATTTAGATTCATTCAATTTTTATTTGCGATCTATAATGATCAATCGCGTAATCTGGCACAAGTACCGAGTTCTTCTGTACTCCGACATAATTATATTTTTCGGCTTGACGAAAGCGACATGTTTTTGATTATAAAAACTGTAGTGTTACTTTAAATTTTACTTTACATTCTAATATGTTACGTAAATCTTCAAAATAATAGTTTTAAATTAATCTTTACTTAATTTTATTATCATATACCTAATATTGCTTACGAAGTCGGAAACATACTTAGCTCAGTTTTCGTTAACAACAGGGAATACCGCAGCCATGTTGTGTAAAGTGGCAACGTAGCGTGTTAGTTTACCGGTATTTGAAGAATTATTCTTTGGTACCTACCTACTTTATGAAGGAAGTTATCATTAATTATACCTAGTATCGGGTAGTTCATCTACCTTATAGATTGAATACTCACACGTGTGCTGTGAGTCACCTTGTTAACAAATTTACTTCATTTTATATTTTCCCGTTAGTAAATCATTAAACAGGATGGAAAAATTGTACGATTTTCATTTAAAATTCGTAAATTATAAACTCGTATAGCTTACAAGCATGAGCCCCTGTTAGAATGAAAATAAGGATACACACATCGCACAGCCACCTAAAACCGCTCTAGAAACAACTAACAATACACCGTACAATGTATTCAAAAGATAAATGACTGCACGGAGTGGCAACAGCGCTCGATTGTTCGATAACCAACCGCTTCACAGTGTTCTAGTTGGCAACAACGCAGTGAGTCGTTTCACACGGATCTTACTTGACACGGCAAGCGAGCGTTTTGTTGACTGGGCGCGGTGGTTGTGTGCGCTTGTAAAAACAATATTTATGCCTCAGATTCTTGAGCTTAAAATCACTAGATACTTTGAATCAAATTGGCCGCTTGCACTTCATGGGCCTTGATGAAACCCTACCTCGGAGTACCTCTGAGATTTAAAAATGTATTTAGTGACTGATTCTGGTTTAGATAGTTTGACTATAAATGTAGCATTTACAACTATAAGTGTATTTATATTTTTAACACTTAAAGGAGAGAAGTACTCCTCATCATAAGTTTTTGCTTGTTAGAGTTTTGTCCTCTTTTTACATGAAAACTAGTTCATGCAAGGATTTGATATTTTAGCATGTGTCCAAGATTCTACATTGAAATTATAAAGTTTCAACCAGATTTCGTTTTGTTATATTTTTTATTTTTATGTAGTTGTATGTACATTCTGATTGAAGTTGCATTTGTTGCATTGCAAATAATATTTCACTTGAGATTTAACACCTAGTTAAAGTTTATAAGTTTAGTTAGTATAAGTTTTGGTTCATACTTTAATTTTCTAAATCCAAGTTAATTTGGTTCAATCTGTACAAAAAAATATTTAGTACCACACAATCATGTTGCTGCTTATTTATTTGTGGTAGAAAACAATGTGATGTAACTTCAAATGTGATGAAATTACATTTTATGGTGCTGCTGCTTTAAATAATTGAGTTTTGATCCGCTTCATAGAGCAAAATGACAGTAATGTATGACTAATAATAAATACTTAAGTACCTATTTGATTATATTGGAGTGAAGAATATAACCATTGCTTGCTTTTTTTAGTTTATAATTTCTATAGTGCAGCTCAGTGCAAGAGGAAACATATGACTCAGTGCTAAAATATGAGGAAGCTTCTATATTTCCATTAAGAAATTATATCATTTAAAAATCCATTCTGCACAGACACAAACCCGGACCACTTTTGGATTTTACCTTGTATTACTTATAGGAACCAAACATAAAATTTTACTGTGATGCATACAAAATGTACACAAAATCTATGTTACACATTATAATTGAAGTGTTGTATCTTATGATATACCATTATCAAGTTAAATCATGTATTTTAAAATATATGTGAACAAAATTTGAGTGCCACTTAAGTGAATTCCAAGAAGCAAGAATTCCTTTTTATACATTGTGTCCTTTTCATATTTTTATATATTGTGTTAGCCGAATTAATTTTTAATTATAATGCCGCCTAAATAAGTAGAAGCACTTATTGTTTTTAATATTGTCACGTGGTGTGTGATTTTTGTTTATAATTTTTGTTCAACTACGTTAAAGTGTAGTTCGCCTGCGATATTCCGCTAGTAGTGCAGTGACCTCGTGGAAGAGTGAAGTTTCAAAGCAGCACTCTTAGATGTAAGTAGCTATACTAGACGATTCCATTGATCTTCATTTACAGCCGTTAAAAACTCAATGTATTATGTTTTTTTTTTAGTTTGTATTCATTGTTCTCTTTTTTTGGCTGTAATTATTGCAATGACTTCCAACTGACATAAACTACAATATAATGTTGTCATGGTGGATTGAATTTATCATAAACGTTATATTTTTTTTTTACAAAAAAGTAATATTTATACACATTCTTAATGTTTCTCAAATATCTCTCTATCATTAATTGTTCTTTTGTCATATTCAGAATAGAAAATTAAAAACATTAACACTGTGCTCGAAAATATAACTAAGCATGCAAAACGTGTCTGAAATAGCTCTATGTTTAATAATTTCTTAACTTGAGAATTTCAAGTTAATACTTGAGTCTATGCTTGGAGAAACAAATATTTCTTCCGATGTTCCTAAGTTTTGAGATAACACAAAATTAATCTAGCATTTTGTTTAAAGCTCATTGAGTATTCACATTGATTATTCACAGCAGTGAGTGCAGCATATATTTAGAATTTCTTTTATAAATTACTAAGCCATGATTTATGGCGCAATTTTTCTAATATCTAATAAAAAATGTATTCAGCTCTCACGCATTGACGATACGAAAGGGATTGAAATACCCTCAACGAACTTTTGTAAGGTTAATGTCCAACTTTAGCTGTTAAAATATAATCAACAGAAAAGTTTGTCTCAAAACTTATGAACGACCTTATTACATTATTATTTGCGTTGTAGCATGCGCTTTGGCATATTTAAAATTGATGTTTTTCGTTAAAATGTCCTGATTGTATAATAGTTGCTACATTAAAATATTTTTAAATGAGCCATCCATGGATAATAAATTTTCCATGAGCTTATTTATAGTATCAAGACTCAATAAGCGATATTTTTATAGCTTGTGAAGGTGCGATTTATTATTCCCCAATTGGCTGATTAACTGTAATAAAATGAAAAACGAAAAAAAAAAATTTATTCTTGAAGAGTCAAAATTTTGTATATTAAGTAATGCACTTTATTCAACTAACAATATCTTGATTTTAGGATAACCGAGAGTTTTCCCATAGTTATATGATAAGTTATTGAAATATTATGTTCAATTTACAATTTCGGTGTAAGTTATAACATTTCAACGACGCAACGACGGTTCTTATTTTTGATTATGCATTTAGTTGTTTCTATGTGCTGTTCTTGTTTACCCTCTCTTCCCTATAAACTAGCAAGAAATGTTTATTGCTTAATTGTCCAAGGCCAGAAATTAAATGTTTAGTGTTATACTAAAACCGTTTGCAAATGTACTGAATAGTTATTTATATTTTTTTGCAGCTATGGCCGAGTCCAAAATGTCAAATTGTTGGGTAGAACTGAGAACCCGAGTGCGGTTACAAGTGGTACCGCCAGCAGCGGCGTCTGCGCCACTGTTGCCTTTATGGACATCAAGTCTGCTTCGAAGGCACACAACGCGGAACATGTGCTCGACGAGCGCACACTCACCACCGAGTACTACGAGCCCACCGCTATTCCATCGGTGGCGGGCGCGCCCTCGGCCGGCTCATCGCCGGCTGGCTCAGGATACTCGGGTTCTTCATCCTCCGTGAATTCCGCGCCGGCTACCACTGCCTCGGTATCACGGTACCACCTCTCGTAAGTTTCATTTGTTGTTTTTCTATCTTACTGTTTGTATTTATCTCTGTGTGATTGTCGATCATTTTTTAATGATAAATTATTATAGAATTCTTATTTATGCGTCATGCTATTGTTTTACTCGTACTATTGTTATCTTTAACACAAATATGGAATTTATGTGTGTAAATCATTGACCCTTCTATAATATTTGAATATTTATATCATACCATTTCGTTTTATTTCCCACATTGTTTTACAAAAAAAAAAATAAGCTTTTGCATAGACTGCCAGAAAGTGCCACGATCACATGGAGATAAATTCAATATTTGCATAAATCAATTTATTTGTTTGCTCTTCGTTTGGACAGGGAGAGCGAATTTGTCCTTAATTATTTGTGGTAACCTTGTTGTGTGTTGGTAACTAGTATGATGTGTGATATAGTTTTGCACATCGGTACCGCCGCCACGGCTGCCACCGTCCTCAAATTGTGCACATCTTCGTCGACGCAACGTCCATCGAAATGGATTGCAGTGATTTCAATTGGATTGCAGTGTTCTGTGGGATGTGGTGTAAAGTGCAGTGATAATTCTAAGGAAGGGAAGGTGTTTAATTTAAGTGAAGTGCATACATCGTGGAAGATCTCCTGAATTGGATACGGAAAATTGGTGGCAGGCGGCGGTGCCTAAGTTTGTAATATGCACTTATTAACATTTTTTTATAATAACTAATATTTGTTTGTAAATGTGTGTTGTCTGCGGTGTTTTTTTTTAAACTTAATTATACAGAACCTTATAATTCCAAGTTTATTATTGATTATTTAAACTATCTTCTTGGTTGCGGTAAAATGTGTTGATAGTGCGATGCTATCAGTTTTATCTTTGAACCTATTGCTCTTCATATTGTTTTGTCTACATCGTTCATAACTTTAATGTACGTTTGCATATAACATGTTTACAGTTACACTTAAAATTCTAAACCCTGTTAGTATCTCTCTCAAACCGGTTTCTAACGCGTTTAATATGAGCTGGTCTTTTTTCAGAGAGTGACTACAGTCTATGAAAAGATGAATTACTATCAAGTTCAAATGTATCATCACAATCGATAAAATTCGGTTAAAACGTCTTTAATTTAATAGGTATAATGAATCATGAAAACATCTGGAAATACTGTTGTATCTATTAAGTTTAAATGTTAATGTAATTAAAGGCTTTTAATAGGAAGGGGAAGAATGATTGGCGTCCTTACATATCTACTTGAAACTTGTTTAAAAACTGTAAAATTTTTAAGAATCGAGGATTATTGATAAATATTTTTTGAGAATTGTGACGGTTGTGGATGTTTTAGCTAAAATTATTAAGTATGCATTTTTTTGCGGCTGCCGCTCTAGAGATTGCCGCCAACTTTCATTCATAGCAAATTTAACACTTTTGACCTGGCCAAAACATTAAAATGCTTTCTTAACAACTTGTGAGCGTGTGTAGGCGTGGTATGTAGCCGACCGTGTGCTAACGGCGTCTAAAATCCTTTGAGTAGGCCACAACAACTAGATTCTACGAAAGCGCTCAGAGTTGTCGATAGTCACAACATTCATTAAAAATTTTAAATAAAGAAATATAATTATTATTATCATGGCTAGGTGCCTAGGTGCCTAGGTGCTTAACGGCTTTAGAGATTTGCAGTTTAAATAGTGCATAGTAGTAGAAGGTGGTTTTAGAACACTGATTGCGTACCTGTTAGTGATCGAAGTAGATAGCAATAAAACATTGTTTTCAATAATTTGACAATGTCGCTTAGGCCAATGACCGACCTAGTTCACTTAGCTCTTGAAATATTCACTTTATCTGCTTATTTTCTTTGTCTGCCAAAGAAAACTCGGCGTCGGCTGAAACTTAAGTAAATTAGGTAAATAGAACGTTGATCATAGCGAAAACAAGTTTTTTGTACGTCACATATTTTTCAACAGTTTTAGTTATTTTCCTTTTACTTAACATTTAGAATATTTAATATGAAGAGAGACATTTCAAAATCTTCCAAAATAAATAAATATTTCTGACACTCACAAAACATTATCTACCCTAAATTAAATTTCTTAAAGAACTTGTGTTATGGATACAAGATAACCGATATATTTATGAAATATATACTATTAGAGAAGGTGCAATGATACATAACGCTGTAGATTAAATAGTTTCAACCCGTTACTGAAGTCCATAATTATATTCTATAAACGAGTATCATACATAACATAGACGAATATATTTAAAAGAATTTGGCACTAACCAAAAATAAACACCATAATTCAAATGCTACTTTATAATTTAACCTTACAATCTTTTAGAACAGCTCAATACGAAATTAGCTAGCAACCAATTGTTATTTAAATATCAAACTCGAACAGAGTTCAGGGTTCACTCAGAGCTGAGCTGCTTGGAATGTTTCAGTGTGATTAATGATAAACATTGAACGTAACATTAAATTTAGAATGCTTTGTACGTAAATCAGCATTTTTTACAAAATGGTCTTTACTTTTTTGAGCTGCTTTATTTACAGATACTTAGTTTATTTTTTTAATACGATCATTCGTTAATTATTTTTTCTTGTATCTTTGTTACACGACTTTTTGGACAATTATGAATTGATGTTGAATATTCGTGTTTCAAAGTTGGTCCAACATAAATTTAATCAAAATCAATTGTGAAAAATATGTATGAGTTGGAGAATATTTTGCATTGACGACCTTATACTTCAGCTAAAGTTTTGTCTTGAAGTCGGTTATTTTAATGTTCTGCATTAGGTGATTATATCTTATAGAACTACTCATTGAATGATGAATAGCTCTACGTAGAACCTTTATTATCGATTTTTGTCGATGACTCGATGATAATGGCTCAAAAATATTTCATAAGCTCTTCAATGTCATAAATATGCGTAGATGCCGTAAACTCGTAGGACGTGTATAGTTCAATAGAATCGTTTTTTAAAAGGGTATTTAAGTGTATCAAAGCGTGCAACTAAAAAAAACGCGTCAAACGCGGGTTTAGGTTTTTTTTTTAGTCACTTATAAAAAAAAAAAACAACAACATAAAATACGCACTGTATACAATACTTAGGTATACATAACTATATATAATATTATCTTTTTAACAACAACGTAGACATGTCTTTACAGACACGTAAAAAAAAAGATATGATTTTTGGGCACTAAAATATGTTTGCCAATATAAGGCGCACACTCATTTTAAGATCAATCAAATATTCAGTACAGTACAACTTATAAATAATTACTTACGGAAATTGTGTACCATAAAAATGAATAAACGTATCGCAGATACGAAGCAAACAAAGTGTAAAATACGTCGCTCGAATCTCAGAAATCAGGGTCATTGAACTTAATTTATTTTTATACCAATTGGCAACAGTAGCTCGATTAGTCTCACCGAATAGTATGTCTAGTTCAACATAAAGTCAATTTTTTCATATCGTATAACTCCGTTTTATTAATAATTTAACGTGTAATAATAATTTAATGGTAAGTTTCTCTGTAATGAAAAATTTATAATGCTTCTAAGTACAAAATAACGTCGTAAAATAATTTTTGGTAATATTTTATTTTCGGGTAAAAGGTGCTCTAAATAATATGAGAAAAATAAGTTACGAATTAATGACTGGTTCTGACTACCGGCTGGTGTAGCGGTAACATACATTGCTTCGTATGCCAGAGGTCCTGGGTTCGAATCCCGGCGGTGGCGGATATTTGTGTGATGAACACAGATATTAGCCGTCAAGTCATGGATGTTTATATGTTTATTTAAGTTTATTCTAATAAAAAATATGTATTTATTCAATATGTATGTTTATATATTTCTTAAGTATATCAGTTATCTAGTATCCATAACGCAAGTTCTTTAAGAAACTTAATTTGGGCTAGATAATGTGAGTGTGTGAAATATTTATATTTATTTAAAGAACACAGTTATTATTATTCGCTGCGCTTCGAATATTATGTCATTGTTTTTAAAACTGAGACAATTATACACTTACAATTATAGTATGGTACAAACAATTATACGAGGGCGGGTCAATAAGTACGTGACTTTTGGAATAAAATACAGATTTTTTGACAAATAAATCATTTTATTTTTCAACGTAATCTCCCTTGAGCTCTATACACTTTGTCCAACGCTTCTCCAATTTTTTTTATCCCTTCCATAAAATATGATTTGTCGAGGTCCTCAAAATAGGCCTTTGTTTGCGAGATGACTGCATCATTGGAGTCAAATCTTTTTCCACCAAGCTATTTCTTCAGGTTTGGGAACAAGAAGTAGTCACTCGGAGCCAAATCAGCAGTGCGATCACCGAACCTTATCGAATCGTAAGTTAACGAATGTTTACGAAAGCTCGTACAGTATGGAGTCGGTTGCAAGTTTTGAGTAACATTGTAATTTTTTATTTTACAGATATTTATGAGTAGAACATGTTAACAAACATTCAAAATTAACAAGGCACACATTTATTAAAGCTGGCCGTGCGGCAATGGATAGATTTCAATTTTTTCTTAAAAACCGTCTCTATACTATACGAACATAAAGTTCTGTGATCGCACTGCTGGGGAATAGGGCGGATGAGGGAGCAATTCATAGCCCAATTCATGGGTTTTTGCCATTGCAACTGCCCATATGTGTGCACCCTTGCATTGTCTTGGAGGAAAATAACTTTTTTCTTGGCCAAATGAGGTCGGTTTTTTTTCAAATCGTCATTGAATCGGTCCAATAAGTTGGCATAATATTCCCCATTGATTGTTCTTCCCTTTTGAAGGTAGTCAAAGTGGATTATCCCGCGTGCATCTCAAAAAACAGTCGTCATAACTTTATTGGCTGACAAAGCCACCTTGGCCTTCTTTGGCGCCGATTCACCCTTAGCAGCCCACTATTTTGACTGTTGTTTGGTCTCTGGTGTATTGTGATGGATGGATCCATGTTTCGTCCACGGTTACAAAACGGTGCAAAACCTACTAAATTAAACACCGCCAAACCTTCCTATGATGTTGTTACACGATTGCCTTTGTGGAAGACTGTGAGCAAACGCGGCACCTATCTTGCGGAAAGCTTTCTTATGCCCAAGTGATCCATCAAAACTTAAACCACTGAGCCATGCGAGATCCCTACGGCTTCCACAATCTCTCGCACTTTCAATCTTCTGTCGGCCAACACCATATCGTGATTTTCGATTGTTTCGGGTGTAGAGACCTAAACGTTCAGGTCCAAACCAGAGTCCAGGACGTTCGGCATCTTCAGTGCTTGTACGGCCACAACGAAATTCAGTAAACCACTTTTTTACCATTGAAATCGATGGTGCAAAGTCCCCATAGTATTTATCAAGCTTAGCCGTGGTCTCGGTAATGGTTTTTTTCGCAAAAAATAATTCTTGATTTTTTTTTCCTCATATTACTGGAAAGTCTGATAAAGATAGCTGTTAAACACAAACTAACTGACGCAGCTAGTTCAAATTTTGACAGGAGTCAACTGACAGGAGTAGTGTTGCTTTTTCAGTAAAGAGGTCAGAAAGTCACGGACTCTTGACCTGCCCAGGTACTGCAAGATTTGTTGCTTAACTTTACCACGTAGAGATTGCAGGTTTTAAAAGGAAATATTGTCTCCACTAAAAAATGTTAATGCATTTTCATGTGCACAACAATCAAAAAATTGCGAAAATAATAAATAGTTATTCATCATTTTAAAGTTTCTAAATATTGATTGAGAACCAGGCAGTCGGTAGTTCAGCTTTTAGCGCCCATACGCACTAGCAGTGGTTGGCCGCAAACCGCTTTCTTCTCGGTTGCCTCAAAATTCAACCACCGCGGTTAAAATTTTGTGTCGGTTTAGTGTTTACAATCACAGGTGGTTGCATATTAAACTGGAAAAGCGGTTAGCCGCCCCTGCGGTCAACCGCTAGTGCGCATGGGCGCTAAGATCTCATTTGGTGACAAACGCAGGGACCGGAAAACCCCTTTATTTGATTAAGCCTATTGATAGGGTAACCCTATCAAAATCTTACCATATGGAAGTGTAACCCTATTGATATGGTAAGCCTATCGACGTGGTAACACTTTGAATAAAGTTAACTACTTTCGGATGCGCTTACCCTGTGATAGGGTTAGCCTATTTCTATCTCTTTCCGCGCATGCTGTTGAATTCGGAAGTATAATTCGAAGTGCAAGATAGAATAGATGGTGATATTTTTGATAATTTGATATTCTTAGAGATAAAATTTGCCTGCAGGTTTTAAAACCCTATTGAATCGGTAACCTTCAATAGGGTTTTCGATAGGCTTACTGCTTACATGAAGCTAACTGTATTGATATGGTAACCCTTAAATTAGGGTAAGTCTTCGATACGGTTACCAAATTGATAGGGTTTTTTAAAACAAGTCTATGAAAAACCCAATCAAAAACCTCTTTAAGGGTAAGCGGTTCCGGTCCCTGGACAAACGTGCACTGTTGATGTTAATAGTCATATAATTGTAGGAATAATACCGTTAGAACGATGCTCTGTCTTGAATATAGGTACAGGATGACTGGTGACAAATTTTAGATATTGAAAAAGAGCACTCTGTACTCGATTCTGGTCATAATTATGTAACAATAGTACTTAGTTTTTCAGCAGAATCCCCTTTTAATAAATAAAGAGTTTTACTAGGTCGACGACCGTTCGTGAAGCCGTCTATTGGCGGATTTCAATATTTAACTAACTGGTATGAGTAACCGATACAGGTACAAAACTGGTAGAAAAAAGTGCGTTTCACAATATCTATTAGCTACGAGCTGTAAGTTCTCAAATTTGGCATGGGCCCTCTTTACATGACGTTCTTCCAAGAAAATAAGCGATATGTGATTTATAGAATATCACGCATTCGCAAATTATTTGTATGATATTTGAACTAAATAAATGTATCGCTATTGGCCGCAGCAGGCCGCTATGCCAACTTTACCTTATTGGTTTAAATTAATAACTTGTTACGCCGTCGTTGGATAGATAAAATGACTTTGTAAATGGTCAAATTGAATGACGTTGCCTAGCAACCCATTACAGTCGTACTACAGTTCGTAAGCAGTGGTTTAGATGTCAAGATTTTGAATATAGAAAGGCATTTTGGTAGTGAATTCTACTGTTCATAGGCAAAACGAACAACTACTATAAAAAGTTATTTTGCTAATTCCGCGACTTGTACTTGCACTAGTGATGCAGGATTTTCATGCGTAGGTTCACCGCCCTCCCTCTCCCTCAAGCAAGAAGCAAGACATGCAATGAACACACACCTGGAAACCCACACCACAAGGAGGGAGGGCGGTGAACCTACGCATGAAAATCCTGCATCACTAGTGCAAGTACAAGTCGCGGAATTAGCAAAATAACTTTTTATAGTAGTTGTCATGGATTTCCGCAAAGTAACGCCTGATTCAATCAATTATAGCAAAACGAACAGTTTGCATGATATTGATACCCACCATATACCTACCTTATCTGTGCTGACAGACCGTGCGTACGTCCGTACCAGTGTATCCATGCGTTGCGTAATGAATTCTTTAACTTTCGGTTAATTTACTCAGTAAATAATTAATATTTATTTATTTTATTTTTTTTATCTTGTAGACAGTAAATATGACACCACGCCCTTAACACGATAACGGTAACAACGGTTGTAAAACTAAAACGAACTGTAAAAGGCTTGAATTTTTACATACTTGTGTTGCCTTCATTTCTAACATTCACGCAATGTGGTGTGAATGTTAGAAATGGTACTTTAAAATACCCTACGATATTGACAGCATGCTCATTGTTCATATTTTTTAGAGAATCTGCAAATTATTTGAAACCCCTTTAATCTTATGGTCCAAACGCATACGGAAATTCCTTAGTTTTCATGATTCATCTTACTAACATTATAAAATGTGAATGTTTGCTTATATGGATGTTTGTTCCTCAATAACGGCAAAACGGTACAGCGGATATGGATGAAATTTGGCATAGTGATAGAATACAATCTGGAATAGCTCATAGGCTAATTTTTATTCCGAAATTCCTGCGGGATTCGAAACTGCGCGGATAAAACCGCGCTCAACAGCTAGTTATCAATATAAAACCACTTTAAATAGTTACTTTAATGAACTTATGTACATTAAAATATTCTTTTAATCCAACTCGAAACGTTTCGGCATCTTTTTAGATGGCTTGTTTACGATAGACAAAGCTGTAAATCGGTTATTTTGCACGTAGTGAAAATTACTGTCAATTATCTTTATCGGATTCTCAATAAAACCGAAAACGGTATGCTAAATATGCCGTCACGGGTGAACAGGGGCCAACCAACATATACAAACGCTGCTGGCTTTCAAATAATTTGTTGGACTTGGAATTTATAATCTTAAAGTGAAGGACATGGTTGTGATGACCAACCTTGTTGAAGTAGGTTCAAGGTTTGCCGCTGAACATTCATTTAATAATACAGAGAACACGTTAGAATTCGCGTTTTTGTTTTCGGTATGATGTTATTTTATTTTCAAAGGAAATCAATTACAATTCCATCAAGTTGCCTGGTAACCTGTCTAGACATCTGGAACGGTACGTTTGAATATTTAGAAACCCGAATACCTACTAGGATTTACAGTATTTTCGTCGCCTTTGACCATGATTAGGTACGTTCGATTTTGACCAGTGCAGTAAAAGAGTAGGTCCAGAGACTCTAAAATTGTTTTTTTTTTCTGCTTGATTTCCCTGCAGTTAACGGAATATTCATTGAGCTTCAATAGATTTTACTTGGTCTGCTTATTAAATTGAACTTAATTTACCTTTTACAGAATCTCGTTCGATCAAGGTTTTATTGAGTGAACGCTTACAAAATAACACTGTTAGTAAATATGCACATAAAATTGTTTATAGTTGCCTCCTTCAGTTTCATTACATTTTACAACAGTCAAAAGGCTAACATACCAATTTCATAAATTGGAGAACATTATTTTGGTATAATAATAACGGAATGAAATTAATATACCAGTTTTATAATCGTTCTTCTTAAACTTATTAGTGTTCTGTTTCTAAAAAAAAAGGTGATTACGTATATCAGTAAAGAAACCGATAAAAACAATCCATCGATTGTAACAGTTTTTAAAGCCGTATACATATATTTAGTAAGTATATGATAACAAATAAGTATATGATAACAAATATGAAATAAAAATAAAATGTCTAAAATTAATATGATATGATATCAATTAACTGCAGATGTAACTGAGGTAAGCAATAACAAGTTTCTATCTAGGTTCCCTTTTATGATGATACATTTTCGGGATGTGTTTTTTGACATTGCACAATGTGAAGGTATATCGATGACATGTGTAGTGGGTGCCGCTTGCGGTTGGCCCTGTGGGCACTCGTCACCACCACCTGTGGCTGCAGCGTCAGCTCTTTCTTCAAATAATTACCAGTGTCCCAATTTAGTTCGGTAATTTTTTATGGATTCGCGCGAATTCAAATGGATTCAAAGTCATGCCAATTCACATTTGTCAGTAAAGCATACTACAGTTTTACTTAACGAGTATTATCTGGAAAAATATTTGATTTGAAAAGTCTCTTCAAGGTCATATTTCAACGATAAAAATCTGTGTGATTTAACAACATGTTCCCCTTAATCTTGGAAATAGAGAATCTCTAAGAGAAAAGTTTAAAGACATTGGTATCTTGACCTTTGCATCACAATATATGAAAAAATTATGTATATTTATAAGAATAGTAGTAAATTTAAAACCATGAAAGATAATCATGATAAAAATTCTGTAATGACAAGGAACGACCATAAATTAGCGTTCCAAATTAAGGCTGGCTAAAAGCACCAAATTATTGGGAATGTCAATACGTATTTGTAATAAAATACCAAAGTCATTTCAATCCCTAACGTTTAATAAATTAAAAACAACTATCAAAGAAACATTATTCAAAAAAGGCTACTATAGACTCAAAGATTATTTAGACATAATAGCGTCGGATTGATGTCTCCACAGGTTATTTCCAAATATTAAACATTAATCAGTATGTAAGCAGCTTGGCTGTGAAATGATATTGGCAAGCACGAATAGCTGTCTTCTGATTGTTTGTTGTCATAGCTGTATTTCTGCCAAATTGTACCTATAATAAGCACTTTTTACAAAAGAGTGCCGAGAGTTTTTTGTCCCGCCGGCTTTTTTACTCCCGGTCTACCTAGGGTTTCTACCTTCATTTCGTTTTTTTAAAGCCGAAGAAGAAGTAGTAGTAGACCACACCAAGACATTGGTCGATAATGGGCGATAATTATCTTCATGAGCCGAGAGATGCACACTTCTCGACGGGGAGGCCTCTCGCAGGATTCGTCATGTCGTCCGGACCCTCGCCGCCCTCATCCAGCGTTTCACGTTCGTAAAGCGTATAAAAATACCTACTACGAATAAAAAAGTTTTCATTTTCCCTTTCGATTTTGACAATGGTATTTAGTCTTCACATTCAGAATTATGCCTTGGTGTAAATAAACTGCTGTTAGCATAAAAGACGGAAGAATCGTTTCCGTGAAACTATAGCTGGAATCAGTCCCATCTTCCCTAAACACGTAACTCCGTACGAATATACTGTGACCGAAAGGATGATCATTTCACAATGGTCAATTTTAAGAGAAGTAGCAAGCTTTTAATGTAATGCCCTGATTAAGCATGGTTAGTTTTACAAGAATAACCTTTTACAGAACATACTGCTTGCCCTGTATAATGTTGCCCACTTAACGGAACGTAAATAAGTAGGTCAGTGTAATACTTAATTTTATAATTTATTATGACTAGGCATTTAAATTATAAAATAAATAAATTAATTTATTAACATTGTTTATAACCTCTGAAATGGTAACCTTTATACACTTAGTTTGCGACTTCGAAGACAGCAAAATATGATACCCTACCTAAAAAGAGGACTGATCACAGAAACACTTTGCATATGTGCCTATATTTGTGGTAATTAGTTTTTAGAATTGATCACTTCATGATCAGTCCCAACGTTTTAGAAAATGGTGGTAATAAATGATATAGAACAGTGCGCGCTGCCTTATGTAGTCTGTCCATATCAATGAATAGTAAATTAAATGATATGAATGAAATGCTAAATGGTCTTGTCAAAACATCGGTGATTCTATCGCTAATAGTCACATCCCCATCTAGAGTCGCTAATTGTCTAGTTTTGTTTATGTGATGGATCGATATACAGATTGTGTTAATAAATCTACAAATATTATGTACACATCGACTATTCTTGTGATTTTTATTCGCTGTATTAAATATTTCATTTTATTAAATATGCACATAAGATTCAGGTAATATAGTCATGTTTATGAAGACAATCTACATTCAAACTGTGGGCCAGCTACAATAATTAATTGATTTCTAGACAAAATATATTACCTATCCCGAGCCTAAACACGAGCTTGCGAGTTGAGTAAGTAAATCGATTTTGATATTTGGTGTTTTATGTGATAGAAGATACTTCGGAGGTTCAAAATTGAAACAGAACTTTTTAAATATTTGTCACATATCAAAAATATGTGTTAAAACAGAATATATGTACATAGATGACCTTTCAATTCAACCAAAGTATTGACAAGGACTTGATGAAAATGTTGATGCTTAATGCTCTGCATTTTTTGATTATTGTAAAATCTTATGAATTCTGCATTATAAATACTTTATAGGTTAAAGATATGTCCAAACTTAGATTGTCATATTATCAAACTTGTTTAGTTTTAATTGACCTTGTCATGAACACAACCATTTCATAAAATGTACGAACAAATCATTACTATGCCAAACGTTAAGTAAGGCTCTCTTTAAAGACAGAAGGCGTGTTTTGTTGCTTTCGATGACGCTGATTGAGTGTATTTCAATGCCAATTCGGAAGTGGCTCAAACCTCTAAACATCAAACCTCTGTCTCAGGCTGTGTATATTTTCTGAATTTCTAAATTTAATATTTATGATAATTATTGACCTGGGTTCATATCATAAATATTTAAAGGTTTTCATCAGATCTGGAAATACATTCATTTGAAAAATAACGGACATCTGAAAAGTTAACAAAAATTGAATTGTTCCCACGACGGCGCTTCCCAGTACGGCGCTCCGTCCAATATATGTCATTTCACGTCATTTTGTACAGTCACAGCAAGAAACAAATCATTTAAACTACATTCGCTAAGTATCCAAATTAAAAGTCAAAGGAAATTGAATAAATACAAAAAAATGTTCATAAACAGTATATTTATATCACAGATATCAAAATTAAGAAAAACAATTAAAAAATAAAGATTTTATATAAAAAGAAAAACAAATATAAAATATAAAACGAAATATTTAATTTTAAACAATAATTTAACTGTGAGCTTACCTATGTATTAAAAGCTTACAATATTTATTTACAAATATTTGTTAATCTTTTAATACATAAGCTTACAATTATTTTATCGTTCAATAAATCATTAACTATTGATTGGATCACCACATCTTTGTTCCCTGTCTTTCGCCGCTTTCGGTGCAGCTCATCGATGTGGTGATCCATCTGTTCAATTTTGAACGCGGACTCCACTGCCTCCGTTTCATAAAATCAATAACTGAATATAAATTTTTGTGACATTTTTTATTAAGCCGGTTGTGCCAACCTTCCACGTGGTTATTCGTCCTATATCGGCTCACCTTGGTTAGATATTAATTCGGCTTTGCTTAACCATTGGGTGGCCATATAGTCTTTAAATGCCGATGCGGCAGTACCATTGGGGAGGTTCTCTAAAATAGAAAGCCACCCCTCTGGTATATAGTTTTGTGGAAGGTAGGCCAAAGCGACACATTGCGCAATTAATTGTTTGCCACCCTCTATTTCGGGAAGACCAAGCGCTTTCGCCTTTCTCCAGATGGCTTGGCTGTAGTGGAAAAAGCACCCACTGACCCTAGTTTCAGGAAACACTTCATTAATAGCATTGATTGCTGCTATTTCAAAATCAATTTTGAAGTGCTCCGGATTAAGGTCGGGGAGTTTTTCTTTTAAAAGGCGAAAGAGCCTGGCGTATGTGTTTTGCGTTTTATTTGGCAACAGGGCAAAAATTAAAGGCACTACAACACCATTTCCCAAATCCACGTGTATTGTATAGATTTGGTAAAATGGTGTTGGTGCAACCTTAAAAGTTCCATCTACATAAAAAGATTTCAAATTTTGTAAAATATTTTTGCCCTTTTCCGAAATAAAACACAAAATTCTTTCTTCATCACCATCATCAATTAATAAAAAAAATTTCAGAGTATGATTTTGAAATCACAATTTCACTTTACACAGCTTTTGCTGTAAATGTCTTATAGTCACTTCGAGTGCCCGGTCTTGTGGTTCCAAAATAAACCTTATTTCCCAAATAAGAAATCACACAATCCCACAATTACGGACATCTAGTGAAGGATAGTCATATAGGGGCTTAACACATTTGGCAAAATGTTATTCAATAAAATATGTAAATTTTTCTTGCTTTATTTGCTCTATTTGAAGAAAGAAAGAGAGCTCCTCGCCCGCGCTGCGCTCCTGGTAGTTCAGTGATTTTCACTAAATTTATTTAAACTTTTATGAATTAAAAAAACGAAGCTAAAACACGACTATGCTCTTTCGTGGTCCAAGAGGAAGGTTTAAAACGATGCACACACACACATTTCGTACTTTATTAGATAAGTTTATAAAATAATTCTATTTGCTTGATTTTATATTCAAATTCATTTTGTCTACGTGTGTACTACCTAGATTTTGACGTTTATCCGATGGAGCGCCGTACTGGGAAGCGCCGTAGTGGGAACAATTCCAAAAATTTATATCGACTATCTATATAATACAGAGAAAAAATTAACATTCTTATCAAAGAATTTGTCAATCTTATTTTAATAGTTATGACATCAAAGTACAAAGCACTAGTTTTGTACCTGCTCGTTCAATAAAAATTAAATATGTTTCGTGAGCAGATTTAATATCAATAACACTATAAGTTTCCATTCTACGGTAGTTACATTCATTAGCTATGTCCTATACATCAATTATATGTACTTCATTACGGGAACGGTCTCAACTAAATCTGAATTGTCGAATTCTGAAGGTCCAACACATGCTCTATGATTGAGGACGATCGACACCCTGAGCTGTGAAATCCAAACGAATCTCGAATAAAACGCTTTTCTACTTCTCGATTAGTGGATGCAAGCGTAGTTGTCTATAAATATTTAAAAAAAAAAACGATATAAGTAACTGTAGTACAGGAGGAACTAAAATTATATCTATTACTAAATCTCTTTTCCGCCCTCAAAAATCCATAAATTTTAGATTGATTTGTACAAAAACATACAAAATAACATCGGTTTTCACAGAAAACAATACTATATTCTATTCCCCTCGAGTCCCAGATACATAATTTGGAATTCCAAACTAAGGTTAAGCTGACAAGAAGGAAAGAAGAAGGAGTTTTTTTAGGGTTGTGCGTGCGAGCGATGACTGCTTGAATTAACAGCCAAAAACCTTCCTTTTAAAACCAGCCATGATCAAAAATATAAACTTGTGTAGATCTTAACAAATATGCGCAATAAAAATATATGCCCACTTTGAATTTTATAAACCTATATTGACGGAGCACTAACGGTTTGATAAACAAAGATTCAAAGGTTGAATTCGCAATAATAGTTGTCATTGTAGAGGTCGGTCGCTTACCAATCACGCGCATCTAACGAGTCAAAGTTTAAATTTGATTCAGCATATTTCAGCCGTCTTGACACTGCCACACTATTGGCAAGACAAATAATTGCAATAGTAGCGGTAAATAATTTTAACACGATTTTGCGCAGCAGCAATTTTCCATACAAAAATGTCTAGTGCGCAAGCCTCATTGTTTGGCATGGTTTGATTTATTTTACGTCAATCACAATAAAAAATTTACATGTTTTGATAGGTATTGGGCTTATTAAACGTCACGAGTATAGTGTTTACGTTAACATTATGTCCAGTTGTGTCTACTAGGTCAGAAGAGGATTGGGGCCCTTCTCAGATATTGTCAAACGAAGTTAAAATTATATTCTACTTAACAATAAGGCACAGGTTACGGAGCGCGTAATATCCATTTTTGACTGAAACTGAAAAACAATCGTCCTGCTTTGTAACACAAGTAGAGGGCCTTTTTATGATCTTACATACCTATACAATTCAATAAAACCATAATTAACTTTCATTCCTGCTGTTCACATTAAAAGTGTTTTACTTGCAATTGTTTAAATGAGGTGAGAATTTTTAATATTATGAAAGTAATTCGTTTAGTCTATATCAAAGGTATTTGTTTTTATCTGTGAAAGGCTCGTGCAATAGATGCCATATACAGGGTGACTGTTGGGTCACTTTCGAGGTTCAAGGACGTGATAGTTTGAGATCATACGTGAAGGGAAAAAATAAAATAAAAATAAATATTAATTATCTACTGAGTAAACTTAACCGAAAGTTAAAGAGTTCATTGCGCAACGCATGGTTATATAGGCGTAATAACAATATAACAATACTGTGTGCGTGTTGACTGATGCGGCGCGTCGGGAAAAGTTTAGTAATGTCTCATTATTTATTTATAGGGAATTCTAGTGAAAAATTAAGTACTTTTATTACAATATTATGATCAGAATCGAGTACAGAGTGCTCTCCTTAAATATCTAAAATTTGTCACCAGTCACCCTGTATAAAAGTGCAACCGTGTATATCATCCACCGTTTAAGATGGCACTGGCGACGTGCTTGGCTACAACTTCAAATATTTCTGTTTGGTATTCCAAAAACTACGAAATATATCTAGGAGTCACTCTTAAGAGGGTTCGAAATATAGTCCTTCCGAGATCGTGAGCTTAGTTCTATCGCCGTCGCGTAAATGAAGTTAGTCCTTGTCATTAAGTTAGCATATGTCATATAACATTATTGAGCAAAATAAACAAAATTTTAAGTTACCGTAATGAGGTGAAAAGTAATCTTTATAAAGCCCCAGCCAGACTGTTGAAAACCAATGCTTCCAACCAAGGTTAAGGAAGGTTAAGTTGTTGACAATCAATTCCGAGTCATCCACACTGTAACCCGGGCGCCAGACATAGCTTCAAAGATTTTCACATATCTTTCATGACTTTGCAAAGCATTTGAACACATATTGACGTAACTTGCCAGAATTGCTTTGCAAACTCTTTTCTCCACAGTATGCTGGTAGACAACAAACAAGATGGACGACGATTTCGTAGACAGCATTTTTTTTTATAAGTAGCTATGGAATATATTTTTTTGCAATTATTTTTACTCTGAGCTTCCATGAAAAAAAATGCTTAAAGAAATGATCCTATCAAGACTTTGAAATATTATTACAAAAAGTGTCCCCTATTATTTCAAAATCAGATACAAAATTCAGAATGGCTGTGCCTTCGAAAGTGAGATTAGCATTGACATTAAGCAATTGAACACTGAACAAGTGTGGCAAGCTACGCAAACATTTGAAGACACTCACCTTTGAACGCTTTGATGTGTCGAAAAAGACCGACACCGCATGGCAAAGTGCAAATCTTTGTTCAAACTTTGAACACATATCCAAAGTCCAGTGCCACACATAGCAATCAAACATGTGTTCAAACATGTGAAGCTAAGTCTGGCGCCGGCCTTACAAACGGTGGTTGCAAACAAGGAGACAAACAAGAACACAAGCCAAGGTCACGCTTAGGCCACGCCCCAAACGTCAGTGCGCTTTGATCTCTCGCGTTGGCACCATCTTCGCGATGGCAGTTTTATATGAAATATAAAGAAGGAAAGGTTGAAACGCAGGCTAAAAAGCTACAAAACTCAAGTCATTTATAGTTATAGTTACATAGTAAAATATACAATAACGAGCGTACATAATGTCCTAAACACAGACATACATCTACATGGATAACGCAAATGCATGTTCTTTGCGAGTCCGAACCCAAGCGTCAAGGTTGTCTCCTCTAGATTTAATCCGCGCGTATCATGTCTTTTCTAGATTTAATCTGTTAGAAAATCGATATCAATATCGTTCTTAATAATCGATTTCATCGGCGGCATCGGTGTCTCTGAATTGTATTTCCCAGAAATAAATATCCGCTGTGACGTCACAATAGGTCTTAAAAAGTCGGCTAGCTTGGTTCCAATACAAATCGTGGCACTTGCGTTGTATCTGTAGATGTATGTCTGTGTTTCTAAACACCGCCGTTTACAACCCGCCAAGGTCATGCGTAATTTGGTTGTCAACAGCCGTCTCCACTGTTGTAAACTAGCAAGGTCACCTTGGTTTTATGTTTTGTTTCCAACAGTCTAGCTGGGGCTTAAGATTGATGACATAAAATAAGTAATGTAGGTTCTTTCCGATTTCTGTTATGTTTAATATTCTTTCGCGCTTAGTTTTATGCTCATCAATGCAGGAGTCTTGAGTCGCTCACGTCTCATGAATTATGGGTAGACTATTTACATAATCATCATACTAAGACGACAATGCTCAAGTTATGGTTTCCTGTTTTCATCTCAACAAGCATAGGTTGTCTTTCGTCTTATGCATAAGCAAACATATTAAATATTAGAATTAATGCATAATTTACATTCATACTTTCATGACTTCAGACTATATTGTATTTGTCACACAAATATCGGGCGCTATGAGGTAACGGACAGAAAGCAAAGTTGTGTGTATCTCTCGGGCCAATGGTTTGCCTTCTTGGTTTGCCTATCTACATTCCACACGTTCAAAACTCAACGATTTTACCGGCGACTTTTGTTGTTAATTACGCCTACACAAAACAGCAATATTTTTATAATTTTGTTTTTCAAAAAGTTGTGTTTTATTTTAATATTTAAAAAATATTATTCTGTCATAATTTGGTTCATAGGTGCTTAAAACTGGGTGATAATTGGTATTTACATACAAATTATTATGCAATGTTATGTATAAAGTATTATGTATTATGCAATGATCTTCAATAAAAATACCTCTTGAGATCTTTACCAACTGAAGATTCTTAAAAAAAAAAACGATAATCTTAAATAAGTAATTCTTTATTCTTAGTCCTTGGCTTCGCATTAAAAAACTTTAATATCACCTTATTAAAAAAATGAATTTTATTATATCCATCTCTAACGTGTAGTTGCTAGATAAATCAACATAGCTAGTTTGACCTTGAGCTGTGATTTTGCGTGACTAAATCAAAATCCGGTAACAGACGCTCGAACTCACTTGAATGTTTGTTTTTGCAATAAACTCTTGCTCTTGCTGTTATTGCTTTACTATTAATGTTTTTGATGTCATACTACCACAGACAAAACGCAACGGGCTTCCTGCTTCATAAAACGTAATTCATATTTCAATTTGCCCAGTCTATCACAATGTGGCCTAGAGTTCCGCCAAATTGACAAATGGTTCCTCTCATTTTTTGGCCCTACTTCATGTTGAGCATTCATAAAATATTCGGCAATACCATGAAATGTCGAAATATTATTGTATTTCGCCCAGGCAGATCAGATTGTAATTATTGGCTAACGACAAATACGGTAGCTGAATTAATTAATTAAAATATATTTAACATACATGAAGATGTTCCCACAGTCAAACTGTTTATACGGTGTTATGCCTATTTATTTAAGAAAAAAAAAATTACTTCTGTTACTGTGAAGAATTTTATTGTCTTCTCGTTGCAACTATTGTTTTTTTTTATGTTTACTGTTACTATGCGAGGTCGTCCTCCTAAAGACACGTTATAATAAAGGTAATCTTTGGTTTAATATTTGGATTCAATAACTCTGAATAACACCGCTTAAAATTATCATATAATATAGGTATGTAAAATAATACAAATTATATGTTTCTTTCACTCATACTGATCTATAATTATATTATAGATAATCGTGCTACAACTTACCATTATACATTTATTCATGTAAATATGTATTCATATTTCCTTCTATGTTTGCATCATGAGCGTGACTACTCGCAGTCAGTCCTCGAACCGGCACGGCCTGATTCGAGGACACCATCAGGGCATGTCGCACTCTAGGTATATATTGTAAATACCCTCGGAGTGACGCATGCCTACCGGACAAGTTAAATGCTATAATTTCATATCTTTTAACTATACATTTTATCATAGTTGGTAGTTTTATTAAAGTTTCATAGAAATGAATGGGTCGCATGGTATAAATTAGTGCTCTTCTACAAAAAAAAAAAAACTGTTGTTTCATCAGTATACATCATATAAGCGAAATAAAAAGTCTCCAACCGCGGAGTTTTAGATTGCAATAGTATTTTTTGTATTGCCACCTGGATAAGCAACTTGAACGATCATTTTGACAACCCCTAAATACCAAGAATTCAAAAATTTAAAAAAAAATCAGCATTATAATAACAATGCGTGAAGCTCCTATATTTTTACTACGAAAGAAAGAGATTAACGGCGATTTTGTTGTCTGCTTTCTATCTACTGTATTGCTATATTTGTCTTTGACATGCAACTTTGGATGGCAGAAAGGATAAATCAGTAAGGATGTAGAACTGTATTTGATTTAGTAAAGCATCAATAAAACCTTTTGCAGAAGTTAAAAAATTCCTAGATTTCATGATTTTTTCATTGCTGAAATTTGAATTTTTTTTCCGCATAATATTGAAAAACGGGTTAACGAATTCTTAAATAATTGACTATTTATTCAACTACAACCTCTACAATTATATTAAGAACCGTTCTTAATTATATTAATAGTTCTTAAGTAAAATTCGTTAATTTAAACTATTATGGAAAAATTATTATAAATAAAAAAAATGCCCCTTTACTTATTTACCTTGCATCGAAACAAATCCAGGGATGGCATTTCTAGTACCTATAAAATAAGCGATTTTCAGTCTGTTTTTGTCGAGTTACGTCCGCGTTATTAAAGAATATTTAAATCGATATGTTGTGAACTTGTTAAAAGTACGTAAACAAGTGAATTTTTTGTTTGCCTAAAAATAGTCCTTGATTGTAAATTGGTTTCAAAACCTCATTTTTGTTTCATTTGATCGACTCTTGAAGTAATTGGTGAAGTTAATAATAAGGACCTAGTTTTCATGGTTAATTTTTAAATAATAATAAGTCAATTCGTGGTTTTTTTTTTGAAAAGCGTTGTGCGTCACCTCGTTCAGAAAGATATAAAGTATACTTTGAGCCATTCACTTGACTTGTTTTTACCAATACCGAGCAATTCAGGTCGTTCTGAATGGGAATGTTTGAAACTAAAAGACATACGAAGATCAGAACCTTGTCATCGATTTTGATAACAAAAAAACTGCATTCACACATTTTATAAAACCTTGGAATCGAATGGAACCTTGGAAGAACCTTGGAACCTTGAATTCGACAATGAAAATGTATAACTTAAACTATTTCTATTTGGATATCGATTGTGTAGGTATTAAAGCGAAAATTAGACTACGAAATAGGGACAAAATGCATTGTTGTCACGTTCTTCAAATTTGCAATACACAAGACGTCACTCTTGTATTTTTTATCTTCATGAGGTGAATTTGCGTTAAATTTACCCTATGGTGGCTTAAAGCCTGGTGTCGCTTTAAGCTTGTTTTGTAGGTACACTTCATCCTTAACGTAACTCCTAAAACCGTTAAATCGGACGACCTCGTAGCTTAATTATTCATTTTGGACATCATGTTAACTGCCTAACATACACAATCGATATCTAAATAGAATTAGCGTTAGTTTTATTATTCAGAAGTTTCGGGTTCGATTCCCGAGTTCAAGTTTTTTCTTAAGAACAGATCTTTGTGAGTACAGGGTTCTTAAGAACAGATCTTTGTGAGTCTTTTAGTTTCAGACTTTCCCATAACGACCGATCTAAATGTTCCATCATGTATAGTGCTCTCTTTAGTAATGGCGAAATCATGGCTTGAAAACCTTAAATTTGAAATACGGAGACCTAAAAATAGAGAATAGAGTATATCTGTTGTTAGCTAATATTTACTTGTACGTTATCTAGTTTCAATATCGCACGTTCTTTATTTGGGCAAGATAATGTGCGTTGAACTGTTTATTTAACGCCAGAGTGGCAATTTACATAATACTGGCAAAAAATATATGTACAAAGGTACAGTTTATCACACACAAATTTTTAGCAGACCTTAAGAAGTGTAAATAAAAACGTAAGTACTATTTTATACGCACACTTATACGGAAATCAATGCTTATTAAATACTAGCTGTTTCCCGCGGTTTTACCCGTACCATTTCAAATCTCGCGGAAATATCGAGATAAAAACTAGCCTATTTGCTATTCTACACAAAAAACTGTCACTATGCCAATATTCATCCAAATCCATTAAGCCGGTTTGCCGTGATTGAGGAACAAACATCCAGACATGCATACATCCATCCAAACTGTCACATTTATAATATACAAAATTTTCGTTTGCTTTTTTTCGATAGATGTCGCTGTACGTCGATTAAATCGCACAAAAAGAGTTATAAATGACTTAGCCATATACACTTAGTAGACTACTTTTATTTATCCTCACTTTCACAATCATAATATTAGTAGTAACAGATTTATGTATTGTAGAAAAGTGCTCTGAATGTGGAATCAAAGTCAATTGATTGATTATTCATAGGTTCTGGTACTTACAGTGTTTGGTAAGGGGCTTTTAAAACTGAGTTTCAATACTGTAGGGACTAATTGAAGTAGTTCTTAGCACGTTTCTTGACGAAATATTAAGTCCAGATTTATAAGATTTCATGAAAGAATAGGTAAATAAAAGTAACTAGCAAACTTTCCAGATTGAATATAGTAGTGGATATAGATTTTAAACTTAATTAACTTTGATTTTATTTAAGACTATTTTTAGATTCATTATTAGTATAATAGTATAGAAATTCATGAGGAAAGCATGGAAAAGCTATAGGAAATGTATATCCAACTTACAAGCATTTATTTTTTATTAAAAGAAAGACTTTTTTTTTAAGAAAAGTCCATGCTACTTCCGTCTGTCTAAAATTTACAAAAATAATTGCTTTTAAATCGTTTTCAATGTTATGAAAATAAATATGAATCGTTATTTTTGCATTGAAAGAAAATACGTAAGTATGATTTAAACTCCATAGCTTCGAATCTTTTTACCCAATATTCTTTAATGTTTAGCCGAATGAGTAATAATGCAGGAGAAAGGAGGATATACTTAAAAAATGTTTTTAACGTTCCTCGTTCGCGCATACTACCTAGATTAATTTAAAACGTTATTTACATACAGCTACGTATTTAGAATTTAACGAACTTCACACGTGGATTACATAACAAAAAAAAAAATGAATTAAACGACACCAAATGGAAATCTTTCTGAAAACCGAAGGGGTAAAGCCGTAAAATATATCTCAAATTCGGCATTAGCTTGGCTTACCAAGCTACCTTCTGGTCGCTCTAAGGTAGCCTATATGAACATTTGTGTGATCTAGCTGTGGGGGTTACGTTACGTTACAATTCGACCACTTTTTAAAAATGTTACATATTTGTCAAGTTTTATGACATGTGCAGTGTAATAAACCTTACAAATATAAAATAAAACATCCGTAAATCTTACAAATGTAACAATTACTTAAAAGTGCTGTTTAATAAACGTTTACAATTGTTGAAAAAGCCTGTCGAATTTGATGAAAATTGTAGAATTTACAACTACAATAAAATGTAAACTTTTGTTGAAGAAATTCACGAGGTCTACTTTAACCTTTTCGACGCCAAGCTATCTATTTCGCGATATCTCTCTGTACAGTCATGAGCAATAATATATACACGTTGTCACTTTTTCGAAAATGTGTAAACTTGTACAAATCCAGAAAGATGTGAATGACAATTTGTTCTAAATTATCGAACCACTAAACTGTGTCAAAATTAGGTAAACATTTATTCCATATTAATATAGTCGAAAAAAAAAAACAGAAATAACTTCACTCTTCCAATATCATTTTTAACTATACATGAAAATTTTAACAATATGTATACAATTTCATGGAAACATTGTGGTACACATTTTGGTCAGCGACCGGCAATGCATTGTGAAACGACTTACCAGTCGACTTTTTTATTTTCGTATACCTACCGTCTTAAAACTATTGTGCTGTAAGATACCTACGTAAATTTGCAATATGTATGAGAATTCATCACGTTTGTATTTTGGTGTCGTCAAGTGCAGCTAGATAAATAATTCCTATGGTATTTTTATTATCTTTGCAAAATGAGTAACAATGTGCCGTATCGTATTTCTACACATGACAGACATAAAATCATTGTTCTTAAAGAACAGGGACGTTCAGTTACGTGATATGAAATTTATAATACATATTACAATAACGTTTGTAAAAATATAAAATTAAAAGAAATAATGTTTATTTTTGTTATTTATATGGAATTATTTAAAATTTTCAGTTATACAAAAAAATATTGAGTATTAAATGCAAAAACTCAACAAAATAATACATAATATTATTTTTATGGTATTTTTATAATATATACTTATAGGATAGTGACTAATACGCTTTAGTAAACTAATTATGTAAGCTCTTGGTTAATTTGATTTTGACAAAACCCTTTCGATGTTTTGCAGGTTATTAAATATTTTTTTGCTTTTAAACCACCTTAGGTTTTATTACTCCCATCGTATAAAGTAGTTTAAGTTCAAAATGCTTTACAAAAAGCCAAGTTAACCACAGTGGTTTCTTGGAACTAGCATTTTAATGATTATATAACATAATTGTTTACATATTTTTGAAATTTACATGGATAGTTAAAAATGATATATAAGTTATAGAACTTTCAAAAGAAAAATTTCGACTGAATGAAATCGGTGCGGAGCGGGGCGCGGGCGCCGAGATCTCGTGCGATAAAATCCGAAGTTCCGAACGACAAAATAAATAGGTTGCCTAGCCTGAGCGGCAACGTCGCATCCTCAGCAAACGCCTAACCCGCAACGTAGCCTTAATGAACGCACACACACTAAAACATTCAGTTAACGTACTACACTGTCACCGTCCACTCATACATTGACACATTTAAACAAAATTTTATACTTCAGTTAAGCTATTTCTTATCGGTTTTTTTTTTATTTTGTAAGTAATTTTGCTATATATAAATATAGAAATAATTGCTATTGCAAGCATTCCAGAGTAAAGTAACGCTCTTTTCGCACATATTTTATAAAAGAAATTAGTATGGGCGAGAACGCCCATTAAAAGAAGCAGTTCATAGTGAACCTTAATTATTTCTTGGAACTAACATTTTAATGAATTTATAACATAATTGTTTACATATTATTGAAATTTTCATGGATAGTTAAAACTGATATTGGAAGTGTGGAGTTATTTCTGATTTTGTTTCGATTACATTAATATGGAATAAATGTTTACATAATTTTGACACGAATGAATGGTTAGATAGTTTTGAACAAATTGTAGTACAGTTTTTTCTGGATTTGTATGAGTTTAGATATTTTCGAAAATATGACAACGTGTACATATTATTGCTCATGACTGTACGCCAACGTATACAAAACTGTATATAACTGTGTATGCAAACGTATACATAACTGTATATGCATAACTGATTATATAGTACGTAAGCAAGGAGGGGATAACGTCATATCGATATAAGAAAAATATATGTGAAATTTAAGTTTGTTTTTGATATAAATAAACACTGATACCCTATAATGGCCATTTGTTTAATTTTATGAACATTTTAAGTAAAGATAATAAGTACCTATTCATTATCAAAGACCAATAAACATGTACACTTATTGCTAAAAAGTAAGAAGCTCCACGCCTTGTAAAATCCGTAATCATCATCATCATCAGATTTACTATCACTCATTTTGTACTGTTTGTTTATTACCTTCGTATTTGGTTCGGGAAAGAAACGAAAGTGCGCAGGATTGAAATGCCCGGCACTATGGCGCAATGACCTTGACATCAGTGCGCTTATGACGTCACAGGTTGACTTGCATAGAAGTGGTTGGCGATGGAAGCATCAACATTTCGTCATTACGTAGTGATGGGTGTTGCAATATCGACAATCCTCAGTAAACTTAATTATTTTTAATAAAATGAATTAGTTCGTAGATTGATTTTAAAATGTAATTTGTAATACGTTATTTGATGATCTGAATTAATTTTATAATAGAATAGAAAACGTATTGCTCTTTAGTAGGTTACACTCTTACATTTACAAACTTATAGCAAACTTTTTACTTCTTACAAATAATTGATGTAAATAACTATGAATTTTATTTTCAATCATAGAATCAATGTAATAGAGGCGGAATAAGACAAAGTAAACATAAAGAATTATAATGAATGAAACTTTTTCGGCACATCACTAGCCTACTTGATATGATGTTGTTGGCGTACGGGACATACAAGTATTTGAGGCGTTTTTGTTTTTATCTATATAACTGAATACATAAAAAGGCCTGTTTTACCTGGGAAAATAAACAAATAGGGCCTCATTTGTGTCCGTCTTACAACCTTACAAAAGAAACAAATTTAATGTTTTATGTAGTGTAAATGTATTTTATTGAAGTAGGTACATTAAATAGCTTCTATAGAAATCGTGCCGTGGGGGGCACGGAAATCTTGAACATCTATAGAAGTTGTTGGCGTCGTAAAGGTTAAGTACGTTTATTTATGTACTATCAACCTGTTTGTACTAAAATTGATAGTATAAAAAAAAGGTATCTAGACTTCGGTTTTACTATTTGGTTTGTAGTGTGCCTTTTTCTTTGCTTAATTTAAAGTGAAAGAAATGGATTGTAATAAAACATCAAGATTTTAAGTAATAGCTACTTTGAACACCTACTTTCAGATACGTGTTTAAAATGTCCTAATATTGTTAAATAGTCGACGGTAGTTTTGCTAATCCGAAATTTCGCCTCGAATGTTAAATCTGTCTTATCAAAAATAAAGTTAGGTAATACTTTCCTATTAACACGCCTTTGCCGTCTATTTACATCGATTCACCCTCACTTCTGTCGCTACTTCCACTACTAATTTTAAGAACCATTTTTATGTGTGATTATTGAGGGTCAATCAAAATCTATTAGGTTTATTGGCGAGATATTTTCAGTCAAGAGCTAAAATTTAGCTTTCTACCATTGTAAACTTTAACTTTTATTCTTTATTACACAGAAACTTGTAGAACTGTAAATTGTAAGTTATAATTGTAACGTTTATTGAACACCTGCGCGTCTCATCGCCTGTACTTTCGATTTTTATTAAGTCAGTTACCGAAGTCATTTCTTACGAATTCCATCTTTACGCAGATGACTTGTTGTATACCGAAATTTTGGTTCATTTGATGTGTCTGCTTTTACAGAAATCTATTCCGATCTGGGTCGAAAAAGTTACTGGGCAATGAATTTTTGTATTCTTGAAACTCCAAAAAGTCGCTAACAGTTGGCTACTGTTATACATGCTCGAAAAAAGCATGCTTAAAAGCTTGCTATTTAGTATGCTCAATACGAGCATGCTTAGGAGCAGTTCACATTTGCTACCAATAAGCATGCTAGTTTTAAGCATGCTTTGTATATCTAAGTATGAACAGTTGATCGATACTAGCATGCTCAATAAGCAAACCTGCTTAGGCGCGCTTACAGCACACCCCCCCTCCCCCGCACCGCTGGAAGCATGCTCGAAAATCGCAAAACTGTCGATTCACGATACACAATTAATTTTAAGCAACATTCAGACACACGTGCTCATTTCAAGCAAGTGCTCAATTCAAGCAAGCTTTCGTACTTGAAATGAGCATGCGTAACAGTAGCATTATCTTGACTTGTATGTTGTACCTCCCATCACCCTGGATAACGTGGTTATTGCTTTAACTGAAAGCTAAAAAAAAATTTGGAAGCATCATGGGTTATAATAATAAATAGTAATTTATATTAAGAATCAAAAAGTTCGATCACATCTCCGAATTTCGCATGCAACTCTGTTGGCTTCCTATCCGGTGCCAGCGAAACAGTAAAACCCTTTCGCCTTATTTTTAATATTCTTTTGAACTATTTAACCCTCCTAATCCACATAAAAGGTTTTATTTCATTCCCTCTCAGGATGCGCACGCACACGTAGAGCTCATGTGCCTATTCTTCTATTCATAAAACTGATTATTTCCCCACTATTTCTCGGCGTGCAATTATATTTTGGAATTCAATTCCTCTCATTATACGTGAGTCTTACTTAATCTATGAAATCTGTTTTTTTAGGAAAAAGATCACTGCTTTTATTAATGCTAAAGTAATTTTAATTACAATAAATTTTATGTATATTATTATAAATTAAAAAAGTAATAATATAAATTAAACTATGTAGGTACGTAATTTATTCAAAATGTTGTATGTACTTGCATTTTAACCAAACTGTCCGGTCTAAAATCTGCTGGAAGAAATTTCTTTAGACATAAGCTGTTTAATTATTTTCAATTTCTTTACCAACTGTATTTTAACTTGTTAAGCATATAAAAAGTTCAAGTTTTAGAACTTAAAATTGATCATCAAAATCGGTAAACCCAATAAAAAGTTATGATGTGTGTACACGGATAAAAAATATATTGCAAAAAAATACCTACAGTGATTTGAGAAACTGCTCAACTGAGTCAAACGAAAGACTCAGTTGAGCAGTTTCTCAAATCAAAAAACAATTTATATGTATTCGAAAACTCAGCGAAGATACTGATCTATAAATTACGAATAAAAGTCAACATTTAAATTTTAAAATGTTTCGTGAGTCGTAACTATTGTTTATTGAGCGTCTTTTACTGACACGTCTTATTATCGGAGGTGTCCGGCTAGTTTCGGGCTTTTAGGGAGCCGCAACTTCACTCGACCCCTAATGAAGGAATATACAAATAACGTATTAGATAAAAATAGCCGTTAGTAATTATGCTGTTATGATAAATGGCCATCAGTAATAACTTTATATCTTAAATTGTTTATTTTCTTCACTGATAATGATGTAATAATAATTCATTTATTTCAGACCATGTTCCATATTTTTTTATAAATAATTTAATTTAACATTATACAAAATATTATAACATTACCTCCTGTATACAGCACCCGGGATCAACTGCTTAACGTGTCCTCTGAAACACGGAAGTCGCCGTGAGAAATGAATGGTCGGCGGTCACTCATCCAAGTACCTACCGACCGAGAGTTAAATTTGTCAATCACTGCCAGACAGTTAAATAAACTTAAATATATTTATTTATTTAATTGATGTTTGATAGTTGACCCTATATCAACGTGTTCGCAATAAAACAACGCTTATATTGTTATATTTTTTTTCCAATATCAAGGAAGTGAAGGTAACTGGCATCTATGGCCACCTTTTAGCTCCATCATCATACCCTCGTTACCATCTAGTATCAAAGTACTCGTCAAGACGAATGAAACGAACCCAAAATCGATGGGGTTGCGTCGTTTTTAATTACGGAGTTCCTATGGCCACCTTCCGACTCCATCATCAGATCAGATATATATCATAATAATATTGCATTGTCATGCGATTGATACATGCATGCCAAAGGAAACTGAGTAAGCCTGGGCCACTGGGTTAGCAGGTTGACTTTGGTCTAAAAAAATAGCTTATTTTATCCTTATTCAAAATACATAAAACCCCTAAAAATTTAGTGAGGGGGAAACAAGTTAATTCAAGATATGGAAATCGCTGTCATGGGTTTTTAATATGGAATGGATGAATAACTCATAATATTATTGAAAATACGCCGAGTAAAATTGAAGAAATATTAAATGAGAATCATTATAAGGTTAAACGAATGCAAACTAACCGCGTTAGTTTTATTTTAAATAATTATTTTGTAATTAAAATAGCGAAATTCTTTATTAGGTTTGGCAATACTGAGTGAATGAAGAACGAAACTATGGTAATTGACTCGTTCAGTAAGTCAATCGATCTATTTATTCCTTGCGCTAGAGTATTTTCATGGTTTTTTCTATTTTTAACGACTTTAGCTATTCATACGGACTTAACGATTCTTCTATAAAGGACTATTTGTGTTTGCCTACCGGATCCCGAGAACCCGCATTACACGACGATTTTTGGTTTTTGTCATTGGACTTCTGATTTTGCATTTCGACATGGATCGCTGTATTAATTGCGGCATTGCGTTACTACACTTGGTTGACATGATGTGAGATATTTTAATAAAATAAATAGATAGCCCTAAGAAAAGTGAAAGTTGTTAGTATCAATTTATTAGTTTGAATAGTTGTTTAAAACTATAACTAATAACTAAGTAAGTATAGGTAATATCTTATAATGTCCTATTTTATCTAGTATGCTATCTAAGTAAAATATGCTACTATTTATTTTTAATTATAAACTCTCTAAATAACTCAAAATACAATAATTCATTTATAGATCTCAACAATTAGAAAAAGAATAGCTTTCGAAAGTGGCTCTAAGCTCACTTAAATTCTTAGACAAAATTATGGATATTTCAATTCCTCAACACTTTTATCTTGAAAATTTCGGTGATGAAACATGATTATATTTTAAATGAAAAAAGTCCTTTTAGCTCAATCGGAAACCTGGAAGTGGATCAAATTTAATTTGTAAGATTTGATTACAGACAACGAACAGGTGAAGCTTATAAAAGGCTTTTAAAAGTAGTCCGTCCAGGATTTTTTTAGGCAACCCATTCTTAACATATTTTGTAATATAATAATTTTGTTATAAAATAGGTTTCATTCTATTATCAGCCCGGTGAAAATCTATTCAAGTTCGGTCTTTAGACTAATAGTAGTTACTGTGCTTGAAAAAATATACACAATAATTTAACATTGCTTTGAAATGCCTCATGTATTCATGTAAAAGTTACATAAAAACATAAAGAGTAGGCGTACTTCTCTTAACCGATTGTTAAAGAAAAACTTTTAAATAGTATTTTTTTTAGAAATCTAATCAAACTAATTTGCACTTGCTCCCGTTGGCGGTGCGTTTGAATACCTACAAACCAACCACTCCACAAGAGTGCTTTAAAATATTGAGGTTACAAAATTATATAGTTTTGGTAATTAAATATTTTATTTTGAATTACAAATAACGAAATTTAGCCCACAACGCGTCTTTGTGCCTAATTGTATATTTATATAAGGATATTTTATATCAGTTGCATTAAAGAATATTACAATTAATCCGATTTGAAGATGCATATCCAGGGTGTTAAGAATCTTATCTTACTTATATTATAAATGTGAAAGTTTGGATGGATAGATGTATAGATGTTTGTTCCTCAATCACGGGAGAACATCTCAACGGATTTGGAGAAAATTTGGCATAATTATGGTGTACTGTCTGGAATAGCATATAGGCTACTTTTATCCCGATATTCTCGCGGGATACGAAATTGCGCGGGAAACAGCTAGTGGCTTTATTATACGTTTTCAAGAATTTGGGAAATTCACCAAATTTCCTTCGTTTAGCAGAAGTTAGAATTGAATCTTAAGTTTGCTTCTAATGCTGAACTTTCGACTCGAGCCATAAGTACCTACACCTACTACTAATATACTGTGTGCATCTTTCATGCGAGCCTTATGGTCGTATTACAGAATAGTACTCATGTATTGATACTAGTTTTGATACTAGTATCAACGACTATCTTTTTTAGAAAACGTTGCCTAATACTAGATTCAATGACCAGATATCACTTGAGTACTAAATGATTTGAACTGTGCTCACGCTTATTATAGAACTTTACTTATGCATATGCCAATGATTGAAACTAGTTTCACAACTGAGTGTGCTTTCTACCATACTTGAGCGTACTTCAAATTAAGTTTGTGTTGTTGTGAACTGTGGCTTAGAGAAAAACTAGATAAGTACGCGATTCGTGCCTTGTTTAATAGTGATCTGTATTAACTACAATGGATCCTTTCAGTGATATTGACCATTACGATAATATTTTTATACACGAAGTGCGTATTCCACGACAATTATTACGAGATGTACAGGATCCCTTCGCCATGGACGAGCTAAACTTTAAAAAAGATATAGGTTTACACAATCTACAGTAAAAGATGTGATTTTTTCGTCGCAAGCAGTGTTGCAGATTGATAAAGTGTTTTTCGCCAAATCATTTTTTTTTTTTTCAAATTCTTTTTCAAAATTGGAATTCATAATTTTAAGTGACTTTACTTAGTAGTTGGCAACATTGCATTTAGCTTTTACGTTTCGTTTTATTTTTGAGTGATAAATATAAATATATTTTCATAGTAAAAAGAAGCGACAGTAATAATTTAACCGTACTGCTTCTATCGAAAAGCAGATAAATAATTCAAAACATTGGAAATTTTGTCATATATCATATAGAATTTAACGCAATTTATAAGACATTGTAATCTAAACTTTGCGTATAACGTAACAGACCATTAGTTTTTGTTATTAAAACATTAAATGTAATGGGAAACAAATTTTTTTCAAAGAAAACCCAGTATCAACTGAGTCAGATATTTGAAACTAGTTTCAGGTAATCTGGTTTTGATAATTGTTTTGTAATAAGACTAAAGCTCAAGTCAAGAATCAGCTGGTGAACAACGCTTACGTGAAACGAGTATTAAGTCTCGTTCTGTAATACGAGCATTAGAATTGAATGTTCCGTTTTCCTTATTGTTGAAAATTTTCGGTGCTAAAAAAGTTAGAAGTGCCTACATATTGACTACTTATATTCTACGTGTATTTTTCGAAACCGGATTCCTTAGGTATTAATAATTTACCAAAAATTACAGACAAAATCAAACTATCGCAATAACTACAGACAATAATTGTCTAACTCTAATTACATATTATTAAAAAACAAAAAAAAAATATTTTCATTCATTAGGTTCATGTTTTGCACCTTTTTCTAATTCGCATTATACAGAATTAGTTTGGCCATGCACTTAATCTTATCTCAAAATATTACCCTGTGTGAAATATTCCGATGTTTACAAAAGTTGAAATGACCTTGAACTGTTTTTGTGTTTAAACTTGGAAATTAACCACTGAATATTGTAGAGTGAAACGTAGGTCGTTAACACATAATTATGTGTTTCTTACTGTTTTAGCTTAAGTTGAAACAGGAAAAAATATGCAAAAGTTGATTGATTTAAAAAAGTTGTTTTAAATACTGCGGAGTGTCACCCTAGTTGTTAGGTTTTACAGTTATGACCAGGATTCGCCGATATAATATATCACGATATTATAATATCAATTGATTTTTATCTTGATATATATCATTGATTT
Organism: Stenoptilia bipunctidactyla; assembly: GCA_944452665.1. NCBI lineage: Eukaryota > Metazoa > Arthropoda > Insecta > Lepidoptera > Pterophoridae > Stenoptilia > Stenoptilia bipunctidactyla. The sequence goes on along the minus strand of OX101740.1, from coordinate 13,605,342 downwards.
TTTCCTGTCTTCTGAACTAAAATTTTTGGAGATTAATATTTACCCTGGCAACTCGTAGCGAAAAACTATAATTGGGAATAATTTAGATTGTTTTTTCAATAATAAAAGTAAAGTTTGTTCAATTAAATGCATTGAATTTTCTTGAAAATACTGCTATAGAAATATAAAAATATGTGAATGACTTATGTTTCACCCTGTATGAAGAAGACCTATGTTTTTATCAAGTAATTGAACAAATCATGAAATGTAATTACTTAAATAATTAAATGATAAAACTTTTACATCACTTGTCACTTAAAATTAATGAAATACCTGATAAAAATATGCAAGCTATACTTTTAACATAGGTGTGTCTACTTAAAAAGTAAAAAGTCATATTTAAGTTTAGTTATAATTAAGGTTTGTAATCACGGGCGTAGGTCTAATTTGAAAGATCTAGCTCAGAGGATCCCAAACCTTTTGTGTGGTAGACCCTTTCTCATCTTTTTCGGTTTCGGCTGACCCCCTACTTACTTAAATTGTTTTTTGACTAAGCCTACATCTAACAACTTACACAGTTTTACTAATTATAATTTTTAATTTAAATAATAATTTTCCGTTATCACGGAATCCCCATTTTCATTTCATGGGCCCCCAATTTTATTTTGCTGACGTAGACCCTTTGCTGTTTGTCATAGACCCTTGGGGGTCGATAAAGACCGCTTTGGGAATCACTGATCTAGCTGAAACCTAGTCAAAACTAAACCACGTTAATTAAACATTTAATTATCATTTAAATAAACGTATAATATTGTCTTAAGTTTTCGCGATTCATACTATTAGGCGATGACTGAAAATCAGTGGTTTGTCTCAAAGCAAACGATTCACTGAGATATCGCCATTTTGCATCGGCATACTTAGGTGCTTTGGGTTGCAAACTTGCAAATTTTATTTAACAATTGTGAATTATGTTATTTTCGGTTTTGTTTTGTTTTTTTTTTGTTTTCAATTTTATTTGTTATTTTTTTTCTGATGTGTGTAATTTCCTGTATTTTTTTTTTCTCTTTGTGTCTCTTTGTTTTCGTTTTGTAACTCTTATTGTACCTATTGTCTGATGCAAATAAATGTTTTATCTATCTATCTATCTACTATTAAATAAAACACTTTTATCGCGTATATTTACATTTTAAATTTTGACTCGACGTTTCGGTGTCTTTGCAGACCCCGTGGTCACGAGCGCCTTGTTGTAGAGCGGGTTATTGTAGATAGACCGGAACCCTGTAAGGTGATGTAGGAAAGGTTAATTCCAATAATTTGGAGCACAAATCATTATATATCTGAAAGTGTAGGTACCATTTTTTAAATATTTGGGATTTTCCTCTGTTTTCTGAAAATCAAGGTCTGTTCATCCAAACATCGATTGTAAAAATGTAACAACGGTCCTATTTCAATTTTATTTTCAGTTTTGAATACGTTTGTTTTTAATAATCAATATAAAATAATAAAAAAATGTTATTCCAAGTAGAAGCTACAAGACGTTTTATAAAATTAAATGAATTTTTTATGCAATTTCTAATGGAGGTCCTTGAGGATTCTTTTGTTACTAAGTAATAATTATCATATTATATATTGGCATAGGCTGTTTGATTACTATTGCTTGAAAAAAATATATCTTATTTAATTTAGGTATTATAACGTTGAAACTAAAATGATCACACACATGAAAGCAACTGAAGTCTTAATTGTCTTACCTTCAATCTATATTAACACAAACAAACTTACGATAAAAAAGTTTCAGATCAAAATAAGATTAATTTTACATTTGTTAATTTTTACAACGTTTAAACATTTTCCCTCAATAAAATACGTTTTAACACGTTTTCAATAAAAAGCGTATTTTTTTTTTTGTGACTAGCTGTTTTGCGCGGTACTACCCGCGCAGTTTCTAATCTCGCGGGAATATCGGGATAAAATTGATAAACAGCCGTAGCTTATGTGCTATTCCAAGCTGTACACTATCGCTATACCAAATTTCATCCAAATCCTTTGAGCCGTTCTGCCGTGATAGAGGACAAACATTCATGCACCCATACATCCGTTCGTCCATCCGTCCATCCATCCAAACTTTCACATTTATAATATGAGTAAGATAGAATAGGTACACTTAGTGCATTAAAATAAATTGTTAAATATGTCGATAATGAAAGTAAATTCTATATCAACCAAGGATAAAAACTTGGAAACAAACCACTGCCGAACCGGATTTAAGTACGTACATAACTTCACGCCTGTACCCCTTAGGGCCAAAGCTTCATCACGCGTGTTCTTACAAAACTGCTACGTCCGTACCGTACACGCGTACGACAAGGCCGCCCAAATTTTCATTATTTATATTGTTACCATGTTTATTTTTAAGTTCAGTGTTAATAAAGAATATCTTTCGATTTTATAGTAAGAAGTTAGAAGTTTATTTTTGAGGTTATTTTTAAAAGTTTTGTGTTGTTTCCAAACTGTTTGTGCAAGGTGCGATAAGCTGAAACCCAAAGTTTTTTAAACAGTCATACATAGATAATAATAATAGTTTAAAATTATGATGATTGATTCCACTGATAACTCACAAAGAAGACAAGGCATCTCTAGCGGGAAAAGTAATTTTAAATAACGACCTCAACCTGTACAACGATCCTAACTGTACAAGCACACTAATGAAATTTTAGTAGCGAAATCGCGACACGCGTGCCACGTCCGTACGGTACGTGCATACGACTCGGATTTTTGACGCAGCGTTGGCTCTTATAGGATAGGCAGAACACTAGAGGTTATAAAGCCATCTGATGTTACGTTTGGCAAATTTGGAGGCATTATAATGGTGGAGAGAGAATATTATTAGAGACTACATTAGATCTATTGAATTTCGTACTACTAACACATGTACATACTTGAAAATAGCAATCCCCAATAGTGCTCAAATTGTCTCATAGGTAATCCGCGGGTTTTCTTCAATTAGCCGCTTAACAGCAGCCACATTATTTCGTTGACGACAGTCCGCCTTTCACGAAATTCGTCATGTAAAGTAAGCCGACCTCTCTCAAATTCAGTAAACCATCGCCTCACGGTGCTCAAACAAGGTGTTTCTCTCCTAAAAGCATATGGAAAACGAGCTGTCCTTTCGTACGTAGAACTTTGATCTGTGATAAAAAAAAACAATTTACAAATGATTTATCGCAATTTTTTTATGAATAAGAAGGTTGCAAAAAATATAACATTCGAATTCAAATAGTTCCGATTAGCTAGAAGTGCAAAATTTGTAGGGCGTGTCTACGCGTGTACCATACGTCCGTATCGTATGCGCGTATGGCACGCGTAAAGCAATTTCGCTAGTAAAATGTCATTAGTGTGCTTGTACACTTGTGTCAATGGAATACTTCTCTTACTATTTAGCCAGACTTCGATTATAATCGAAAAACGATCTAAGGGCGTGTAGTGTACACACGGGAGCTAGCCACGACCCAGGGGCGCGTAGCACGTTCCGTACGTCCGCACCGTACGCGCGTACTGTGCGGATATTAGCAGTTTTGTATGAGTACGCCTGTAGAAAGGCGTAACGCACCGTTGACCCTTAGTATGCCCCATGTTACGAGGGTCATTTGAAAAGTTCTTAGCCTAACATTGTTAGACTCGTCGGTATATTTTATAACTACCCTCATTTTATAGCTACATTATTTAGCAACAAGTATGCACAGTTTAGTTTATTTGCAATAATTAATTGTTCGTTTACACGTGATACCGTAAGTCAAGTCAGAGCAATTTTTGAAAATGGATAAAATTGAACATCGTGCAGTGATAAAATACTTGTATTTGAAAGGTTTAACTCCAAAAGCTATACATGAAGACATGTCTGCCACTTTAGGTGAGTCCGCTCCTTCGTATGCGACTGTTAAAAATTGGGTGGCAGAGTTTAAACGTGGTCGTGAGTCCATTCAAGATGAGCCCCGTAGTGGCCGGCCCTCGACGGCTTCAACTGATGAAAACAAAGAAAAAATCTGTGATTTAATTTTATCTGACCGAAGATTGACAGTCGAGGAAATAGCTAAGACTGTAGGCATCTCTTCTGAGCGAACACATCATATAATTACTTCTGAACTTGGATTCTCTAAGGTGTCTGCGCGGTGGGTACCGCGGCTGCTTTCAGTGGAACAAAAACGCAACCGACTCACAACTTCCCGCGACTGTTTAGAGTTATATGAAGCTGATCCACAGGAATTTATTGAAAGATTTATAACCATGGATGAAACCTGGGTTCACCACAATACACCTGAGACAAAAGAACAGTCGAAACAATGGAAAAGGGCAGGATCACCCACCCCAAAGAAGGCAAAAGTGGTTTTATCGGCTGGCAAAGTCATGGCATCAGTTTTTTGGGATGCAAAGGGTATAATTCTGGTGGATTATTTAAAAAAGGGTGAAACAATAAATTCTGATTACTACTGCAACCTGCTGCGGCTTTTGAGAGAAAAAATCAAAGAAAAACGTCCAGGTTTATTGAGGAAGAAGGTCTTGTTTCATCAGGACAATGCACGCGTTCACACTTCTGTGCAATCCATGGCAGAAATCCATCGGTGTGGCTTTGAATTGTTACCTCATCCCCCATATTCACCGGATTTAGCACCGTCAGACTTCTACCTGTTCCCAAAGCTGAAAAAATTTTTAGGTGGTAAACATTTTTTTACAAATGAAGAGGTCATAGCCGCCGTAGACGCTTATTTTGAGGAGTTAGACGAAGATTTTTTTAAAATGGGTATCGAAGCCTTACCGGGTCGATGGAAAAAGTGTATTGAGCTCGGGGGAGAGTATGTTGAAAAATAAAAATATAATCAAAATCATGTGGTTTCATTAAGTACGTTAGGCTAGGAACTTTTCAAATGACCCTCGTATATATGAATACACCTTTTTTTTGTAAATGTTTTTATTGGCAGACAAATGCTCCGCATATTTCGCAGATTAATGTGTATTTTTTCGTCCCGGAAAATGATTAATATGTCACTTTTTAAACGAATTCAAGAAAAGGAGGTTTGACCTGTAAGTATGTTTGTGTTATGTACGTTTGTCCGCGATTTTCTCGCGTTTGGCTGAACCGATTTAGATGCGGATTTCAGAAAAAGATTTTTCATTTTTAGGGAATGGTTTACTTACCGACTTTAAAAAATAATAGGGTTGTCAATTTATCTGTTTATTTTGTATCAGAGATGAGTCAAATGTTCGGCCGGACATTCGTATGTCCTACATTCGACATTTGTATTCAGCCGAATGTTTGATTGATTTGCCGAATAATTAGCGAATACTAGCAGTAATCGGTAATTATTCGTAATTAGTAATACTGACGACCACTTTGGCGATGGGGTAAACCTATCTGCCTCAGACGCGAGACGCCAGTGGGAGCGGGTTCGATTCCCGCACGGAACAAGAAAAAAAAATGTTCCGTGTCTGGGTGTTTATCTATTTATGTATTTATATTCTAGGTTCCCCCCTAGTTCGCTACATGGTATCCCATAACACAAGCTACTTTTACTTTGGGGCCATGTAGTTGGTGTGATTGTCTGGGGATTTTATTTATTTAGTTTCACGCGGTTTTACCTGCGCAACTTCGGATTAAAAGAAAAAAATTTGCTATTCCAGACTGTATATTAGGTATATTAACTTTGCCAAACTTTCACATTTATTATAAAAGTAAGACTATGGGCTAGCTATTAGTTTTTTCAAAGAAGCTAAGTTAGTTTCCATATTTGTAGATATTCGTGATAGATTTTTAAGTGATAAGAGTTTTGGATAAGTTTCTTAGCTGACTGTTCGCATGAAGTTTTTTATGCGAATCTCTCTTCGTTTGTCAGTTTCTGCAGCACGAGCAGCATGCTGGCGATACCTATACGAGACCATCTCTTGCTGCATCAAGTCGTCTTTTTTTTTTTCGTTGGAAGTTTTAATGCAAAATTAAAATAAAAAATGAAAACTTTTTTATTCGTAGTAGGTATTTTTATACACTATACGAACGCCAAACGCTGGATGAGGGCGGCGAGGGTCCGAACGACATGACGAATCCTGGGAGAGGGCTCCGTCGAAAAGTGTGCATCTCTCGGCTCATGAAGATAATGATCGCCCATTATCCACCAATGTCTTGGTGTGGTCTACTACTACTTCTTCTTCGGCTTTAAAAAAATTAAATGAAAGTAGAACCCTAGGTAGACCGAGAGGAAAAAAGCCGGCGGAAAAACATTCTCGGCACTCTTTTGTAAAAAGTGCTTATTATTCCTTTTTATTCCTTTTCTTTCTACCTAGGCCTACAGGCACAACGTATAATAGTAGGTAGGTCAAAGTCATGGTGTTACCAGTACCAAAACATCACATTACCAGAAGTAGTAGGTAGTTACTGATACCAGAACTAGCCCAAAACTTATCACTAAAAAACTATCGCTAATACCACTAATATTAATTCTAAGACTATAAAAAAACTAATAACTAGCCCAAAACAAATGGCTAACACTAAAAAGTATGAAATAAAAATAAATAAAAAAGTCATAAAACCCAAACCAAAATGAAAGCAAACTAATTATTTCTTTTTAAGAAAAAGTGAACCGCCTTCAAGAAACCGACCCACTAAAAATGTTTCAATATTTTTTATAAACGCCATCCTACTCCGGTTTCTATTCCATCCATATTCCACCCCGTATAGTAAATTTCTGGCAAAAATGAATTCATCATCATCTTCATCACTGCAGGGCGGGCTATGAGTATCTCCTCTGCATGAGGAGGAGGTTTAGGCCATAATCCACCAAGCTGGCCCAATGATGGTTGGTGGATGTGAGAATTTTCAGGGTGCCGAAAATGGCTTCTGACGTGAGAAATAAATAATCGGCGATCACCCATCCTAACACCGGCCGCGCGAGAGCGCTTAATAGGGCCGCCAGACTGTTGAAAACACGTTGAAAACCAATGCTTCCAACCAAGGTTAAGGAAGTTTAAGTTGTTGTCAATCAATTCCGAGTCATCCACACTGTTACAAACGGTGGTTTCCAACAAGGAGAAAAACAAGAATACAAGCCAAGGTCACGCCAGGCCACGCCCCTTAATCGTCAGTGTGCTCTGATCTCTCGCGTTGGCTACATCTTCGCGATGACAGTTTTGTATGCAATTGAGGATACAAAGACGGAAAGGTTGAAAGGCAGGATAAAAAGCTATAAAACTCGAGTCATTTCTAGTTATAGTTACATAGTAAAATATACAATAACAAGCGACACACTGTCCTAAAAACAGGCATACATCTACATAGATAACGCAAATGCATATCCTTTGCGTGTCCGAACCCCGACGAAGCGTCAAGGTTGGTCGCCTCTAGATTTAATATGTATTGTAATATGCGTGTATGTATGTCTGTTAGAAAATCGAGTCCACAATATCAATATCGTTCTTAATACCTAATCGATTTCATCGGCGGTATCGGTGTCTCTGAATCTTTTTGTATTTTCCAGTAATAAATATCAGCTGTGACGTCACAATAGGTCTTAAAAAGTCGGCACGCTTGGTTCGAATACAAATCGTGGCACTTGCGTTGTCTATGTAGATGTATGTCTGTGATTCTAAACACCGCCGTTTCCAACCCGCCAAGGTCATGTAATTTGGTTGTCAACAGCCGTCTTCACTGTTGGAAACACGTTGTAAACTAGCAAGGTCACCTTGGTTTGATGTTTTGTTTCCAACAGTGTAGCTGGGCTTTAACTTGCGATATCGTTTGATATGCACAGAAACCAAGGCGCCGCGGCGCCACAACGACTTCAAAAAAAAAATGTAATAAGAACATTACCTAATAATTTATCTAGGCAGGTATTAACATAGTTTTTGAAGTCGGTGCCAAATTCTTCAGCAAAACAACTTCTTTAACATGTTACAAAATACGTCTCGTGCTTTTAATGGGGACGAATCTTACTTTCAGCTATGTCCCAAAAGTGATAAAAGTATTTCATTGCCAGGAAAAAACGAGGAGTATGAAATTGATCACGCTGAAGTTAATAAAGCCCTTACTTACTGTTTATGTTTTGCTTCAACGGAGACATAACACTACCACTAGTTGTGTTTCCCAAAAAAAGACCCCAAAGAATACAACATCCTCAGTTCCAAATGATAATTTAATAATTATACAGGGTTGTTTTTTAGTCACCGGCCAATTTTTTTTTACGCAATAAGTATAATTTATAGAAACGATTTTTGCAAAAAGGTATTTTTTTTAAAGGAAATTAAATGACTGCACGCTACTACAAAACATCTTGTAGTACTACGTCGTATTATTATCAATGAAGTGCCGCGTCGAATTAACTATGTTCATCAACAGCAACTATGAGTATAAAAGTTTGTGGTGCCATATTTTATTTTCTTACTGAGCGATACTAAGATAAATATACCATATAAGATTCTTTTATACGAGGGCGAATCAAAAAGTTCTTAGAATTAATACAAAAAAAAAATTAAACAAAAATATTTTATTTTTCTACGTAATCTCCTTCTAATCAAATACACTAATACCGCTTCTCCAACTTTCTTATTCCTTCTGCAAAAAAATCATTTTCTCGACTATTAAAAAAGTTCCTCTACGGTAGTCATGATCGCGTCATCATCGTCAAATTTAGTTCCACGAATATGCTCCTTTAAGGAAATAAGTGAAAATCACCCGGGGCTAAGTCAGGAGAATATGGTGGGTGATCAAGGACTTCGAAGCCAGCACTGCGGATTGAGGTGAGCGCAACTTCCGAACGATGAGGTGGAGCGTTATCCTGGAGAAACAACACGCCCAATGACAATTTCCCACGACGTTTTTCTTTAATCGCACCACGTAATTTCGGGATTAAGTTTGCATAATAGGATCCAGTTATCGTTTGCCCTTTTGGCAAATAATCAATAAAAAGGATTCCTTCACTATCCCAGAATACCGAGGCCATAACTTTGCCAGCGGAAGTAGAAACTCGAAATTTCTTCACGGGTGGTGAGGATGGTCGTTTCCAAGACATGCTTTGTCTTTTCGTTTCCGGGTAGAAATGATGGACCCATGTTTCGTCCATGATTACAATACGACGGCAAAATTAATCTGAATCACGTTGGAACATTTCGAGATTACGCTTACAAATTTCGAAACGTCGATTTTTGTTTTCTTCGGTTAACATTCGTGGCACCCCATCTTGCCGACACTTTTTTGAACCCAAGTGAATCGGTTAAAATGGACTGAATGCCACCAAACGATATCTTAAGGATCTTAGCTAAATATTTTATTGTAATTCTTCTGTCGTCTAAAACCAATTTTTCCCCCTTTTTGGCATTTTCTTCGGTGGTGGAGGTTGAAGGTCGTCCAGAACGCGGGTCATCACTACAGCTCGATCTACCTCTTTTAAATTCAGCAATCCAAAAAGTCACAGTGGAATAGGGTAAATCACAATTCCCTAATGTCTGTTAAATGTCCAAAAAAATCTCTTTCGTTGGCATTTTTTTCAGGAACGAAAAAAAAAAAAAAAAAAAAACAAAATTTTTTTTTTTATTACCGCGCTTAACTCGTTTTTTCCATAGTTTCGTTTTTTTTTTTATCAAAACACTCAACAATAAAATTAATATTTTGCGAACGATCTGTCGAAAACAATTGAAAGTCTGGATAAATAATATGTAATTGTCAATCTTTAAAAAAAATATCGATCTGCCTCCAAAAAGGTTAAATACATATAAGTTTCTAAGAACTTTTTGATTCACCCTAGTATTGTATCAAAGAAAATAACATTACAATTTGCCTGGTGACTAAAAAACAACCCTGTATATTTTATTTGGCTAATTTATTACCTTTGGTTTCATAATAAAAAAAAACTGAAAAAGGATAGATGATATAAATGTTGAAATTCTAGAAGAACCAAATTATCGACATCTTTTAATCCATTTTTCAGCACCATGCTATGATTTGGATTCCGTAGTTATATACTATTTTAACTAAAAAATGAAAAATAAACACGGTGTACAGTTAAAAACTATTTAATTAGTATTTACGTGCTATTTTCCATTTATCGGCATCGGTGCTGATCATATTCATGAGTCATATTTAATTGCCACTAACATACTCATATGAAACCAATCCGATCAGGGCTGTAAGTAGGCATTTTCAGAAAGTACTGTTACTCTGATCCCATAACAACAGTATCCGTTACTACATCTATGATGCTCTTATACCATAGCGTAATTCAGAACTCTAACTTCTCGGTAGAACCATTCTGTTTATTAATTCCTCAAGTTCAGCGTTATACTAAATGTGATCTGTTGTAATGCTGCTTGGGCTTGTTGGGGTGTGTCTCTTATATGCTCCAATAGGACTTGATAGGTCATCTTTTAAAATACGCGACATGGTTCTATCTAGGTGCTATCTTCATCTCCTGAGATAAAATCTTTTGCTTTCGGACAGGATTTCTTCGAATTCTTTTCTTTACTGCTTTGACCACCTTTTTCGTACGAACACTACGAGGACGGCGAGATCTTTTTCTGTTACGAACAGAGGAGGTCTCATTGTACTATTAATAGCCCGGTACCCAAACATTAGACTAATACCAATCATATTATTCACAGCGATTCCATTTTAATAACGCAAAATATTGTAAAATGTATTGGCACCAAAAGGAGAAAACACAGTGAAAAATTATATAAAATTACAGACTCCAAATTCAAATGTATCTTGTTTACTTTTAATTATTACAGTATTTTTTTAGGTACCTATATGTAGCGCATGATGCAAATATTTGTACGAAGAGGAGGTACCTAATTATTTCTGATTCGATCTCTCAGGGAAACTCCAAGCCTAGCCCATTTCATTGCTCGCTGAGGGACTTTGAGCCTGTTTATTTATACGGTCCATAGGTTAGCAAGCAATCACAATTGTACACAATTTGCTTCCGTAATGTAAAAAATATATATTTTAAATAATGCCTTTTTTAGCCGAAAGTTGCGCAGAAAGTAGGGTTAACATGGATTTTTAAAGGATATTTTAATACAATTTACATAATTTCATATTGTATCATAGGTAGGTATTGCCAGTTAGCATTATTCCGTAAACAATATGATTAAAATAATAAAATAATAATTAAAAAAAAAAAAAAAAAAAAAAAACTAGCCGATTCGCGCTGTTTTACCCGCGCAATTTCTAATCCCGCGGGAATATCGGTATAAAGAGGCCTATGTGCTATTCCAGATTATACACTATTATTATACCAAATTCATCCAAATCCGTTGAGTGTTGTGCTGTGATTGAGGAACAAACATCCATAAATCCAGCCAAACTTTCACAGGCATTTTATTTATTTATTTATTAAAGGATAAATATACATACATAACTTCACGCCTGTGTCTGCTTGGTAGGCAGAACACTAGAGACTATAAAACCATCTAATGTCACATGTGACAAATTTGCAGGTATTATTATGATGGAGAGAGACTATTGCAGTGACAGGGGGTCAGCCTATCTCCCGCAAAAACGTCAATAAAACCTCCGTCCCTTAACTGACTTTTACAGTTTGCCTGGGAAGAGAAGCAGCTGGCAAATTCTAAGATTTTCTTTCGCTCCCAGTCCAGCATGGACTGGAGAAAGGATAAATATTTATTTTATTATTTTAATGAATCTGTTTTGCTATAATAGATGATGATTTTTCACATCTTCATTACAACGCCGCAATAAAGGTATAGAAAAACTCAGCTCACTAGGAGTTTTTCTGCAGATTGGGGTTTAAGATGACGACTGTAAACCTCCTTTTTGCTTCGCCGTAGGCGGGTAAATTTCAGAAATCATCATTGTTTAAACAATATGTACGTTGTTAAAGGAAATGCTTATAACATTTTTTTTAAATTTCTTGTGTTTTATTATTTATAAATTGGAGGGGATTAAATTGCCCAATGAGATTTTAAATATTTTTAAATTTTGGTACGGTAACCAGGTCAATAGTGTGCGATGGGATGGGACCTTGTCTCGCGCATATAGGTTGGAGTGTGGGGTGAGACAGGGAGGGTTGAGTTCACCTACACTCTTCAACCTGTATGTTAATGAGCTGATAGCCGGGCTCAGCGGCACCAGCGTCGGGTGTCATATTGACGGTATCAATGTCAATAACATTAATTACGCGGATGACATGGTGTTGTTGAGCGCGTCTATCTGTGGTCTTAGAAGGCTACTAAAAATTTGAGAAACGTATGCTAGTTCTCATGGTCTAGCCTATAATGTAAAAAAGAGCCAAGTCATGGTCTTTGGGGCGGGCAACAAAAACCTAGAAAATGTACCACCAGTCTTTATCAACGGTAATATATTAAATAGAGTGTTTTCAATTAAATATCTAGGCCATATTGTAACTCACGACCTCAAGGATGATGAAGATATAGAAAGGGAGCGGAGAGCGTTGTCGGTGAGAGCGAACATGCTGGCCCGCAGGTTTGCACGTTGTTCACTTAACGTGAAAACTACACTCTTCAGAGCATACTGTACTTCTTTTTATACCTGCAGCCTGTGGGCTAGATATACTCAAAAATCTTACAGCGCTCTTCGTGTTCAGTATAACAACGCGTTCAGGACACTGTTGAGGCTTCCTCCATACTGTAGCGCATCAGGGATGTTTGCAGACGCGAGAGTCAATTGTTTTTACGCGACGATGCGCAGCAGGTGTGGGTCGCTGGTGCGTCGGGTGCAGGGGAGCGCCAACAGTGTCCTGAACATGATCGCTAGTAGGTTAGATTGTCCTTACATGGGTCATTGTCGTATAATATCAACTGGTAAGCCGTAGTAGTGTGTACTTATCTTAATTATATGACTTTTATAATTACATAATTTAATTTTAATTTTTAATCATTTAATTTTAATTCCAATAGACTTTTTATTAATTTATTACTAATGTTGAATTGTAATAGTAACACGCCCTCTTAGGCGGTAATAACTTATATTATTGTTAATTAATTATTTTGTTTGACTTTAATAGTATTATAGGTAAAATTATTGGTATTTAAGTAGATAAACCGTTTGATTGATTGATTATATTATTCTTATCTTAGTTTTGTGATTTTGTTATATGTATAAGTTTTGTAATATGGATTAAGTTGTCCGAAATAAAGATTATTATTATTATTATATTATTATACATGTATATATCCTTTAATACAAAAAATCCTTTGCAAAATGATTTCCTGAGGTCCTGTTCTGGTTAAAATAAAGGTTCCAGATATCTTTTATCAAAGACATTTTAACAGGTCAAAGCTCTTGAAGTAACATTGGAAAGTGGACTTGGTTTCAACCCTCACATTAACAATATTTCAAATAAAGCGGCACAAACGTTGGGTTTTCTTAAACGTAACTCTAAATTATTGCGATTCACTAAAACAAAAGTAATTCTATACATGTAATAGTCTCGTAAGAAGTCAACTCGAGTATGCCAGGGTTCTTTGGAACCCCGTATATTGCGCCGCCTCGCAAAGATTAGAAAGGATTCAGCGTATTTTTACTAAAATTTTAGCCTATTTGTCATCCGAAATCTCACAACGACTAAAACATGATGAGCGGTTAAAACACTTCCAAATGATTACTCTTCGTGATCGCCGTATATTGTTCGACATTATGTTTTTACATGCTCTACTAAATAACACCATTAAATGTTCTAACATCCTGGATAACCTTTGTATAAATGTACCATATAAACTACCACGTCATTAAATTACTCAAACATTCCATATACCTCCATGCCGGACAAACCAAACGCTTCAATAGTCCTCTACTTAGAATCTGCTCAACCTATAATAATTTTAACGCCACACATGCAACTGACATTTTTCACTGTTCTCGCAAATAAGCAAGACCCAAAATTCTAAACTTCCTCTCACTTTCTAAGTAAGTTAGTTAAATTATGATGATCTTTTGTAATACACATTAATTGTACCTACTTTGAAAGTCAATTTCAAATAAAATAATTAAGCGATAATTTATATGAATATAATTCTAGAGTTCGATATTAGGTACATTATACATTAGGTACATTATAAATTACTAAATAATATATTACAAAAATAACAAGGTCTTTGTTTTTCAAATATCCGTCTAGTTCGTCTTCAATAAAATTTATCTATCAATAACCTGAATATTATCTTATTTTTAAACTCCACAGTGGTAATTTTTTTTATAAGAATCAGGTAAATGGCTAAAAATATTGATTGCCATACAATATACGTTTCTACTAAATAAAATATTGCAGGCGACATTGTGGCATTTATAAAATTAGCAACAATAAAATTATAAATATAAAATTGTTGCTGTAGTTTAAAAAGATTTCCTCCAATATATTATTTCAAAAAGTTTTCAAATATGTACATTTCAAATATGTAGAGGCTCGGTAGTGGTAGTATTTTATTGCAACTATCTATAATATAGATAGTTATATTATATTATTATTATAATATATATTAGTTATAATTTTATAACTAACAATAAATAAATAAATAATAATTCATGTTTGCTGATGACCTGTCGCAGCCATGCTGCATATACGGTGTATTTGCATTAAATATTCTTTTCGCTATAATCTAAATATTTTTTGAGATTTTAATAGCCTTTTGTGTTATTTTAAATTTGAACATAAGGATTGTGGTTCCTAGTCCTTACAGTATAATTAGTATCATGATTATCTTTCTTTGTTTTTAATTTATATTCAGCACAATATATTTATAAGACTATCTTTTATTAAAAATCGTTATTAATAACATCCTTTAAATTTTTCCCTTAGATAAGTTTATAAATTACACGAACAGCTGTTTTCTGAAGTGTAAAAATCGTCAATATCTGCGGCATTGCCACATAGGAGCATGCCGTAAATACATTAAACTGTGAAAATAACTAAAAATGCCTGTTAATGACCGAATTTTCTAACCGCGAACGCTTCAGAACTTAAGACGTTTAGTCGCTAGTTATGAGATATGGGCTCCCCATTGCAATTAAGAGCGTTAAGGGTCCAAGAAACACAGTGCTATCTTCTTGATTCAACCCGAACAAGTTTGACTCGACTTGTTCTTCATTTGGTAAGGATAATGTTTTTTTATTAGAACAGGATTGTGTACATTACAACTGCACAACATTTAAGAGAGCATTTTGTACGCCGTCTTAGTTTCGATAACAATATTTATTTAAGTTTAGCATAACAGAGTTCTCGTTATTTTGGTTTTACCACTTACCATCAGGTGAGATTGAGGTCAAACGCGGATTTAGATAGCTATACTGAAAAATTCTGTAATATTTTTAAGTTTCTACATAACAATAGACTAATTATATTTTTTCTGTACTTTCCATTAGTATTATAAACTTGATCAGAATTTCGCACTTAAGTGCTACTTGGGATAGCACCTTCAATACTTTTATCTCTACGCCCAAGGAGCCATGATAAAACGTCTCTTGATAAATATTTCGCACTTAAGTGCAACCTGGGATAGTACTTTCAATAGTTTTATCTCTTTGCTCCAGGAACCAGAATTAAAGCGGGTTAAACTTGTGCTAGTTAACATACTCCAAAGTAGTTGATGGAAAGTCCATCTTAATTTATGGTTTGTTTGTAATATACATTTCTTTTTTTATTGTTATTTCTGGGAACGATATTATATGTTAGAATGTTTGGTTATAAGTGGGATTAAGTATGACACTATGGAATACATATACTGTCGAAATAGTTATGATGTATTAAGGACACGTTATTTCTCTCGTGTGATGTGTGTGTTGCCCTACGGTTAACATCAACATTTTTTTACACAGCCATGGGAAAATCACTTTATGCCAACTAACTCGTAATCTTTTTTCCATGGTTAAAACGGTATTGCTTAGATTATAATTTTCGAATGCTTTCGTCGCAGACATCGGTATATATGGTAAAAAAATAGAACTTGTTAAGGTATATCATACCCAGTATCTCGGATTAAATATATTTTGCACATTTTCTTTATGTTGTATGCTCTGGCTAGACAAAACAGCGCTCTCAAAAGTAGTTTGGGGAATGAAGATTATATGTAGGTAGTAATGACACTCCTTAACTTTGGCGTCGGAGATGTAAGTTTTGACTGTAAATTCGACTCGGCGTGGTTATTAATTGTGTTTTCGTATGGTTATAATGATTAGTAATTATGAATCTCCGCTTTGTTCACTCTAGATGGCTCTTTTTGGGTTCAGAATCTTTTTTCAGGAGCCTTAAATCGCTTAATTGTTTAAGACACCTTGTTATTTTTTCCTTGTTTGTGGGACAATATTGTATTTCATATATTACTAGCTGCTGCCCGCGACGTCGTCTGCGTGAACGCTATGCAGCACCAAACGCACCTACGATTATAACACTGCTAGCGTGATAATATGTAGCCTATATGTTGACCCGACTTCTTAACTATCTTCATGCCAAATTTGAAGTAAATCCATGCAGTACTTTTTGAGTTTATCCCGGAAAGACAAACAGACAAAAATTCTAAAAACTATATTTTTTGTTTCTGTTTCGATTGTAGATCATACCCCAAGTATTCTTTTAAAAAAATATTCAATGTACAGTTTTGACTTTCCTACCATTTTATTATATGTATAGATAATAAAGAGTTTAGATACTTTTCCGTTTAGTCATTGTTTTTTTTTTCATTTAAAGGTATAGTAATTTTTATATAGAATGTCACAATAAAATCAATAAAATAATCAATAAATCAATAAATCTTAGTTCGTTAAAAATCTTAGTTCTATTGTAAACAACCTCACATAAAAAAACTTTAAACTATAAAATGACGTTTTTTAATAATGTTATATAGTTACACGTAGGTATGCTACAGTTACGATAAACAAAATCTGGATTAACTTTTCTTTTGATATTAAAATACGAATTTTTTTTATTACTTGTTCTTTATATTTTCTGGTAATAAAGTAGGCAATGTTGCTAGATGATACTTGCATTTAAGACTGTATGCGCCAAAGCTAACGCTCTGCTTTTTAATAATTTTATTATAATTATTTACTTCCATGCTGGACGTAACATTGCTGGAGCAAAGGAAAAACATAGAATGTGCTAGCTGCTTCTCTTCCCGGGCATACTGTAAAAGTCGACTTATGGGACAGAGGTTTTATTGTAGTTTTTTTTTCGTGTGCGATAGGCTGACCCCCTCTCACTGCAATAATCTCTCTCCATCATTATAATGCTACCAAATTTGTCAATCGTGACGTCAGATGGTATCGGATTTTATATCCTCTGGTGTTCTGCCTATAAGGGATACAGGCATGACGTGATGTATGTACATTGAACTATTATTAATAACGTGTAGAACAGGCACCAGATGTTTTGTTCACCTCTTTGTTGCCTTTTTGCAATAAAACGTTTATCTGTTTAAGCCAGAAGCACTGTCACTGAAATCACATAACTAGACGACTAATTCTCTTTGCAGAAACAAGGCAACATTGACGAATAAAAAAAATCTTGCCTTAATTTTAGTGAGAAACAGCTTCATAAGTATTTAAATTACATTGTTGTTTTTTGCCTGGGTGACCTTGAATTATGCGCTAGTCACGTAGAAATACTTTTAGTTCCGGTGTGTTTCCGACAGAACCTTGGCTATTTTTATTTATTAGAACCTTTTTCTGTACACAATAAAACGAACCCAATGCTTTATCGGTTCGTCTTGCAACGAACTTCATACTTTACGAACATACAAAATCGATAAAGTTATATGATCGTGCTGCTGTCTGTTAAAGAGCAGCATAACTTGAAGACCAAATAAAACACAACACTCTTAAACTAAGCACCTGGGTACTAGGCTAAAGTATTTCATAAAGCACGTTATCTCTAGCGTAATCGATATGATAAATAAGTAAACTACATGATGTTGTCCAGAGCTGATATATTTATAACACTCCACTCATAGATTCTTTGGCTATTCGCTAGTTTACTAAAATAACAGAAAAATATGCAGAATATTTCATAGTTATTACTTATTTTATGAAATAATTTTTGAATCTGTTTCATACAGGCTGCCCGATTCCGCTTATCTTTTACAAAACTTTTTTGTACGGTTGCTTTTTTAATAACTGCCGCTCAAATGTAGTTAGAAACTGCTTTTGGGGCGCTGTTGTATTTTTTTACAATAATTCATTAAAAACAATCGATTTAATTCTGCTAGGTATATGTTAATATTTAATGCTACATTACTTGTAATTCCCTCTATTATTTGCAATACCCAATGTATGGGTGATATAGTTGAACATTCTATCTATACCGTTACATAAAGATCTAAAACACTTAATATGCAAATAAATAATGGAATTGTGATGAAAATTTTTATTTCTGTGTAATCGTAACATGTTCGTAAATTATTGGTATATAAGTTGAAGCATGTAATATAATAAAAAAATCATATTTTTACAGTTATTATTCAGAATTTACATAGCATTTTTAAATTGTAAGGGTAAATAGATGAGTACAACCAAAACTGTTCGTCCTAAGTTGACCAAATGACGGTACTTTAGGTCTTAACTATTGAAGAATTTGTTTTTAATTATGTAACTAAAAACCAGTCAAATACCACGGTGCAAATAATGCATTATGTGTGGAGTAATTTAAGGTATTTTATTTGTAAAATGTATTTTGGTATAAGAGAGGAAAATCGAACGTAAACAAGCCACATGCTATTGCAATATCGAAATTAAACAAATTACACCTCGGGCTATTCGAAATGCATCACCTTGTCAGTGCGGCATGCAATTACTGTACCTGGCTGGACAGAAAAGATAATTGACATTCATTACACCTTGGCATAATAAGTCGCGGTACATTAACTATATCCGTTAGTTTTACAATATGATTATTAGCGTTCCTACAAACAATTAGTGCTCTTCACAATTAGTAATTGTAGAAGCGACTCTTCTTTCTAGTAGTACGAAATTATTTAAAAACTAATTTATTTTGTATACCTAATTTGCTATGTTTAGCAATTACACCTGTCTCAAAACAAAATCATGTTGTTTTGCCGTAAGTAATATTTTACCTGCATGCATTTTAATTATTTGAAATCATGAAAAAATTATAATTTTGATTTGAATAACATTCTTAAAAATTTTAAGTTTCTCATCTAGCCTAATCATTTTATTATATTATTTATTTATTATCTTTTTACTGCTTTGTCTTATATCAATAACTATGTCTATAGAACTTTCAGTATCGGTATAATTTTATATTAACACAATCACAAAACATTTAGACCACCACTTTGTCGATGGGGTAAACTTGTCTGCCTCAGACGCAGAGTGGTTGCGGGTTCGATTCCCACACGGAACAAGAAAAGAAAAATGTTCCGTGTCTGGGTGTTTATCTATACGTATTTATATTCTAGGTTCCCCCTAGTTCGCTACATGGTATCCCATAACACAAGCTATGCTTACTTTGGGGCCATGTAGTTGGTGTGATTGTCTGGGGATTTTATTTTATTTTTTATTATTTACTTTATATTTTGGTCTAACCGATTATTTAAGATTTCAAATAATTTACATCATTATTAAAACTCTCTACTCTCCTATGAAACAATTAAATTCCTGTTAAGTCGTTTTGAGTGTCGCGAGAAGAGTTTGTATCTTTGTTTGTTGTGAAGAAACATGTCTTGGCATCCTGTCGACACTGATTTCAATTTATACGCCTCAACATTCTTATTCAAATCGTAAGCAATAGTCAGAATTTTCAGTCACAGTAAATTCGTTGGTAAGAAAACAATTCTAAGAAAGAGCACGATGAAAGAAATGGCGAGAAAAAACAATTCAATAGAAAAGAATAGGTCGAATTCATGGTCTCGTGAGTCGCTAAATGTTCATGACGTCTTGTTTTATCTAAAATGGTTGATAATGTTGATATTTCCCGCATGTATTAAAAAAAAACCGTTACCGTGGATTATTCAGCTTATTTTACCCGCGCTGGTTTGGCATGATTATATTTAGTGGGTTCGTAAGTATATTCTGCTAGTCGAAAAGCAAGAAGCTGTATGTAGTAGAAAATAATTATTTTCAAAATTATACGATTTAACAAGTTCCGGTACTTTACCGTTCCACGACCACGAGAATACATTATCGATCCATAGATGCTTAATTTTCATCCGTACCTTGGCGGCGGCGGCGGCGGCGCGGCATTACATTATAAATTATTTTTATTTTTCATAACCTTCTAAACTAGCAATTATAACATTGTGTAAAGTGCAAGGTTTATCTACATATTATGATAATTTGCAATGTTAATGACGATTAAAAACTACTTTCTAATTTCTTTATTGTTTTTGATATTTAAAACAAAGTTTTGTGAAAGATTTAAAATAGATATATTTTTTTATATAAAACTCAATGTTTTAATTATTATTTGTGGTGGAATATTTATGGCCGGTTTTAATATTAATAACTTACCGGAGAGTTAAATTAACATTAAATAACTCTCCGGTAAGCCCTAGTTCGCACGAGCGCTTTTTTAACGCGGCGTTTTTGCCCTGCGTTAGCGATTTTTTAACGATCGCGGTTTGGTTGTTCGTACGGACGTTTTTAAATTACTTTTATTTCGTCTCTCGCTTGAGTAAAACGTAAACATGGTTCTTAATAAATGACGTGCTATGGCGGTTTGTAGTGCTAGAAGACGAGAAAAAAAACAGTGTTCTGGGTGCAACTTCTGAAGGATACTTAAATCCTTCGGCATCTTCCATATAATTTTTAATTTTTAAATTATTTTGTGTCTAACTATGTTTGATGAGTTATTAATTATCGTGAGCTCTCATATAAGAGCAGTTCCGCACTATATCCGATTCTTAACCGACCCGAATCCGAGATAATAGGAATCTAGAAATCTTGTATGAAATGATGGATCTAGTGCGTAAGCTTACATAGAAATAGTTCTAAGACTACGCTGGACAGCCGTTTCTCGGATTCGTAACGGATGTAGTGCGTAACCGCTCTTATACTTCAAAATACTAACATGCGTTTGCCTATATCACCTTCGCTATAGGAAGAGGACCCTGGCCTGGCTTCTTCCTATAAAATCTGCAACACATCACGACTGTTCCGGCAATATTTTATGAAGATGGCTCTATTTATCACTCTAGTGTAAACTCCATTTGTGGTAATAAATATTTTTCTTTCTTTCTTTCTTCTTTTCCTGCCTAAACCTGTGTGCTGTTTCGATCGACCTTATCGTCACTTACCATCAGGTGAGATCAAAGACGTCAAACGCTGGTTTAGTCATCCTTTGACTATGCTTATAAAAAATAAGCATAGTCAAAGGATTGGCGTTTCGTTTTATGTAAGGAATTGAACGCAATCATTAACAAAAAACTCTAAAAATATACTATGATATATTTATTGAATACCAAAAAATATCAAGAATAAATTGAATAAGTTTATACATTTATACAGTTCAAATAGGTATCATACAAATAATTCGCGAATGCGTGGTATAAATCGCGTATCGCCTAGTTTTTGGAACAACGTCATGTAAAGAGGGCCCATGCCAAGTTTGAAAACTTACAGCTCGTAGCTAATAGATATTGTGAATCGCTATTTTTTTCTTCCAGTTCTGTACCTGTATAGGTTCGGTTACTCATACCAGTCAGTTGAATATTGAAACCTGCCATTAACCAGATTCGGTGGCCAGTGATTGTTTTATGCGATTCCGAGAAATTTACTTGTTTTGATTGCACAAGTAACTCATTTATGCATACGTATTCCGCACAACGGAAATGTAAAGCTATAAAATCACTGTATTAAATAAAATGCAAATTCCTTTAATGAGAATGTAGGGTTCGCCGACGGTTAGTACGTTAGTTAAAGACATTAATATAACAAATCAACAGAATTTATTTGTTTGTTTCAACGCGCGAATCTCTGGAACTATAGCTACGAATGCATGCTTCAATTGAGCTACGTAGAAGCATGTATGTCGGAATGTTGCTCTAAATTAGCATGCTCATTTCGAGCACGCTCGTAATCGACAGGGGTGCAATTTTTTGGGCATGGTCAAAACATTGGCCTTTATCGAACTTCCGTACGAGGAAAATTATATATGATTAATCAGTGATTGCACATTATTTGGATGTATCAGTATACAAGCATGATAAAGATATAGAACACGGTCGTTTTCTTTAGTAAGAGTTGTGGCTAGGACTTGAAACTTTAAGAGTTGGGAAGCGTGGACCATCTCAAACCCCTGCTTCTCAAAGGACATGTCGCTATTCGATAAAATTGATCATTCGGTTGCTTATAAAGACAATCAACTTAGGTGTCTAGTTTGGAAGAAAAATTAATAATTTTCTATTTAAAAAGTGTGATATGTATTCATTTGAATTGAATTGAATTGAAAATCATTTATTGTAACAACCAGAGCATCATCTCAAATTTTGTTTTGCTACTTATTGTTTGACAAAATGTGATAATATTATGTTTAATTTTTTTAGTGTATGTAAAACTACTGCTTACTGAAATAAAGCTGTTACATTTTATAAAAGAGATACTACTTATATGTAATTCAATAAATTAAATACTTCATAAGTATAACTTTTATTCAATTATTCTCCCTCTCCCTACTAACAAGTCATAGTATATAATATATTCTCCAACCGGGCGTTATAACGCCCCTTGTTTTCCAGCTTTCCCGGGTGACCAGGATTGTTTTCATTATTTTTCCTGAATTTATATATATGTAGAAATCAAAACATTCTGAAGTGCAAAATAGTTTCAGCAGTATCTGGGTTAAATATTGATGAACTGAATGTTCACTTACTGCGTTTCGATATTTTATTTCTGCATAGATACTTACGTACGTTTTCTTTAAATACAAGCCGTTATTTACTATATACCTTGCTTCCAGCATCTTACAATCCTACATATTGCGATAGTAATAAGTATCAATAAGTATTTTCACGATTCATTAAATTTATGTTTAAATACGTATTTATTATTTTAGCATAATACCTTTACACACATTGTCAATATTGTACATCAATGGCCTTTTTCTATAACTTACCAAAGACACCAAACAGTTAAAGTGAAAGTAGAAGAGTTAAAGAAAAAGTAAAGATAAAAAATACCTATACTAATTTGAGCTCAAGTGACAGATTTGACACAGTATAGGAATTTCTATCTTTACTGTTACTTTAAGTCTTCTATTTTATCTCTTCGGTACCTAAGTTATTGAAACCGGCCATTCGACAGTCACATTTTTAGGTGTAAGAGGGCCGCCAGACTGTTGAAAACACGTTGAAAACCAATGCTTCCAACCAAGGTTAAGGAAGGTTAAGTTGTTGTCAACCAATTCCGAGTCATCCACACTGTTACAAACGGTGGTTTCCAACAAGGAGACAAACAAGAACACAAGCCAAGGTCACGCCAGGCCACGCCCCTTAATCGTCAGTGTGCTCTGATCTCTCGCGCTGGCAACATCTTCGCGATGGCAGTTTTGTATGCAATTGAGGATACAAAGAAGGAAAGGTTGAAACGCAGGATAAAAAGCTTCAAAACTCGAGTCATTTCTAGTTATTTACATAGTAAAATATACAATAACAAGCGTACACACTGTCCTAAAAACAGACATACATCTACATAGATAACGCAAATGCACATCCTTTGCGTGTCCGAACCCCGACCAAGCGTCAAGGTTGGTTGCCTCTAGATTTAATATGTATTGTAATATGCGTTTATGTATGTCTGTTAGAAAATCGAGTCCACAATATCAATATCGTTCTTAATAATCGATTTCATCGGCGGTATCGGTGTCTCTGAATCTTTTTGTATTTTCCAGTAATAAATATCAGCTGTGACGTCACAATAGGTCTTAAAAAGTCGGCACGCTTGGTTCGAATACAAATCGTGGCACTTGCGTTGTCTATATAGATGTATGTCTGTGATTCTAAACACCGCCGTTTCCAACCCGCCAAGGTCATGTAATTTGGTTGTCAACAGCCGTCTTCACTGTTGGAAACACGTTGTAAACTAGCAATCACCTTGGTTTGATGTTTTGTTTCCAACAGTGTATTTCGGCTTTTACTCTTTAATTTGATTATTCGCATAATAAAGCCTTGCTCTAACCTTGCAGGTTGTTGAAAGTTCGGTGTTGACCTGAAGTTATAGAGCTATTTGTATTAGCTTTACATATTTATTTAGCTTTAGCTTAAGTAATGTAAGCTAAGCTTCTTATATTAATAAACTGCCCTTTAGTTTGATGGTAAGAGTATTTTATTTATATCGGTCCTGAGTATTTGTTTCATGCATTTATTGTGACACCTTTCAATCCACATTATGCAGTATAAGATGATCGACATGTTGAATTGCGATGCACGATTCATCCGTTTTACCTTTGAAGACACTAAATATTATTCATGCCTGGCAAGTTAAGCTTTGCCTAGTACAACGAAATTTATGGACAGTAGGTATTTGATTGACCAACGTTTAATAAATGTATGATTTATTATGAAGTTATGTTTTATTTAAGTTACCTATTTGTTGTTTTAGTTACCTATTTGTATCGATAGTGTTGATGTTGCGTCGTTTCCGTTAAAGCATGCGATTTCGAGAGTCGTATTCTCTGGCCATACGGTGAAACCGTTTGATATAAAATGTTTCTATTAGCTGCTGCTATAAATATTATTTTAGTTAAATGGAGAATAAATAAATGTTCGGTTAACGATCCTGCTCCAATTGCATAATTGGCAATATAGACGGTTGCGTCTAAAAGCGTCTAATACGTAATAAAATTATACATTTCATAGTTATGATTCACACCAGTAAACTGGTGTGTAGGTACTAGATATCTTCCTTCCTATTTTATCCGGCATATAAAGGTGTAAGCGTATTTAGTTATATTGCATAAAGGAAATTATCTGTAGGTTAAATTACGGAAACCATAAGATATCCCAGCTAAGCTTTATTTCGGCAACGCACCATTAATTAACAACGATGGTCCGGCTTCCGCTTACCACCAGTTCGACACAGTGCTCGTTTATCGGCATATTTCTATTTTTATTCGCCGCACGTGTAATTGTGTGCGGATGTAATATAAAACAACACTTGTTAGTTATAAGTAAAATGTAAGGTACTTAAATCGGAATTTCGGTCCAATAGTAACATTTTAAATAAGTACATCAAGTGTTTATACTTATTTGTTTTAAAATAAATAATTGATTGGTTAGTTGTGTCAACCAGTATAAACTTTTTGTGTTTCAAGGCTCCCAACGATTTTCTCTATCTACCTGTACGTAAGATAGGCTAGGGTGGGTACCTGATAAACGGTGTCATGGCCGCGTACTATCCTCCAATAATAGCTATTTCGTCTTCATTGTTTTGTCACATAAATGTTTTTACTTATGAAGTTTTTTTCTTTTGTTACAGCGGGGGTGAAGATAGCGCAAGTGCGCAGTGCGCCATAGCTGCCACGGCAGCGGCGCCGGTGACGTGGCGAGGCACCAATGACAGCGCCACGGAGTTCTGCCGCCGGGGCAGCACCCCGGCAACGTACGGCCGGTACCAGAGGAATAACTCTACTTCTGCGCCGTACGCAACACCTCCTTCGAACACCGAAAGGTATCTATCGATTTACAGTAGCAGTTACTTACAACAATTGTGTCTAATTGTCCTTACGGGCCGTATAGACGGGATGAGGATCTAAGATTTTCAAAGTGACAAGGTTTAATAACTATCAAAAGAGTATGTTCACGGCCCATACACTCTCTGACCTGTCAAACTACTCTTTGTTGAATGTGTAAAGATGATATTGTCATTGAAATCCTGCCTATTTATATCTAAACTATCGGTGCAGACTTAATTTAATTTCATAGAAACGATATCGGGATTTTCATTTCAAGTGGATGATACGTGTAGAAATACTTGCTGCGGTTTTCTTATGTGTAAATGATTAAGAATTGACCGAACATGAGCTATTCTTTGCACCATATGTTGCTTTAATACATTTCATGATTGGCCAAAATCTGACAAGTCAGCTATTAATATTACTCTTTCAAAACGAGTTTATAAAAAAAAAATAACTAACTTTAGGCTGTCTTCACTCCAAGTTACCAGTTTAGTTACCTTGGCCAAAACGTACTCTAACTTGACTAGTATCTCACTCAAATAGAGTATAGTCCTTTCTAACTTATATCCATGCGTAAACGTATCGAAAACCGAAACGAAAAGTTTTGAGAAATCAGATATCTGTAATCGTTGCAAACATGATTTGCATCTCACTCTAATCACTTGAATTTTATCGCTTATAGTATGGGAATGGGCAGAGGGCGTAAAAATCCGCCAGGAGCACCAACCAACTACTCTTTATTGTTCCGCATCACTACGCTAACCAGTCCTAAAAGTTTACAATAAATGCTTTAAACCACATATTATATTACTAGCCACCGCGTGCGGTTTTACCCGCATAACTATTGATCCCGTCGGAATTTCGGGATAAAATATAATTTAATACCTTACTCAAAAGTTGGGCTATCATATGCAAAAAGAATTTTTTAAATCCCACTTGTAGTTTCTGAGATTAGCGCGTTCAAACAAACAAACTCTTCAGCTTTATATATTAGTATAGATATATAGTCACATTTTAACTCGACCTTCTGTGAACTTATAGAGTACACGGCCGGCTAGTTAAGTGATCAATAATCAACGAATGCAGAGCATTAAAAAACCGACTTCACGTCAAAACTTTGGCGGAGTTGAGAGTGTCATCAGCATAAACTTCTCCGAAATCATACATATTTTTTCAAAAGTACTCAACCGGTTTCGATAAAATTTAAATGGGACCAACTATAAAGTGTCCTCTATCATAATGAAACAACAATTTTCGAAATCAATTCATAATTGTCCGAAATATCGTGTAACAAAGACACAAAGAATTCCTTTTTTGGAATTCGGTTGAAAAGCGTCGTAGTCATTTACTAAGCAGAAAATTGTTGTATTTACGTCACGTTGTAAAACAGCTGATCATATTCTATACGTTGTTGTTTCGTTTTATTACGTAACACTGTTTTAATATTGACCGAACACTGTAGACAAAAACTTAATCAGAACAATAAAGTCAGTTACTCATAACTTGATAACAATTAGATTAGTGTTATTTACAAACTTGTTACCAAACACGATTGGGTTTATTTGATGTCTGACTAACTGGTGGCAATAACCGACGTTTCTGGTCAAAGCGTTACGAAATGCTTTATATAGTTATGCAACAACGAGAACTACAATTTTATGAACTGTTCACAACGAACGAGTTTTGGCTACGTACATATAATTAGTGAAAGTAACTTTTTAAAACAATTTGAATAAATATTCATAATACATCGTTTGAGCACAAATACAGTCCTTGCGTTCACTGCATTTTAACAGTAACTTAATATAGATTTTTAACTATAAATGTACTCGGAAAAGTCCCGTTCACTCCAGAGAGAGGACAGTAGTCATCAATTTTTTTTCCGTGTCTCCATTATTGTGGATTTATCTGGTCTACAGTACATAATGTCGTCGAAGCTTTTAGATACTGTTTCATTTTTATAACCGACTGGTACATAAACACCAGATTTCGCATCCGCTTCTCTTAAAAATATGTCAGTCGTTACATAATGGATACTATTCTATCTAAATCATATTTTTTAAATCTTCTACGAGTTTCTGTTCCAATTATTGAAAATTTTTTTGTGAAGTATGTGTAAATTAAAGTGCCTTAATGAAATTTCCGGCTGCCCTGATTATATTGAATACTAGCTGCCACCCGCGGCGCACCCCATTTAATCTCTTAATCGTTGTATGAATATGGTCAACCGGTGTATATTGCGCTTAAATTCGTTTAGTAGACATACTTTGTTTGAACGAAAGAGTAACAATAATATGGTCAGATTTTGAGAAAACAGACATGCGTTTCATGATGTCGTCAATAAACGCGACAAATATAAAATTTATGAGGCCCTCAATTATTTACGTTGCACAACGTCACAAAATAAAAAGTAGATACTTAACGTTTTACTCGCTGTATCAGCCTCAATTCATGCTAATTATTATAATTATAGGAATTAATACTATTAACTGCCTTGTTTTAATGCTAAATATTATAATTATTGTATACTAGAGTCTCTAAAACAAAAGCTTATTAGAGCTCATTTTGTTGCTTAGGCGTATAAAGTTGGATCAGTAAGAGTATTTTTTTCTTAAAATGAATTATTGAATTAGAACCATCATGCCTACTGCGCGGTGGCCTATTTTATCGTTAGCTTTATTTATTTCCATTTAAGTTTCCATTTTCTTATTTGTTCAATGGACCACTTCTGTCAATATCAAAAAATATTGTTCGAAAAAATAAACAATTTATATTTTTACTGAAAATATTTTGTATGTACGGTTTATCATTTGTTAGTGTATGGTGTATTATTTCAGGTGTGGTGGCGGCGGCACAACGCGGTGGTATGGCGGGTCGGGTGGCGGGGGCGAAAGCACTCCGAGCACGCCCGGCGGCGCGGAGCCGGCGCGGCGACGGCGGCGGTCTGGCTCGGGGTCTTCGCGCTCCGATTCCAGCTCGCCGGACGCCAGTGACGCCTCGCGGGCATCCACGCCGCAGGCGCCGCCACCTACGCAGCCCTCTGCCAACCATCGCACGCCCACCTCCTCGCACCATCAGGTTAATACATTTTAATTATACAATATTAAGGCTTCGTTCATACCGCAAATAGAAACTGACTTTTCATATTTCTTTCATGAGCTATATTAGTAAATTTTTTTGGTATTTATTATTTTTGATAAACCATTTGGAAATTTTAATAAAATCCGTCATTGCAATAAATACACTGTAAATTTTACTTTAACTATTTATAATATCGCGTGGTAGATATGTTATATTTTTCCAAAATTAGTCACAGCTAAAACCGACCGGTCTTGGTTATTTATAGCTTTAGCCAGACCTCCCCAGCATCATCATTACAGATTAGTTTATGAAATGCATGGGTCGAAAGTTTTTATACAATGCAGTTTGATAGTGCATAATTTTTTATTATAAATGATTAAAAATATCATACAAGTTTTATGTTTCCACTGATTTTCCTTGCTAATCAAGGTGAAGTATTCGTTTTAATTCCCACTAGTCGCTTCATCTAATTTGTTCTGTGTGCGTCAACATTGACTAAGCCATTACTATTATAAACAAGGGAGTGATTCTAATTTCAATTACATACGGATGTTTTGATTGCGTTCTCAATAACACAAAGTTGTTTTACAGTGGTCGTCGTCAACTGCGAGTGGAAGACCTTTGGCGATATGTGTTCGGAATTTACCGACTCGATCCACGGATAGTTCACTCAAAGATGGATTGTACCATGAGTACAAGAAGCATGGAAAAGTCGTGTGGGTCAAAATAGTAGGGCAAAACGCCGACCGATATGCAGTGGTGAGATTTAAGAAGCCGTCCGATGTAGAGAAGGCACTTGAAGTGTCTCAAGATAAACTTTTTTTTGGATGCAAGATCTCAGTGGCACCTCACCAAAGCTGTGATGATGATGCGGATTCGGTCAAGCCGTATGAGACTGACATCGATGAATATCACCCAAAGGTGTGTTTTAATAGTTTTTCTCTAATATTGAAACGTCCATTTATTTCAATTTGCTTATTTAGCATATACAATTTCCGAAAATAATGTATAACAATATTTTGCAGGCAACAAGAACGTTATTCATAGGGAACCTGGAGAAAGATGTAACGCAACAGCAGATCCGGGATAAGTTTAAGCACTTTGGGCGTATTATCGAAGTAGATATAAAGAAGGGCAGCGGCGGGGGCGCGGGCTACGCTTTCTGCCAGTACGCGTCCATCTCGAGCGTGGTGGACGCGATCCGTGCCATGGACGGGGAGTACGTGGGCGGCGCGCGCGTCAAGCTGGGCTTCGGCAAGCCCGTCGCCACCACCTGCGTGTGGGTCGACGGGCTCACCGAGCATACCGAGAAACAGGTTCGTTGACTAGCCCGATTACGTAGTTGTTAGCCTCTCTTGCAGGTACCTGCCGGAAACTGAGCGAGGTTTAGCTTGGTTGACGTCAAGTTATGAGCGACATTAAATGTTAGTTTTTGTTTTATACAGGTTTAGTGTAGATCTACCGTTTTAAATTATATACAATACTCAAATTTAATTAATAAATTACTTACTGTAGGTAGATAGACATTGTACATTATATTTTTAAAGGCTTCGTAATATAATCGTAAAATTCTATGAAGAGCAGAAAATACCATGATTGTAGTGTCACCCGTTGTCTAATATTGTGTAAGGCGAGCGTTCGTGCTGTGAAGTCGACGCTAGCAGGTTCTTTCCATTGTTTCGTGCGAGTGCTGAATGCAACAACGCAATGCAGCCATACAATACAGAACAATGGCCATTATCTATTGAATGTCCTGTTACCCACGTAGGTCAATGCGTGACTGTTACCGACGTAGACGCGCCGGTTTTTCATCGTCTTCGTTTTACTTATTCTCTACAACTTAGAAACGTCTACTTGAAACTAAGTCGATATGCTAGGCCACGTTGTGATAAGACCGTAGCTGTCTGAATGGCTTTGGATTTTATGTTTCGGTATTTATTACAGAACACGTTTTAGTTGATTATTTGCCTGTAAAATGTTTTTATGTTAAAATTCTAAAAACATACCTATGATATAACATTATATCCATGTTGCTTGAAAAAATTACGTTATGAGGCTTTGGTAAAATGATATTACATAATAAAGAATGCCAAGTCTCGTTATAATGAAATGACGAAATGTAGCGACGCGGCCATATTAGTCCTTCTGTAAACATTTGGCATTTATAAAAAGTAACCCCAAGTTAGTTATTTATAACTGCCACATGTCCATGGACCAAAGGAGTGTTGCACAAAAGAAAACAAAGAATTTTTAACTACAATAAGTTCAAAATGTGGCGCATCATATTATTTGTACTGTTTCTAGGAATCCAATAGCGATTTTGTTTTCAGTTTTGTGTAATAATAAAATTAAAATATCCTAGATTTTTTTGCATGAACGCTTTAAGTGTCCCACCAACGTACGTTAAAATAAATACAATCCTACAACACTACACACTATATACACAGTGAGAGTAAACTATATGTTAACTGAATTTGGATAGATCAACATTCAATAGTTGCCGTTATTAGGTATGGTGTATGGTTCCGCGAACATACATATTTTAAATCTGTTTTGCTCAATTATTAAATAATAAATACCGCAGACGTTTTGGATTCTGATGAACCATTATTTCATTGAAACTACGTTCATAAGTTTGTAAAAGACTATGTGGCTATTTAAAATTATTTTGCACCTTGTGATGCCTTTGCAAATTACTGACTTCTAGCTGTTCAGTGACATTTCACGCTAATAAAGAATTATTTTTGGCCTAATAATTCTTTATAATTTATTAAATAATAATACTAATGTTGGAAAGTAACAAAGAGTAGAAGCTATTCGAATTCAAATCTTGTGCATCTTTATAAAATCAAACAATTCGTTTTATCAGTGATTGAGGCATACTTACTACACAAACACACACTAAAAAAACTTTATTTTTTGTTTCGAACTGGTTTTTTAGAACTTTTGTGTTGTGAATTTTATTTACCCTGTAGTTTTTATTATATTATTATTCGTAGTAGTTAGTTATTTTTTGCATTACTTCTTAGATATTAATTTATTTAAGTAGTGAAAAAAGTACTGTCATTGATCCACCAACGATGGGTTTAAAGAGACTCTGTTCGTTTATTGAGTATTGAGATAGAATCATACCTCTTTCAAATCGATAGTGTAGCACCAGCTAAACTGTTAAAAACAAGGCTTTAAACCAAGGTGACTTTGCTAGTTTACAACAGTGTTGACAGCTGTTTGCAACCTTATTTCGCCCGACAAGTAGGGGGCGTGTATTGGCGCGACCTTGTTTGAAACGCCGTTTACAATAGCGCGGATTAACGTTGGTTGTAAAAAAACCACCACGTTTGAAGTGTTGTTTTAAAGAGTGTAGCCGGGGCTTAAGTCGGTAAGGCGCGTGTGTGACTCGGTGTGTTGATGCGATGTGATGGTCGGGTGCGCAGGTGCTCGGGGCGGTGGGTCGCTGCGGCACCGCGCTCTCTGTGTGCGTGGACCGCGCGGCGGGCGCGGCGCTCGTGCACTTCGAGCAGGCGGCGGCCGCGGGCGCCTGCGTGCGCGAGCTGCGCCGCGTGGCCGCCAGCACCGCCAGCGCCGAGCCCGCGCACCCGCGCCTCACCGTCGACTACGCCAGCAGGGAGTGCCAGGTACCCACACACACACACACACACCTACACTCTCACGCACACACACAACCAATTGTTCGAACGAAAACCAGTTAAAACTATAACATCATTTGTGATATGTAAACTGATGACAATTTCGCTCTTTCAACTAACCTGGTTATAGGAATTTGATTGCGCAATGTAATGATTATATTGAAATATTTTTTTGATTTCGATTGAATGAATGGTAAAATATGATTGGCACCTTATTGATTTCGGTAAAATGGTTATTTTTACAAAATGTCCGCACAAATTAATATAGGAAATAAGATTAATTGAAACAAAGTTACTGACTTATTTTTATGGGAAACGAACTAGTACAGTGTGCTTCACAGAAATCGGACCCACCTTAATTCGTAAGAATAGAGTCTTTTCAGGAAATTGCTAACTTCGATGCCTTCAATTTGGCTTAATTGGAGAATTAACTAAAGTCAATGTTTGATCCTAATTCCAAGTCAATATATTAAGAAATTATTGAAAAAAAATAATTCTTATGAATTAAGGGGCGTTCAATATCTCTGAAGACGCACCTAGCTACTAACGGTACAGTATTAGTAGCTAGCTTGGTACGTCAGTCTATATTGATTGTTATAACATACTTGATAGTTTTCTATTAGCTTACAATCCAATATTACTCACATTTTAATTGTTAATATTATGAAATTTGTTCCTCGTTCGACCGCTAAATATAAAGTTCGTACGGCCAAGTTTTTCAAAACATGCACATTCGATCTCCACAAAAATAAAAATTCAATCATCGAATCACTCGACACTTTATTTCTAAAAGAAACATCAAAGTTGAAGTAAGCTGTCCTTATAATATGTTTACTGACAATGGTGGCAATCTGCTCTAGAGTAGATTTATTTACTTCGTAAACCAGTGAACAGGTAGGCATCAGCGTCGGAATATTCTTTAAAGAACAATAATTATGTGTATGTACTTCATCGGGAAATAGTTAAATTCGTTGATTAATAATCGCTAGACTATGATAATTATACATTAACGGTATGCAAAATTAACCGGTGACCTATAATGTATGTAATTTTTGAATAAGATATATTATGTTGTATACTCTTGACAGTTGCAACAACTATTGAAAACAATATTTATTTGTTTTTTTATTGAAAAAATAATACATATTGGCAAAGAGTTGGCATAATTATATTAATTTAAGTGAAAAGGAAGTAAATTTCAACAATCTTTAGTCAACTTATAAATGTATGGTTTTTTTTTTACTTCTATTATTTTATTATTGATTCGTTATATCTATATTAATTTTCGTATTTTTTGTGTCAGGAGGCATTCTATGAGCAGTTGGAGAAACACGGGGGTGGTACTACCACCACCACCCCCGGAGACCGCGCCGCTGACGCCCGGTTGCCGCGACTCGACACTTTAAGGTAACCATTTTTTTTTATTGTCTTTAAGTTTTGATCCTATGCATTAAGATTTGTTCCAGATATTTGTTATAATAATTATATTAAGTTTGCAATTTACGCACTCATATGCAATACTCTTGGCAATGTTTATTCAGTGCCGACAAATTTGTGTGCGAACCAAAAACGCTGGATTAGCGTAAATTGCAAACTCGGCGTAAATGTACGCGTTGGCCTCGGGGATGTCTTAGTTCTTACTTCCTGTACGAGTTTAAGTAATTGTTTTGATAACACTATGAATAAATAAGTAGCTATTTCTATTATGTTAACCTCACCAACATTTTACATGTTGTCTAGATTTGTTAGTTTTAATTTACTTAATATCTTTAACACTGAACACATCCAATAGCTTTTTAATATGATAAATATTTGTGTCTATAGGTACGAAGGCGGGTCGCGGTCCCGAGCGTCGAGTTATGGCCGTGGCGCGTCCCGTACGCCCCGCTATGGAACGCTGGAGCACTACGACAGTGCTGATTACTCCGATAGACGCTACAGGTGAATATTACTAGATTTTTTTTAATAACATATTGCGTTGTGAGTAGCCATTGAAAAAACATACGTTTGACTTTCAAATTCTTGCCAAAGTGGCAAAGTTTTATACGTTTCTTTCAATCGGAATGTTGTTTACAATGTTTATGTTATTAACAGGGTATATGAAGAACTGGGTTCTAGTCCGGCCACGGAAGACATCGCGTACGAGGAGCGATTGCAATCCGTGGTGGTATCTCCTCAGCGCGCCCGACGGCACCGCAGAGACTCAACTCCAGATGACCGAAAGCTTTCGAAGGTATAAAAATCTTTGTTACTTGGCATTTAATTATTATTGTCTCTGAAGCCTACCCTTTCTACTGGGCAAAGGCCTGTTCTTCCGTTCATCTCTGTCTTGAGTTAAATGTTTGACTAGTTAGTTTATCTCATTTTTTATACAGGGTGGGTCACTTTCAAAATTCCAAGACGTGATAATTTAAGATCATACATAAAGAGAAAAAATCAATTAAAAAATAAATAAACTATTTACTGAGTAAACTTCTCCGAAAGTTAAAGAATTCATAACGCAATGTTACATTAGCGTAATACAATAAATACTTAGCAGATGGTGATGGTGATATACAACCATAGTGCAAATTTATCACCAGTCACCCTGTATCAGTCAGTCACCGTATTTGTAAGCCGGTGGAATGATTTGTGAAGACATAACAAGTTTCTGAAGTATTGTATTTCGTTTCAGGAACGTCATCGATCAGGTGCTCGAAGGTCACGGTCAGGTTCAATGTGCGGGTCCCGGCACGGGCGACGGCGTCACCGGCGGCGGCGCGAGTCCGGGTCGCCGCGCGCCGGCACGCCGCTGCGCGACGAGCCGGAGGGCGCGCCGGCCGAGCCGCGCCGGCCGCCGCGCGAGCGCCCGCCGCTGCCCATGTGCCTGCCGCTGCCCAAGTTCGCCGCGCAGCTGCTGCGCCAGCGCCCGCCCACGCCGCGGCCCGCGCCGGACTCGCCGCCGCGCCCGCCCTCCGCCGCCTCCTCCTCGTCCGGCTCCGCGCCGCACTCGCCCTCGCTCGAGGAGCGCATCCGCTCGCTGGACGAGAAGTACGAGCGCTGGAGCGGCTCGCGCGCCGCCAACGACGCGCCCGACCGCGCGCGCCTGCGCCACCGCCTGCTGGACGTGGACATCCACGAGGTGAAGCCCTCGGACGTGGTGCGCTCGCTGCTGGCCAAGCGCTCCGTGTTCGACGAGGACTCGGAGCGGCTGGAGGGCTGCCCGCGCGCCGCGGCCGCCGCCGCCGCCGCCGCGCTCGACCCGCGCCGCGACCCCGCGCGCCGCCGCCGCCTGCTGCCCGACGCGCCCGACAACGATGACAACGCCGCAGACGATCCCACTCGATGTCTGAAGCTGCTCGACGAACCCTTCCGGTTAACCACTCTGAAAGCGTTCGACGACCCCTCTAGAATGCAACCTTCGAAGTCCCTCGATGAACCTTCCAGGACGCCGACTTCTAAATCCTTCGACGAACCATCCCGAACGCCGACCTCAAAATCCTTTGATGAGCCTTCCAGACCGATGCTTTTAAAATCTTTCGACGACCCCTCCAGGATACCGGTTTCGAAAGCATTTGACGACCTTCCGAGATCGTCGAGTCAGAAAATGCTCGATGAAACCCTAAAACAAGGCCAAGGTAGTAGGTTGCATGAGGAACCGTCCAGAACACCGAGTCAAAAAGCTTTAGACGACCAGTCTCGGTCAGTGGAATCTAGATCCTCTAATCAGAGGTTGCTCGACGAGCTTCCTAAATCGTCTAATCAGAGGACTCCGGATGAATCCCTTCGTGTTTGTAATCAAAGGGTGACTGAGGAACTCTCGAGATCTACAAGTCAGAGAATACTGGATGAGACAAACAGAACTACTTCTCAAAGAGTTTATGATGATCCTAATAAAATTCCAAGACAAAAAACGAACGACGAGTCATCTTCTAGACTGTCGAGACCACGAACACCTGAGAAATCTGTGAGATCTTCGAGACAAAGATCACCTGAAGAACTGT
The DNA here is from genome assembly GCA_944452665.1 of Stenoptilia bipunctidactyla. Lineage (NCBI taxonomy): Eukaryota > Metazoa > Arthropoda > Insecta > Lepidoptera > Pterophoridae > Stenoptilia > Stenoptilia bipunctidactyla. Next base: position 13,569,015 of record OX101740.1, on the reverse strand, counting down.
CTAAACTCTCTTCACAAAAATCCATCGATGACTCTTGTAAAGTTCAATGTCCTAGAATACAGAGTGAATTAAATAAAGTTGCACGGCCAACCACCCCTGAAGAGTTACCAAAACCTATGAGGCAAAGAACTCCCGAAGAACCTCCTCCTCCCATAGTTCAAACATCCATTGAAGAACAAATTCGGTGCCCAAGTCAAAGGATAATAGATGAGATATCGAAAACCAGTCAAAAACTTGCTGAGGATGCATCTAGAAATCCTAACCAAAAAGTTTCAGATGAACTTGTGCGGAGTTCAAGATTACTTGATGAAACTGTAAGTCAAAAAACAATTGATGATTCATCACGGTTAATAAATCAAAGGATACATGATGAGTCTCATAGACCTTCGAGAACTGAAGAACTAAGTCGACCATCTAGTAGAAGGCCATCAGATGAATTACATCGATCTTCAAGTCAAAAGGTAATTGAGGAAATATCTAGACCAACAAAGGAAGAATCCACTGTTCGTACGCCTATTCAAAGAAAATCTGACGATACAACCAAATCAAGCATCCAAAGATTTACAGATGAAATATCTCGTTTCAAGACTTCTGACACATCTCGTTTATTCAATCACAGGTTATCGGAAGAAGTAACGCGAGCGTCAAGTCTTAAATTGCTTGATGGAAGACGCCTCTCTGTTGAATTAATTCCTCTACCCACTACCTCAAGACGGAATTCAATAAAAACTGAAGATAAAGACCCCGAATTACCCCAAAAACCTTCAAATGAAAATATCTCACGAAATGAAACTAAAAATGTGTTTGATACTAAAGAGGATTTCAAAGTAGAAACAGAAACCATTGTTAAAAATGAGAAAAAGAACAATCGTAGAAGATCTGACAGTATAGAATTTAAACATAAAGGAGACTATGAAAACAAAACTTCTAAATTGTTGGTAAAACAAGAAAAAGATGTAAAAGTGAACCACGAAAATTTCCTAAGCAATCACATTAGTAAGGATTTTATTAAATCAGAAGAAATATACAACCATAGTGAGCTTGTGATTGGCAAGAGCAGTACTGACTTCTTGAACATAAACCATGACTCTGCTAAAATAGACAAACCTAAATATGAAGAACCCAAGTCAATAATCATGTCTAATATCAAAGTGGAGAAGGATGATATAGAGTATGAAAAACCATCTGTAAAGAACAATCAAATTACTAACAGTAATTCCTTGTCATCAAACAAAATTCTACTAGATATGGAAAAAAGCATAGACGATCGAATAAGACATGATCGTGAAAGATCTCTGGATGAAAGATCAAAAAACGATCGTGAAAGATCGATGGATGAAAGACCAAAAAACGATCGTGAAAGATTGCTGGATGAAAGATCAAAAAACGATCGTGAAAGATCGATGGATGAAAGACCAAAAAACGATCGTGAAAGATTGCTGGATGAAAGATCAAAAAACGATCGTGAAAGATCGATGGATGAAAGACCAAAAAACGATCGTGAAAGATCGTTGGATGAAAGGCCAAAAAACGATCGTGAAAGGACGCTGGATGAAAGACCAAAAAATGATCGTGACAGATCGCTGGATGAAAGATCAAAAAACGATCGTGAAAGAACAAAACATAGTAAAGATCGAATTGACCGGGATAAGACTGAAAAAGACAGACATGAACATCAGCATAAACATGAAGAGAAAATAAAAGCCAGCAAACATGAGAAACCTGCTGATAGACATGAAAGAGATAAACGATCGAAGGATGAACATTCAACAGATAGAAGCCGATCAGAAAAAGATTCTGACAAATCGCATAAAGAAAAGCATGAGACGGATAAGGTTAAACATTCTGAAGAGAAGTCGAAATATGAACTACATAAAAGACACTCCATAGAAAAGTCTGAAAAAGACAAAAAGAAAGAGAATGGAGAGTTTGACAAAAGCAAAAAAGAAGACAAACATAAGCACGAACGATCCAAGAAAGAATCAACAGATACCAAACGTGACAAAAAAGAAGGCGAAGGGTCTAAGAGTAGAAAATCTTCACGAGACGAATCTATTAAAGAATTCAATCGTAAAGATTCGACTGATTCATCCGCATCTCGTACTTCCCACGATTCAATTAAAGCAAAAGATTCAGAAAACATCGAACCTAAAGATGAAAGTAGGCATAAAATCATACCAATAGACTTATTTCAAAAACTTGATAATGAAAAGGATCAGTCGAAGTCGAAAAGCAAAGTCGAAAGTAAAGATGATCGTTCTTCAGAACAACAACTTAAAATCAAAAACGATAACACTGATTTAAGTCATAAAAGTCGTTCGGATGTATCAGAAAAACAACGACATCACTCACTTGACTCACCGCAGGTTGATGCTAAACGAAAAGAACGTTTGAACTCATCGTCTAGTTTACCATCACACATCGGCCACAAGCGTAGAATGTCTTCTCAAGACAGCCTCGAATCTATTTGTGAACAAGCTAAAAAGTCTAGGAATGAAAATAAAATTCCCGAAAGGAGAGAGTCCAAAGATTCAAGGAATAATGATCGCCACAAAGTTCCCAAATTCAGTAAAGGTCATTTTGCAAAACTCATTGAAAGTAAAACCAAGGATGAGAAGAAAAATCAAGTAAAACCACCAGACGATTCTTTCATTGAATTAAAGAACTGTGATGTCAAAGACCAGAAAACTTTTGAAAAATGTAAACCTCCCAAGAAAATCACAAAAGAGGAATTTGATGAAAGAAACTCTCACGTATCTAGCTCGTCTGCTCCACAAGTGTCTCAAAATGATTTGGATTTCTTAGCTACCTTAGAACTCAGATCTAGCGAAGAAGATGAAAAGCAGAAAGCATTGAGAAAAGACATGAAAGAAAAGAAACGTATCCAACAGTTACAACAAATTCAGGAGCTTCAAATGCAACAAGATGCTATGCACCAAGCTGAACTTCTCAATAAATCGAAAGATGACAAAAAACAAAAGGGTGATGATAAAAAGAAAGAGTTGGCTCGTGAGAAACGTATGTCAACTGATAGAAAAAGTAGAGATGAAAAAATTGAGCATAAACGTAAAAATTCCAAAAAACAAAGTGGTAGCACTGATAGTTCCGATACTGATGAACCAAAGAAACATTCTATATTTGACATTGTTGATGACGGTCCAACCTATATTTCCATGTATGATAAAGTTAAAGCGCGTTCTTGTAAAAATATGCAAAAGCAAGAGGAAGAAAAACGTCAAGAAAAAATTAAAGCCAAGTTTAGCCAATTAAAACAGAGTAGAGCTAAGCGAGAAGAAAAGAAACGATCTAGCTGGGATGAAGATAGTGATTCTGAAACGGATCGAAGAATGCATCACAAAACATCAGTTGAGAGTTCAACAGAGGACGAAGATATGCACAACAAAAACCGAGATAAACCTCACAGAAGCTCAGAATTCAGACGCAACAAAACAAGCGGATACGTCAGCACAGAAGAAGATGCTTGTAATAAACTATCACGAAAGAACTCTAGAACCAGAATAATGTCTGACTCCTCTGACGACGACGCATCAAAGCGCAGTATTAGTCCCAGTTTTCTTAATGATCACAAAAAAGATTTATCTGATTTTGAAACCATTCCGAAGAAAAAAGATGAAGATACTCCTCCTACCAAAACTTTCATAGATGACAAAATAAAGAAAAACTCACTTCTAAATCTGTTTGGTAAAAGTGACAGTGATGATAGTAGATTAAAGTCGAGTATCGAAACTGACACAGACTACAATACACATTTCAACAAACTGAATAACCATGATTTGTCCTCTGAAAGTGAATCTATGCCATCTCGTAGAAATTCTAGCGATATGCGTAAGAAGCATAAGAAAAAACAGAAGAAATTTAAATTTTCTCTTTCTGATGAAGAAACTAGAAATGAAACAAGTGAGCCAATTACGAACGACAACAAGCACAAACATGATAAAATGCGGCGTTCTAGTTCAAAGAAAGAAAAGAGAAGAGAAAAAGCTCATGAAAGTGGTACTATGAGTAATTTGCACGAAGAAAAAGCACATTTCAAAAAAGAAAAGATATCTCCTATTACATCATCATATGATCAAACAACAGAATCCGCTTTGAAAAAAGAAGGCAAAATGGAAGATATTTTTGGGCCAATATCGGATGAATCCGATCGGGAAACTAGAAGGATACATGCTAAAAACGATTTTCAAAATCACGAATATGATTCAACATTTTCAACATCTGATATTTGCTTTGTACCAACAAGCGAAGACAATAAGCTAAAGGACAAAGAAGACAATAGACGTAAAAAAGAGAAACGAAGAAAGGAGAGGAAGCATTTCTTTAGAGAAGATGACAATAGTTTAGATGTAGATGCAGTTAGTAAAGCAATAGAAGCTAGGCTTTTTGCTGAAACTGTCGATTCGCATATCAAACATGAAAAATCTGATCACAAGCACGGAAAGCATGACGACGGCAATCCTTTAGAATTCTCTAAAATGAATAAGTATAATGAAAGGGTTAAAGAAAAGAAGAAGAAAAAGAAAAGAAATAAAGAGGATAAACAAAGTCGTAAAGATCACCACCATTCCCATCACAGAGAGCAGCAATTGAGCAAATCTGAAAGTCAAACAATAGAAGATTGGAATTTGGGCCTTTCGCCCAAGTCGCTGATTTTGGAAGACATACCTTTACCAACTGAGCCACACATAGTACACTTGTCGGATAAATCTGACGATTGTAAATCTTTGTGTGAGTCTCCAAGTTTGCCAAGGCTTGTAGAAAGTCCGCCCATAGTAATACAATCCGATTCGCAAAATACTGACATCAAAGACATGGATTCTGATACCATCAGCCAAATAATAATAGATGAATCGGATGATACAGATCTAACAAGAAAAACTGACACTGAAGACGTTCCCACGCCATATTCTTTGGAGAATTTCGTTCCAGATATCAGCGAAGTTCCATTACCTGACGGTCCCATGCCCGAAAAGGTCAGCGAAAACAGACATAAACCCGAAGTAAACTCTTTTGATATGGACTGCAATGAAAACGCTGTACGTTCAATAACTAATTTACAAGAGGATGAAGACAAAACAAAACCTATTGAAAAGCCAGACAGTCCTAAAATTGAAAAGAAAGCGGAGGAGAAACCCCGAGCAGTTATTTCGCAAGAGGAGACAGAAGATGCTGTAGCTGCACTATTGGGTGAGAGTTTTGGTGGTAAAGATAGCTCCTTTGATACCTGTTTTGAAGAAATTGATAATAGTCCAACAATTCAGACAGACAGTGAAAATACCACAGTTGAAACTGAAAATATTCTAGAGGAAGACGCAGAGGAAATGAGACGTGCTGTACAAAATCTAAACGCATGTGAGATGGAAATGAAACCTGACACTCCTGTTTCTGATAGTGACTTATTATTGATCGACACTGATTCAGAGGAGACGGATGAAACACCTTTAGAATCTAGCGAAAAAGTACCAGTTAATGTGATCACAACATCGCAGGCGCAGACGTCCACAGCTGAAGCACCAAAACCGATTGAAGTTAAAAACATTATTGTTGCAAAACCTAAGACAACCATAGCACAGCCCATAATATCAGAACCTTCTGTGAGTATAAGTGTCAGCACGCCGATTCCAGAAAAAGAAACTAAAGTGGTAACACCCCCAAAGGAGCCTGTTCAATATATCACTTCTACAGCGACCCCAGTCATAACATCTTGGACCCTGACATCTAATAATAAAATAATAGAACCGCACATTCTCAACATTCAAGCGAATCAACTGTCGCACAGGGATGGCCACGAAACTAAACCCGGGCACATAACAGCTAACATTGTGCAAATAAAAGCGCCCAGTAAGCCGATAGTTCGACCGATCATAACCCCTTATAGAGTCACTGCGCCCTATCAAGTTCTGAACCACATGATGCGGCCTCAAAACTCGAACATGCAGCCGCCGACGATTAAAATACCGGAGTCCCACATTCTGTACCAGAAGCCGGGGATTGTGATCTCTCCGAGGGTGGCTCCGAGCGATCCGAGGATGCAGAGTCCGAAGGCGAGTCCGCACAGCGAGGGCATGACGTCGCCGCGGCTGACGATCCTGACGTCGTCGCCGCAGAGCGTCAGCTGCGTGGCGGGCGCGGTGGTAGCGCCAGGTGGCGGCGGCGGTGGGCCCGCGCGGTCGCCCGGCCAGGTGACGGTGGTGCGTATGCCGCTGAGCCCGCTGCAGCTGGGCGCGCGCGCGCTGGCGTCGCCCACGCGGCCGCCCTCCGTGCTGGTGCAGGCGCCGCCCGACGCTCTGCACTACGCGCGCCTGCCCGCCGCGCCGCTGCCGCCCGCCGCGCCGCGGCCGCTGTCCGCCGTCGTCACGGCCGCCGCCGCGCCCCTGCCCAGCAACAACGTCACCATCACCACCTCGCCTCTCACTCACCAACAGAAGCACCTCGTCGCCGAACCTCACAAACCCGACTACCCGCAAGAACCAGACAAAATCACTGACGCTGCTAAAATTATGCTCTCTCCGACCGGCCTCAGCAGACTCACCAACCCGACGGTCCTGGCCCAGAACCGCCTCATATCCATGCAAAATTCTGTTAATCTAGGCAACATACACCTGACCGGCAGTAAAGTTTTGATAAATAAAATCGGCCAAATAGCCGAAAAGCGGGACATGCAGGTGCAGAAATCTGAACACGTGCCGTTCGCCCCCACGCCCATTATTCACGTAACTGGTGTGGCTTCCTCGAGCGGCTCTATAATACATACCAGTGGAAAACCCATAACGTGCTCCTTACAAGATGGAAGTACTGCTTTGAGAGGAACGACCCCTAATGTTATCCATGCCTTGAATACACAACGGCTTATTACGGCAACGTCATTAAGTAATATCCTTCAAATAGATGCCAACAAAACACCTCCATCTGTTCTTTCGATGACCACAATCCGATCACCTACTGTGCTGACGAAGATCGAGTCAAGTACTTCAACCTCGGTTACTACTCCTAGTTTGACGAACGTCGTCATGACGCCATTGTTATTGAAAACGAGCCCCTCTCCTGCAACTATTAGAATAAAACCTAAAAACTTAGCTGAAAAAATGGAAGAAGCATCTATTCATAAAGAATTCATAGAACAGCCAGAAAAACCCATTGATTTGAAAGATAATGTCAAGCTTAAAGTTGACCTAAAGGAAGAACAAAATATTAAACCTGTCGAAACAACCTTGACACCAGCCCAAGAACATAAAATAAAGTGTGAAACTGATTTTGAAGAACTATTGAAAGATACAACAAATGAAATTAAAGTTACAAATGATCCCGATAAAAAACTAGAGATTAATGTTGGTAAAACAGTAACAGTGCTAACAAACCATGAAAACAAATCAAGTATGGAAAGTGTAAAGAAAGAAAATTCCCCCGAGGCCGCAACACCTTCAGTGTCATCTGCGTTTATAACAGTAAATTCTCCAACAATTACACAAGTCAAGAAAGATCCTTTGACACCAGAAAGATCTGAAAACACGCTCCAAAATATCGATTTTGTTAGTAAAAAAGAATTAGCAATTTGCAAAACCGAAAACAAACCAGAAGTTCACCAGCAAACCGATAACAAACCTCCTTCGAAAACAGATGAAAATGAGCAGAGCCTTATAATGCCTTTACTGAAAGATTTAAATTCTTTACCTGACGACAGGTTAAAATCCTTAGACGACGATTCTTGGAGTGCTAAGGACATTAACATTGAATCAGTTATAAAGAAAGTAGATTCTTTATGTAACGACAATATTGACATAGTGGATAGCAAAGAAGATAAACCTAAAGCAGTATCAACGGAAGAAAGGAGAAGCAGTGTAACACAAACTCAAGTCACCAGTTTTACAAAGGATCCGGAAAATACTGCTATGGATGTTGAGCACGACAATATTACTTGTGGTTTTGGCGTCATAAAAACAACAGGACAAAATACAATTACGACCCCTTCTAAAAGAGGTGGAAGAAGTACGAGAGGTAAAAGATCTGAAAAGAAACAGGAGCGAGTTCAAACAAGACAGATCGCTAAACCTGGAAGAGGTGGTGCGGGCAGGCGCGGACGTGGAAGAGCGAAACTCGACAAGAAAATCAAGAGCGTTTCGGAAAATTCCCATAATATTCCCGGGGATGTCTACGATTTCCACGAAGACTCCGGAGATGAAAGCGCTTCTAAAACCGAGGCCCGGCCGAGACTCATTTTAACGATCAAGAGTCCTCTTTCTGGTCAATCGAATGTCGTTGCGAGCTCAACGCTGAGCATAGCGCAAAAGGAGAAGCTGGAAAAGAGCAATGCCTGCAAGGACGACAAAGTGGAAGATTTCGTGTCACCGTCCACGAACACCCGTAAATCCAGAAGACTTCAGGAGAAGGACGTTCAGAAGACTGTGATGGACGATTCAGCAGACGAAGGCAAGCCGGCGACGCGCGGCGGCGGGCGGCGGCGCTCCACGCGTGGCGGCGCGCGCGGCGCCTCCGACAAGTCGTCCTCCGGCTCCGACACGCGCAAGTCGCCGCGCGGCGTCAAGCGCTCGCGCGGCCGCAGCATGTCCGACGCCTCGCTCGACAGCGGCGAAGACCGCCCGCTCAAGCCGGACGACGCCGCCAAGGACGCCAAACAACCGAAGCTGGATGATCAATCGGCAGCGACGACGGTCTCGCCCGTCGCGTCTGTCGCGCCACTCGAAGTGAGACCGGAGCCACGGCTACCGTCACCTAAGCCGGTCCCAGTGCTAACCAAACCTGCTGCAGCACTGCCGAAGGCTGTCGTGCTGCCTCCGGCGCCCGCTCTGGCAGCGGCGCTCCCAGCGGCCGTGTCCACTCCGGTGCCGGTGGTGGTGGCGGCGCCGCCGCAGCCCAGCTCGACGCCGATAATGAAGCCGCCGAAGAAGATGATCTCGGAGATCAGTGCCAAGCTGGCGTCGGCGGCGGCGGCGGGCGCGGCGGCGGGCGCGGAGGCGGCGGGCGCGTCGGACGCGGCGGACGCGCGCGTGCACTCGCCCGCGCTGCCGCACCGCCCGCCCTCCGCGCACCGCCTCGCCGACCGCGCCACGCCGCTGCTCATCAGGTCAGTACCATACACATCTCTACACCACTGCTACTTATTTAACGTTCAATATACTAATAAATAGCATTCAGCACTAAAATGCCAGAACCTTCGTTCTAAGTGAAAACTGACATTTAGGTTCATAATTAATTTTAATTGCATCATAGCATTATCAGGTCAGGCGTTCAACTCAGTGACCTTATAATGTTCACTTAGTTTTAACGAAAAACAAACTTTATTGAGTGACACACGCTTGTCTTAAAATGGATATTATTTAGACGCCATAACATCAAGATAATAACTTCTTTCATTCAAAAATCTTTTCCTTAATAAAAATAGAGAGTTATGCCAAATAGTTTCATGCTGGACTGGGAGCAAAAGAAAAACAATATACCAGGTGTTTCTCTTCCCGGGAATACTGTTAAAGTCAGTTAAAGAACAGAGGTTTTATTGCTAGTTTTTGTAGGTGATAGATTTACCCCCTCTCATTGCAATAGTCTCCAAAGTCAAACGTGACATCAGGTGGTTCTATAAGCCCCTGATGTCCTGCCTTCCCCATAAGTGATACAGGCGTGAAGTAATGTGTGTATACTAAATAGATTACGATCTGTATGAAAACATTTGTTTTTGCATAAATACTGAAGTGTAATATTTGGATGCACAGAGGAGCGGAGACGGAGCCGGTGGCGCGCGCGCCGTACGCGGCGACGGCGAGCCTGCCGCGCGGCGCGCACCAGCCGCACGCGCACAAGCAGGTCGCCGTCGTCGGCCCGCACCATCACCATCCCGGTAAGTCTATACACTCTTTAACTACCTATTTCATTTACCAATAAACAGGCCTATTTTTAGTCACCAACTAAATTTTTTTACACAATAAGTTACATTTATAGAAACGATTTTTGCAAACAAGGTATGAATTTTTTTTTAAAAGGAAATATGCATATTCGAACATATTAAGCAAAGCATTGTCACTTAAAATTATGAATGCCATTTAGAATATAGACTGAGCGCTACTACAAAACATCTTGTATTATCAAAAGTACTATTAAAGGTAATCAAAGAAATGCCGCGTCTTAGTATCATAGAATGCGTAAGGTTTTCGGCATATATTTTTTCTACAAAGCGATACGCAAATAAATATGCCGGTAAGTTTATATTGTATCAAAGACAATAATATTTAAATTTGGCTGGTGATTAAAAATAGCTCTTTATATAAAACTATTCTGTTACTGAGGACTATAGAAGTTTGTATGAAAAATCTTATTCCTTGAGTGCACCAATAAAACTTGATTAAAAAGATATTCAATGGGCGTCTTTCTGAAATGCCTACAGGAACAGTAGGCAGAGCACTTTTGAGTTACTGGAAATGAGTACGCGCATAAGTCGCAGGCAAAAGCTAGCTACAATATAATATAATATTGCTCTTATCGTTCAATGTTAACTGTACTTAAAATATTATTTCACTAGTTTTGTATGTACATTATATTACATCCGAAACTTTCAATTCGTAATAATTGTAATTGTGTAGTTCCTCGGTTACGAAAGTAATAAATGTAAATGGACTTTAGATTTAGAACCTGCATATTAATTTATTTTTCTTTTTATATTTGGTATCTTAAACTTTCAATGTTTTGAGATTATAAGGCATTTTGAACATTAAACGTCGCAGTCTTTAGTATTCCTTACAAGCAAGTATTGTTTGTAGATCTCATATAAATAAGTAAGTTATTAAGATAAAATTGTATAGAACTATAAACAAAAAAATATTATATGAAAGTTATATTATTCACTGACAATATGTAACTTTGTTTCATATTCTGTTTTGATCACCGCAGCGTCACCGTTATTCCACGTGAATTTTGCAACTTATTCAGAAAACAACATTAACATTACTAAAGAATATAATATTCACAAGATTTACCTGCACGAAATCAACACTTGCGATTGTGTTTGAAACAGTATCATGTATGGAAGTTGTGAACCAATAACGTAGTTGTATAAAATCTGCGCTTTGCGCGTTTTTTAAATTTTGATATAACGTAAAAGTCAAGAAAATATGAATGAATGTTACTGTGTAAACCCAATGGACGTGAAATATTCTGGAATATTCGACGGTGACGAGAAAAGACGGAATTTAAATTGTTAATAAGTCGGTTGGTTATACGGCTAGCGGTTGTTTCGATTAGAATTCAGATGGCCCGTTACGACAGTGATTTTGTTGTTTTAGGAGCCGCGTCCAGAGTCACAATCACAAGCGTTCCTGCAATCAGCCCACAGGGACAGATGGCATTGGTGAGTTCTTTTTTCATTTTAAATATTGAAATGTGGTTTCTATTTTGTCTACTGTTGTACTAAGTTATATTATTAATTGTTCACGCTGCGATCAGTCTGCGGATTTAGTACGGAGTCCGCCACCCGCGCATCAACAAACATCGCCGATAACATCGGTATATCCTAATGTAATTATTTATGTTGTGAAGATACTATGTAGCCGTAATTTTTTTATTCTTTACTTGATATGCTTTTATTAGTCAATTTCATTCAATATTCATTTGTGGTACGTTGATTCAATTTAGTCTTATATATAGTCAATTAGTTGCTAGTTTATTTAGACATTAGATTTCGATTGCTATCTTATTCATTGCATTCACACTTTATTTTTTCATTGGACAACTCTATGTAATCGTATTATTAGTGTTTACGTACTCTATATTAGTATTTTTATGTTTAGTCATAGAAATTTTGTTTCGCATCGTTATTCTATTTCACGCTTTTAACATTATAAACGGTAAGATAGAATGTACATTGATATTCAAGTACGTAGAGTAGTAAGCAATGTTTTATTTATTGAAAATATCGGATTTGTTTTTTACTAATAAGAGTATTTTTCTGCAGGGCGACGGCATGTATCGCCACTTCTCCCATCAACATTACCAGATGTACCAGCAACACTTTCGTGCGACTCAGCACGAGAGCAGGGCCACTCCAACGCCTTATACGAGGTATGTTTGCTTTACTTATTTATCAATAATGTAATGTTGATCAAAAATTGAGAATTTACGTTATGTTCGGAATTAAAATTAATTTCATGATTTTCAATAAGCAACCTAGATTGAGCTGTTCATTTAGCGTTCAAGACATTTACAACTTCTATTTTGAAATTTTATTTGGAAAGGTTTAAAAATTGTTTAGTCTATGGATTTTTAAACATCATTAGCAACCCAGAATAATAGCAATAATTTATTATTGTTATTAAAAGCCTTTAAATGAAATATCTAAGGTGTGACTCAAGCACCCAGTCTTTCATCGGATATCAATATTAAATCTCAATCCTTGAGCTCAAACTTAGCGGCAAAGTATAATCGTTACAAAAATCTAGCTTTTTGTATGAGAAAAACTTGTATTGACAAAATCGGACTGGACTGGGAGCAAAGGAAAAACATAGAATCTGCCCGCTGCTTCTCTTCTTCCCGGGCATACTGTGAGGCATTCATACAGAGGTATTATTGCAGGTCTTTTTATCTGGGGAATAGGCTGATTCCTTGTCATTGCAATCTGTTATCTGACAGTCTCTGTCCGCCATTATAATACCTCCAAACTTGTCAAAGTAGATGGTTTTATAACGTCTGGTATCATACTAAGGGATATAGGCGTGAATTTATGTATGTATTGAAACGCAATTGTGTGTTGGTTTTCTAGGACGCTAGAGGCAGAGGGCTCGGAGGCGCCGACGCCGCCGCTGGAACTGCGCCGGCCGCCGCCCTCGGCCAGAGTGCCGCGCCCCGCGCACTCGCCCGCGCCCGCCGACAGACTTATCAGTGAGCCCTTTTACTACTATGCTAGATTACACTAATAATGTCTATGTAAAAGTCAGTCGTTACAGTTGAGTTAATAGACATAGTTTTAAGTGAAAAATAATGGGGTAGTACTAAATTAGTATATGTTATTATGCATATGATTTTTAAGCTTGTTTATAGTGATGTTCTGATAGGGTAGAATTAAACTAGCCACCAATCAACACTAGCATCCACCAGCCAGCACTGGGCCAACTTGGTGGATGACGGTCTAAATGTATATACAAATAAAAATTATATGCAAATTTGTATTTATTTTACAAATAGGAATACTGACAATGTTTTATTTACTGATTTTTTATTTAGTCAAAATTCTATTAAATAGACATTCGCCCTTACTTAACTATCTAGCAGACAAAGTTACAAGCCTTGACGCTTTAGTCCAACTCCAGTAAAATGCATTCATCGAGTTATCTCAAAGACTGTTTGAGCGAGCGTCATCCATAGCGCTTAAATGAACAAATAGATAAGAGCGATGTGTTCCCCGCAGTGTACGCCGTAGGCTGCGGGCGCTCGCCGCCGCCGGCGCACGGGCTGGCGCGCGGCGCGCTGCCGCCCGGCGCCGCGCCCGGCCCGCCGCACGCCTCGCAGGTGCCGCGCGAGGCCGACTCGCTGCACTCGCTGCTCACCGTGAGTACCTCCACCTACCTATATACACTATTAAAAATTATGTGATTTTACATGCAAAAAAAAGTACATAAACCTGTAGAATGTACCGAAAACAGCTGTAAATTTCAGTAAATTGTGGAAAAGAAAATAATTTTCGGTCATTTTACAGATTTTTTATTATTTTATGTAATTATACCTAAAACGTGTATAATGACAGAACAATTTGTATTTTTACACATGGGCTGGGATTATTACAGAAGCAATACATAAAAAATGTGTAAATATACTTTAAAAAGGTATAAAATTGCCGAAATATACGTGAATTTCCATAAATTATAGAAAAATACACAATTTTGTAATGTAAAATTACATCTCTCATGTAAAACTACATCAACATTTAATATTACATAAATGTTTGGGGCACGAGAGTTGCCCAAGCTTTTATGTAATTTTCACAAAAAATTTTTAACAGTGTAACGTTGATACAAGCCAAATGTATAACTACCTACCGAGATATGCATTGGAATAACTACGATGTAAAATATATACATACCTTATTCTAACCCTGAATACAAGGCTAGTTTTTAATCGCTGGCCAAATTTTTTAACTATATGTATCGTTGCGGGAGGTCTATGTCCAGCAGTGGACGTCTTCTGGCTGAATGATGATGATGAGTATCATTTATAGTGTAGTGTGTGACGCACCTCCTCAATATGTATCGTTTTGTTAGTGAATATACAGTCTACTTTGAACCTACACAGTCGTGTATTATTTCGGCTCCACCTAACATCCTTGCATGGCGACCCTGCCAGTGCTGCCTTGCGGCAGCGCTGCGTAGATGGAACATTAAATAAAAATACGTCCTACAAAAAAAAAAAGTTTTTAAACGTAAAATAAAAGTAAAATAGTTTTTATTAATAAACATAATATTTAAGAAATTAAGAATAAGAAGAAAAAAAAATTGTTATGAATCCCGATTTACAATAATTATGGAGAAGTTCTAAGAACTCTTTGGAAAATGCTTTTGATGGAGGAAGGAAAGCATCAAGAAAATATGAAAGAAAAATAAATACGGATACATGAACCTTGGGCGCTAGGATCTGATCGAGTCAGGATGCCGATAGAATACCGGATCGATGCTGAGCTGATAAAGCGAAGAGATATGAAAACCGTCAAAGTTAGTGTGTGAAATTAGTGTTTCAAAATAAAGGTGCAAAAAAAAGTGTTGATTGTGTTGAAAAAAAAACTGTCTTCATTGTGCTTTTAAAATTCGTCATTTTTTTTTCTCTTCTTAATTATGTAGTTCTCTATCTTTAATGAAATAAGTTAGTAGTAGCACATTGACAAAACAGGGAAAAAAATAACATCTAACTAAATAAATTTTAAATACGGTCTTGGTTCTAATATTCTCTTACTTAATTTTATTACATAACGTTTAAATTTTTCAGTACGCCAGTTTTCTGTAGGCTTTTGTAGTATTTTATGTGGGCTTTTTACCTACAGCTTAAAAAGAGTTTAAGGTTTGGTGCATATCCATTTTTTAGTAGCTCCATTAGTCGTAATTAATTTGTACTTTGATCTCTATATAATAACTTTATTATGTTCAGACATATAAAGAATTCGACGTCGTCATATTTCACATTGAAGGTTTGTTTCTGCAAATTTAAATTAAAATTAAATCGATGCAAATTAAAACGTTATATTTAATTTAGTTACCTATAAGAATGGTATAGTTTTTGGTTTATTAAGTTACTTTTCTAAAATAATTAAGTACCTTATCTTCAAATATGAATTTATATTTTATAGAAGTAGGTCGAGTAGTATTTTTTTTAATAGTCAAAAATTTCTTGAAACGTTCATGTAAAACAGCTCAATAGTCATTTTCTTTCTGGTCATAGACTTAAACATATTTTGAATAATTTTATTGAAGCTAAATATGAAAAAAATATTCTCAAATCGATTTTAGAAGTGTAGCGTTGTATACTTATAAAAAAAAAACTATGAAATTGCTAACCCCCCGTTTTGGAAGTCATGTAAGCCAAATATTCCATACATTAAAATATACTATAAATCTAAATCATGAGTAAATGAGATAAATTCGTAAAGAGTTCTCTATTATCATTTTACTGCCTTGTTAGTAACAGTTATTATTGCTAACGCCATCCGACACCGAGAGTTTTAGGAATCAAGACTGCACAACGTGACCGAAACTGAGTATGCTTTTTTTTTAGGTCAACAATTTAATGTTGTCGTCAAATATGGCTTACGAACATGTGTAACATGAATTAATTTAGTAACTTTTCAAACTTTATGTTAATATTTAGAGATGAGGCATGCGAAAGCTTCTCAATATATAAAATATATATTACCTATTAAAAGTTGAATAAAATTATTTTACGAGTTAGCCGGTAGATACATAGGTACCTAAGTAGTATCAATACAGAAGCGATGATTTGGTAAATTTAATTAAAAAAAACTTAAAAGTACGAATGAATGAAAACGTGTAAGTTAGAAAAATAAGATGTTTTCAGAATAGAGACGGCATATTTTTTTTAAAGAAGGTTTTGGACTTTGTGCAAGTATTAAAATTCTTTTCGTCATCATAAGAATGCGATTAGTTACTTGATACATAGATTTGTATGTTGAGATTTATGAATAGGTTTATACTGGTATAGGAAGGTAATAGAATGTGCTAATTAGATGCTCGGATTTGTTAAATTTAGGATTTATTCAGTTAATTATAGGTTGCTGGAAATCTTCCGTAATATTGAAGATTAAAAATTTATTGGACTGATCACCCAAAAGTTTTTTCTTATTTCGTATTATAGGAACGATTTATTCTGAAAGAGAATTAAATATTTTTGGTTTTGGAATGGTCTATACAGTTAGTGAATAGTATTAGGAATGATAATTTAGTATTTGGCACACAATAAGGGTACAAGGGCACAAAGCGATCCTTCAGTTTGATCATGGTGTAAACGAGATTTCTCTGTGAAAACTATTGGAGACAAAATGTTTTAAAACGGTGACCCTAATGTTATGAATATAATAAAGTAAAAATTTTGAGAGTCGACTCAATGAAATGATGTACCCCAAAATATGATATGATATTGCCGCGCTTAGCCGGCAGACTAGGTGGGTTCGTAGGTTAAACCAAATAAAAAAATAACTTCGGTTTAACAGTTATTTAATTACCTTCCGCGGCTAGGTTATAAGGTAACAATGTTAGTGGAGCACTGGCCTGTTGTTTGAAGTTGTGGTCCTCGTGCCGGTGTTCTGCTCCAGGCGCGTCCCTTTTTAATCAAATTCCAACAATGCAGGTTCTTCTCGGTAGTATTCTGCACGTAGGACTTTTAGGGTAGTAGTTGTTCCTCACGTGCTTGTTAGGATTATATATATGCCGGATTATATATTCCGCTTTAGATTTTAGTCCTCTCCTTGAACTTTACAACTTAGTCCTCTCCTTGAACCTGGAATGCACGGCGAATAGAAAGGGCGTTAGTCGCGTTAACAAAATGGCCGACACGACGCTCACGGCACAAAGGTCGCAGTGTCTCCATAAGGAAGTTAGGAAGGGTATTCTAGGGTTACACATAGTGACTTTATAATTTAAGTTAGAACACCATAAAAATAAACGTTATAGAACAGTAAGGCAACTCACCCGGTAGACGGGAAAACTTCAAGATATATAAGTTGAGTTAAATTGTTTTTTTAAGCGCGTCCGCTCTCAGTTGAACACGAAACGAAATGCCCGAGGCTGAGGCGCCCGCAGGGAGGGAAAAGAACGAGTTGGTTCTCAGGCAGCGTTGCGTTCATTCACCATAGTGAATGTTATGTATTTTAAAGTTATTCAACAGGCAAAGAATTAAGCTATTAAGTATGCAGATTGCTACAATATAAATGTATTAGTAAAAAATACGGTAACCACCGATGAAAATAAAAATATCCCAAAGTAGGATAAAAAGTGTAGCCAATACTGGAAGAAAGAATAATGTAAGTGTGTAGAACTTGTTAAGACATTTGAAAAATTAAATGATTTAATAGAGAGTAAGAAAAATGTTAAGTGGAAATGGTGTAAGAAAGAAAAAGTATGTAGGAAAAGTTTATTTGAAAGGATTTTTTTGAAATATTTTTATGCCTTTAATTTTTTTATTAAAGCAAGGATTGATACTTACTTAAATAAATTTGTTTTTGATCAATACTATATTGTTTGTATGTGTTAATGTATTTTTTTTTGTTAAATCATACCAAGTGTATTTAATATTATTATAAAATTGTCCCTGTTGTATCAATACCTATGTTTTGTCAATGTTGCTAAATAAGTAAAATATAATAATTAAAGTATCAATATTTTGTAGGTATAGTGATACTTTGTAACTAATCTTATTTTTTTGTTCAACGTAATATACCATAACTGCTTTATCCAAAAATATAAAGAACTTGTTAATTGTAAACATTAAAACATTATTGTATTAACTTAAATTTTAAATTTGTGTGTGTTTTTTTTTTTTAAATCAGTAACTAATTATGTCCATCGCCCTTAAGGTATTATAAAAAGGTTTACAAAAGTGTACTTATCTGATATTTGTAGTAAAGATATCTGTTCTAAATTTATATTTTAATTCCAAAAAATATATAAAAACATTAATATTTTTTTGTCAAAAATTGCCGGGGAGGTGTAGTGTGTGACGCACCTCCTCAATATGTATCGTTTTGTTAGTGAATATACAGTCTACTTTGAACCTACACAGTCGTGTATTATTTCGGCTCCACCTAACATCCTTGCATGGCGACCCTGCCAGTGCTGCCTTGCGGCAGCGCTGCGTAGATGGAACATTAAATAAAAATACGTCCTACAAAAAAAAAAAGTTTTTAAACGTAAAATAAAAGTAAAATAGTTTTTATTAATAAACATAATATTTAAGAAATTAAGAATAAGAAGAAAAAAAAATTGTTATGAATCCCGATTTACAATAATTATGGAGAAGTTCTAAGAACTCTTTGGAAAATGCTTTTGATGGAGGAAGGAAAGCATCAAGAAAATATGAAAGAAAAATAAATACGGATACATGAACCTTGGGCGCTAGGATCTGATCGAGTCAGGATGCCGATAGAATAAACGACTTTTGCAAAAAAGATGCGTCGTATGTACCTACTTGCATCCTGGCATCGAGTAAGTAATACACGCGAGTTAGTGTGTACATAAGTTAAAGATCTGTAAAGGCTATCGAGCTAAAATATAACATGCATAAAAATTATTGAATCGATTTTGTTACCGATTCTGAACAAACTGTTGTCAGCAGTGCGAGTACAGAACTTTATCGACTCGTATGTTAACGAATGTTCGTATGGAGACGGTTTGTAAGACGGTTTGTAATTTGTAAATTGAAATCTATTCATTTCCGCACGGCCAGCTTAAATAAATGCGTGCCTTGTTAATTTTGAATGTTTGTAAACATGTTGTACTCTTAAATAACTGAAGTGTGTGACGCACACACTACATAACTGTAAAATAAAAAAATACAATGTTACTAAAACTTGCAACTAGTTGCAATCGACTCCATACTATTTGAATATTCGTAAACATGCGAGTCGACAAAGTTCTGTGCTCGCACCGCAGGTTTTGCACGAACAAAAAATAACGTTGTACCTATATTGGACAACATATAAAAAAAAGCATGGTCTTTCCAAATTATGAATGAATAAAATATAAATAAAGACTACTACGCGCTACTACAAAACACCTTGTAGTACTACGTTGCAGTATTATCAATGAAATGTCGCGTCGTAGTAGCTATAAAAAATATTGTAAAAATGTTTGTGGTACCCATATCTTTATTTTTCTTCTTCTGAGCGTTAATAAAATAAATTTGAACGTTTATATCGTATGAAAGAAAATAAAATTTATTGGCTGGTAACTAGAAAAATAGCCTTGAATATAATAAAAAAAATTATTCGTAATAAGTGAAGCCAGCGATTCTACCCAGCTTTTAAAAATCCGCATTGAATTCGCTTTTATTTGCTTGGACTGATTGTCTGGTATCGCACCCGTATAGTGCAGTGTTGGCCCTAAGCACATTAATTCAAGAGGTTGACGATGTAGTCATCATCAAAAGTTTATGACCACATTGAAATTTTCAAAATCGTGTACTTTTGATGCTGAGTGTCCTTGCAAATAGTCCTTGAAGAAGTGTAAATAATATTTGTTGTCTGTTTTCAGCGCTACCCAGTAATGTGGCAAGGGCTGCTCGCGCTGAAGAACGACGCGGCCGCGGTGCAGATGCACTTCGTGGGCGGCAACCCCAGCGTGGCGGGCGACACGCTGCCGCGCCACACGGACGGCAGCACGCCGCCGCTCCGCATCGCGCAGCGCATGCGCCTCGAGCCGCCGCAGCTGGACCAGGTGCAGCGCAAGATGAAGGTACGGCACGTCACACACATTAGATGCACTTCGTGGGCGGCAACCCCAGCGTGGCGGGCGACACGCTGCCGCGCCACACGGACGGCAGCACGCCGCCGCTCCGCATCGCGCAGCGCATGCGCCTCGAGCCGCCGCAGCTGGACCAGGTGCAGCGCAAGATGAAGGTACGTCACGTCACACACATTAGATGCACTTCGTGGGCGGCAACCCCAGCGTGGCGGGCGACACGCTGCCGCGCCACACGGACGGCAGCACGCCGCCGCTCCGCATCGCGCAGCGCATGCGCCTCGAGCCGCCGCAGCTGGACCAGGTGCAGCGCAAGATGAAGGTACGGCACGTCACACACATTAGATGCACTTCGTGGGCGGCAACCCCAGCGTGGCGGGCGACACGCTGCCGCGCCACACGGACGGCAGCACGCCGCCGCTCCGCATCGCGCAGCGCATGCGCCTCGAGCCGCCGCAGCTGGACCAGGTGCAGCGCAAGATGAAGGTACGTCACGTCACACACATTAGATGCACTTCGTGGGCGGCAACCCCAGCGTGGCGGGCGACACGCTGCCGCGCCACACGGACGGCAGCACGCCGCCGCTCCGCATCGCGCAGCGCATGCGCCTCGAGCCGCCGCAGCTGGACCAGGTGCAGCGCAAGATGAAGGTACGGCACGTCACACACATTAGATGCACTTCGTGGGCGGCAACCCCAGCGTGGCGGGCGACACGCTGCCGCGCCACACGGACGGCAGCACGCCGCCGCTCCGCATCGCGCAGCGCATGCGCCTCGAGCCGCCGCAGCTGGACCAGGTGCAGCGCAAGATGAAGGTACGGCACGTCACACACATTAGATGCACTTCGTGGGCGGCAACCCCAGCGTGGCGGGCGACACGCTGCCGCGCCACACGGACGGCAGCACGCCGCCGCTCCGCATCGCGCAGCGCATGCGCCTCGAGCCGCCGCAGCTGGACCAGGTGCAGCGCAAGATGAAGGTACGTCACGTCACACACATTAGATGCACTTCGTGGGCGGCAACCCCAGCGTGGCGGGCGACACGCTGCCGCGCCACACGGACGGCAGCACGCCGCCGCTCCGCATCGCGCAGCGCATGCGCCTCGAGCCGCCGCAGCTGGACCAGGTGCAGCGCAAGATGAAGGTACGGCACGTCACACACATTAGATGCACTTCGTGGGCGGCAACCCCAGCGTGGCGGGCGACACGCTGCCGCGCCACACGGACGGCAGCACGCCGCCGCTCCGCATCGCGCAGCGCATGCGCCTCGAGCCGCCGCAGCTGGACCAGGTGCAGCGCAAGATGAAGGTACGGCACGTCACACACATTAGATGCACTTCGTGGGCGGCAACCCCAGCGTGGCGGGCGACACGCTGCCGCGCCACACGGACGGCAGCACGCCGCCGCTCCGCATCGCGCAGCGCATGCGCCTCGAGCCGCCGCAGCTGGACCAGGTGCAGCGCAAGATGAAGGTACGGCACGTCACACACACATTAGCTACCTAGTGAACGAGCGCCGCGCGCCCAGTGGCCTCATTCGCGCCATAAAACCAACACACAACAAGAGGCTCAAGGAGTTTCGAGTTTTTAAGATAATATTCTAATACAGGGTGACTGGTGACAAATTTTAGATGTTGAAGGAGAACACTCTATACTCGATTCTGATCATAATTATGTAATAAAAGTAAGTACTTCTTTTTTCACCAGAATTCCCTATAAATAAATAAAAAGACATTACTACATTTTTGCCGACGCGCCTCCTCAGTCAACACGCACACAGTAGTTATCCCGCCAAACGCACGCCATCATCCGCTAAGTATCTGTTGTATTACGCTTATGAAACCATGCGTTGCGTAATGAATTTCAGTTGACGCAGTTAATAATAAATATTTATTCTTTTATTTTATTTTTTCTTTTCATATATGATCTCAAATTATCATGACCTTGAATTTTGAAAGTGACTTACCGCTTTTAGAACGAAAGTATTTGACTCGTGTGCTAGGTTTCGCATAAACAAAATTTACCGTTGTATATGGGTATTAATGTAAAAACATGTTCTGTTTCCAGCTGGAACACGAACACTGCATCCTTCTGGCGCTCCCCTGCGGGCGCGACCACATGGACGTGCTCCAGCAGTCCAAGAACCTCAGCCACGGCTTCATCACCTACCTGCAGCGCAAGCAGGCCGCCGGCATCGTCAACGTGGCGCCGCCCGGACACCACCAGGTAACCACCGCTAAATACTGAAAACCAAGCAGTTACCATAGGATAACTCGATAATGAATCAAGTAAATAAATAAATAATCAACAGAATAACCTTTTACTCGTTATCGTAGTTGATTGTTAATTTATGCTGGACTGGGAGCAAAGAAATCACATAGAATGTGCCATTTGCTTCTCTTCCCGGGCATACTGTAAAAGTCAGTTAAGAGACAGAGGTTTTTTTGTGGGCAATATCATTATAATGACTCAAAATTTGTCAAGCGTGACATCAGATGGTTTGCCTGTGGTGTTCAGCCTACCCCATAAGGGATACAGGCTTGAAATTATGTATGTATGTGTATATTTGTTAATATTATCTTAGTAAGGCCCAAACCGCTTTAAGTGGACGCCCCATACATTACATCAAAAGTTCATAATAATCATAAAGAAATGTAGCAGTGGACATAAATAAATGAATAAATAAATAAATATTTCTGACACTCACACAACATTATCTAGCCCAAATTAAGTTTCTTAAAGAACTTGTGTTATGGATACTAGATAACTGATATACTTAAGAAATATATAAACATACATATTGAATAAATACATATTTTTTATTAGAATAAACTTAAATAAACATATAAACATCCATGACTTGACGACTAATATATGTGTCCATCACACATATATCCGCCGCCGCCGGGATTCGAACCCAGGACCTCTAGCATAGAAGGCAATTTGTGTTACCGCTACACCA
The DNA here is from genome assembly GCA_944452665.1 of Stenoptilia bipunctidactyla. Lineage (NCBI taxonomy): Eukaryota > Metazoa > Arthropoda > Insecta > Lepidoptera > Pterophoridae > Stenoptilia > Stenoptilia bipunctidactyla. The sequence continues at coordinate 13,546,086 of OX101740.1, read as the reverse complement.
GCCGGTCGTCATTCATCTTTCCTTTTGATGATGACATTCTGTTTTGTAACATTTTGTAACGTTGAATTTCTCCTATATCGCAGTGTTTTTAACAATATTGTGTTATTACAGGCAATGTACACCGTGCACATCTTCCCGACGTGCGAGTTCGCCAACGAGAACTTGAACCGGTTCGCGCCGGACCTCATGCACCGCGTGGCGGACATCGCGCACCTGCTGATCGTGATCGCCACGGTGTGACTGGCAGCCGCCGGCGCACCCCCGGACACCGCCCACCCTCTCTCGTGACGCTTGTACTGGCAGCCGCCGGCACGCCACCGGACACCGCCTACCCTCTGACGTGACGCTTATAACAAGCACTGTAAATAAGCCCAGGTTGTGAAACACCTTTTATTTTTATCACGTACCCCTAAAATAACTCGCATAGTTATTATAGAACAATACAAGTGACATTTCGTTCGTAGGAATTGAGTCGGAATACCTCTGTGAAACTGAACTCTCGTTATAGTGATGTAAGTCTAGTTTATTTATTTGTTATAGCGCCGATAACGCGCGCTAAGTGTAAAGTGTCTCACGTAAAGTTAGCTAAGCCGCCGTCACTTATTTAAGATCTAGTTGTAAGTTATAGCTTATTGTATAATACTTTTGTTATTGTCGACTGGGATCGACACTATTCGGAGTTTAAATTTATAAAAAAAAAACTAAATATGGTAAAAATGGCAAAGTCAGTTGATAAAAGTATATTATTTGGGTCCCGATCAGATGAGTGGCAATCTATCGAGCATTTTTTATTGTTAGTATAAATTGTTATTTTGTTTTAAGCGACTAGGTCTAAAGTAATTTAAATTCTGTAAATATCGAATCTGTTCATACTAAAAATTCGATTATCGCTTTAGAACTTAACGGTAGGTAACGGAAATCTCATGTTCATGGGGTCAAACAATACTGTTTATTTTTAAAAGTAAGGGTAAATACATTTGGTAAATTAACTGTGATTCTGACTTTATAGCGTAGACTGGTAGTTAGTCTTATGGGTCGTTTATAGCAGAGCGCCGAATGTGTGTTTGCAAAGTTCAATGAAGCAGTTAAATATCAAATATAAATACTTGGGGTTTGAGTCACTGTGAAGACTTTGATTTCCACCAAGCACCTTATACATCATATTTCTTTTATATCGAATTTACAACTTGTACATTTTAAATATCATGAGCATTTTTAACTAACTTTAGAATACATAATTATATATAACTTAATTATATAGGCAATAATATTGTGCCTACATGGTATTGGCATGTTTTTTTTTACTTTCTCTAAGATATAACAATTGGATTCACAGATATTTACTGATTCCGAATATATGTGCATCCGATGATGATTTTTACATGATATAGATATCAGAGTGCCATGCGCTCACACCCCACGTATTTGTGTCAGTATGTGAGTGAATGTGTTGTATTTACTCTATTTATTGAAGGCGCTTCTATATTGTACTTACCCCCTTTTCTCAAGCTGTCCCATCTTGTTTACCGCCGTAATCTTGCTTTAAGACATTGTCACTACTGTTTTTTATTTGACCAATTATCATGCTTTTTTCCTTTTCTTTTCTTGGGTTTACTAAACTAACAATATTGTACTTCTCATACGTTGTCTGCATCGAGCTAGCACAGTCTAGTTAAAAAAAATGATCGCCTCTTCATTACATTACCACGGTGTGGCGTTACACCGCGTTATTTGTAAACATAGTTAGGAAATTGTGCGATTCGTATGTCGTGCGTAAAACAAAGTACAAAATATTTTATGTATTGTAATTTTATGTGTATGATGTAGAACATAATAGCACACTAATAATTAAAAAAATCTGTATATTCTTTTTAAGTAATCGTACCATAGTATGTATAAAGTTTCCGTCGTAAACAGTTCTCGACTTAGCTAGGAGAAACACTAACGAACTCGTCACTTCGTCCATTAATTTTAAAAACATAATTTTATCAAAATAACAGAAGAATACCCAATGCTCTACAAGTCTATATTTATTCTAATTTCATGTCCTTCAAAAGGAATGTAAATAATTTCATGATACATAGAGTTAAAGTATTATTTAACCTTATATCAAAGTTTTATGAGATATGCAACATATGAGAATTATTAAAAAGTATTTATATTTATTATGTGACATTGGTACCTACTTATTAATTTATTTGATTACTTGTCAACTAAGATTTAGTTGTATTGGACTCGGGTTATATGTTAAAAGAATTGCGCATCTTTCATAATATACTAAGGGGGTCCAATACAACTTCATCTTGGAGCTATTTTCAGAAATGTCAATTATAAATAAGTAATATTTTCTTAAAATTTTCCAAGTTTCATAATCATACATGGTTTATTTGTTAAGTCTTGAAGTCGTAGAATTTGTCTGTACGTGAGAAGTATAATATAGTTTCGTTTATTTATTATTCCATGATGTGGGATAGTGAGCGTGCGGGCGGCGCGCGGGGCCGGGCGCGGGTACTGGTGTAATATAACATTTGATCTCAAGTGTGCAGCAAACGTGAGGCGGCCTGCGGCCCCGCGCACCGCCTGATTCTCGTCTTAAATATAGCACAGCGTAAGGATATAAAAATATTGTGATCATAATTATATTTAGGTTTAAAACGCTAGTACATAGAGATAATTGTATATTTTGTACATATTGAACATAGAATTGTATCTTTACTTCCCTTTATCCAAACAACCCAGACTCCTGCGTGTTATGTACCTCCTACCTACCAATACTATTAAAAAAAAATATTACACATATGTGTTTTTTTATTTATATGCCCAGAATATTGCCTTTTGTAGATAAAAAATAGAAAAAGAAGACAGTTTTGCCTATATGAAAGGGAATTTGCGTTCGAGCATATTAGCCCAGTCAAATTAAGACGAAAATAAGCAAACGGGAAATAATTCGTGTAGTTTTGAAAATGGCACACACATACCATGTGCAGTCCAGCCAGAATCTGGACTCCAGGGGCCCGAGTCTGTAACTTTTAAAACAAGCCATCGGTTGCCGATGGTTCGATTTTGGCAGTCTGTAACGCACACACGTACGTCATACGCACCACTGGTGACCACTGGTCTTTTGCCTAAATTGCGTAGTCTGTAAGCGCGAACAATCGGCGTGCCATCGGTTCGGTGCTAAATATTGGTAGTCTGTAAGGATTTCTGACACATGTTTGGTCACGTGATAGCAACCATCGGTGCGTTTTGCAACAGTTGATCTTGGGACGATTCTTTTTAGCAACCATTGTGAAAAGTTTTATTATTTTTAACAGAAAAAAATAAGTTTATAGATAAGTTTTGTTGGTGCGTGACTTTTTATTTATTGTTTAATGGTTCATTGAGTGTTAAGTGATTTTGAAGATTATTGTTTTGTTTTAATTTATAAGGTGACGATGAATTCTCTTGGTTGGGCAATTTTCGAGCTGGCCACCTTGATGACACCTGGAGGACTTTGATGACACCTATATTACATAGTACTCCGGGGACTGCTGAGCATAATTATTATGTTAAGCATGTTGCTGCACGAAACACAGTAGAGCGTTGCATTGAAGTGTTAAAAGCACGCTTTCGGTTAGTATAGCCTGCATAAGCTGGTAATACATTAAGTTTTAACTATTAAGGTATGAACAGAGTTTTTTTTCAGGTGTTTACTTGCTGCACGTGCTTTACATTATGCTCTAGTAACATGTGGAAAGATCACCCAAGCTTGTTGTGTTCTACACAACATTGCTTTGAAAGTGAACGCACCTGCCAGCTACTTTACTGCTGAGGAGGCCGAAGAGGAAGCCCAGCTACTTCCACTGGTAGGAAAAGATTGGTAGTCTTGGTAGCACGGCAGTATTTGAAAGACTTCAAGGTTCGATTTCCAGTTCAGGCTAACTTAGAAAGGTTTTCCACTAAACCAGTGTGGTGCACACTTAAAGCTTGAACTTAGTTTGGTGTCACACAATTGGTGTTGCTCTCTGCAGATTTAATCATCTGCTTCCTATCTGCAAAACTACACTTGGTGCAATACTATTTATACTGATTGTTATAATTATTATTTAGTTTGTGTCTTCTTAATAATTACTCAATTTAATTTGATTTAGGAGGAAAATGTCTTAATGGAAGAAGATAACTCCAGACGCCATAGCCGAAGCAACCCAGAGCTTTTGGAAGGCCGGGCTATGCAAAGAAGGATTGTGGACTTACTATGGAGACACACATGAAAATAAATCCTGACACTTAGGTACTTATAAAACTATTTATGTGTCTATCTAGATGGCATTCAGGGCTGGTCTAAGCCATTATGATCTTAAGTGTGGCAACTAAAAGACTTTCATAGTATAAAATATATTTATTTTATCTCTGCATTGCAGATGCATTTTCAATGGCAGCAGTCATCCTATCTGTAGCCCCTGCAAGCAGCTCAGAAGAACTTCTAATAGCATCTGCTAGCTGCTGATTTGAACGGCGGAGCTCCATCGTCGCTTCAGCTCCCAACCGCCCAACGTCGTTGAAAAGCTCACGCGCCGAAGCAAGAGCTGAAGGAGAACCTGATAAAAAAAAATTTGTTATTAAAAAATTAGTAAACTTTGATTATATTTTTAATGTGTTAATTTGTTTGGTATGATTTTCTTCTAGTGCTTTTTGTATCAAATTTTCTGGGTCCATATACAATAAAGTTGTCAGTTTTAAACATAATACCTTTTATTTAGTGATCTAGTTTTTTGAAAATAATATCTTTAAATAGAACAAAAAAAAGGATATAGGTATATGAATGCAGTATTTTAGAGAAAAGAGGTATCTTTGGCTGTACAAAAATAGATGGTAGACTGAGAAAAAATACAAGCAGAAAGACCTTATATTAGAACACAAGCGTAAATACGTAGCATAATGTTCAAAACTTACAGTTCTCCACATCGACCAAGATTTCTGTGCACCGTCGCTGGATACGGAGTTTAATAAGTTTGCACATTGCTGCCACAGCCTAGTGCTAAGGCTTCGTGCCTCCGCTGAGCGGTTCACGTGCCCTAGTGCCAGCTCTGGATGCTGCTCTAGGAAGTCCAGGAGGACGTCGATTTGTTGCGCCAAAATCATAGTTAAATACTTGAATTCAATTCAATGAAAATATCACAACAAAGTGGAGGGAATTTTTAAAGTTAGCAGTCAGTCAGTCAAACGTTTTTGTCAATCTGACTGAAGTGTACTTGACATGTTATTTTTCAAACTTTTAGTAGACAAACACGAAAAATTATCGGTATAAAATAAATTATCATTGTTTTAATGGTAAAGCATTAAAAATATATTGCTATACAATACTTTAGCAAGATTTAAATAATTAACAAATAAATTTTGTGTCAATATTTATGAATGATTGACGAGTTTTTAAAAAGACAGGCGAATGAAGTAATGAGTCACTGAATGAACCCACAATACCAATGGCTCGAAGCCCCATTGGTTTTTCGAACCACTGGTTTACCATCGGTGGCGTTACAGACTGCCAACGAAATGCACTCGATGGCCCCGATGGTCTACCATCGGTGCGTAAAACCAGTGGTGCGTCAAAGCTACAGACTCGGGCCCCTGAAGTCCAGATTAACCAAAGACCTTGAACCAATATGGCTCATTAGGCTCGAAAAGAAGGCGAGTGAGCAGTGACTCACGATTTAGAGCTCTTTCTGATGAAGTTTCTTTTTTTAAATAAAACCAATCTGGTTTTATTCTAGACCGTCTGCAAGCGCTGGAATGGGTGGCTCAGCCAGCCGGACATTTGTCATTTTTGTCATTCATTTTTTGGCGACTTTAAAATTGGAACTGCTTCTAGGTATTGTTAAGAGACTATCGCTTGGCACATCTCTCCAATTGCCAAGAATGCTCTTGGTGTTGATATCTTCCTCGTCAGGAGTCATAGAGTCATAGAAGTTTTTTAAATATCTGAGCCAGTTATGTAAAGCACAGCAAGCCTTTACAATTTTTATTACTTTGGAACGGTGAAGGTTTTTCGAAAATTCTAAAACGACTAACTAAAATACCGAATGCGTTTTCAAGTATACGACGAGCTCGAGAAAGTCTGTAGTTGAATATTTTCTGAGCAGTGGTTATATTGCTGCTTTTGGCATACGGCTTCATTAAATAAGTCTTCAACGGAAAACCATTGTCCCCAACAATACAGTGATTTTCTGGTAGCATACTTTCCAATCGACTGTTGAGGCATCCCATCAGCACTATTTTGGTGTCTGTAATTATAGCAATAGCTTCCTCCTTCAAAGGGCGCCTTTATTACAACATGTTTCCCATCGATAGCTCCACAACATCTGGGAAAGTTCCATTTGTTTTTAAAACCAATTTTCATCCACTGGTTTTCATCGTTTGGAACCTAAAACGGAAAAAAAGCAGATCTCAGCGGAGATAACGATGGAAGGGACTGCTTCAGCAGACGGTGCGTCTACCAGCCAGGGAGTTCCAGGTTCAAGCAAAGACACAGGAAACAGAAGCTGCGAAAAAACCTGTGTATTCTCGCAAAAGAAACGTCAAATGTTTAGACATTTTGGTGAACAAGGTGAAAGGGGTTGGAGAGATGTTCAGACCCGTATGATAAAGAACGACAGTGAGTTCGATATTTTCGGAAGGAGTGTCGCCGCACAAATGAATGCAATGCCTCTTATTCTGGCATTACATGCGCAATCCCACATTCAAAACTATTTAACATCCCTTCGGATGCATTCTATAGCAAATCCGTTGAACCTACAAACTTATTCTCCTTCTCCTGCATCATCCACGACATACATTTCTTCACCTTCAACAGGAGCTTCTTTGGAAAATATTTCTACCGTGAATCTTCTAACATATTCTCCTCCAGAACCGTCACTAGCAACATGTCATACAGTAGAAAGAAATAATGACGAATCTAAGTATAGAAGATCAATCTAATTGCCTAGAAGACGATGTATTGGAAATGGCAATAATTAAAACACTAAAAAAATGATTATTAGGTAGTTCCTATACGTTCACATTTTATTTGGGCAGGGTTTTTTATTTAGTACATAATAAATACATTTTTCACATATCAGAAGGTTTTTTACTTACCTGTATATTCGTAAATTGCATCACATACCTACTTCAGAAATCATCGTTGATATGCTGGCCTTTGATGTTCTGAATATGTGCGATAAAGTACGCAAACTGGTTCCATTAGAAAGCATAATAGATAAGTACAATAATTATAAATTATTTTATTATTTTTACTTGTAAAGGAATACACATAGCACTTAGATATATTTAGGTCAAGTTTATTTAGTAAACATAACTGATAGAAATTGTCTAGGTCATTTAGTAGTTTGATGCAATCGGAATTGTCGTTAATTGTTCGTAAAATCTTTATATCGTCAGCGTAAAGTATTTTTTTATTTATTTATTTATTAGGACCACCAGTAAAAGTTACATTAAGTATATCTTAAATTTAATTGATTGACACGGAAAAAAATGCAAAATGCAACCTCTGATTAAGGTAGCCACAACATTCATCTTAATTTTAGAGTAAGTATAAGTATAATTTTAGAGTAAAGAAAGCATTAATGGATGTTATTAATAAATAGGTTAAACAATAAACGTCTGAGCGACGAGCCCTGGGGCACCCCTGAAGGCACTTTTTTTGCTTGCGACATATATCCATTCAGATCTATAATGGAACGGTTTTCTACATACGATGTAAACCACCGACATAAGTTACCTCTGATACCAACTTTATGCAGCTTACGGAGGAGGATGGCGAGGTCAATACGGTCAAAGCATTTGGCGTACTCGGTATAAACCACGTCTACCTGTGAGGGTTCTGACATTTTCTTAGTGAGGTACTCTGTTACACTAATAAATTTGATTCAGTTGATCTGCCTCGAAGAAACCCATGCTGTTGCGGAATAAAAGTGTGTTTCAGCGACGCTTAAATTTGTTCGTGTATAATTTTCTCTGACAGCTTGGAGAAAATACAGAGCTTGGAAATTGGCCAGTTGTATTACTGCCAAATTGTACCTATAATGAGCACTTTTGATAAAAGAGTGCCGAAGAAGTAGGTTGCTATATTGAAGGATAATGGGCGATCATCATCTTCTGGACCATCACCATTGCTGAACAGAGACGCACACTGCTGGACAGAGGCCTCCCCCAACAAGATTCTCCACGTCGCGCAGCCCTAATCTACCGTTTGACGCCCTAATCTTACGCATCTAGAGCAGAGTTAATGGCGTCGCTAGTCGCATTTAACAGCGAAAATTGGGTGAATAAAGTCAGGGCCGGCAGATTTTTTTTATGTCAAGGGTTGTTAGTAAGTTAAATACTTTTTGTGTGCCAATTTCAATGTCAGATAGGTTAGTCACAAAGCGAAATTCGTCAGGTGTTAAGGTATTATTGTCAGTCCTTATTGAGCTGGACAGGGTTAAAAGTTGAGAAAAAGTACTCACTAAACATGTTAGGCCTACTTATTTCTAGGCCCGAGCTAGATGACTCCTTCATAACAGAAGGGTAAGCGTCAGACTGTCGTTTTTCGTCGTGGATCTGAGGTAATTTTATTTTCAGTGTCCTTTATGTACCTACTCGTTATACACATCAGCCTCAAGAGTCTTAGCGCGGCTTCGCAGTATGCAGAAACTATGATCCGATAAATTATTATATATATATATTTTTTTTTAATATTTAACAATTTAATAAGAGGCGACCTAAACCAGGGTAGGTAAGTACTTCTTTTTTTAATTATTTTAGTAGGGACAAAAGAGTCTCGTACTTCATATAAAAGTATGTAGATAACTGACTCTTCAGTCGGTAAGGAATTTAATACATTCTCCCAGTCAATTTTCTTCAACTTATCATTAATCGTACTGTAATCAGCATGGTTATATAAATAAATGGAGAATTTTCAGAGAGCTCAGGTGACTTTAAAAAGTTCAAAGTTATATTGGGTTAGGGAAAAAGTTTCTTCGCATTTTTTAAGAAAATTCAAAACATTTTTTAATATAGTTTATTGACATTTAACTAAAGTATGTATGTACCATTTTGTTCGATAAACTTTTGCCATCTTGTACGTGATTCACTTTTCATCACTAGTTATCAGCTTCTTCAAAAATGGTTCGGTTTCGTTACGTCGTAATAAAGAATCACAAATGAGTACACGGTTCATTAGGTTTCTTTCAGTGAGCTCGTGAGGTACCCAAATATCGAACTTTTTTGTGTACCTACCCAGCTTTTTTCAAATGCGCCAAAACTGTTTTGTGGTCAATTCCCAGTTCTTCAGCTACGTCGTAACTACTGATATGTCGATCTTGCTCCACTTTTTCAAAAATGGCATCCATTTTATCCGTAATAGGGCGACCAGAGCGAGGTGCATCTTTGACATCAAAATTTCCGAATTGAAAACGCTTAAACGAAATTTGTGCTACTCTCACAGACACTGCACTAGGTCCATAAACATCGCAAATTTTTTTCGCGGCTTGCCTGGCATTTTTACCTTTTTTGTAGCAAAATTTTAAAATGTATCGAATTTCTTCATTAGATTCACTCATCTTGACAGTACGAAAAACAAATGAAAATCACACATTTTCCTAATTTGAATTTAGAATTATGTTCTTTAAAATTTTAACTTTCAATGATACCAAAACCAGCCAGATACAAATACTAAAGCCAAAGAGATTTTATTACAAGTTCATACATACTATAATGCGAAAAGACTTTTTCCCCAACCTATTAAATAATTTACATATATAAAGCGGTAAAAATCATCTAAGCGTGTCTCAAAAATATGCACGGATAGAACAGGTAAATTAATACTATATTTTACAGTTTCTCGGTTTATGCTCTACAATTTGGTGTCCATGTACCTTGCGGTACACATATGGGCCAAAAAGTATGAAGATAAAATCTTTTCCTTTCTCTAGCAAAGCAATGTTTTGTATGTCAGTAAGTTGCTCTGCTATTGAACTAAAAAGGGTAATAAATAAATTATTGAAAGGATAATTTGAAGGTGAAGAACACATAATGACTTCTTTAGTATTCAGAAGTAAATATTATAATAATGTTAAAATAGTCAATAATTATATTTGAGAGTGTTTATCTAACTTTCAAATAAAACCGCTGCTTACTTGTCCACCATACGTTTTTTTTCAATAATCAGTTTATTCCGAGCCGTATCAAGGACGCTCTGGAACTGCATAAAGTCACCGCGACTGGGGCACGAATCGTTGCGGGCTCTCGGCAGCCAAATAGGACCAGTAATTGTTTATTGAAACAAAATTTATACTATTACTCTAACTCGTTAGTTTCTGGAAGAAAACGTCAAGCCAGCCGGACGTTAATATCTTTTTCAACATACTTGCTCGTAAAGTGAGCGTTATTCTATTGAATTTAGAACTATAAACTGGGCTATAAGTCACGCGTGCATAATATAATGAATCCTACAAAGTTGAATTGTACCTTTGTGCAAATTACATGCGAGTAAACAGAGCATATTTTATTGGTCCGGGTTATACATTAAATATTTTCAGAAACAACAAAGAGATTTTATACCACTTCAAATCCATATACATTTTTAAATGTTTGCGCCTTAAATTTGTATATCAAACAAATTATTCACAATTTACAATAATTTGTTATAAAATATTAAAATATTTGCATTTACCACTCCAAGTTAAGCATTTTCACTTAAAATAGGCTGTATATGCTATACAGACATTGACACATTTGGCGGAAAAAAAAAACCTACGCGCATGCGCGAGGTTCGGCGCCATTTTTCAATCACAATTCACAGCTTTGTTATCAAATGTGTTTGTTATTTTATAACCACGTATGTCTGTCTTTTACTCACAAGTGTGTTGAAAAACGTCGTATGTAACTCGTGAGCGTTGCTAATTACAGTCTCGGCTCATTATTAAGCCCTCGCCTGCGGCTCGGGCTCAAATCACAGCCTCGACTGTAATTTGCAACTTAGCTCACTTGTTACATAATATACTATTACCAAATAATATGGGTTTTTTAAAGAAATTACATTAATGATGTGTATATGTTACAGTTTTAATCAAATGAAATAATTTTACTTTATTTAAACAATTATCAGGTTTTTTTTAATTCAATTGAGCTTAAGTTTTAAAATACCAGGACAGGTTAATATAGGTAACTTATTATAGGTGAAACAATCAATGGAACCACGAGAAAACACCCCTTTGGGATGGTCTAGCTATTGGGCACGGTTAAGTACATCTAAAACGCAATCTCCTGTGATATTATGTGCTCCTGTCCTGGTAATATCAACGTACTATTCGAATCAAAGCTTTTGTTGGCATTGTCGAGTAAGGAAACTAAAGAGTAGAGTAATAGTAAAAATTTTGTTTCAATAAACAATTACTTGTCCTATTAGTTTTATTTTAAAATTATCGATAAAATGATATCAAAATTTATCGATAAACTAATAACTTAATTCCAACCTTGACACAGTGGGTGAAAGCGGTGGTTGGACGGGTTTTTTTGCTATACGACCAATACTCAAGGAGCTACAGGGTATTTAAATATACAAAGTGCGAGATTTTTGTAAGCATTCAGACGTCAGTACGGTGCTTCGTAGTATACCACTGACTGAGGTAGGACTCCCGTGTGAGTAACGCGTCTTTAATCCCCTCATTCTCATGGCGGAGAAAGCATGTTTTGACACTGAACGTGCACCAGATGGTTTTATAACCGCTGGTGTTCTGCCTTTCCCATAAGGGATGCAGGCGCGCAGGCGTGAAGTTGTGTATGTATGTACCTTGCACCCACAAGATAAACCCCTAAATCTTAAATCTTTTTTTATCTCTTTGTTAGCTCCTTAAGTATTATTCGTGGAGTAAAAATTAATATGACAAAATTAGTAGTATATTTTACGTAAAAGTTTTGGACAAGCAATAATTATACTATTTGTATAGATTTTGAGCGGAATACGTTATCAGATCTAGTAGCATTGTATTAAATATTGAAATCCATCATGAAACAAATAAGTTATTAAACGTTATTTGAGGTCTTCAACCTTGCCAAATTACCTATATTCCCACGATAAATCGTGCGAGAGGATACCTACAGAGAATACAACAACATAGCTTCTAAGAAATAAAAATATATTATAACACATACAGTTATTTATTTCTTTAACATTTTTAATCTTGACTTGATAAAAGTCTGCAGCTAAACAATTGGCTATCAATATAATAATAACATTAATAAAATAATATATCAATGACATGATAATAAAAAATAATAGAAGATCTATTTCATATATCCATTACAAAAAACTTATCTAACTTAATAACAGGAATGTCCTAAACATTTAGGATTTGTAAAATTTTGTTTATTTTAAGTTATATTTACTTCTCTTTACTCCAAATCCAGAATCCATTTAACATTGTAAATAATATTTTCGGTAAGTGTTAGGTTAGGTTAGTATGGCATTGTTTCAACGTTGCATAAAATTAACAATAATTGTTAGGATAAATAAATAGATCAACAGGATTATTATCTAGATTTAATATCAGGTGGAAAACAATAATGTTTACCGAAACTTTTATTAAAAAGACAATGGTAGTAATGTAGTTATTTCATTATATTGCTTTGGTTATTGTCTACGAAACGAATACTTCATATTCAACTTTTGTTCGACTCACAACTCACAAGGGACCAGTTTTTGCAGTCTATGGGCTCACTTAAGGCTGACTTTAGGTACATTTTATTGTTGCTTTCTGCTGTCGGTTTTTAGTTCAACATAGTCATAGGATTTGTTCTACATTCTACTTACATGTTCTTCAAACTTAACATTTATTTATTGTGGTTAAATGTCATGGACCTACTTTATTATTGCTACCTAAGTAAATAATTATTAAACTAATTTCCAAGACAGAGACAAGAAATGCGATATATGGTTCTAGCAACCCTGTTTCATCATGAGATCAGCGAGTTTGAAGATCCGCAGCCAGCTGAAGGATTCTGGCTGCGCTGCGCCCGCGCTGCTACTGGGCGTGGCCTCGGCAGGCTTATCTGCGCTGGCGGCGGAGTGCGCTGGCGACTTCTTCTCGCTCTTCTGGTTTTCAGGGGACTTGTTGATCGCGGGGGACGTCATGCTGTAATTAAGAGACAGAATATTTAGAAACTTTGTTTGGTACAGTGTGAAAAATGCTGCTTGGAATATTTTTGCAATAAAGATTATTATGATTTTTTGTTTTTGGACTAGTAATATAAATATTCTTTGAACATATATTTTGACACTACCAACTAGCACTAAACCTTGTGTTTTAGGTACACATATACATGATAATCCAGTACCTACTTATAAAAAGTTGTTCGTGATCCCAAATATTTGCTTTGTGCGGGGATTGAATCCGCAACCTCAGCGTCAATTTTCCAATATATACTTACAAGAATAATACAATAATATTCAAGAAAATATTTGTTAAAATACGTATAGTTTTCCTTCCCATTTGATGCTGTAGGTACGTAGACTTTATTTAAGGAAGATCTAACTTAGGCTATAAGTAAATGATTTTTACACAGCTTTCATGCAAATTGTTGACTCGGAAAGGCTTATTCTAAGTTCTATTACGATTCAGTCAAACAGGAGAGTAACTTCTGAGGTCATCGTTTGTCGCGTCAGTTACACGGGTTAGCACCGTATGGCATTAGTAGGCACGCGCGTGACTGTAACAATGCTTTGTTTTAATAGTTAGCAGCGCAGCCAGGGGAAACACTCCAAACAGGTTTCTAATCTCACTTGTCAAGAACATTGAGATTAAACTATTTTGATTATTCCTTCCTACATCTTAAGAAATGCAGCCGTCTGTGGCACACTGACGAAGGATAATATTTTTACATCATTGACTTTGAGAGTAATCTATTGTTTACTAGCTGACCCGGCAAACGTTGTTTTGTTATATAAATAAAAAAAAATAGATGTTGGCCGATTCTCATAGATGCAGGTTAAGCTCAAAAAATTTCATCAAAATCGGTCAAGCCGTTTCGGAGGAGTATGGCAACGAAAACTGTGACACGAGAATTTTATATAAGTATTAGATTAATAATCAATCAATGTGTAAAAAATGTACAGAAGCCAGCAGATGCCTTCTGTACCTTAGCGGCTGTGGTGATCAAAGAGGAACGAAAAGGTATCCTACTGAACAGCAAAATCCTCATGAGCTTGGATTTTTTACGTTCATTGCGCTTTGCATCATCCAATACAAGGAAGACTCGTATTTGCATTGTAGGCATATTACTATAGATATATTTATTTCTGTAAGAATTTCACAATAATTGGCAATTTTTCCAATTGCCAAAGTTAAGTAATGTTACCTCATTATTGTCATTATTAATATTGATCAGCCATGTTTAGATTGTAACAGTTAGACGTCGCGTCGATCGACGGTCTAACGAGTGATGTGATAACCCCTTAAACAGACGTAAGCTTAGGAAGGTACATAGCCTTTTTAACCTCCACCATAAAAGAGGGGTGTAAGTTTGACATATGTCCCTGTATGTATGTCTATGAAATAGGAGGTCCAAACCCAAACGGATGAGTCGATCTAAGTGCTTGCCTTTTATTCGTAAGCAGTGTATGTGGAGATGGTTCTTAGCTTAGAGCCATCTCTATAATATTCAGCCTTCATTGGAAATAGTGAAAGGAAGACATTATTGAAGTAAAGACTTCAAAATCTTAAAAAATTCGGTAATGTGTTTTTGTTTCAGTAGCATTGTCTATATCGTCTCGTACCGTTATTTTCTGGGTGATATTACACACTAAATAGGCATTCCTTTCCTTTCATAGAAAAACCTCTTTACAGTAAAAATCTTGTCAAAAAAATTTAAAAAGCCACCTTGGAACTGCAACTATAGTATAAGAGATTAAAGGCAGATTTTAGCTAGGAGCAGAAGTAGAGACTTCTTGTGAACTCGCGATTGCGAAAGTATGTGAAGACGGGTTAAAATATTTTGTTGCTCAATTTGAAACAAACTTCATTTTTATTCGGTATTTCCAAACTTTAATTTTCAAGTTTTTGTGAGCGGCCTGGATTAAAGATATAAAAATTACAAAACTCAACAATGTTTCAAAACAGATAAAAAACAAAATAAAAATTTTGAAAAACCCACGACGCGACGATTAAAAAGTAATTGAAAAAGAATAAAATAATTTAAAATTCCCCGACTGAAATGATTTATGTGACGAGAGATAATTAACGTGAAAAGCTTTTTTTAAAAGTTCACTTAATCTCACACAAAGTCGGTCATATCATGAACAATATACTATTCGTTTTCATAGCACTTCCCTACGCTTACCTATTCGGTTCTCGAAGATGTAGATGTCGCAATAACATAGGTATTCAACTCCCTATGAACTTTATAAGAAGAGCAAGAAAATCCGTCGAGGGCTGCCATCAATATTTTAAATTTCAATATAAAACTACAAAACGAATTCATTCAATGGCAGCCCCAGACGGATTTTCTTGCTCTTCTTATAAAGTTCATAGGGAGTTGAATACCTATGTTATTGCGACATCTACATCTTCGAGAACCGAATAGGTAAGCGTAGGGAAGTGCTATGAAAACGAATAGTATATTGTTCATGATATGACCGACTTTGTGTGAGATTAAGTGAACTTTTAAAAAAAGCTTTTCACGTTAATTATCTCTCGTCACATAAATCATTTCAGTCGGGGAATTTTAAATTATTTTATTCTTTTTCAATTACTTTTTAATCGTCGCGTCGTGGGTTTTTCAAAATTTTTATTTTGTTTTTTATTTCAAACTTTTTAAAGAGCATAATATAGGTACCATACATTACATAACACAATACCTCGTTCCTCATCAGCCCTCTAATGTCCCCACCACCGCTGGAAAACCCATGTTGTTTATTTAAATACATAGTGAAGTATTATAATAAGTATTTACAACTCAACTTTGCTGGTGGCTCAACTTTGGTGGGGCTTTGTTGTAATGTAACTCGATATAATATTACGTAGAATGGTTTGTGCAAACCAATGTTACCATTCTTCAAAACCACTGGTCCGATTTTAATGCGGTTTTCAGTGATGGCTTTATGTTTACTGCAGCGCCCCCTGATGAGTTGTTACCCGCATTAAAATCGGACCAGCGGTTTTAAATATTAATGGTAACATGCAGCGCCCCCTGGCGAGTTGTTACAGTAACACTTATCTAAGAACATGCACCAATCAAACCCAAAGCGATCACTGAAAGCCACATTTAAATCGGACCAATGGTTTTGCAGAATTAATGGTTGTTATTACAAACAAATGTTTACTGCAGCGCCCCCTGATGAGTTGTTACCGTTAAACCTATTTAAGAACATTATACCAATCAAATCCAAAGCGATAATTGAAAACGGCATTCAAATCGGACCAATGGTTTGCAAACAAATATTTACTGCAGCGCCCCCTGGTGAGTTGTTACCGTAACACCTATCTCAGAACATGCGCTAATCAAATCCAAAGCGATCACTGAAAACAGCATTTAAATCGGACCAATGGTTTTGCAGATAAACGGTAACATTGGCTTTTACAAACAAATATTTACTGCAGCGCCCCCTGGTGAGTTGTTACCGCGACACCTATCTAAGAACATGCACCAATCAAATCCAAAGCGATTACTGAAAACCGCATTAAAATCGGACCAGTGGTTCTGGAGATAAATGGTAACATTGGCTTTTACAAACAAATGTTTACTGCAGCGCCCCCTGGTGAGTTGTTACCGCTACACCTATCTTAGAACATGCACCAAGCAAATCCAAAGCGATTACTGAAAACCGCATTAAAATCGGACCAGTGGTTCTGGAGATAAATGGTAACATAGTTTGCACAAACACCCTCTCACCCCAAACGCATATACCGTCTCCGTTCCGTCGTGGGTAAAAAGCATGTTCTCGGTCAATACAGCTATCTTTGTTAAGTAAAAAAAGTACCCAGTAATTATAAAACTTAGTTTTTATAAATGCAAGCAAAAAAAAATCTGAACATAATTTGTCATAAAAATCGTAAAAGTTTTTGTATTCTAATCTAACTAAGCATGCGTCACAACGCTTCCTATCAAGTGTGTTCATACCATGACTGGAACGTTAAATTACCTGCGAAATCACTGTTCATTAAGTGAGTCAAAAGTATCCACCACTAAGTTCCACTACCCGTTCACCATTTCATAGAGAAACAACTCCAACATACTATGAAAATACATATATTTTCAAATATATGATTTGATTGTACGAATATTGTTAATTCGAAACCTTGAAACTACCGCAAACGATAAGTTGCCTCATATTTAACCAAAACAGCTAGTGAAATCATAATTTATGAATAGATTTAAATTAAAAAAGAATATGCGTTATAAAATGACTAGCGGAATGACGTGCGTCGGTAAGGAAAGAAACACTTGGGTACACCTATTATACCTACTGATATTTGTTTTTTTTTATACTTTGCTCAGTTACTAATAATAGACGTCATCTTTTTTTATCATAAATAAAAGCTCATTAGGCGGTAATATTACAGTTCCAGGTATCTATTTATCAAACTAGTAAATTAACCTATGCGTAGGACTGTAATCCAACGTATCTTTAATTGTAATAAGTGTTGTCGTTGTGGACTATTATGCAATCAGTTTTCATTCTATCTGAGTTTTCAATGGATTTTATAGCTTCAATTTATATTTACTGTTCAAATTGGTCAATTCTCAAAGCGGCGTAGTACAGTGGGAAATAGTGACGCTGGGTCTCGCACGCGCAACGCACAAAGTCCCATATGTCGCTGGGCGACCGTGACACCAATCGCACAATTCTCGATAATAGACATCGTTGCACTCGGTGATACTAACGCCCACTTCACACTAATTTCATTAGAAAATAGTTATTTTATGCCATTATGCCTGAAGTTATGGTATAACAATTTTTAATTGGATAACAATTATAAGTTGCAATTCACATAAGCCTACACCCCAACATGTAATATAAATGAACGGTTGTCTGTCTATATGTTCGGGATAAACATCGGAATTACTGAATAGATTTTGATCTGATTTAGGTCTTACCACACCAGACGAATAAAACAGTCGACGTCAATCACAATAACACTATCGAAGAGCATATGTCACTATGGCCTATTTAACATGATAGTACATTATTTATGTCCAAAATTACCACTTGTACTTGCGAAGAACGTCAGGAAAAGAAAATATCGATTTATAAATACTTACTTTAACTGCAAAGCCGGTAACAACCTGAAGCAAAACTGCATCCGACCAAACTTCTAACTGCTAACTGAGTATAAACCTACGCTTTACGAGTGTACATAGTGACTAAGAGTATAAATTATGTTAATCTTTTTTTAATAACCTACTTACAGTAAATCATAACTCAGCTTACCTAAGTCTATCTTATCGAGCGGTAGACCTTCTTAAGAAACCATTTTACATAATGTGTCCAAGTGAACGGCGATTGTTTTAAGCCGAATTTCCGATTTCGTCACAACTTTATTATGTTGTAAATAAACAAAAGTATTAATTGCCAGAAATCACTAAGTCAGTGACATGTTTCCACATACGAGCATGCATGGCGACGATGATGAGGCAACCTATCACGGCGTGAGAGATTGCTCAGAGACAACACAAACACTCCGCGCACAAGGTGTTAAGTACTCTTACATAGTTGTCAAATATTTGCCGCATGTACAGACTGCAACAGAATTATGTATACCACCTTGGACGATCGCACGTATGCATACTGTGTGTGTGCGGGACTGGGTGGTATACATAATTCTGTTGCAGTCTGTACCATGAAGTGCTGTGATTACGAGAGTATAACAGTTACAGTAGTTATAAACGTGGGAGGTTGTTTGAGGATCCCAACGTTAGAGTTGAATTTATTTGCATTTAATGCCAACGATAGTTGATGAAGACGTTAGTGAACTGTACAAAACACTGTACACGGACAAAACGGAATAATGTCCATGGATTTAAAAAAATGTTACTGGATTATTTGGGATTAAATTGTCTTATTTACATATCCACACATTCCAATAACTAATCAAAGAATTGGGGTAAATTTATTAACCCTATTAAACAGCAAATACATAAATTTTTTTATGGTTAGGTAAATTTATAAATTCACTAAAAGTAGTGACGTTATCAATGCACGGAAATTAACCTAACGCCCTAAAAATAATCTATCACCACTTCATAATATCGATTTGTAGAGAATAAACTAAACAGCAATAAGACTATTTTATTTCATTCCATCAAATCCTCTTTTTCTTTCTGATGTTTTCAGGTATTAATGGATTTTATTTGATTCAGTATGATTGATTTTAATGTTCAGTATTTGAACATTAAAATCAATCATAAATTTTATCGGATTACCAGTTTAAATATAAAAACAGACGTTGCCTAACTATGTCAACATAATTTTGTTAGAGATAACGAGAAAATCGTCGCGCGCCCCACTGACCTATTTGTTTAGTTTTATCCCGTGTTGCGCAGTCGGATGTGAATTTATGGCTACACTGTGATCTAACGCTACTGGCGATAATATTCAAAAGACACCTTAAGAGCCAATTTCACCATGCTCTGTTAATTATTTAACACTCATGTTAAACCTTTTAACAAACTGTTAATGTTAATGAGTGTCCCATCACGCACTAACGAATGTTAAATTTCCTTAATCTGTTGTTAAGTTTAATTCCTTCTTTTGGGGTCCGTTAAGTTGTTAACAGGCGATTAGTAAGTACGGCACTTCATAAATTTATCAGATAGATAATCTGTGTTGTGTTATGGTGCATCATTATACTTATACTTTCGTTCTATTTTAGTTTAGACACATAGTCTCAATATGAACGCGGCATTCGATTATATTTTTGAAGATAATATGATGGAAAATTTAGATAATTTAGACAGTATATCGCGTCGTCCTAGGATTTTTAAAGAACGCCGTCACTATTTCGAAGAGTATGATGATGTAGATTTTCGAACAAGGTTTCGTTTATCGAAGGAATCTGCTTTGGAAGTATTGGAGCTAATTGAAAATAAACTTGAATATCCATCAGATCAGTAAGTAGATAGCACCCTAACTATAATTCAGTGAAATTGTTCCCTTTTATCCATCTAGCAACATTTTACTAAAAATAACCTTAAATTTGTTACAGAAATGAATCTATTTCACCTATTGATCAACTGCTTCTGACATTGAGATATTATGCAACTGGATCGCAACAAATCACAGTTGGAGACTACAGTGGCACAAGCAAATCTACTTCCCACAGAATCATTCACAAAGTAACTGCAGCAATTGCAGCCCTTAGCAGAGAATTCATCAGGTTTCCTAGTACGGATAATGAGCTAAGAGAAGCACAGTTGAATTTCTATAGCATAGCCAGATTTCCGAAAGCTCTGGGTGCTTTGGACTGTACCCATATACGCATTCGTTCACCAGGTGGTGAAAATGCAGAATATTTCCGAAACAGAAAAGGTTATATGTCCATAAACGTGCAAGCCATTGGAAGTGCAAACTTAGAAATTTTAGATTTGGTAGCAAGATGGCCAGGAAGCTGTCAAGATCAAACAATCTGGAATGCTTCATATAGAAACGCTTTATTTGAGCATAACCATTATGGTCAAGATTAACCTCAACACAAAGCGTTTGACATTTATTGACAGTGATAGAACTTACGTATTATACGACTAGCGAAAATAGTACTTGCCACCGGAACATATAATATAGCAAGCATTGACATTTGGTTTTAGTTGGTTTGGAATAAGAATGAATGATTATGTAAGTCATTCATTAGACGGTCGATTTATCAACGGCCTGTTAGATTTTCATCTTGGAACACATAAAACTAACAGCGATGTTAATGTTTCTGTTAATTTTAATCGTTCGTTTGCTAACGCTTGATTTATGAAATAACTAACAGAGCATGGTGAAATCGCCTCTTAATGTTATGTTGAAAATTCTTACTAGCATACTAACGATCTGAAACATTTAACCGCTTTGGCATTGTAAACAAACGTTTAACATAAACGGATGATATTTAATGTTTTACTTATTTTATTACTTTATTGTATAGGCAACATGATTAATTTAACTACATATTTTTCCCCTTCTTAATTAAGGAATAAATTTTAATCCCAGCATTGCAGAAATTTGGGAAGATTTGGAAAAGACGTTTAGAACGTAAATTTTATTGATTTGAAATCACGAGACTTAAATAACATAAGGATAAAGTAATCAGTATTTTTTGATTACAATATTACAGGACCTGCTTTTTTTATCAAAGCGTTCAATATTATTTTTGGCTCTACAAAAATTAAATAATTTTCTTACCTATAATAACCAAGTATTCTTCAATAGAAACGTTGTTTTGATGAAACAGTTCAGTTTTTAAACTTATTAGTTCCGCAACTATAAAAGATGATTCCAAATTACAATTATTTTTCCACTCGCATTAAAATCACAGGCTTTGTTTATTTTTATCACATTTGGCACTATGACATACAACTTCAAACGAGTGTCAAATAGTGTCGAAGATGGAAAACTGTCAAATCAGTTGCACCGAGTTTATGTAGGCGGCTTAAGGCGGAGTGAGGTCGGGAACGAACGTGTGACCGCGGCGAGAGCGCGACCGATATGCACACACGCGGCAGCTGGCAAAGGTTAGCTGAATGGTACGGCTAATTAAAATTTCATCAATCTATTTTCTTTGTTTGTTATCGGAAAACACAAATTTTATGAATTTGGGTAATGAAGCTGATAAGGCTTAACTTGTATGACGAGATTGATCTGAAGCTTTTATTACAGGACCTGTAATATTGTTTATTCGCATCTGCCTCATATTTTGAAAGAAGAATTAATTTGATTATATATTCATATTTATCAGAACCTTTTTCTAACTTATTGTATACTTAGTCGTTTAGAACCTAATCAGATAAACGTATACATATAATTTAGGAATTCAGCTACTTAGTTAGGTGTGTGTTTTATTTTGTAGAACAAAGCAATAAAAAAGTCAGTTTAAAGAAACATCAATATGAGAACCGCGTAGAGTTGGCTTTAAATACTCTTACTCAAGAAAAGTGTGTCGTAAAAAACGACTTTTCCGAGTGATGCTTGTTAGTAGGATCCAGCCAGGGTCCGTCGGGCTAGCGACCATCCTTCTGTTAGAATCTGCCATTGTACAGGGTTATTGGCAATCAGACCGGAATCTTTTAAGGTGACATAATTTCCAATCCCGGGTTTGCCCCAGGGAATTATATTAT
The DNA here is from genome assembly GCA_944452665.1 of Stenoptilia bipunctidactyla. Lineage (NCBI taxonomy): Eukaryota > Metazoa > Arthropoda > Insecta > Lepidoptera > Pterophoridae > Stenoptilia > Stenoptilia bipunctidactyla. The sequence goes on along the minus strand of OX101740.1, from coordinate 13,523,760 downwards.
CTTCTACCCTATTTCTAGTTTACATAAACGACCTGTGTAAGCTAACACTGAACTGTGGAAAAATAATCTCATACGCTGACGACACTGTGCTATTATTTTCCGCATCAAACGAATAAATATGCTCAACATGGCCTCAATGTTGTAATTAATTGGCTACAGCATCATCGCTTATCACTAAACGCTGGAAAAACTATCTGCATGCACTTCTCAATACGTAGATGTACCTTTGCTTCACCCATGCCTAAACTCTATCTATACCCATCAATGTAAAGAGACTTTTAGTAACAGATGCAACTGCCCCGCCATACGCCACACTGATAAAATAAAATACTTAGGGGTCACAATTGATGAGACTCTTACATTTAAGCACCATATTGACACGCTAAGCAGCAGACTACGAAAATTGATGTTTGTTTTTAAAAAGTTACGCACTGTAGCTGATTCCGTCCTTATTAAACAAATATACTTTGCACTTTGTCAGTCAATACTAACCTACTGTATTACGTCATGGGGCGGCGCGGCTAAAACTACAATAATATCCTTGGAGAACTTAACGAGCGGTATTAAAAGTCTCAACCTTCCGTCTTTTTCTATTTCCAACGCACCTCCTTTACAAAGCTTGTGGTGTACTAACAGTTAGACAATTATTTATAATGCGCACAGTCCTAAAGCAGCACACTGCACTTCCTTACAACCCTGAAATTAATAACAAAAGAAGGAAAGATATAGCTTACCGGACTGATATAGATATCAAACATGCCTTATGTATCAGATTTTTCTTATTTCTTGGCCCTCTTCTTTACAATAGAGTTAATGCAAATCTAAATTTGTACTCTCTGTGTTTAAATGAAACGAAAGAGACAAGAGGCGTTACAAAACATGTCTTATGATGACACAGAAAAATTGTTAGCAGTAATAAGTTAGTTTAAAATTCATAAATTGCATTGTTCAATTAGAAAATATTTTTGCCTAACGTAGTTTTATAACCACTGATTAAGGACTTCATTTTTGCTTTTTTTTACACATCCTTATTATACAAAAGATATAGTATACATAAGTATTTATTTAAAGTTTTATTTTTATTTTGTATACACTCAGACCCCTTTTCGCCTGAAAAACAGGGTAAACCTAGTTCAGGCACTTAGACATAATTGTGTTCCTTATGATATTTTTAGGTTAAGATTATAAAAATGTGCAGATTTTGAAAATAAATAAATAAATACATAAATCATTTGAGCCTAAATAAAGTGATCCGCAAGTTTACCACTTTTTAAATATTTGAGTTTTTCAGTTTTTCAGTTTTACACTTTCAAACATCGATTGTAAAAAAACGACTTGGACGATTTTCATGTTTTTTATTTGGATAGGTCTGTATTTAATAATTAATAAACCCCAATTATTAAAAAAAAAATGGTAAATTTCGGATTGCATGGTTTTGGCTCAAATGATTGGAAACGATCCCCCTTATGTCCTTGAAATGTTAGCACGTCAACACGGCGACATAAGGTCGCGTATTGCATAGAAATCACGATCATCGACATCGCTCAGATATTGAAATCGTTTCAAAAACCGATAAAAAATTATGGTAAATGCTATGTAAATTTTGATCAACCAAAGTTCGAAGAATAATGTGATGATTGTATTAAAGTTATTTCTAAGCATATGGATTTCATAACTACGTGTTAATTAAAAAAAAACATATTTTAGAAGTGTTTTTGAAAAAAAAAATATCTAGTCCAATTCACTATATCATGTTTTTGAGCCATCAAAGTATAGATAAAGCTATGAATACACGCATCAAATTTTCAGATCCGCTCGTCTTGTAATATTCTGATAATAAGCGATAAAAGTCAATGCATTTTTTCAATATGTCACCTTAAATGATTCCGGTCTAATTGCCAATAACCCTGAATATTATTGTTGTGGCGATGATGTGTTCCGAATATATTTTATGCCGTTCTTTCCTGAGCCCGAGTGCTGTCATCTTCAACTTTATCTTACTATCAGGTGAGGCTGATGTCAAACTCAGACTTATAACCTAATAAAAATAAATTTTGAGTTCACATACAGGCTGTACCTAATCGTGAATTGTGCACAAGCAATTTATTCCGTTTACTATAAAAGATATCTAACAAAGGCTTTCTATGTGAATTAAACATATAATATATGTTTAATTCACACATACCGCTCCGGCGGTAATGTGTTCCGGCAATATTGTATAAAGAGCCAGTTCCTTCCTAAACCCGTGTGCTTTCATCTTCGACCTCATCGTCACTTACCATCAGGTGAGATTGAGGTCAAACGCGGGTTTAGTCACTTATAAAAAAAAAAAAAAAAAAAAAGAATTGATTTGTAGTTATATTTTTATAAATAAATGGCTGAACTTAACATTGAACTTACGATGTTAAGTTCATAGTAAGTTCAGCTGAACTTACATTTATATTACATTAACATTAACATTATGTAAGTACTCTAGTTCATAAAAAGAAACAATATTTTCTAACTGAAACGGCTTTGAGTTTAAGAAGTTATCAGCTCTACAAAAAAGCATGAAACATAAGATTAAATAAAAATACCTTAAATTTGAATAAAAACCCGCAAAGCAACTTTAAGGCTGTTTACTTATTTTCTCGTTTTTCCCTTGCAAGTCTTGTATGAGTAAAAAGCACTAGGTGTAGCAAAAATAACAAAATAAAAATTCTTATATTTTTATATTCTTGCCCTTTGGTTCTATAAAGAAAGCGTCCCATGTTAACGATTTGTTTCATAACACGAAAAAAAAGTTAACTCTTTTCACAAAATTAAAACCTTTGCTAAAGTCTGCAATGGATAAGTTAATAAAGATAAAGAATACTGTACTTACATGTAATTTTAGTTTCTTGGAAGACTCGGATATAACTTAACTGAAGTAAATGACTGCTACAAAACAACCCGATGTGCCGATGTCATGTAGGGCGGGCAACTGGGGCAGAGGAACTGCGCTGACCGCCCTGCGCAAGGTCCGCTCTGCGCACCCTTCTGGATTTCCAACGATTCACTCTATTTTAGATCAGAGCAACATAACTGCATACTTCGAGTACCTACTGATCTGTATTTCAATTCAAAAGGAACTAGGTATCGATCGTACTTCTAAAACTGGTGAGTCTTCAACTCGTTACAAAGCATCTTGTACATACAAAACTAACAAAAATAGTGGATTTTATTCATATTTGCCTATATTTGTTGGTACGACACATAACTATGGTGAAATACGGCCTTAATCAAATCATTGAATCTTATTACTATATGAGGTACCTACCTACAGTAAATAGCTTGTTTATTTTAAGTAGATTTTGATGGCATAAATGGCAGGCGCCATTTACTTCTGTCACAAAAGTTTGGTGCAGTTATACTAAATCAAGCAAAAACGTATGTAGCTTTACGTGTCCGCCACCAGGAGTTGGCTACAGTAGTTACCTATAGCAGTTCCACAAACATTTGACATGGGTCACAAATATTTTTAAATTTTGATAGACTTGCTTCTTAGAAAGTAAGTGTTAGCCTAATTTTCAGGTAAGTAAATAATCAACTCAACATTACGACAGTGCTTACTCTCTGCTAGCTAACACGAAAAATCAAAACCTGAATAAGTTGTGAAAGCGCCATCTTGTATCAATAAGTGGAACATTTATAAACATGTAGGTGGAACGAATCATGGGAAAAATTGTTTAGATTCTACCACTTCTACTCCGTTTAGTTACGGAATCCTCACCTAGATGGTATTGTACTGAAAAAATGGCTGAGACTCGGAAAGCCGTGAACAAGCGTTACTTATTACACCATTATTTTATTTGATATTAGCTTTTACCCGCGACTTCATCCGCGTGGTAGTCAAAATCAGACAACCGGATAAATCAGAATGTCATCATCATATTACATGGGCCACACAAAAAAATCTTAATTGTATTACGAATGTTATATTTTTTTAAACGACTTGTAACCTTCTTAGTTTAAAAAAAGGCGGGAAATTATTTGTCGATATCAAATCAAAGTTCTATTTAGAGCGATGTTTTTTATGATTTTAAATATTCTCTCTCTCTCTGCAAGATTGTGCCGCTCATCTTCAAAATGCTTTTGGGAGATAAGCACCTCGTTTGAGTACTGTGAGGTTATGGTTTGCTGAATTTGAGAGTTACATGTCGAATTTCATGCAAGGTGGCCTTCAACTGTCATCAGTGAAAATAATGTGGTAATCAAAGATTTGATGAAAAGTTTCACTTTTATCAACAACGAAAAGGCAGTGATAGCGTTCAATCAGCACGTAGAAAGTATGCCTTCAGATCTGTGGTCCTCCTGTTTTTAAAAATGGTTCGATCGCATGAAAAATGGTGAAAATGTAAAGGAGAGTACTTTGAAAACCAATAAACATCATATTTAGGTTATAACATGTTGCTTTTAAGTTACGCAAAACTTTTAGTGTGACCTACGTATAAAAAAGAAAACTGTCTAGAGGACTGTTTGATACATTGATTAGTGAGTTAAGCAAGTACTTAGTAAGCTCACATGAGAACCACTTTTATGGACATGGCGAGGCAAACTTTAAAGGAAACTGTAGGCGTTTAAATTCAAACGGTAGATAATTTGAAATTAACGGTATATGCGGCATAGATACCTATTGTGTCTATCTTAGCAGACCCTCAATCAAATCAAAATAGTTGCGTTTAATACACGATGCAAAGCTTTCAAAGCTTTTTTTTTTTAATTTAAAAATTAAAAAAAAAAACTTGCTTGAAAAAAAAAGTCAAAGGTTGAAAGTTTGTAGGAAACTTCATCAAATGTGAAATGTTTTTTGTTTCGGACATTGGGAGTAAGTCTTTATGGAAGTCATAGGTAACACGGAATAGGTTACGCTGATAGAAAGAGACTTTAGCCCTTTTTTAATAATAAATAAATATTTGAGAGAGTTCTCGCAGCATACCTACACTGTTTGAAAATAATTGGTGAAAGTACATAGTAAATAGTAACTGACTACTGTACATTACTATATTACACGAGTACATTAACTACTTTATTTTTTGTAGCGATAAGGCCGTACAAATTGTTCATAATTTGAGTGATTTAATTTCATGGTGGTATATCTACCTAATTACACCTTTTGGGCAATGTGAAACCAAAAACAAAAATGAATGACTACTTTAGTACTTTTTTATCAATCCATCTGTACTTGTAGTAATTAAATCAAACATAGGTTTCATTCATAAAACTCCAAACAAATTAATTAGGAAAACCGAATTATTAGGAAGTTCCCTATGTAAGTATGGATCGCGTACACGATATGTGGTAGCACCTGTTACTGCCACGTATTACGAACGTGAGAGTTAATAACTCTCCCGTTCTATATTGTGTGCGGCGGAACGAGGATCGTATACTTCATGGAAGCGGCAAGAACAACAATCTTCTAATCCCACGGAATATTTGGTACTGTGTCTATTTCATTACAACTTACCGTGTATTTTCGTTGAGAAGCTTTATTACACTCAATTAATCAGGGTGGAACGTTTTCTGAGAAGCCTCGCAACACGAAGAGAACTAAGTTATTACGTAGAGATTCGCTTTACTAGCTAATTAGATTCCAAGCAGGTTTTATTTTAACTATAGGCTCAGAACTATTTTTTTGACCCGGGTTTAACATCAATCTCACCTGATGGTAAGTGAAGATAAGGTGGAAGAGATGCACATCACATCATCATCACAACTCTTTGTAATGAGCCCACTGTAGAGCTATGAGTCTCCCCTGGGTGAAGGTGGTGGATGCCAGAATTTTTAGGGCGCCAAAATGGCTTCTGACAAACGCTAACGAATACTGTATACAAGTATACAGCACCCGGGACCGACTGCTTAACGAGCCCTCCGAAGCATGGGAGTCGTCGTGAGAAATGAATGGTCGGCGGTCACCCATCCAAGTACGTTGCTTAACCTGTGACATCGTATGATACACACAGTAACCACGGTGCCACGACGCCTTCAATGAAATGCACACTGGATCTTCATTAAATATTGCCCGAAGACAGCCGGAGTGATAACATTTAGTGGCAGATTTTATATACAGGGTGGTCGATAGCCTGTCGGACCCTGACGGAATTCTATCACCAAGTAGGGGTAGCTTGGATTTGTCGCCTTTTACTTATCCAAGGGCGGTATCGCTCTTTTAAGCCGACCGTACACGTACAAAAATGTTCGGCGTAGGTAGTCATTTTATTTGTTCTAGCATGGTTAATTACTGGTCATCCTGCTGTTTGATTTTTGTAGGTATTAAGATTTATGCCTGCCTACTACTAATTTAAAGAAGTTGAAGAGATTAATTGTTTCAAAAGACTAATCTCTATAATCGTTGTAGTCCTATACAGGGTGACTGGTGGGTCACTTTTGAAATTCAAGGACGTACGTGTAGAGACATGTAGAGAAAAAATATAATAAAAAATAAATATTAATTATTTACTGAGTAAACTTAACCGAAAGTTAAAGAATTGATTATACAACGCATGGTTACGCTGGCGTTGGCAGCGATCCGTGTGCCAGGTCACGTGCCGCGATCAACTCAGTTGTATGTAAAGTAAATAGTAACGTAGTATTTATTTATAGGGAATTCTAGTGAAAAATAAAGTACTTAATTTTATTACATAATTATGATCAGAATCGAGTACAGACTGCTCTCCTTCAGTATCTACAATTTAATATTGTCTTAAGTTTTCGCGATTCATACTATTAAATAAAACGTCGCTCCTGACCATGGGGTCTGCAAAGACACCGAGACGTCGAGTTAAAATTTAAAATGTAAATATACGCGATAAATCCGGTTAAAAAGTGTTTTATTTATCTACAATTTGTCACCAGTCACTCTGTATAAGAACAGGGTTGTGCTCAATGGATCATGTAGTTTAGATTAAAATTTTATGTTTTAACTTATAATTCTTATGGAAACAGAGTAAAAGCTAAACAGGTAAAATGTTTATTTGAAACAGGCACTCGTTATTAATCTCTCTTCTATAACATTTAGATTGGCGTAGCGAGCGAGGCGCTGTGTCTTGAGCGAAGGGAGCTCTTCGTGTTGAATATGCAGACAGCGGCAGTTGGCCGCAACACACATAAATTAGCACACCCTGTGTACTGCTCACCTTCATTTATCCTGTAATGAAGAAAAGAACCACTTCAAACAAAGCCGGGAAGTTTGGAAGACGCTGGAGAATATTAGGTTTACTGCAGCAAAATGAGTCCTAAGTAAAACACTTTTGGATAGGATATTATTTTTTTTTACTCGATGTGTCTGTATAGACAACATAATAACGAGTAGCTTCAGTGGTAGGGAGGATTGACATAAAACGATCTTGAGTTCAGATCTTGCTATTTTTATATTTTTTGATTGAGTTGAATAGTTAAATTCTTTTTAGTCAGGGGCCGAATTGTTCAAATAGTATAGACACAGGACATGTCCACGGTACGGGACTATTGTTCTGAAAAGTGAAGATAACATATTTTTGAAAGTAGTAATTAATACCGAGTCAAACCCAATGATAATGTTATGGTGTTGAGCAACACACATTAGAGCTGGCAAAAAAAGCTTTTTGACATGATTCAACTTTACAACGATGCCAAAATTCAGTGTCGGTAATTTATATCACATAAATTACACAGCCCGCCTTGGTTACGTAGATGGTCGATGATTTATCTATTTTATTGCTGAAAAAATTCATGGGTTTTATATGAATAAATTTTATATAAAGCGACTGTAGAGCCCAAAGCCTGAAAGAATTGAGTGAACCTCATGCAATGGAGTGTCAAATTCACAACAGTTTCAGGCTGCAGCAGTTACAAGTCTCGAAAAACTGATGCAAGACATAAAAAGACTCATTTCCAGATAAATTCTTAGTGATAGAAAAAATAACTATGAAATGTGATATTTAAGCGAAATGTGGCCAATGTTTGGATCGTATTGATAAAATACTTAATCGTAAGAAATATGCATGCTAAGTCAGTAAACCATAAAAAGTATTGGTTTTTGATAATTAAAATTCCATTAACTATTCACACATTAACTGTTCGCTTTATTTATATAAATATATTAAAAGAGTTAATTTCAATGATAGTAGGTCAATTTGGCCACCGACGGGCGTCGTAGGTAGGTTAAATGTTTGGGCGTTCTAGTGTTAAGAATAAATACCTAAGACTACGCGCTACTACAAAACATCTTGTACTACTACCATATCTTTATTTTTTATACTGAGGGATACTTAATACATTTATATTGTATCAAAAAACATAATTAAAGATCAAACGAACTTTCCTGAAGTGAAGTTCGATCATAAAAATATGAATAACTTCATTTCCGACATCTTTTCAACTCATAAATCGCAAAGTTGTGAAGTATTTATTTTTTGGCCGGTGACTAAAAATAGTCCTATATAATTCTACCCGAAAGAATGTGGTCAAAAGTGTTTTATTTCATGTTATAGATCGTGTAAACACTATTTAAGTGTTGTGCTTTTGAGGTCTTGCTATACAATTTAAAAATTCGATGGCTACGTTTGAAAAGATGCTCCAGCAAAAATCTATTTTCCCTAATCACTTCAAAACCAAATTATTATTAATGTTAATGATAAGTTTGTTAATGCTGAAGAATTGCCCCTCCCTCGTAGTGAACTTATGTATCTGTCATGCCAATCAAGGCACAACGTTTTGCTGCGGTAATGCCCAAGAATATATTAGTTAAACGAGTCTACTTGACATTTGTTTATAAGTACGCAGGTATCTCAAGTAATGACTTACTACTGCTCTAGTATACAGTTCAGTTTATAAATACGGGCTTAGATGAAGTAGCTATAATAAAAAAATAAATTAAATTAAATTAAAATCTCACGTACAGGTAGGAGCACATTAGGTCTGGAATGGAATAAGACAGGATACTTTTAACCTTATATTCTGACGATATCAGTATTTAGGCGGGTTTTTTACTCGAGAGCCTCCGTTTTCTTTGATTCTATGCCAGAGGCCCTTAGTTCAAATCCCACTTGGGGTGGACATGCGATGACATCTTAGCCGTCAAGATATTAAAGTTTGTTGAAGTTTATTTCGATGTTTTGGTTAGGTATATGTATAAAGTAATAAATAATAATTAACGTGACGTGAACGTAAAAAGTATTTATGGTTACATATTATTAACAATATAGAGGTATGAAGTAGGTACTTCTTGTTAGTTCTTCTGATCCCCAGGAAACTTATTCCGGATCGCAGGTGATTTATATTTCGCCATTTCTTTATTGCATGTGGACATATGCATTACCAGTACCTATTGTGGCCTGTAAGTGGTAAATACCCATCCAAACCTAGATGAGTACATCGACGAGATACCTTAAATATATTGATAATCTAGACACACATTCCATAAATAAAAAAAGATAGTACTGATGAAAACTTAGTCGCTGTAGTTTTTAATAAATGAAAATCAGCAATTATATGATAAAAGTTGTTTTTTGTTTTTACGCTTTATTTTAAATATATCAAATAAAAGCTAAACAAACTTAACTTTTTAAACTTAATGAAGTTGTTTTAACCTACCTATGTTTTATATAATGCATTGGGCAGTCGAAGAATAGTTATGAAAAAAGATCTCAGTTTAATAATAAAACAGACTAAGATATAAAAATACTCCGTAATGTTTTCTATCATCCATGAAATTACTTTCCAAACGCAAGTGAAAAGTGGAAACATTCCGGCAATGGAAGTTAATTTTAATACTTTTATTAACCTCGCCACCGCCGCCGTAGAAAGCCAGAAGTTCAAATACCCTGTACAGGTATAATGAAAGCCCGTCCGGAAGAAATTTGAATTTTCCGGCAGTTACTTGCGCCTATAAATCAACGCTAAAGTCGTATAAGCTCTTCGCGATCGCGGCCGCGGAGCTTTAAAATTTAAATTCGTCGGTCGATGCCATATGTGGGGCTCGTGCGCACTCGGCTGACTCCGGAGTTCGTTATTCAGCCTGGTTTAGTCATTGACAGATGCCTGGACAATAATGCTTATTTGATTTGAACAATTACCATTACATGGCGCAGTGGGTGAATTGCGGTTAGGACCCAAAAGGTGCCGGCACAAAGGGAACTGCAGTTTGTGTATGCTACAACATTTTTAAATTTCACGGGGTTAAGTGACTTAGCGGGAGGAGCCAAGCTACTGATTTGTTTGTTTTTCTATTCAAATTTAGATTTTACGGGAAGTATATACAGAAAAAAAAACTAGCAAAACTAAACGTTCTTATTTTTCTACGGGGACTTCTCCAGATTAAAGAGATGGACATCCATTTCATATTTTTTTGTTTTTTTATGTAGTCATGAAAAGGTAATAAATTTATAGAACAGGAAAAAATACTCCAAGGCAATTTTGGAGGATTCGGTACTACTATAACTAAAAACTAAAATACAAAATTACTTAAAGGTTGCAACATTTAGGTACCCACTTAGAATAGCTATGTCCGATAAGTCTTAGTAACTTGAATAACTTTTATTCAGGTTACTACTTACTTCATGATTTCAATAAAATAACAAAAATCTTTTATAAGTGATAGCCGGACTGTGTGACCAGTGCTTATAAAATTCCTGAGATGTCCTTTGCGAGGTCGTAGGTGGGGGAATTTATCTGGCTGACAATTACCTAGTACGGGAACATTTTTCTTTTAGACCTTACTTATACCCGTACCTAAGTTTTCGTTGGTTGAAATATTCGAGGTCTCAATAGTTGTTTATACACGTCATCGGATAAAACAGTTTGGTATTCTTTGTTTACTGAAGTGGTGTGGTGAGATATTCTAGCTGTAGGGTTATAATTTACCATATTGTAAGTTGGTTCATCACTTATTAAGGACCGTATCTTCGTGACATATTCCTCCGCATCCATAACCACAGCTGAATTACCTTTATCAGCTTTTAATATCATAACACTTTCGACGATACCAAGACATTTTAAAGCAGCTCTTTCTTCTAGCGAGATATTACTTTTAGGTATTTTGGCCTGCTGAAATGTGACGGCAATGTCCTGCCTAAGCGATTCTGCGTTGCGTGAAAGCAATTTGTTTTTATATATAACTTCTTTTATACTTGCTATGATGCTCTCTACTCTCTGAGTGAGGTCAAACAATAAACCCTTTTTTAAAACATTTAAAAAATTTTTTTACGAAAAATCAACAACCCTGGGGAGTCCGGTCAAAAACCCAGTGACACTGTGAGCGTGTTTTGCAAAAGTGACATTAAAGTGAGTTCCAGTAGTAGCAAATCAAAATTAACAAGAAATGGGGGTGGGATCGTTTTGTCTGCATTTTACTGCCATCACCACCTACTTACATCTGTCAGTCTGCTTGTAGCAGAATAGAAACTTCGGACGCACGAAATAAAAATCGGAAATCGTGGTACGAACCCCGTGAATTCATTAAATTATAGTCACAACAGCTAATAAAAAACTTGAAAATTTAGAGAAAAAGCTTTGCATTTTGGGTCTTAAAATTATTTATTTATTTAATACTGCCTTAAAAAAGTTAAATTAAAGATAATATTTGAAGCGATTTAGTAAATGCAATGAAAACAACATCATAATATGAGTTATTTTTTTCAACCGGTGATCAATTTTCGCAGTTTTAACCAGCACAAAACAAGCCATAAAATTAACTATAGACAAAGGTAATAAAACAAATATCAAATAATATTTTTGATTTATCAAACAGGAATACCGATATGGTATGGCATACCGATTAGGCTCTGCGACTGGATATCTGATTTTCTGAGGGAACGGTCAATTCGAGTAGTCTTAGATGGCTACTCCTCCGACCAAATGGCAATTAATGCCGGGGTACCTCAGGGATCTGTTCTCTCTGCAACATTATTCTTGCTGCACATTAATGACCTTTTAACACCGGGCATTATTGGTTATGCTGATGACAGCACTGTTGTAGAGAGATACGTATCCAATGCGCGAGCGAGCCCCCGTGAAATCCAGAGTTTGAGAAAGTCAATGATTGAGCGCGTTGATTTGACCTTACGAAAAGTATCCGATTGGGGTGAGTCGAATTTGGTCAAATTCAACGCGTCCAAAACTCAGGCGAGTCTATTCTCCGCAAAAAAGAGCACCTTCACATTTACGCCCACTTTCCAAAATGTATCTGTCCCCATCACTGACCATCTAGGGCTTTTAGGCGTAACTGTAACATCCAGTTTGAACTTCGGTCAACAAATTGTGTCCATGGCTCAAGTAGCTTCGAAAAAGTTGGGAATCATCTCGAAGGTGCGGCGGTACTTCGGCACTGCACAGCTTCTAAACTTATACACAGCTCAAGTGCGATCATGCATGGAGTACTGCAGTCATCTTTGGGATGGTTCAGCCAAGTATCATCTAGAAGCGCTGGACTCCGTTGACCGAAGAGCCCGTAAACTTATTAACGACGCCGACCTTACAACCAAAAAACTGCAGACCTTAGAGCATCGTCGTAAGGTTGCGTGTCTAACCGTGTACTACAGGATACATTTTGGTGAGTGCGCCAGTGCTCTGTTTGAAGAAATTGAACCCTCACCCTTTTACCATCGGACTACTAGACGCAGACAGAACTTCCATCCGTATGTGGTAGATATTCCGAAAAGTCGAACTAAGCGCTTTGACAGTTCCTTTTTGATACGGGTCGCCAAGGTTTGGAATGAACTGCCTGCGTCTATTTTCCCTGACCAATATAGTCCTAGTACTTTTAAGCGTCGAGTGAATAGGTTTCTCGTGGATGGACGTGTACCACCTTAGTCTTCATGTTCACTTAACATCAGGTGTCATGGAAGACAAACGTCCCATCCATAATTTATAAAAAAAAAAAAAGGAATTATTTGGAAATTATTTAGACTAAAATATTTTATTCCGGTGGGATGTGGAATAGAGATAAAAGACTCCCATATGAAAAGATCGATTCAAATACATAAGGTGCAAAAGAGGGTTGACTAAAGTTATTTGCCTGATGTATTTGACATGCATGTGCTACTTTCTTTTGATCGAATGATACACTGATGACGAGTCAGCAAGGTCCTACCTGGCGAACGCCTTTTGAATACATAATAGCAGTGACATTTTGTCAATGTTCTTATCCGTACATACTTATCAAATATGAGAAACCAGAAATTCTTCCACGGTATCGACTCGGGCAGGAATTGAGTAATCACATCAAGAAGTGACAATTCCTGTGGGACTTAGGGGACGGGAATAAGATGTTTACTTTAGTTTTGGGCGCTTATTTTATATGGCGTTGACATCTGTAATAAATAAATTAAATATCGTTTGTTATTGCGAGCTCAATTGTCAGTTATAAGTAAAATGAACACTTTTGAGCACATATAATAAGCACATGTTTGACAATTGTTTGTATATTTACTATGATATAAATCATACGTTTATTTTTGTCCCTAACATTATAAACTGTACAGTGAAGCAAGAAATAAGTATTTTTGGGCATTCTCATACCATAAATCCACGTATATAGAGAAGTCCACAAGAGGCCTATCCCATTCGGAGGCTGCAATAAAATAAGCAGTTTTCGGGATCGAGGGTTATCTCGTCACTTCGTATTCTCGGAGCATCATTCGTTTAGACGAAATCGAGTGCGGCGGTCTCTGGCGACTCTTCCTAGAAATTAGCTTTGCAAAGGGAATTCTAAACACGATTCGATTAGGTATTCAGTACTTTTGGAATTATATATATTTTGTTACCACAAATAGGTATACGTAGTAGATAGTGACCAGAAGATTAAGTGATTGTATTTAATTAAATTAACATTAGAAACGGGATATTTAAAAGGTAATTTTAACTTTCATGGTATAGAGTAATGACCATGAAAGTTGAAATTATGTATTTTATTAAGTTTCAGGATAAAATTTCATTCAAGTTTACCTGCATCCATAGTTTTTTAAACAATATTTCCAGTTATCTTTATAACTTAAGTTTCATCATTGTTTTGAAGCAAACAAATTTAGTACTACCTCTGGCACTAGTTTGTCAATATTTAACTTTATAACCCACACTGACGCACTATGTGGCCGAAAAACAAGTTTTAATATGCTTGTATTATGGTGGCAACATAGTGTACATAGAACATAGAAACGTTTCATAATTAAGGAGTTCTTTTGTTAACAAAGATCATTGTCAAAGTGACATGTCAGATGTATTCAACACTTTTAGACGCATATAACAGCATATATAGCAGACGTATAAATAGAATATATTTTAAGAATCGAAAATATTGTAAGTACTCATTGATACAGACAATTACTCAAATAAATAAATACTAATTTAAATAAATACTACAGAATGTCCTAAAATATAGTGTTAAGTCCATGAGTATTTCGGGTGTCCTATAGGAAAACATTAATTTATCCTATAATACTGATAAGGCTACTTACGATATTATTTAATACTTAATAACAACTATGCGTTCAGATACAACATCGTCATTTTGCAAATGAAGCCTTAATTTTCTTCCTACGTAGAAATGTGAAAAACTTTTGATATTTTGAATCTAGAAAATAATGCTTATAAACTTTATATATAAAGTTTGCGATTCATCTTATTACTGTTTTGAATAATTTGGCAGTGGACCAGGTAAGCAGTGGGCCAAGTTTGCCTTGCTTCCATAAAGACGCCTAAGGGAAATCGACTGAAGGTTTTGAAGTGGCTGCATCAGCAAATTCCCTTTTCCTTTACACTTTATTTTCCTGCCATCTCTTTTTTACCTAGTGTTTTGAAGATTGTCTGAATTTAAAGTATCTTTTGATGCAAAATTACTGACAATGGCCTAAGTGAGTGGTTTGTCAGAATAAATATATGGTAGAGTAACGACAGCTAACAGTACTTAAGTTGTACGACGCGAAGCTGAAAGTGCATTATGAAATTAATTTTATTTGTAGTTGGTTTTTGATGAAGGTTTTCTTTCGGAGCTATAAATACTGCAATGGAATCTCAATTAAATTGAAAATAGTTGAATTTTTAATAACAAGAAAAAGTGTTTTAAAGAAATATGATACATTACCCGCTTGTGGCCACAATCTAATCTGTAAATTAAAAAAGAAAACGTACTTTTATTATCATTCTTCTTTCTATAAATATGAATGATAAAAAATAGTTTCTTTTAAAACACTTAATATTAAGTTTTTAAAGGTGTATTATAACTAAACATAAGAAGGGGAAGGTGTGAATGAAAGAACCATTTTCACATTTTCTACATTTTACGAGTAACTAGTTTTGTTACAGAGAAAGAAAATCTGATGGAATTTCGTAGAAACAATGTGGAGTGGCTCTTTCAAAACATGGCTCTTTTACACCCCTCTTCCCCTACTTATGTTAAATAAAACTAGTAAAATAGAAAGAAGTTGTATAGAATATATTAGAATATATTTCTTGTATAGAAAGAAGATCTGATGGAGTTTGTTTCTAAAAATTAGGGAAATGTGTAGGGTGGCTGTTTCATGGGTCCATATTGACTCACCTAAAGTTCTTTATTCGAAATTGTTCTTCCTAACGATTTGTAATCCGAATGATCACTCCTCCTAGAATTTTTCATCCTAAAGTTTTTATTCATACTATTTGTAGTGCTACCGTCGATGTTCATAACACTCATGTTTCCGAAAATTGTTATTAATAAAATCGTTAACATACAATATTAAAGCTCCTACTGTTTTTTATCCTAACGTTTTTATCCTAATATTTTTCTTTTTGGTTTCTTCGATGCCATAAGAACTACATAACATAACATAAGAGAGAACAAGATGCCATAAGGAATTTAAGATCATTATTGTTCATGGTAACAATTAAGAAATAAAACATCTCCGGCGCTGCGGGAAGTGCAGCCCCAACGCCCTTGCGTAACTAAGCGCAAACAGTCGTGCTCACCTCCACAGCCTCGGCTTTTTGGTTGGCTCGCTGTTTGGCTCGCCCGATGTCTGCGCTTAGTTACAGCGGGCGGGTGCTGCTCTCCCTCCGCGCCTCCGGCTTTATAAAAAACACTCTAGGGTCGATCCAATAAGACTACGTGGTTAAGGGGTCAACAGTTTTAAGGAGAGTCCAAGAAGAAAGCCAAAGTTGTCGAAAACTCAGAAAAACAGGCATGACTTTCTATAATAGTGTAAAAGATGGTTATGTTGACAAAATATAGGAAAAGAAATAATAGTATAATAGATGTTTATTGCTACCGACATTATGAAGTTGAATGATTCGGAATTAAAACATTAGAGACAGAGTAGTTAGGAATTGTGATTGTTAGGATGAAAAATGTAAGGAAGAACATTTTCGGAGTTCCAATTTTCGGAGTTGAAAATTTAGGTGAACTTTGGCGCACCCCTGTTTCACCCCTTGTTCTATTTGTTATGTTATTTTCCATGACTAAGTAAACTTTAAAAATCATACCAATTTACGAATTGACTACAAAAACATAATGACCTCTCAATGCAGGATCAATTAAGAGTAAATGGGAATAAATACGATTATATGTATAAGAGTTTACATCAGTTTGCAGCTTCGCTCTAGGCTTCATTAAAATGCAACACAAGTCATACGCAGCGTTAACTTAGGACAACGGACGTTCGGAAGTTTTCACTAAATTGTAGCTAAGCGATAATTATTTAAGACCGTAGAGTTCGGACCGATGATAAATATTTTCTAGAAAATATATGAAAAACAAAATATGAAAATTATGTTATTATTATTTCTCTTTGTGCTTTTTAGGTGACCGAACTATATAATTATACTTACTTATGCAATCAATAAACAATTCCTAAATTTTGTTAATAACGTCCTTTACTATTCATCTGAATGATGGACTTTCTCTGTCTCAATGATGATTAAGAAGTTACTTGTAAAGATTAATATACCTATATTAAAATAATGAAAATTGAAAATTAATGTTTCATTTTTCAATCCATTTCTGACAAAGGAATATATTCTTGTGGCTTGTTTATGTAAAAAATGTTAAAACCTAAAATATGCTAATTTGACAAAACAAATTATTTGATCAGGGCACACTGATAAGGCAGTTCGATAGTTCTTATGTCGTGCCCTCAAACTCAAATATTGTTTATTTCATAAGTATTTAAATATATTTGAAATAAGTCAAACAATTTACAAATTGAACTGATTCTACCACCACTTCGGAAAGTCGTTCTGTTGAGAAGAAGTGCCAAGAAACTCAACAGCAATCATCTTTTGAAAATAAGAGAAAAAAAATACACAATAACAATTTACAGCCAGGGAATCCCATCTTCTTGCATCCGGATATCTTACACATAATATACCGTCAATTCAGCCTACAGTCTTGTTATTACTGATAGATCATTATCGATAGATACACTATTGCCTAATTAATTAGTAATAATTTAAACTGGTGCAGCATTTAAGTTTTTTTTGTCACACGAATAAATTGAGAATATTTGATAATGATACGTTTAAGAAATTCAGACTCTCACTTTCTTCTTTATTTTCAATAGTCATACATAATACGAAAGCGCTCGTAAGGACCGCCAGAGGCATATAAATTTTATGATGAATGAGTCTTGAACTATAAAAGGCTTTGATTCTTATTGTTTTTGGGTATAAACCGGTGGAGAAATATTTCGGCGTCAAGCTGTTTCGGTTTTATTGACAAGTTCAATTTATTTCTCTGCAGTCAAAGTGAGCAATCGGTGGAATTGGAACGTTTTTGCGGTTAAATCGGAAAAGGGTTGGCGTGCTCTTCACAGAATGGCAAGTTGCCCTAGATTCGATTTACCAAGCCGGTTATCTACCTATTGTTACAGAGGCTTTCGTGTAATTTCATTCATCATGCTGGGAGAAAAGTACAAAGAGATTTGCTTTGAATTTGTTTGTGTTTGTTAATTTTAACAGAGGAGAAGTTTGTCTTATTTATTAAATATTAAGTATCGCAACTTCTTTCTACATTCGGCATGTATAAAATGCTTTTTTATTATAGCATTAAAATAAACTATTCTTTTATAATTTTTATTTTCCCTACTTTTTTTATTCATTCCGCTGCCATTTAGTTATCTCTGTATCATACTTGAAAATGAATGAAAATCTTTAGTTTCATTGTCTAGTATACGAAGATGGTCCATAGTCCACACTCCATTGTAATTTTATAATCCATATCCATACTCCATGCTAATATATGTATAAATGTGAAAATGTTTGTATCTGTCTGCTACTTCCTATTTCTATGATTTTTGGTGTACGTAAAGAACTGATCTCGAGAAAGGACATAGGCTATATTATTTTTGGAAAAATAAAGCAGTAAGGCGGTGAAATGGGGAATTGAATTTTGTAAGGAGATAATTTCTTTTCGTTTTCGATTGACTTTTAACGATGTATTATTGTAAATAAAAGTAAATGAACGCCTTTTTAAGCATTATTGGATATTCAATCTATTAGGGTTTCTTATGGAAGAAACATCTAAATAGGTACATCTTCACGCCTTCGATTTTTATGATTGTTGATACATGCGTAAATGAAGTCTTGAGAATGGTCTTAAGCCACATTATATTTCTAAAATCAAGCAATAAGGAGGTGGAGAAGAATATGAAAAGAGAAATATGAATTTTGTTTGCTTTTTTTAAAAGTTTGTATCAAGCGTTTTTTTAAATAATATAGTCTCCGGAGAAGCGCATATTACAAAACTATGTGAACCCGAATAGGCATTTATTTCCGTTGGATCCCACTTTTTACTCAAAGTAAATATAAACATTCGATCCCAAATTCTAAAGATATGTGAATGCAGGTACTATTGCAAACAAATGGGGTTAAAACATTAGAAAACTGTATTTGATCAAGATATATTTATGTTTAGCTTGAAGTAATATAATTATTCAGGTGTTTATACAAAAGTGTTGTTAGTGTACGATATGTTGTATGCAAAAAGATGAATTTCTATCCGATGAAGTTCCTGCCGTATCCTGAATTTTCCGTGTTATTTTGCGGCTGGCTGTATACAGGGTGCTACTATATTAGAGCATTATTCATTAGAGATTAAAGTACAGGTCATTTGCAACTTTTTTTCGCAGACAATCATAGGTGAAACTGAAACATTATTGAGATATTTTAATTTTAGAGTTCATTTGAAAAACTCCTGGTTGTCATAAAATTTTCAAATGCCCTCATACTTAATTATGTACAGGCGTCAAAGTGCTTCTTACTGGTCACAATATGCTGGTATAGCCACTAGATACTTTAACTCCTTAGATAATCATGTACTAATAAGCGGATTCCCTGTATATTTTTTTGTATACTTAGTTATTCCATTTTCAAACTTTTGTTCTTTTGTTGCTGTGGTTTTTATTTTAGTATTTCTGATAATACAATATGGTGAATTTATGACGTAACCGTCTCAAAATATTTTATTGATCCATAACAACTTAACATTACCGCCGCGAAAGATATCATTATAGAAATATACCATTTCAATTTATAGTGAAACGGTTGGTGTTTAATCTAATAAATTCGATCACCGTTTATCATAACAGAGGCACCAAATAACAAACGAAAAAAATCTCGACATTTTGATACAATTTGAGGCAAATCCTTCAACTTCAGTGAGGGAATGTGAAGGTTCAGAATTAAAAAAAATAAAATTCAACGTGATCTGAGAAATACAAATTCAAAAGTTACATTAAAGTTTCATGTTTATTTTATTTTCCAAAAGTTTCGGGTTCGATTCCCGAGCTGAGTACAAATTGTTTGTGAATGTACGTATGAATGAATTTATCTTTTTAGTAAAATCGATGACGTGGTTACAAAGAGCAGATCTTCGCATGTTATTCAGTTTCCGAATTTCCCATACTGACCGGTCTAAATGTTTCACCCTGTTTAAATACGATTGACCGATAAACCCTAAAATATACAGAGTGACTGGTGACAAATTCCAGATAGTGAAAGAGGGTACTTTGTACTCGATTCTGGTCTTAATTATGTAATAGAAGTAGGTACTTCATTTTTTACTAGAATTCCCTATAAATAAATAAAGTTGTGTTGCTACTTACTTTACTTACATCTAAGTCAATCGCGGCACGTGACATTCCATGCGGATCGCTGCCAACGCTGGCGTAACCATGCGTTGCGTAATAAATTCTTTAACTTTCGGTTAAGTTTTTTCAGTAAATAATTAATATTTATTGTTTTCTCTTCATGTACGATCTCAAACTATCCTTTAATTTCAAAAGTGACACACCAGTCACCCTGTATAGTTAAAAAATATATATGGTTGAGTTTTGGCTAAACAACGAAGAATTTGTAAATGTGGTTCGAAGGTTGGAAGGTTATAAACTATAGAAAGCAACGAAATAAATAACGCAGATGATAGAATTCAATTTTTTTATTTTTATAAAGTAATAAACTCTAAGGTTCTTTTAATTTGACCTCAAAACGATATCTGTAAAACTCGAATTATATTAAAACGGGTTGATGGGATAGCTTAGTTTTCTAAGTAGGTTTAAATTTAATTAATTAATATTAAAAAAAATGGACTTGTGTAGTTACGTGTACATATATTTAACATGGGATTCAACGGAAATAAATGCGAATGGGCAGACACACAAGTGAGGGCGGACGTCGTCGTTGACGGACGTTGAATAAGCGACATCCTGCCCTGTTGAATTTCTTATAAGTTGAGGTTTAAAGTTGGTGCTACTGTTAAATTAATGAGGCACCATGACTTACTAAGACTATGAATGGGGTGCCTTTCGCCCGGAAAAGATTTGCCATGGCCAATTTGGAAGTCCCTAAACAGACTCTGGATCCAGGTCGGCCGAAGAGACACTAAAGAAAACACTTTGAAATGGGGTTTCAGCGTTGACGGAGATGAGCATTGTTTGTGCGGCGCGACTCCACAAACAATGTTACACCTTCTCTCCTGTCCCATGTGCCCGAAAACCTGCACTACCGAGGACCTCGCACAAGCCACCGATAACGCCATAAAGGTGGCAAGTTTCTGGGCGGGCAAAATGTAATATAATATCATATTCATCGACACGCTAAGAAGAAGAATGGGGTGCAATATGATTACGGCAACAATTATGAAAAGAACTTTATTTTATTATTTATTCATAAGGTACACCAACAGCATAACATATAATAAAATTTAGAAGTAAAATTGTTCCGGTACATTACTTATATGTATGCCTATTATAGGCGCACACAGCTTTGGTATAAGAATATCAAAAGGTAATTCCGACAATCCCAACCGATGTTCAAAAAAGGACAGTTTCCTTAAGTTCCGATTTCCTATTTTATGTGACCTCGATTGCACAAAGTTGCTAAAGGATTTAACTAGGCTCACGGCAGAGGTCGAATCGTTTAAAAACGTCACAGTAAAACAATTTTAAGAAATGCGTTCAGATATGCATAACTTAAAATATCCATCAATTCCTCCATCTTTAACACGAACTTCAAATGTTAACGTTAGAAGAGGTGGCGGCGGTGGTGCGTGGAACGTCGACAGCGGCCTGATTGGTCTAACTATGAGTCATGCCTTGGACAGGTTGGACGAAAAAAAATCCCTCAAAGTAGCTTTCACACCGACATTGAGCCTTCTGTATTGTTACCTACAGCTACCGAGATGGACTGATTGCAACAAAGTGCCAGATATGAGTGCAGCGGTATAGTGCAAGCTGCAACGTTAACAAAAAAAACTGTCTACTCATATTTCCTCTCCTGTTTAACGAATTTATTGGAATCAGTGGAGAAATTTATTTTAATCCACCATTAATTTTTATGGAACGTTCAACCAAAAAAGCAATTAAGAATATAAAGTCAAAATACATTACTGCAGCGGCCGACAAGATAGGCATTGATGGACGAACATGTGAATGTCGGCCGAGGCGAAGCTGTGTCTGTGGGTTAAAAAAGCAGCTTAAAATATGTGAGAGTTACGCAACTAATCATGGTTTCATATACAACGTGTAACAAAATGGAGAGATAAAACTTAAGGGTTCGCTGCCGTACCATACAGTAAAAGAATTAGCATGATCAGTGCTGGTGTAGACTTTCATACAAATTTATTTAATTTTTTTACAACAAAATATTTTGACAACCCTAGTCAACCTAATACGCTAAAACAAGACTTGTGCCGCAGTCAGTGACCTTATGACCTTTCCCGCACCGACTGAACTTTGTAGTATCTGTCTTAATTACTCATCACTTTATTTTTACGCCATGTGTTATCGAATAGATTTCATCAAAAGCTAACAGCTGTTTTTAGAGTTGACACTTAGATATTTTATTCTAAACTTTGAACTTGTTTTTCGGCCGAACCGTAAGGATAACAAATTTATGTTACTGTTACTTATTAACTACATTATCAAAAATACAATCCTTTGAAGTATTATCTCTTAATTATGTTACACGTTGTATGACTGTAAAAAGAGTCAATGTATGGTTTTTCAGGGAGGAGCAAGAAAAGTTACAGACGTGACCCATCTTTTACTTAATAGTACTCCGTTAGCTAAAGAGGATAAATTTAAATATCTTGGTCATATTGTTACGCCCACCCTGAGAGATGATGCTGACATTGTGCGGGAGCGGAGGGCGTTGTCGGTTAGAGCAAATACGGTAGTCCGGAGGTTTTCACGGTGATCACACAATAGAGTTCAAATTGACTCTTTTTAGAGCATATTGCACTTCCTTTGACACGTACTGTTTATACGCTTTATCATTCTTTACGCAAAAATTGTATAGCGCGGGGTCTCCCCCGCTGATGCAGCGCGTCGACGATGTTCGCCTGCGCACACGTCGACTGTTTCCCGAGCACGATGCGCAGACACGCGGCATTATTTTATTCCTTGTTTAATGTGCTTGACTTTATTCTTGTTCTAATAACCACCCTTTATCATTTACTCATATTACTGCGTTAATACACAAACTAAAATTGAAAGTGTGAATTTAAATCAATATTTTGTTAGTAAATACGTGCAGAATTCAAAAATAACGTTGAAAATAAGTAACAATAACAAATAAAAAATATGTTTAATTATTCAAAATCGTCAAAAAATAGTCCTTGTTGAAAGTATGAGTGTTTATTTGGATTTTGTCCGAGAAGATGTCCTGTTTTGCTGGTGCCGACTTGGTTTTCTTTTATCAGTTGATATTTTGGACTGAAAGCTTTCTGTTGCGGAGATGGTTGGGCGAGCCTATGTGAAAGAGGAGCTTTTACCGCCATTGGCCGCGGCATTGTATGATGAAGGACGGGCGGCCGGTGTCCTTGCGATTGGAATTCTATTAAATTTCTGTTTTTAAGATTTGGATAAAGTCCGGCATGGTTAGGATTTTCGAAATTTGCCATATTTGGGTACTCATGACTTCGATTTGCTATCTGATATTCTGGATAGTGTATGGCTTTGTCCAGAGTATTGTGTAGTAGTCTGTTTCCATTGCGCGAATTTAGCATCATGCTGTCGTATGGATTAGGGTTGTGCATATTTAAATTGCTTTCATAATTTTTTGCTTTTGGATTTATATTCATATATCGTCTTGCAAGTGCATTCTGCTCCATTGTCAAATTTCTTGGTACATTACGAAAATTATTTAGATTATTACTAGGGTTAGCTGAGTAACGGTTATTAAGTTCCCTTTCATGTTTGTAGTCAGGCAATTGACGATGTGCAATAGCATTATCATTAAAAGTGTTTCCAGGGTTTCTAATTTCATTAGGGTATGTTTGACGAAGATAGTTCTCATATGGATTTAAATTGCGATATTCATAGTTTCCTCTTTTTTGCGGCTCTGGTGAGGTGCTGTGATGTAGAGGATTATAAATACGCTGCTGCAAATGATAATTTGGAGTTTCTGTTGGAGGAAGCAAATCTACGTTGAAATTTGTGTTTGAGATTTTCATATTGTTATAAGAAGATGGTTTTTTCAGGCTGTCCTGTTTTTTCATGGTATTTATCATATTTTCAAGTTCAGACAAACTTAAAAAGGGTGTGGCAGTAGCAACGTATTTAACTCTGTTCTCTAGATCATATAAATCTTCATTACTCTGCTTGAGGTAATCATATTGTTCAGTTGTGTGCATAGCTGGTGGCGACCTAACGGATCTCTCCCAGTATGATCGAGCTGCATAGCTATTTTCATTAATGACTGGTTGAGAAGGATTTATTTGCATAGATTGTGGTGGCAATGCAAATAGGTTTTGGTCTTGCATAAGTCTTCTTGTGTCGCCTAAGCCCTGGTCTTGCATAAGTCTTCTTGTGTTGCCTAAGTTTGACATGACTGGTTCCTGATTATTAAGTAAGCGAATTGGTCCGTGTAAAAGAGGTTCTGATAAAATTTGTTCAGGCGTAAGGCGTTCGACAGGACTTTTCTCGTCTTTAGGATCTGCACGACGAATTAAAGAGGCTATTTGCTTACCTAAATTAGAATAGTAGCTGTCTTCCAACTCGCGTTTAGTATTCTCGTAAGGGTTAAATAACCTGCGCGATGGCAACGGTTCATTCACTGGGATTGGGTGAATGAGCGGAAAGCTCTTGTCTGTTGCAACTTTTGCTGCTACTAACTTTTGTAGATCAGGAAATTGTTTGCTTTTTATTAATTCCGATAAATATTTGAAATTCACGTTGTCTGTATGATCAGTAGTAGGTTCTGTACTTATTTCAGCAGATGATTCAGTGTCAGTGTCAGTTTCAAATTCATCATCTGATGGATTTTCCTTCGGGTTCCAAGTTTCAACAACTTTCTTTTTAGTTGGAGGCTTTTTTTTACCTGGAGGCTTTGTTACTGGTGGTTTTACTTTAGCTGGTTTACTATTTCTCTGAAATGGTCTGTTTTTGAGTCTTCTTAACTGAAAACGAAGATATTATAATATATTTCGAATGATATTTATTTATTAAATTGATTTAGATTTATTAATAAGATCATGGAAAATCAAATATACAACTTACCATTGCTTTCTTCCGGAGCTCTGATCTGTGAACAAAACGTGGTATTATTAGACAAAGAATACTCAAGCTCGGCAAGTAAGAAATATAAATATTTGTTTTATATTTCGTTGTAGGAAGTTCACTAGGTATTACAATTTGAAGCAATTTTGCCTCAGATATTAAGTGCTATCATAGAAATAAAAAGTTATATATTACATTTAAAGGCTATATAACAACTTTAAGCGATGAGTATAGCCTGGTATTTTTTTGGAAAAAGACGATGCATAATTTTACTAAACACCTCCAATGGCCATGTAAGATATGCCGTTGGATTGGTTTTAGTAACTCGAGTCAAAGTTACAATTGCGCCAAGTTCCAATCCTCAGTCTGTTCAGAGCTATAAGGTCCTAAATGCTAATGACTATAATGTTGGTACCTGTACATAGAAAAGGATTGTAAAGAATAGACCAAACGATAGCCTATTTTATTTTAATAATGGGTGATAAAATATTTAAAAAAATAATTTTTTTTGGACTTATCGTGTAAATACTAAATATCACAGACTCTTTTCAACGATATATCACACATTTCTATTGAAGCGGGTACCAGATCTCATACAAAATGCATCATCCTTTGTTGCAAAATCAGTCTGATTTTGTCATCCGTGTGTACATGCATTTTTATTTTCAAATAATTCCCGTAAAATATAGTCATTATGGGTAACTTTGAATACTTTTAATAGATTTTTATTAATTTTATCGTTGGGTTTTATTAGGTTTAATATATGTTTAATATATGTTTAATATGTATTATATGATTGAAAACTAAATTTATTACATAACGGAAGTAAATTTTCATTTTTTAATTTGTAAATAGAGGTAGTTGTCTAGTTTTAAGTTTAATACTAACCAGTGGGCCAAGTTGCCACAATAAAGAAATTTATTATTATTATATTCAGACATGTGGAATAGCGTGTCAGTCAGGATCTCCGTGGTCAGGATGGCGTGAGATATACCTAATAATTGTACCTCAAAATTCAAAAATAATTCTACCTCAACTGTATCTATGTGAAAAAAACTGTACTTCAAGCCAATAAATATTAAATAAATAGTGACATAGACACGTCGCGCGGTTCTGACGTCAGCTTGACGCGCATAGTCTTGTATCGCTCCAACGAGTAATAAATAATAATAAATAAAAAGGTTTTATTTCCAGTAATCTTATAACTAATAATTAACAGAGACTTCCCAGTGAGTAGTCAAATGACACTCGTAGTGGGAATGACTCGTGGGAATTACTACATTGGTTGAAAAGTTCGCGGCCTGGCCATAAAAAAAAAACTTTTGTTATTTTTTCTGCCGTCATTTTGAACTGTCATTATTCAATTGTCAGCCCGCGAATTTTCAATTTGATATCTTGTTTAAATAAAATTTTACGAACAATATAAATACGTGTGTAGAACAAATTTTCACTAATGGAGAAATTTGAACAACGTGCTGTGATTAAATATTTGTTTAAAAAAAGATTAACACCAAAGGAGATCCATGATGACATGCACACAACATTAGGAGAATCTGCCCCGTCTTATACCACTGTGAAAAAATGGGTTGCAGAATTTAAACGTGGACGAGAGAACATCGAAGATGACCCTCGCTCCGGCAGGCCAATGACGTCTACGACCGAAGAAAACATCAATAAAGTGTGTGATCTCATATTGAAAGACCGTAGATTGACTATCAGAGAAATTGCAGACACTATAGGCATCTCATATGAACGAACGCAAAACATCATTGTCCATGAACTCGGCTTTTCTAAGGTTTCGGCTAGGTTGCTTTTAGTTGAGCAAAAGCGAATTCGACTCACGATTTCTCGCGACTGTTTGGAGATGTTCGAGGCTGATCCACAAGGTTTTCTTGACAGATTTGTGACAATGGATGAAACCTGGGTTCACCACTATACCCCAGAATCAAAACAACAATCCAAACAATGGAAAAAATCAGGTGAACCAACTCCGAAAAAAGCAAAGGCAATTCTGTCGGCTGGCAAGGTGATGGCATCGGTTTTTTGGGATGCTAAGGGTGTCATTACGGTGGACTACCTTCCAAAAGGCGAAACAATAAACTCTGCGTACTATAGCACCCTTCTGCGCCGTTTACGTGAAGAAATTAAACAAAAATGCCCAGGATTACTGAGAAAGAAAGTGTTGTTTCACCAGGACAACGCCCGAGTCCACACGTCTTGATACTGACACTAGCTCACTAGCTCCGTTTTGCCCGTTTTGATACTGACTTTCTAGTGAGAAAGTGAGATAAGAAAAAGAAATGCATTGATTTTTAATGACTGGTGCAAGGAGGTGAAAAATTTGTGTAGCAAAAGCATTGAGTTTGACGAAGACGACCCGAACAAATCTATGGCCTACAATTATTATATCAAACACAAATATAAAAATTTAAAAAAGTAATTAAGAAGAAATAAATAATTGTCTGAGATGCATATTTTTTATTACTCCCAATTCCCATAGCATCATGCTTTGTGCAGTTTATTTCAACGTATTAGTATTGCGCAGTTTAAATTTGACTCGTTACTTGAATCAAATTATAATTGCGCAATATTAATAACTTGTACTACGAATTACTGAAAATATGAAAGTGGCGCGGTACGGCCGGGTCAAAAAGGTTCCTAGAGTGGATACTGTATGGCGTTAAAGTGCAAAAACCGCGAGACGGTCATCTATACTTTAGTACTTATATTCATCTATGAAGTGAATAAGAAATTGTGGATAGGTTAATTTTAACTTGTTTGTTTATGTCTACCCATTTGAGGGTAAAGATTAAAACACGTTGTTCAGAATAATGTTAAGAATACATAAACATAGACGACCGGCTGGTGCAGTGGTAACTTACATTGCCTTCTATGCCAGAGGTCCTGGGTTCGAACCCGGCGGCGGCGGCGGATATCGGTAGTATGAACACAGATATTAGCCGTCAAGTCATGGATGTTTATATGTTTATTTAAGTTTATTCTAATAAAAAATATGTATTTATTCAATATGTATGAAGTATACAAGTTATCTAGTACCCATAGCACTAGTGCTTTAAGAAACTTAATTTGGGCTAGATAATGTTGTGTGAGTGTCAGAAATATTTATTTATTTTTATCAATTTTATGCAAAGACACTTAAACTAGCTTAAAATTAAGTTTAAAGTGTCATACAATCGTTTTTTGTGAACGTATTTTGTTTTGAGTGGTGGGCCGTATTTGTTTTGAGGAGTATATTATTTTTATTATTGAATGGTATCTTTTAAGAGTATCACAAGCTTTATCCAGTTTGGGGCGATGCCGTTGGTGCGATCGTCTCGGTAACTTATAATGTTTTTATTATTTGATCAGTTATTCAAAAAATTATTGTTACTTGTTGGTTGGATATGCTTTTATTTTACATCTTGAGCGACAATTGTCACATACTAGGATTGTCAGATTATTGCAACTTGCTGCAACTTAATTATTATATTTAGTTATTTTATCATACCTGAGGCTTGGTGGAATTTCTTTCCTCGGATCCCCAAAAATATTTCTGTTTAATCCCAAACCTGGGATTCCTTGTCTTCCAGCGGGCGGTTCAGTGTCTGGTTCTGGTGTTTCTGTAGGCTCGTCAGGTTTTTGATCGTCTGGATTGGCAGGATCCGTGGTTGGTTCAGTAGCGTCATTAGTTGTATCTGTGGGTGGATTATCATCGGCCGCTGGGCTCGAACCAGCAGTAGTAACTGGAGCTAAAATAGAAAATAATATTAGCCTTTTCAAAACTTACTTTAAATTTGATGTCTTATCCGATTTTATCATCATTATATCTAATTGTTTTGGTTCACATGTAACAGCCAAGTTCGTTTATTTGACAGATTAATGATGTATTTTCATCAAAACATGTATAAAAATGTGAGAGAACTCTTAGCCAAGCTATTTTGGAACCTGGCTAGTTCAAGGATACTCGATGGTATTGCTGTTTAGTCTCAAGCTAATTTTAACTGCCCTTAGGTGTTTCTCTTTGTTCATTGAGTAATTAAATTTGTATAAAAGTATGCTGTGTTAGATGTTTCAGTCTAAAAATATCCCCTTCCTCTATTGATGCGATTGTTGTGATGTGTGAATGAAATGCATATTTTAATTCTTTACAGCGTTTTTGAAGCATCCCGTAGGCACTGTTCTGTAACCAGGACAATGGAAATGGATAACTGGTAGATCTACAAATTATGGCAGGCAAGTTTGTATACATTGTGTCCGCGCATAGGGTGTCTATTAGAATACAGTTTTTTTTTGATATCGAATTTCATTTTGCCGAAAACTATTCCACGATTTTGAATATTTTTTTTTCAATTCATTGAATAGTTAATCATCGCTGTTTTATATCATCGAAAAACATAAAAAAAAATCTTTTAAAGTTGTTTTGATTATTAGAAAAAAGGGATATCGAACTTACATTTTATAAAAGTATTAAGTTATAGATTAAAGTATTAGCAAAAACATATTACAATATGTATCGGAACCCATAAATTATTTATCACATAACAACTTTTTATCGCAATAACGTTCCTAACGAAAATAACCTGAATATGACACCCAAAGTATGTATTTTAGATTATGCTACATGCAAGAAAACATGCTACATGCAAGAACACATACTACATGCAAGCAAGCATTCAGTATGAAAGCAAGCATGCAAGCACTTAATTCTGGGACGCTGATATAGCTGTGACGTCTCCGGTGCTACGGAATGTGCCCTTATGTCACAAAGCGCATAAGTCACTCTCGTCTTCGCAGCTTTGGCTTGCTGGTCAGCTCCACGGCTCCCACGGTGCCAACGCTTTATGCCAGCGCGGGCGGGGGCTGGCCTCCCTCCGCGCCTCCAGATTTACAAAAACACTCTAGTGTCGACCCAATAAAACTACGTGGTTAAGGGGTTGGCCAATTCGGTTCTGTGACAAATTTCAATAATTTACTCAGTAAAGTTAAAATATTTCAGGATTAAAGTAGTTATGCTAGATAAAATTCTATCATCTTAACGGTATGCCATTAAACATTCGAATATATAAATATCTCGCGTAGGGGTAGGGCAGATAAGACTACGTAGAGTCGGCGTAAACTGAGTCGATTTAAATACCTTTTTTTTCATTCATCCTAATTTTTGTTTGAAATAATGCTCTAAAAAGACAGCGCGCACAGAACTAATTAATTGCATGAAATCGCATTTTCAGTGTACATTGATTTATTGCAGTAAAAATTGATGATTCAATTATTTTGCAAACCGAAACTTACAATGAAACAAAAATATGGGTAACAAAACTTCGATGTAACATTATTTCGATGAAATGTACAAAACATGACAATACATAACGATGAGCTGAGTTTGTAGATTCGAGGAAATGAAATTGCGATGTAACCTAATTCTATGATTTGTTAAATATTGTACAAAAAGTTCTGCGAATCGTTTTATGGGTAATGAAAATTGTTGAAAGGAATTGCGATAAAATGATGGATCCCGCGCATATAGTAATAAAACTTTAGGGGCAGTAACAACACTCTATTTCATCGACGAAAATACCCTATATGTCAGGTCAATTCAAATAACACCAACAATGAGCTTCTCAAATACGTACAATTTAAGCCGCCGATGTTTTACAAATTGAGAAGAATTTTGCTGAAGTAAACATAAAAGTGGCTGCAGATTGGCAGGCTTTTCGAATTGACCTGACTTATGGGGTATTTTTGACTTATAATGTGCAGTAGCTGCCCCTAAATTGTTATTACTACATGCGTGGACACCCTTTATAACAACAAGTCTCAACAAGATTTTTTGTAAACTACGTCAATAAAATAATAATATTTTTTATGAAAAACTTTGAGAATAAAAAACTGTTCATAGAAATAAACTCAATTTATTTATTTCATTTTAATTAACATTCATAATTGTTAATTTATGTATAAAACATATCAAACATAATCTGTATTAAATAAGTATCACAAATTAAGTATACAATTGTATTATAGATAATAAATTACTAATTATTATATAACATTATATTCTTGTAGTAGTTTATACTATTACACTAGCTTATAAGTTACACCAACAAAGAATTTTTGATACAGTTTATTAATAATATAATACAGAATACTCTCTTGTCACAGACTCCTCAAAATAAATGTTTCATAGGACATGCTTTATCGTCTTTTAAATCTATTTTTATATCAAGCATGTAGCGGTCACATTTTAGCATGTTAACCATTGACGTTGTACATTTATCACTTGCTGTCCTTTATTGTTATTGTTCCCCTTTTAAAATGCTCCTTGCTGTGGTAACACAATCTAATAAACTTGTCTTACAAGGCAACTCTCGTACATCGTTCTTTTCAATTTGCGCTTTACGGTTGATTTCTGTTTAATCTTATTCATAAAAATAATTATGCAAAAATACGCAATATTCGGATACATCTGCTGAAATCCTTCGACACAACTATGTAGATAAAACTATTATATTATTATATATACGTTTATTTACTGTCTGCATGTCTCCTCACTATCTTCTTGAAAAGTTATAGGTATTCGTTTTTCGTATATAAAGCATTAAAATAAGTTCTTGAAAATTGTTTCTGAGTGTATCAGCTTGTGAGTCTTCTTACAATATGTATAAAATACCAGGTTGAGTAAAATCGTATGTAAACAGGTTACAGTGTGTTTTTGCTTGGATTTTCAATTCCATTAGCTGCTTCAAATTTCTTTGATCGGTGGCATGGTGGAACACTTTAGCAAAAATATTTTTTCCCTGTAAAATGGCACATATTACTTGTACGGCTGAATTCAAAATTTTGAGGAAAATTTCAAAGCTTTTAGTCAGATATTTACCTGACCTCACAGACGCTTATTTTAGAAGACAATTTGTATAAATTTTTTGATACGATAATTTGTATATAGCCTTTTACCCGCTTTAAACGGCTACTAATGCTACAAGGTACAATTTCCTCGCCTATTCTGTATCCTTTTGGCTTATTCGAGTTTAGTTCATGTGATCTCTAAATTACAACTTATATTGTGCTACTCAATTGTGCACAAGAACCTCAGCAATCTACGTCTAGTTCAACATCTTGTGCAACAGCCTGTTCTTCCTACCGTGGGGCTTGATACCGCGATGACTATGTAGACCGCAATTTATATCTGTCAAGTCCGTTTTGTCATGTTTGGTATGGTATTTAGATCATAAGGGCCGATTCAAACGTTTTATTTCTTACCAATCATAACAGGACTGCACAAACCGGTGAGCAATTAAGTAGACATTATGATCGCACTTTTATAGTACAGTCACTTGTAATAAGATGTACACACTTCGCAACTTATTTGGTCATGATAAGGTTCAAACAGCAATGAAAATGTATACATCTTATTAGACGTGGCTGTACAATTGATATGAGGTTCCACTTTCGATTCAAGCTGTTGATCGAAGAGGCGTATGGTCTTATTACATCCGTTTTGCTTGTGAGGGTAAAGGGAGTAGTGGATCTTTCATTTTAAGAATGTAGCTTATTTACTTATCAGTGTTTACTAACTTTTTAAAAATCTATTGAGATTTTACATCTTTATTCTGCTTGGCCAGCAGTGGACTTCTCCCGGCTAATGATGATGACGATATTTATTACATAGGTTTTGGAATACAGCTAGAGTAGAATAATTTTTACGTTACGTTTGATGCTTTTAACAAAATAATTATTCAATCCAGTGAACTTGGCGGCTAGCGTTAGTCAAAGTCAAACCCCAGACGCACTGGATAAAAGAAGTATACAGAAATGTTTGTTTCTATAGTAGTGTTTTAAGTCAAATTCGTTGCATTAACTGTAGAATCAAACAATTAAGCTTTATTGCAAAATTAAAGAAATACAACGAATCATAAAACAAGTACCTATTACATATTTTTGCTTGTTGTCACATTCACATGTTGAAACTGAAGTTCAACAGTAAGAAATATATGCATTTCTGGTTAGGACTTATGTTTCACTCTATATGAAAGGTCTAAGTAGAATCAGTTCAATTAGAATCGTGTTTAGAGAAATTATTTAAAATTATATTGAAACTATAGTTCTATATCAGACCCCTATTGTTCAATATTTATTCTGCAAAGGAATTCTATTCTGCATCAAAGTGGTTTACTGAGTCCTGTAATTAATTATTTGCATGATATGAAATGGTGAGACTATTTAATACAACATAATATCTATCGCTTTGTAAAAAACATCTCCTTTGAAGTAAAAGCTAAGTATAAACACTCATACTGTTAAATATGAACAGTATGTGTCATTATAATTATAATAATATTTGAAATTGTAATCGCAATGCGTACCTTCTGTTTGCGAAGCTGGCAATGGCGGTACCGGCACCATCGGGTACATCGGCATTGCCGGCATGGCTGCCCCGATGCCCACCGGAGGGAAGAATGGAGTGTCCATGTTTGGTAAGAATATAAACGATGGCAGCGGCGGCTTAGGCTTCTTATTAATAATCAAAATTTTAGAATGACCGTGCCCGTCTCCTTCTTCCCCTTTGTCCCTGTCCCTGTCCCTGTCTCTGTCTCTGTCCCTATCTCTGTCTTTTTTTTCGAACTCTTTTTTCCCGCCCCGGGATGCTCGGGAGTCCCGACTGTCTTTGCTGTCACTGCTGTCACTGTCACTGTCACTGCTCGAGGCTGACGAGTCGGCGCTCGAGGCAAACACGCTGTCGTCGCTGGGTATGGCAAGGTTCTTGCGCCGGTGTCGCCGGCTGTGAGTCCGCTGGAAGAACTTCTTCTTTCTTCTGTTAGATCGACGAGTTAGTACTTTGGCAATATTGCCACTCCTCCTGGTCGGTTTTTCTGTATTCGTCTCATTGAGTACTTGATTTTCAATTGTTTTGAAAAATTGATTGTACAGCCAGTCTCCGATATCGTCCGTATCGTTTGTGATAGCGTTCACGTGTTGCTCCACTACTGAGTCATGATTCCTTGTTGGCTCATCAGAATGATGCCGTTTGTAATCATGTATTAATTTTTTGCTAGAAAAAGTAAATAAAAAACATTTGAATTTAATTCGTTTAACTTCAACACATTTAAACAATACTTTTTTTTCCAGAATGTGAAATAAAAGAAACTTACTTGGGTTCGCAAACTTTAGTCTCCGTGTCGAAGTAATACCCAGGGTGGCAATGGCATCCGACTACGCAGCCCGGGATATCATCAATACAATATTCGAATCTCCCATGTTCCCCACATTCTGTAAATTTAAACGTAAACTCATTTTGTATAAACGTATTACTCTTCTGAGTTAAAATCATATGTGGAATATAAAAAAACTTCACCATATGTTGCGGATGTTCCTGACGAAGAAGGCAGCCATGACAGTACTTCGAGGATAAGAAGAAATGACATCGAAATGGGGATAGGGTTCACTAAAGCTATAGTTAATTCTAGAAAAAAAAGACACATGTTTGAAACACACGCCACCGACGTCACATTATGTAAAACAGTATTATTATTGTTTCTGCTTTGTTTTTTCTTGATATCATATCACTATTTACAGTTAAGTACATTAAACGTCTATAATCAATGTATGAATTGATTTTTTCACCAAATTAAACAATGAAATAAAACACAAAAAATTGCCACGTTGAAACAATGCCACGAGCTAGGCCGGCTGCCATTATGATTAGCACAATACCTGCATTGTAATTACACTGGCGGGTCGAACCTTTCATACGCGCGACTTCCTTTAGAGTTCATTGTGAACTTTTTAAGCAAAACAATTTTTTGATGGTCCAAGTATCTTATGCTTATGGATTATTACGTAAATTTTATTAATAACTGCAATATGGCTTAATGTATTAAAAATCATGTGGCAAGTTTCATGTAATTTAAGTAATGGTGCTTAGTTTTAATAATGAACTCGGTAATAATCGCTTTATAAGTATAAGCCGCAGAAAAGGAAAAAAGATTTTTTGATTGTGCCTATTGGATTGATTGATTGTGTAACGATACTATTGTACGTTCGTGCTTAAAGAAATATTTACCAGTAAGGAAATTATTGGTCTCATTTTTTCGTCTACGTTTTTTTCTTAGTCGTAACGTGCTGACCGATTCTAAGTGAAATCTAAAGGTTGTGTGTAGCAAAAATTTAATATCTGCAAATGTTATGTTTTTTGAGAACTTTCAGAGTGCGTTGAGTAGAATGAGCGTCTGCTAAAGGGTTTTGAGTTCAACCCACTCTGCATGTCAAGTGTCTGTGAAATCTACAACATATTCAATGTTGTTCTGGATGGTTTCCTAGGCTATACGTAAAAATATATTGCAAAGTCACATTATACTTGTCATATTTCAAGATGGATTGAAAGCAGACGTCTTTCGTATCCCATTTTCTTACATGATCTACTTATTTAGTAAACAATCCTTTCAAGTCTCACTAATTATGAAGAACAACGAATAAAGCGGAAACAATAAACCACAACAATAAAACCTTATTGAGAACTGAAACTTTTTAGAAGTAGGTTAATTTTGTGCACTGTTCAGCAGGTTAGCCCATCAACAGATAGGAAAAGTAAGGAAAAAGAGTAGAGAAGTTTGAGTTGTGACCACACCTGCCTATGACGTAAACCTCACCGGACGTTAGGTAACCATACGCTAGGTTCAGCAGAGAGGGCCTTTACATAAATAGTAAACCGAACACATTGCTGGAAATATTTGGGGAGGAGGTTTTGTGAATTGTGGTCGTTAGGTAGGCGGGTCCTGAAGGGGCTCTAATATTAGGCGCGGGCACATGGATTAGTCGTCAATAGCGATACAAGGGGTATTCTCAGCGTACATGACATGGCCACATTTAATTTATTAACTTTTTTTTGAATAAAAATAACCAATAATTTTAGAAGGTTTAGCACATGCTAAACATGCACATGCTACTTAATATTATGGTGTCAACAATATTACATCTACTTATAATCAATATCAGTATTAAAAAATATACCCATAAAATATAGATTATAGAAGTTAGACAATACCAATCAAAGCTATAAAGCTATATTCTTTTTAAGTTCTAGATTTTGTTTTGATTAAGATAATACAACGTGTAACAAAATGGAGAGATAAAACTTAAGGGTTAGCTTCTATACCATACGTAGAATATACAGTAAAAGAATTAGCATGATCAGTGCTGGTATAGACTTTCATACAAATTTATTTAATTATTTTACAACAAAATATTTTGACAACCCTAGTCAACCTAATAAGCTAAAACAAGACTTGCGCCACAATCAGTGACCTTATGACCTTTCCCTCACCGTCTGAACTTTGTAGTATCTGTCTTAGTTACCCATCACTTTATTTTTACGCCATCTGTTAGCGAATAAGTTTCATCAAAAGCTAACAGCTGTTTTTAGGGTTGACACTTAGATATTTTGATCTTAACTTTGAACTTGTTTTTCGGCCGAACCGTAAGGATAACAAATTTATGTTACTGTTACTTATAAACTACATCGTCAAACATACAATCCCTTTAAGTATTATCTCTTCATTATGTTACACGTTGTATACATAAATTATATAAATTCACGCCTGTATCCCTTATGGGTAGGCAAAACACCAGAGGTTATAATCTGACTGAAGTACGTTTGACAAAATTGGAGGTATTATAATTATGGAGAGAGACTATTGTATGTCAGGGGGTCAGCCCACAAAAAAGTCAATAAAACCTCTGTCCCTTAACTGACTTTTACAGTATGCCCGGGAAGAGAAGCAGCTGGTACATGTTTTTTTTTCGCCTCCAGTCCAGCACGGAAGATTTTCTAACGTACTAATTATAATAAATCATAATAACTAAGTTTTAATGCTTACACTAATTATTATGATAAAAAAGAGTGTTTTTTTCATCGGCATCAAACTAATAGGTACTTCAAAATAAAAAAAAAATTTAAACCAATCTATCACGAAACTCAACGTTTCGGTGTCTTTGCAGAACCTGTGGTCACGAGCGACTCGATAAATTATACGCGCTAAATCCGGTTATAAGTTATTTTAGGTTAGGAATCGTGAAAACCCAAGACAATTTTAATAGGTAATTAAAGGCACTTTATGTTACCATGGTAAAGGCACTAAATAATTTTAAAAAAATTTGCATTTAATTATGCTAAATAAAATCATCACCCGATCAGAACTCGAACCTGGGACCTCTCGTTTGCCGGACGAGTGCTCTTCCACTGAGCTACCGGGGCCTGGCGACAAGCTATGAAATTACTTAGCATACTTTTTTGTTGTTACGTTATATTGCTAATCTGGAAATCATCTAATGGATAGCTTTGCAGCTAAACCACCCGAGACCAATTTCTTTACAGAAATTGTAAATCTCAGTTAAAGCGAAGCATTGCAATGTTTAATAATGTTTTTAAGTTTTTGTATTTAATTATGCGCAATTGTTCTTAAAATAACTGAAAAATTTCAGTTACTTAGAGGCACTAAAGGTCATCAAGGTAAAGGCACTAAAGGTGACAGCATCAATGCTTGACATCTTTTATTAGAGTATGAAAAGAAAGTAAACCTAAAGTGCGGCCGGTGGGATTTGGCGTTCCTGACAGCTGTCAAAATCATAGCTTTTTTAACTTTCGAATCGGAAATAAACTTTATTCAGTGGACATAAAAAGCTGTCAGGAACGCATTCTCGCAACGGCCGCACTCTAGTTAATATGAAATTAAATTTTTTTTTGTTTAGCAATATTCGATAAAAATAAACATAAAATCTCAATCCGGCCAAAGTGACAGTAAATTACTCCATTTCTTACGACTGTGCAAAAGGACGCTAATTCATTTAAGGTGTTTTTTGAAATTTTGAATGTTCCTTAAAGTTAAATATTACTTTGAATAGTTGAGTAGGGATTAGAGATTATATTTCACAATATCTCATGTACGGTGTCCAAAAAAATCCAATGCTTGACATTGGTATTATTGGAACTTCAAGCCTTTTTATATGTTTTGCGTTATTGTAGGTATGTTATTTATTATTAAGATTCATTGTTAACTTTTTTTGAAAAAAAAAACGTCTTCTAAAACATTAGAGATTCAGGCGCGGTCGCAGGCTGGATCTCTAAAGTAAAATTTTCGGGGGGATAAGAACTGAATTTTGGGGGGACACACAACTAAATTTTGAAATCACGAGTAACTTTTTCTAGCTATAATTCTTTTAAGGGGTTCATATTTTCGGTTCGGGGGGTCATGTCCCCTGTGACCCCCCCCCTCGGACCGCTCCTGTACAGATTCAGTAGTACTTAACAATTATTTGATTTGGTTGCTGTGTAGGTATCTCTAGGCTTTTTCTAATGTCATAGCACAGACAGATGGAATAAAAGAAGAGAATACGTCAGAAATGTGACTATGAATATTTACCCTGCTCCAGAAACATAGAAAGCAGGTTATGCACCTGTTATGTGTTAGTGAAATTTCACTATGACAAATATTTGTGTACTAGCTGTTTCGCTCGGTTTTATCCGAGCAATTTCGAATTCCCGCGGGAATATCTGGATAAAAACTATATGCTATTTCAGACTGTACACTATCACTATGCCAAATTTCATTCAAATCCGTTGGGCCGTTCTTCCGTGATTGAGGAACAAACATCCATACAGCGATTCAAAATCTCATTTATTTTTCTTACTATATTGATGTTGATATGTAGTAACTAAGGTAGATAAGCTTCAGCATTGCAGTAGAATATATATTGTATTGTGTTAAAAAAAATGTGCCACTCGTGGCCACCGTGAGTGTACTGCAAAGTAATTAGATTGCAAATGGCCGTGGTCTCTCCATTTGTATTAGTTCTTAGTACACTCACCACTGCTTTCAGCGCCAATATGGCGATTATCAACCCGGATAGCCAGTCCAGCGTATAGTTATAGGCAAAAATATTGGCAGGTATCATTTATCCTTATAAAGTTTCGGATTGTTATGCATACTAATTTCAAATGCAAAGCCGATTGAGTATCCATTTAGTCGTAATTCATTTTTGTAGAGCTTGCCTGATAATAGATTCATCATTATTTCGATTTGACTTTAGATCAGACAGAATCGTATCGTGAAGTCAACGTTAACTTAACATGTAAGCAATTTAACGTGCTTAATTTGATAGCAATCGCTACTATGTAATTTTATTTGATAAGTAATAATTAATATTTGGTTTACTAATTTGAGTCTGGTCAAAATATAGGAATAAAAAGGTCGCAATGGCCTCTGGGCCAGCTTGATGAATTACGGCCTAAGACTCTTCCTTACCCAGAGGAGAGACTCATAGCCCTGCGGTGGGCTCAATACACGGAGTTGTGATGATGATGATGACTACAAGAATGCTGCTCTCTAACTCCGGGATACTTCTCATGAAAAGTTTGTTCACAAATATTAAAGATATAAAAATATACACAATTTTTTTATATTATGAGTTTTAATCGTATCAAAAGGTTATTAATAATTTATTATACATATAAATAGAATCAATCGTGGCTGCCTCACGCCTCATCGCCGAGGTCTGGAATTCCTTGGAGACTCCTGAAAACAAAAAATGTATTTGTATGAATATAGCAAAATAACTCATGTTACCTACTTAATGTGAGGGAATTCTTTCTTATGTGCGGTATTAAAAAAACCGACTTCACTAACAAGCTTTGGCTTAAGTATGAGGTCATCAACGTACAATTCACCGTATTGATACATATTTTTTCAATCTTTCAATCTTCTCGAAAAGTACTCAATCGATTTCGATGAAATTTATACGGGACCACCTCTGAACTACAAGAATATTTAAAATCGATTCAGAATTGTCCGTGAAATCGTGTAACAAAGACGCAAACATACACATGAATTGAGAATCTTCTCCTTTTGGAAGTCAGTTGAAAAATTACAAATATGAAGTTTTATGAACTGCCAGTTCCTGAGTAAGCCCGCAATTATTTGCAAACTCATTTTTAATTACCTTCAGATGGGGTGGAGGTACAACGCTGCTTTAGAGAATAAAGAAATAAACATTCACGCCACATTAGCCATCTCAAACTAAGATTCTTTTAGAACTTGTAATATGGAAATAAGATAACAAATACTTAATAAATGTATAAACACAAGTATTGAATAAGTTATAAATATTGTTACACGAGCCGGCCGTAACACAGGCGGCGTGTCGTGCGCGGCTTCCCGAGTTTTTTTTACATCGACGACGCCTTTTCTCTAAACCAGCGGACGGTTTTATAGTAAAGTCGGTGATGTAGTAAAAACACTAACGAAGCCCCGTGCGTATCGCCACCTGTGCTTAAACGAGTCCTTAGTTGCGCAGGGTTCCCTTCCTTAGGTATGTTAACTATTTTTCCTACAACATATGCCTCATTTAATAGAGATACTTTAGAGATATTGTTTTATCTGCTATGTAAACAATCGTATGTGTATCATGATCAGCTAAAGACGACCACCGTCCGACAAAGGCTAATCCACGTTACTCGGTATTACGCTGCTCACATCTAACGCTTCATACAAGCTTGAACAGATATAACCGATCATTAACACCAGTTGCCTGCTAGTAGCTCTACTCTTGATTTTGATTTTTGTATAATATAAAATCATCACGCGCACACTATCCCTGGCCGCATCGTGCCGTAAAAATCCGCGTGCGAGCATCACATATATTGACTACATTACAACGTAAATTTTTGTTCATGCGAAACCTGCTACACGGGTCAAATATTTTGGTATAATAAAATATAATATCTTTAAAATTCAGCTAGTTTCAAGGCTCTTGCGGTGTGTTGGTTTTCTCGCGCGAGCGAGGATACCTAGCGCGCGGCGCTCACTCGCTCGCTACCGATCGCTACTTACATCGTGACATCGCGTACAATACACGTGCGAGTGAGTGTTTACATTATTTAAGGATGTGCAGAGTTATTGACTTAAAATATAACATGGTATAAAAACGATTGCAATGGATTTTGTTACCGTTTCTGTACAAACTGTTTTCAGGTTTGGTGTAAACAAAAAATAACGCATACTCTGCTGGTGCGGGCCTGGCCGTATTTTGTCGCAATCCGTGCATTAGAGGGCACGTTAGGAAGTCGTTCTCGGGTGCTATATACTTTATACAGTCGTCGTTAAGGCTTCTTAGAAGCCATTTCGCCTTGAAAATTCTGGCATCAACCAACCAGCACTGGGACATCTTAGTGGATTATGACTTAAACCTCCTCGTCACGCGGGGAGAGACTCATGCATCGCATTGGGCTCTTTACAAAGAGTTATGATGATGATGATGATGTTACTAGCGTAGGGTTGGTATAGTCCTACCACTCCTCGATAAGTGAGTCGCAAAAGGAGACTTAGGTTAGGTGGGAGGTGGGACGTCCACTTCAGTCTCCCCTTTAATAAGTAAAATAAAGTTTTTTTAGGAAATTGCCTTCTTCACGGACTCGTAATATGGCTTATTTGCAGAATTAACTTAAATCTATAGCTCATTGCACTTTCAAAATAATATACCTAATAAGATTAAGTAATAACACTATAACAAATATCCTTATTATGTATATTAAAACAACTACATAATTACATTACAGGTGGATTTAATTTCTCTGAAGCTAGGACTGTAGATATAATTAATGTCGTGAGTAATGACTATTTAGTCATCAGTAGAGTGTGTAGTGTGGAAACCCTTACAATACCTCTGGTTCACCTGGATAAGCGTGTTGAAAAAGGTGACTTATCCACGTGACTCCCACTTGGTGGCAGGATACCTTTAGGGTCCGCTTAGTGACCACATTTCATATAAAGCCTCCGGCGATGCGTTCTGGATCCTTGTTAAACCCGCGAGTCTTCGAACTCGTTTTTATTTATGCTATATTATCTTTAGGTGAGACTGAGGATAATCGTGGGTTTAGTTATCGATAGAAAAGCTGGAAGTCATGGTGGCGCATTGGCTCCTGTGTGAATCAATCGATATAGCAGGTTAAGAAACGCTTAGCGCTTTCGATGGATGGGTGACCGCCAACCAAATAATTCTCCATGCTTCGGAGGGCATGTTAAGCAGTCAGTCCTGGGTATTATATATCCTTGTATACAGTAATCGTTGGGATTTATCAGAAGCCATTTCGGCGACCTGAACATTTTGAAATCCACCAACCAGCACTGGGCTTACTTGGTGGATTATTGCTTAAACCTCCTTGTAACCAAGGGGAGAGACTCATTGCTCCGTTGGGTTTATTACAAAGAGTTGTGATGATGATGAAAAAAAAGAATAGCTTACTTGGTGCACTCATCAGGCACGACGCACTTATGCGTGCGGTCGTCGCGCACATACGGCGGTACGCAGACGCAGCCCGCCTCGCAGAACGGGTAGCAGGGGCGCATGCGGTCACGCGGGTTGTCGCATGTCACAGACGCGCAGCCGGCGAAGCAGGCCTCGTACCTGGAAATAATAAGCCGTCATGCCGTGTCCTGGGTACGAGTCCTCGCCGGCTCGTTTGGCCCCTATCTCTCTAATCTCTAACAGCCCGTTGACACATGGGCGCTTACTGTTCCGATTTATCGGATACGTTTTTTTTCATGAATGGTGTATACTTTGCCATTTGTGAAGTCGTTCATACAACTCCGTGCGACATCGATGAAAAAAAACTTATGCGATAAAACGGACCAGTGAAACGGAGACCATGTGTGAACAGGTATTTACTGGCTTGTACTAGTTAGTAAGTACTAGCTTAATTTGGTGCCTTAATTTGGTTTCAGTTTAGACGATTTATTTATTTTATTACTAGTCTTATCGCCTGTTAATTACCCTCGCTTGGTGATAAGAGTTTGGGTTTATTTGGCTAGCAACTACCTTTCATATAAAGTCTGTCGAGATATGCAGAGTCAGTTCTGCCATGTTCGATCTCATTTTTTCTTACCATTAGGTAGCATTGAGGTTGTGGTCACAATTAAAAATAGGAACCATCAGAACATTGTTATCAGCAACTAAAGCAAATGCGTCTAATAATCTTTAACAACCGCTAAGATGTACCTACAGTACCTTATACTTCCGGAGAGGCGCTATGGTACTGAACGGAGAAGGTGACTATTTAAAGCGGATCATTTTTTATAAAGAAAAGTGATATGTTGAATAGTATGAGTAACCTTGCTCCGTTGGTACGTCGACTTTAACTCGAAGGGAGTAAAAAGCCCTGAAGCCACAACCTTGATATATTTATTTTCAACGTTTACTTTTGGGTCGTATTATTGTTATGTCAACTTTTATTTTAGATAAACTGGCTCGGTTTTAAAAACTGTTTACATGCATTGCTGGACGGCCGCCATCAGCTGTAATAATGTTCGGAGGCCCTACAGTAATATTTCTCATTATGTAATCCTTTCTATAACATAACTTTATCGGAACAAATTTTACTTTTAGCAATAAAATATCAGGCGTGGATACAGTATTATCCGAGTTTAAGAAAATTCGCAACCTAGATAAGAAGGCATTGAAAAGTTCTTACCTTTCATGTGGTCGGTCGCAGTTCATTTTCTTCTCTGCTTCCTTATCTCTGGAAAATACAAGTGAGGTCGTCATCAAAAGTGTAGAACATAAACTCAATATGAACACAGGACGAATTTTGATTACTAAAGAGGATTGGGTAGCATTTGGTTGCGTGGGGTGACTATGAGTACCTTTACCACCCCGGGGTAAGCGTGTCACAGGAGGCGTTTCAGGGTTCGCCTGGATACCAGCCACCTTTATACAGGGTTAATTTTAATTAGCACATCACCTCTTGCAGGCAGCCTCTCCACATCAAGCCCATCAATATTTGATCTACAACTTTTTAAAATTAAGAGATTTTAAAATTTTAGTTTGCCCGTACAAAAAATATTTATAACCTCTGTTGAGAGGTGTAACTCTATTTACTTTGAGCGTAAGTATGCCACGCACATTGCGCAGTAAAATATCGATTCAAAATAATAATAGGTACTTCTTAGAAAATGTAGAGTAAGGAGCAAAACTTTTTTGTTTTTATTTTTTGTGTTATTTATAAACATTTGTGACAAGTCGTAGGACAAATGTTGCTGGGATTGATGTGAAGAGGCTGCCCGCAAGGGGTGATGTGTTAATTAAAATAAACCCTGTATAAAGGCTTCCGCCGAATATCATCGAATTAGAGACGATGTAAACCGGCAATACTCTTCGATCACATCTTTATTAACAGTCAGGTAAGATTGAGGTTAATCGTGGGTATAATCAGCGATAAAAAATATTTACCCATTAAACTGCCGAGGTGGCTGCTCTCCACTCTTCGCATTGTTAGTGGTGTAACTAGGATTATCATCATAGTGCTTCTGTCCTCTATAGTTAGATTCCACCTCCGCTATTGCACCACCGTTATCTTCTAAATACCTCATGCTATCATACTCTCTTCTCCTTCGATTCTCCCACTTGTGCTCTCCTTCAGCAGCTTTGGATAAACTCTTTTTCCTCCAATTCTTTCTTTCGTCTAATAACACGTGTCTTTTGTTGCTGTCATCCTCATAATCATAGAAGTTAGCTCTTGTTAAAATTCCAAAAAAGTTATCTGGAAATGTACAATTGTAAATTAAAGTCAATTAAACGTGAACTAAACGATTTCAAAAAAAGGGAAATAAAATAGGATATTTATTGCTTGATTTTCTATAAAATTCTCTTGGTTAAAACTTACAAAGAAATAACGCCAAAAAGAGTATTTTCCGCATTTTGCCAAAAGTCCCGAATGAGTCGCGGGCTTCACTGCATGGCGGTGACTGGCCGACAGTCAATGCAATCAATCACACTTGGCACACATAGAAAAAAATGTTATCACCAGCGGTGCAAAAAAACTACTCACACCCATTGGCACAGCTGCATTTTGTACTATTTTTATAAACTCTTCTACTGTTTTGATACCATGTTTTATGAAAGTAAAAATAGATGATTGACTTCCGTTTTAAACAAT
Organism: Stenoptilia bipunctidactyla; assembly: GCA_944452665.1. NCBI lineage: Eukaryota > Metazoa > Arthropoda > Insecta > Lepidoptera > Pterophoridae > Stenoptilia > Stenoptilia bipunctidactyla. The sequence goes on along the minus strand of OX101740.1, from coordinate 13,478,823 downwards.
GCTTCTTTGAGAGTGTTTTTATAGCTTGATTCGTGTTGATAAACCGAATCACTATTGAATCTGCGAATAACGTGTCAGAGAGGTTTACAAAGTATAAGCTAGGATGGTTTATGTGAGTCTAGCGTCACGTGGGTTTACTCGTGTTATTTAGATTCTCTTAGAATTCCTTGGTAAAATCACTTTTAGGAATGCAAAAATCTCCCTTCAAACAAACAAAGCAGTTTCATTATAAGAGTATAGATTGGCCCTAATTTCTTCAATTATTTTTTAAATTTATTAATAAGTACTTGTATATTTTCAGGAATAAACTAGTCTACGATTTAAAAGAAAGTAAAGACTTCTGTATTATTTAAGGCACTGATAGATCTTACCATGATCAATTAAGTATTCTGTATAAGAATCCTTGTTTTAGTTTAATTTTGTAATGAATATAGTATTGTCTTAAGTAGTCATGTTTTACAATATTTTATAATACGTTTTTAACCCGATTGAACGCTTAGAATAATATAATACATTTTAACTCGCAGTTTCGTTGTCGCAGAGCTTCTATTGCGCGCGCTAAGTAAACGATTTAAGGTACATAAAAACCATGTATGACGCAATTGTTTCTCTTCAAAAGTTCTAAAAAATAAGTCCGCGACAGCCCATATCCATCTCTTGAGATTAACTCGCAATAACCTTTTTTATGGTTATGAAATTCGTTCAAAATTCATGTAGGTATTGATTTGCGATGGAGTTATATCGAGTTAGTATTAATACGTATCCAAATTAATATATTATATTTCGCAGCTTAATTATTATTAATCATACGTATTTAATTGCGAACAAATTTGTCTCTCACTAACTTGATTTCAATCAACACCTTAGAAGAAATCATAATCTATACTGAATATTATAAAGAGGAAAGATTTGATTGATATTTTTTTGGCATTGAATAGGCTCTGAAACTACTGACCTTATTTTCAAAAATCTTTCAGTGTTGGGAAGCTACACTATCTCCTGTGAACATACGCTGCGACTAATTTGAGCGAAGTAGTAAAGAAAAATTATTAAATTTTGAAAGTTAATATTGCGTGCACTACATAAACTATTTAGGTTACGTAAAAATCATGTTTGAAAAAATTGATCCTCTTCAAAATTTCTAAAAAAGAGTTCGCAACAGCATCTGTTCATATTTTAAGATTGAACACACATTTTATAAAATGCATTCGAGATTCATGTATGTTAGTTCTTCGAGATATATAGTTTAATGTTAATTTTTAATGTTTCACTTAGAAATAATATTTATTTGCAATCAAATTTGTTTAACAGGTGCAGAGTCAGCAAAAATAATAAAATTGCTACGCAATAGCGTGACTGTTCAAATTCAAATTCAAATTCAAATATATTTATTACTTCATAGTATGGTACATAAAATTAGATCTTAAAAGGATTATAACAGTTCTACATACTATGCTGTACAACAGCATGCAATATTATTATACTTAATATCTAACACTCATTCACCTAATTTTTAGTTACGTATTATAATATATTATTTGTCATTATTTATATGTAACCTACCACCATTACAATATATTTAAATATCTATTTGACTGATAAGATCTTACTATTTACATTTAAATAATTCATCGATTGAGTAAAAGCACTTTTCCTTCAACCAGTTTGATAAATTATGTTTAAACTGACTTTTAGGCAATAAAAATAAAATAAATAAAATAAAATAAAAATGTTTATTAATTTCAGAAAAGCATGAATTACAAATATTGGCTTAAATATACAAGGAAGGATAGAACATTGGTGCCTGAACTAGGATAATCCTGTTTTTCAGGCTGGAGCGTGCTAAAATAACATTTAAAAATCATTCAAATTAAATATAACTTCAATAAAATAAAATATGGATCTTATACTTATACAAACATAGTAGAATCTATTTAACTATTCTTAAGAAATAAAAATAAAATAGGAAATTGTGACAATTTTAAATTTAAGAGATTTACCTACATAATTATTTCATTTATTAAACCTAATTACACATTTATGCAAACATTATCAAAAATTAACTTATAACAGTCAGTAGCATCTCAGTTTCATCGTACGACAATTCCTGGAGAACTGTTTTTAAAGCCTTTTTACAATTTCTTACGTTTAAGGGATATATATACACTTTGGCGTTTATTTTGTTATACAATAATGGCCCTAGGAATTTATAAAATCGTGTAGTCAGAGTGTATTTTACCCGCGTGCGATTGGAGCATACAATATCCTTGCGTCTTTTGTTAGTAGAACTGGTGCTGTATTGAAGTGCTGTGTGCTGTTTAAGTACTGTATTAGTTATAAATAATTGTCGGACTGTTAGTACATTGCATGATTTATATAAAAGGTTAGTAGGGTAGAGGTATGGCCTAAAAGTAGCTACCTTAAGAATTGCTCTTTGAGCTCTTTCTACAATAAGTAGAGAGGTTTTAGGAGCTCCGCCCCAGATCGTAATACAATATGTTATCACAGATTGACACAGGGCGCTGTATAATAGCATGATAAGTTTTGAATCCGCAATTGACCTGATTTTCTTAAAAACGAAAATCAGTTTACGGATTCTATTACTAAGAGCTTCAATGTGATATCTGAAGGAAAGAGTTTCATCAATAATCACACCGAGATATTTTATTTTATCTGTTACTGTGATTCTAGGACACTCACATGCAGTGTCAGCAACGTTATTGCAGCAATGTGCATACAGGGGTCTATTAGTTCGTGCTGCGTGAGATTTCCGCATTGTGAACATAATATATTTTGTTTTGTCTGCATTTAATGTCATTAGGTGAAGTTTAAGCCAGTTATTCACAATATTGAGGCCATTCTGAGTAAGTTTAAAAATGTCTTGTTCAGAGTCAGCTGAAAAAAGTAAAACAGTGTCGTCGGCGTATGAAATTATTTTACCTTGTACTAGTTGTAGATTACAAAGGTCATTTACATATATTAAAAATAATGTGGGGCCTAAAATACTACCCTGGGGGATACCGAAGGGGCTGGTTTTTTGTTCAGAACTAACTATATTGCCTAGTTTAACGCATTGACTTCGATTACTAAGGTAATTAGTTAAAATATTTAGCTGATTTCCTCTTATACCTACATTTTCTAATTTATTTAACAGGATGGGAATAGAGACGGAGTCAAAAGCCTTGTCTAGATCAAGGAACACCCCTATAGTCTGGTTTCCCTTATCTAATTCCTGTGCAATATAATCTACTAAGCCGTGCATAGCATCAGAAGTCGATAAGTTTTGTCTAAAGCCAAATTGTGACTTAGAGATGATAGACTTATTTTCCAAATATCGTACTAGCTGGTTGTTTATTATTTTCTCTAATATTTTAGATATTGAGGGTAGTATGGAAATAGGTCTATAGTTCGTTATTAGGTCTTTATTACCAGATTTAAAGACAGGAACTACGAGGGCTTTTTTAAGACAAGAAGGAAAAATTCCTTCTGAGAGACATTTTTGAAATATAAAAGTTAAAGGAGGGATGAACAAATGCTTGAACTTTTTCAATAATTTGCTAGGTATATTATCACAGCCAACAGCACAGTCATCCCTTAACCCCATTATTAGTTTTTCGACCTCTGCTGCGTCTGTATTTAATAATACAAAAGAATTCAAAGATGAGTTATTGTAGGTATTAATAGTTTCATGTGTGATGGAGAATTGTCGAATCTTTTCTGTTAAAGTCTTTCCGATATTATTGAAAAAGTCGTTAGCACTGTTTGCCGCCGATAGTGGGGAGGGATGTGATAGCAATAAACTCGAGGACGATTCAGTGTGTTTGGACGTATACGTGACTTTTTTTATGTATTTCCAAACTTTTTTACTGTCTTTTCCAGCTTTTGCTAGTTGATTTTTGTCATAGTCAGCTTTAACTTTTCTTAAAATACTATTACAAAAATTACGATAGCGCTTATAAGTTATTTGTAAAACTAAATTTCCCGGACAAGATTTGGCCCTCATGTGGAGTTTGTCCCTATTTTTCATGCAACGAATAAGCCCCGGCGTAATCCATGGTTTGATATTTAAATTTCTACTACTAACTTTTACTTTTGATGTGTTATTAATAATTGCTTGCTGAACAATATTTACTAAGTATGTCATGCTCGAGTCAGCGTCAGCAGAATTATAAACTGGACTAAGGTCAGTGTTACATAAATCGTCCTCAAGTTTATGCATGTTTAATTTAGAAGTAAACCTTGCGTATTTTTTTTTAGTTACTTTTAGTCTAAGGGTTAGTAAAACAGCTTTGTGGTCCGTTACGGTGGAATTAGTAACTAGTACAGATGATAGCAACTGGGTTTTGACAAAGATATGGTCCAGACAAGAGCCGCTATGATGTGTAGGCAGTGTGTGCGCGGGGTATAGCCCGTGAAATGCACATCGATTTAGGTACTCCTGTATCGACCCACAGTTATTCTCTGGTCGAATATCAATATTAATATCTCCAGCAAGCACAATATTTTTATAAGACGATAAATTTTGAAGTTGACTATCTAAAGATTCGAGAAAGTAATCCAGCTTCTTAAAAGAAGGGGATCTATACATCGCTAATATTGCAACTTTATTTTTGTTTTCATCGATTTTTATTACCAAACCGCTGCATTCCCTAACAATAGAGTCCTCGACTGTGATATTCAGGGTGTTTCGAGCGTAAACTACCACACCATCATTTTGGTTGTTAACTGTTTTACTGCTATACACATCGTAACCTGTCATCTGTGGAAGTTCATAATTATTGGAAAACCAACATTCAGTTAGTACAATTAGATCGCAGTTAACATTTAGCCTATGAAGAAAAATATTAAAATTATCAAAGTTTTTATAGATACTCCTAATATTTTGTGTTAGTATGTGTATCGAGTTGTCGCACATAGGTAGATACTGTTTGCAATCTTCAACATTACAAGGCGTTGCTTCCGAAACAGAGATACTATCTAACTCGTTAATGATATGATGAGTCATGTATTATTAAAATATGAACAATTAAGAATTAAAATATAATAAAGATATAAAAATTTAAAACGAGTATAAAAAGAGAAATAAAAAATAAGGCAAAAAATAATTTACTAAAAACGGCGCTCTTAGGCGCCTTCATAATTAATTGAGTTTATGTACCTTTGTTCGGCAATTTGCTTCCGAAACAGAGATACTATCTAACTCGTTAATGATATGATGAGTCATGTATTATTAAAATATGAACAATTAAGAATTAAAATATAATAAAGATATAAAAATTTAAAACGAGTATAAAAAGAGAAATAAAAAATAAGGCAAAAAATAATTTACTAAAAACGGCGCTCTTAGGCGCCTTCATAATTAATTGAGTTTATGTACCTTTGTTCGGCAATTTTCTTGGCGGGGCAATCAGTTTCACCTGTTTTGTGATTATTAGGTTTATTGAAACGGGAACATGTTGCACACTTAGGTTCCTCTGCCTTTTTCTGGCACTCGTTTGATGAGTGGCCTAGAACTCCACAGTGTCCACAGGTACAAGTTTCTGCTCGGCATGACTTCGCTGCATGTCCATACTGCTGGCATTTAAAACACCTAGTAACTAAAGTAAAGTCCCTCACCGGACAGGACGACCAGTTAACAAAGACTCTTTCTTGAGAAATAAGGGCTTTTCTTATTAGGGCAGTAACTTCGATTACATAGTTACAGGTCTCTGCTTCTTTCTTTCCAGACTTATGGCTAAGTTTAATGGAGGACAGGATTTTTTCACGGCTATCACTAAGTTTGTTCGAAAGATTTTGCTCGTATATGCACTTAAAAACTTCTTGTTCCTGCATTGATGTGGGCACCCCAATTACGACAATTCTAGGGTTTCGCTTGCTTGGTTCATCTACGGTAAGGCCACAGGATGACAGCTGGACTGACTGCTTCAGTTTTTCGACATCGCCTTTCGAGTCAGTGCTAATAATAACCCCACCATTTTTTGTTTTGCGGAGTCCTCTAACCTGCAGCTTCATTTCACCAGGGCTAATAATCTGCTGTACAAGTGATTTAGTGGCCGAGCTAGTCTTTAATTTGTCCTTGGGGTAAATTGCTACCGAGCTTACATTTGCAGGTTTAATGAAACTATTATTGGTCTTAATCATATCTGCGTAAGTAACTTTTGCCAAACTTGGTTTAGCGGACTCCAGGATTTCTTCTTTAAGGTCTTGAAATTGGTTAGACAGCTCTTGTTTTTCTTTAAGCGCTTGTATTAACGTGCGGCCTTGAAGTGCTTTCTGCTTGAGGGATTGGTATGTGATAGCCAGTTGGGATGCACCATGGCCAATCTTTCGACAGAGAGAGCTGATCCGAAGTTTTATGACGAAGTTAATGACTTAAATGTTCTAGGTAAAGCGTTAAATATTTTCACACACATTGCGTAACTTTGCCTGTGATATAGTTGCAGTCTAGGTATGTCTTTATAAACAAGTCTTTCTGCATGTCGTGTTGCTCTTGCTTGAGTTTCTTTAGCCTTAATAAAGTAATGAGGGTTACTTTTAACAAAAATGCTGCTTCTAATATGTACAAGCAAGGTAGTGTCAATATATTTAATTGTTTAAAGAGAGGTTTGCATGGGTCTTGCGGCTCCTTGCCTAACATTGCCCTTATACATTTTTTTCGGGCTCTAAAACATTCTCCACTATCTGTTGAATTTCCCCAAATAAGTAAGCCATACCTAAGTGATGATGCTATAAAGCCATGGTAAGCAGTTAGCACCGTCGACAAAGAGCAGGTCTTTCTAAGTCTACTTAGAACGTAGACATAACTATTTATTTTATTGCGTATACATTGTACGTGATTTTTCCAATTTAATTTTTTATCTAAGTTCAGTCCAAGAAATTTCGTACTGTCTACTTCCTTTATTGTTATGTTCTTATATTTAATGTCGATGTTAGGTAGGATTTTATTTGTATTAAATCGGATATAGTTCGTTTTCGTCAAGTTAACGTTAAGATTATTTTTAGATAGCCATTCAATGATCAAATCAATAGTATTATTTATTTCATTTTCATAATCATTTATATTATTTTTATCATTAGTCAAAATTACAGAAATGTCATCAGCAAATAAGAAATATTTATGATTTGTTAATTTAGGAATGTCATTTATGTATATTAAAAATAAAAGGGGCCCAAGAACACTTCCTTGCGGCACGCCAGTACTAATTTCCCTAAATGTCGATTTAAAAGTTACGATTTCAGCGTTGTTATTTATGACTTGAGTTTCTACCGATTGTTGTCTGTTTGAGAGGTATGACTGGAACCAATTTAAAACCGTACCTCGAATACCATGATTTTCCAACTTAAGTAATAATAAATCATGAGAAACAAAATCAAAAGCTCGAGTCATATCAAAAAATACCGCAGTAGTTTCTTTTTTAAGTTTAAATTGCTTGTTATTTCGTCAACCAGTTGAAAAACAGTTGTGGTTGTAGACTTATCCTTTTGGAAGCCTGATTGTTCATAACAGATTATGTTGAATTTGTTCATAAAATTTACAAATCTCTTTTTCATAGCCATTTCAAATAGTTTAGAGAATATTGTGAGCTGCGCAATAGGGCGATAGTTACCGAATGATCGTTTGTCACCTTTTTTATATATGGGTTTAAATATTGCTTTTCTAAGGGCTTTGGGGAATCTACCTTCTGTAAACGATAGGTTAATTAGAAATGCTAAAGGCGCAGCTAATTCAGCACTACAGAACTTAATAGCCTTCGTACAGATATCGTCATACCCAACAGCATTTGTATTTTTTAAGCTTTGTATCATAGTTACTACTTCTGTGTTAGTTACCGGTTTTAAGAACATAGAACTTTCGATTCGCTCTTCATTTGTATTGATGCAATTACCTATATGAGTATTTGTTAAAAACTTATTGTACTCTTCGGCTATTTCCCTTGAATCTTTAAGGAGCTTGCCATCATTGTGAATTTCTTTGATTTGATTTTCACAAAAATTAAAGATTTTTTCATTTATTAATTTCCATGATGTTTTACTTTTATTGTTTGAGTTAGACAGCAATTTATTGTTATGAAGTTTTTGCGATATATTAAAGCACTTACGCAACAGTTTTGAGTAAGATTCGTATCGAATTTTATCAACCAAAGACCTCGTTTTATAGAAACGGCATCTTAAATATCTTCTCGTTCTACAACATTGCTTTAAACCCTTAGTTATCCATTTCGGTCTTTTATATTCGCTCGATAACTTAATTCTTTTAAATAGAAAGCAGATTTGATAAAATGTATTAATAATGTCAAAGAATAATGTCATACCTATATTAATGTCAGATTTATTATAAATGTCAGAAGATGATAAAGCTGACATACATTGTTTAAATTTAATAAGATTTTCATTAGAAATGTATTTGTAGCATGTCACTGGTTGTATATGATGTCGTTCTACAGGTACATATAACATTTGGGCAGTATTATGATCTGACAGTTATAGACTTAATACTTCCTCAGTAGCATATTCAATATTACTAACCAGATGGTCAATGCATGTATTCTGTCTAGTTGGTACTTTAATACGTAGGGTAAAATTATAATTATTTGAAATTTCTTTCAGAGTGCAACTTTTAGACGATAGTAATGTATTGATATTAAAGTCACCGGCTAAAATGATTTTATATTTTGATTTAATACTTAGCTTATGTAATAATTTATCTAGCTGTAGAAGAAAATAGTTGATGTCCGAGGTCGGAGTACGATATATGCATAATATTAAGATATTTGTTTCTATCAGATTAATTCCACAACATTCAAAAGAATTATCTGTAGCAAATTTTTCCATAATTTCTAACTGTTTAAATAACAATCCATTTTTCAAAAATATGCACACTCCTCCTCGTTTTTTACCATTCTCCCTACAGTAAATTGATGCCATTCTATACCCAGTTAGTTGTATATTATTTTGGTTTGCTTAATTTATAAAAGTTTCAGAAAAACATAATATATCGGGCATTTTATTTTGGCTTCGTTCAGTCAAAACCATTGTTACAATGGTTTTGACTGGACCAGCAATTGGTTTTTTAAATCTGTGACTAAGCTCTAGTTTTACCTCAATCTCACCTGATGAGGTCGAAGGTCGATGTTATTTGAGGTCGAAGATGAAAGCAAACGTTTATGATAGAACTGACTCTTCATATAATGTTTTCAGAATATTTGGCAAGATATTTGGCAGCAGATTTCAGTCAGGTAACCCTCAAGGGATCCTACCGCCGATACGTTTATCCAACATGGTTTTTAGGTTCCAGGTAGGGTTATTCTAAGCCGACCTTACGCGGCAAAAAAGTTTCGTATACTAACTTAATTTAGTCACAATCGATACATGTCGGTTTTCAATATTCAACGGACTATCTTGAGAGAAAAACATGTAATGTACTAGCTGCTTTTCTTCCCGGGCATACTGTTGTAGTTAGTCAGGGGACAACGGTTTTATTGGCGTTTTTGTGGGCGATAGGTCTCGATACTGCAATAGTCTCTCTCCATCATTATAATAGCTCCGAATTCGACAAACGATACGTCAGATGATGTATAGCCTCTGGCCTTCTGCCTACCGGATAAGGGATACAGGTGAAGTTACGTATGTGTGGTAGGCTCAAAGAACAGTTTATCATATTGAAACGTTGCATTAGTAGTTTCGCCATGACGCATTACAGATAGTCAGGCAGAGTTACTTCAGAAATTGTTACAACATAGCTTTTGCACCGCGGTTTTGTGCAAAAGACAAAAAAATATCTTAACTACAGTTATAGTAAACATGGGAATAGGAACTCTAAAGAAACGCTTCTGATAAAAGTCCCCGGAACAGTAAAATATTTGTATGCGATTATGATTAGGTATTTATACCTATATAGTTTGTTATTGCATACCGTACTGGAGGCTTAAATTGGGTTGCAATATTAAACTGTGAAGGTTTCAGAATTCACACCTACATTATATGTAACTAAGTTTCCCTGTTTTTTTTTGTATGTGTTATCCACATAACGCGACGTGCGGAGCGCAGCAATGGTTTTATTAAAACAGTTTTTGAAGTTACTCTATCTGTTTTTCAGTACTCTACGCTTTCACAGCAAAACTACTGAATTGATTTTGACAAAATTTGGAATAAAATAAGATTGAACTTCAAGGAGGATACCTATATCAACCTTATATTTTTTAGAACTGTAATTCCGATATTCACGCGGACGAAGTCGCGAGCAATAGCGTTTAATAATATAAAACGCGGTTAGTATGGTTAGAAAAGTGTTTTATTTGTATTGAATATTTTTCTCGCTTATTGCCATTGCTTGTTGTATTAACTGCCCAGTTCAAATAAATAACAATATAAATTATAAATTCCGCTCGCTTGTTTAAGCTTGCTTGCGGGTTGATATGCTTGGAGATTGCACGACACTTTCGAAAATTTGGTACACATTATTTTAAAAGATTTTGAATGTGTGTTTGAATGATTACTTAATTAATAATCAATAAAATAAATTTATCGCAACTAAATGATAAATACACTTTGCACATCGGTTTACTCCGTCATTCTTGCGTCAAACTTAGGTGTGATGTAACCAAGATGTAACCCATTTACCTATGGGTATTTTTCAAGGATCATAATTTAGATATTCTATTGGCGGTACGCTGACGACCTAAAAATTAGGGTCAAAAGACGTTAAAATCGTTTCATTGCGTTTAATTAATCATAGTTTCACGATGTGTTATTCGGGTAATCTGATTCCTGAATTTAAGAGTTTTTGATTACATTTTACCTAATATGTACAACCTTCTTTGAGACTATCAAATGCAAAAATAATTTTAGGTAGATTTGGTTATTCAGATCGTTGAAGTGAAACTTGACTATAAGGTTTATTGTGTATAGGCGGCAACCATAATCGCTCTGATATTTTACTTCGAAGATTATTCTTCTTTACTCTTTTTACACTTCATAAATCCATCAACATCAAACCTCACCGTATTTATTGGAAATATTCTCAATTATTCCCGTACCATAAATAAAAACGAGTGTACAAGCTTTCAATTCACTAAGAATTATCTTACATGAAAGGTTTTTGAAGTTAGTCGACTTATTCATGAGCAATTTCAGTTGATCTTCAAAGAGATCAAACTTTTCCATATTAAACTTGTGTTCGATATATGTAGACAATTTGCATGTAATTTAAGCTCTTATGCTAATAGATTCACCTGGAATCCATATGAAATTAGCATACTTCTTGAAGGGCTAAGCAATAAATATACCTATAAATCTCCAAGGTAGTTTGGCATCACAATCCTCCAGGATTGCAAAGGTCGGGCTCTACACCTACATATTCTGGGTGAAATTTCGTGAACAGAAATATTTCTTGGCATAGCACTATTTTAAGTCAAATTAATTGCATTTACTCTTTAAATAGCAAAACATCACCTTATCGTGACTGTGACCGTAACACTTATTAAATGATCAAACGAACTTACATGAAGTGAAGTTCGATCTTAATTATCCTGTCTTCGTTGAAGAGATTTTATTAACATGCGACTGTAACATGGGTCTATGGTCTATAAGTAACTATTTAATGTTGCAATAAGGTGTGAAATTGTGGAATTCCTTACCCTACAAAAATCGTAATTTTTAAAAGAAGAGTTATAGACCTTAGGGCCTCTCAAATGTATGTCTTTCAAATCGTTTAATTATTTATTTTTTACCCACGACGGAACGGCGACGGTATATGCGTTTGGGGTGAGAGGGTGTTTGTGCAAACCAATGTTACCATTTATCTCCAGAACCACTGGTCCGATTTTAATGCGGTTTCAGGTAATCTCTTTGGATTTGATTGGTGCATGTTCTTAGATAGCGGTAACAACTCACCAGGGGCCGCTGCAGTAAACATTTATTTGTAAAAGCCAATGTTACCGTTTATCTGCAAAACCATTGGTCCGATTTAAATGTTGTTTTCAGTGATCACTTTGGATTTGATTAGTGCATGTTTTGAGATAGGTGTTACGGTAACAACTCACCAGGGGGCGCTGCAGTAAATATTTGTTTGCAAACCATTGGTCCGATTTGAATGACGTTTTCAATTATCGGTTTGGATTTGATTGGTATAATGTTCTTAAATAGGTTTAACGGTAACAACTAATCAGGGGGCGCTGCAGTAAACATTTGTTTGCAAACCATTGGTCCGATTTGAATGCCGTTTTCAATTATCGGTTTGGATTTGATTGGTATAATGTTCTTAAATAGGTTTAACGGTAACAACTCATCAGGGGGCGCTGCAGTAAACATTTGTTTGTAATAACAACCATTAATTCTGCAAAACCATTGGTCCGATTTAAATGGTGTTGTGTAATGTAATGTATGGTACCTATATTATGCTCTTTAAAAAGTTTGAAATAAAAAACAAAATAAAAATTTTGAAAAACCCACGACGCGATGGTTAAAAAGTAATTGAAAAAGAATAAAATAATTTAAAATCCCCCGACTAAAATAATTTATGTGTCGAGAGATAATTAACGTGAAAAGTTTTTTTAAAAGTTCACTTGATCTCACACAGAGTCGGTCATATTATGAACAACATACTATTCGTTTTCATAGCACTTCCCTATGCTTACCTATTCGGTTCTCGAAGATGTAGATGTCGCAATAACATAGGTATTCAACTCCCTATGAACTTTATAAGAAGAGCAAGAAAATCCGTCTGGGACTGCCATTGAATGAATTCGTTTTGTAGTTTTATATTGAAATTTAAAATATTGATGGCAGCCCTCGAAAATTTTTATTTTGTTATTTATATATTAACAGTTTTTCAAATCCAACGCGGCTGGGCAGCGTTCGGGAAGCTCCGTAAAATCTTCTCGTCCTAAATACCGCAGTGTCTGAAGACAAAGGTTTTTGACCAGTGTGTGTTGCCAGTGAAGACGTATGGAACTGAGACGTGGGCGCTAACTATGGGCCTTATCAACAAGCTTAAAGTCGCTCAGCGGGCAATGCAAAAGGGCTATGCTCGGAGTTTCCCTGCGGGATCGAATCAGGAATGAGGAGATTCGAAGATAGACCGACGACCTGGCCAAAGTCGCCGGTAAACGCTGGATGAAGGCGGCACGGGACTGAGCGACGTGGAAAACCTTGGGAATGATGATGATGATAACATTTTTTATAGTTATACACTGTTATAGCTAATTAGTCCGGAATCTTTTTAAGTGACGTAGGAGAGGCCATTTCAAACTCAAAAATACAAATCGCACGATCAGATCAGTCTTCTCGTCTCGTTGCAATTCGTCAAATTATAGATAGAAAATCCTAATTTACATGATATAAAAAGTTTTTGACAGCGAAAAGTTTGCGTCTTAATTACAGGAACACTTCGTGTGATTCCTTTGAATGATTAAAAATGGAAAGTAGTGCATAGAGACGCTTCATACGTATATGGACATACTTCTTCTTGTGTTTGTTTCTACCCGGCTACGGCGAGGCAAAAAGGAGGGTTATGATTTTGAGCTGTATGTATGTACGTACATACAGCTCAAAAACTTGTCCCTCATAACTTCTAAACTAGTTATCATAATTGAACAAATGCGTGATAAATATTAAGTATCATAGGTGTCGTTGGATGTCTTTTGATTGTCCGCTGCTTAATAGGCTACATGTCGTCACGTTAAATTGACTACAGTGGCCTCTAGAGGACTAAAAGAAAAAAAGAACTAAAAGAAAAATTTCCTGACGGTTTCGTGTGGGTTATATAATGAAACACTGTTTACACATTAGAATGTAGTTTGTTAGCAGAGTTCTAATATTTAAACAGTATCACTCCAAAATAATTAAATAAAATACATACATAACCTCACGCCTGTCTCCTTTTGGGATAGGCAGAGACAAGGGAACAACTATTGTATATTGTAGCAAATCAGATTCATTATAAATTATAAAATTAAATTAAAGTGGCATACGATCATGGCTATCCCTTAAACATATATCTATTATTAGGACCAGAGACTAGCTGGTATGAAGTATTAAAATTCATAAATATTTCAGAGGAGACTATTTTCTTGCCTCGTACTTCTTAGAGCGTGTTTTTAGAAGTTGGGTTTTAATTTTGAACTTTATTTTTATGGTAGATTATGAGTTGTGCGATGATGGATAAAGTGATGGATATGAGATCAAAAAAAAATCCTCTGATGGAATGACTGACTCAAACAGTATATAGCTATTCGATACAGATAATCTACTCGATTGAAGATCGAAGAATTTCAATTTCTTAGAGCAAATAAATAGTTAGCTTTATTATGCAATTTTCCGACATTGAACATAAGTTTTGATTGTTATTATTTTATTCCTCAGGTTTGCTAGAAGAAATTTCTTTAAGAAATAAATTTTTCTTAGTTTTTCTTTTGTGTTTTTTAATTTATCTGTTTATTTAAGTTTCCTTGTGTGTACATAAATCATAACATAACGTAAAATAAAATAAATAAATAAAAAATAAAGTAAAGTAACTGTAAGAAACACATATTTCTGTTCAAGTGTGTCATCACAGCAATGGATCGATGGTAGAATGAATTAGTCGACGTTGATCAATAGTTTTTACCAATCAGATTCGATCAGAAAAAACCGATCGACGTGTCTATCGATTGGTCTGGTCACACCCTAAGCGCATTCCTCGGCTTATTACAAATCTACCTTTAGGTTCGGTTTACCGATTTCTCAATAAAATTAAAAACAAACTCACAATATGCTTTACAAAGAGTCTTCCTTTTACCTAATGTGTTTAAATTATTGAAGGATTTTCATTTTCATACAAACTTTACGATAAAAATCTTTAAGCTCGGCCGGAGTGAGAATGCGTTCCTCACAGCTCCACTGAATTAAATATATGTATTTCTGATTAGAAGGGAAAGAAAAGCTTTGAAATAACCCCTTGAGTGACGCGGTAATCATGAAAAAAAATGGACTGGGAATCCTCGTTAGCATTGTAGTGTAATGACAAAAATGACAACAAGTTCAACTAGTTTCAAATCGTATTCTCTTCAATCTGTATCCTGTTAAATATTGTTAGATAATCCACTTAACTACCTACAATGCTCATAAACTTAGCAGTTTCACCCTTGCGAAAAGCTGGCCAATTTTTTCTTCAGTTCCAGTGCTTCACAGCTGCGTTTGTCGAGTAAAATTCCTTTTATAACTATAAGACGAAGGGGTGAAAATATAGAAAACTCATGCAACAAAACAACTTAAATCTCATGCAAAACACCTATTTTATATTCAGTTAGACAGCTGCACAGGGATTCCGATATCACGAACATTCTAAAGAGCACTTAATAGGTTGGATTTCAAAGTTAAGTCTCAAACCTTGATCCAAGATTAAAAACTTTGTAATGACAAAGAAATTCCAAATTTATTCTGTTTGTTTTTTTTTTTTTTTATATATAGCCTATATTTAACCTAATCGTAAGTGAAGATGGGATCCAGGATAATACGGGTTTAAGAATGAAGTGTCTCTTCGTTTAATATTTCCAAAACAAATTACTGTCAGATAGGTGATACTTAGCGGAAAATGTTATATGAAAGATGATTGCTAGCGCAACATACTGCTTGAGCGCGTCTTATATTGATAAATAAAGTTGGCAAAGGTGCGAACAAACAGTATGTCGGGGTTTTATATTTGAAATTTGAATATTATCTTTCTGACAGAGACGCTTTAATTTTGTGAGAATATTCTTGTCCCTTCCGAGTTCATTGTTTTTGTCCGAAGAATTTAATCTTCGAGATAGTTTCGCGAAACGCACCAGCCTCCCACCAATATTTAGTAATAACGATAATAACGTCAATATACCTAATCATAGACGCCATAAAATATTTAATTACGTGATCCCGGTCTTTTCACTAGCCATGCGAACCCTGACAGGAGCGTACCACCAAGCACAGATTAGTCGCCCTCTACAACACGCTTGTCCAGTGGCGGGAGCCTAGGAAGTTAAAAGTTTGAAATAAAAGTCACAATACCAAACAGTAATATCACATCTACTTATATTTTTAAACTAAAAATACGTAGGTAAGAGGTTATCATGTTTAACTTATGTGTATTGAGATCGTTTAGACATATTGTGTCCCTCTGATTTCATAGTTTTTCTTGGTTGCAGGGCTTTAATTGGTGGAGGAGCTATTACGATGTTGAAGTAGTTCCCCATTCTGGAGACTTCAGGGGCGGCGGCTGCGGTTCTCTTCTGTTCCTCTGGTGGGTGTGACGGTGAACTGTCCGTGTCGGCAGCCTCCACAGCTCGGCCTTCAAAACCATTATCCTCTTCTTTTCTTCTTCTTCCATTATTATTCTCTTTGTGGCTTCGCGAAATCCTAGAGTTTTTCACGCTGTTTGATGGACTTTTTCGTTTCGTTGGTACTGGTATTCCCATTTGTGTTCTGAAATCAAAGAAATTATAGTTAGTAAGGTTATTAAAATTAAACTTACTTAAATATTAAAAATGTCTTTTTATTAGTAGTGAAAAATGTTGCAGAAAAAAAGGATATGTAATGTGTCTGACTCCAAATAATTAAACGCTATGTATAAGACTTTTGTGACAAAAAACTTATATAATTATTCTGTCTTATTTCAAAACTTGAAACACGTATATTTTGTAAAAAAATTAAGTTTAAAAACTAAAACCCTATTAAAGCACGCTCTAAAAAGAACGAAACAAGAAAATAGTCTCCGCTGAAATATTTATGTATTCACGTTATATTGATAGAGATATGGTTTGAGGATAGCCGTGGTCGTATGCCACTTATTATAGCAAAACAGATTCATTATAATAATAAAATAAAATCAAAGCGGCATACGATCACAATAGTTTTAGTTTAAAACTTTTTTTTAAAACTTATTTTGGAGTAAAAGTGTATACATATTTGAAATGTGCTAACGAAGTTCTTTTATTTGATACCCCACACGACACTGTCAAGAATTTTTTTTAGTTAGTTACTATCATTATTATTTCACTTATTTTGGAGTAATAGTGTTTACATATCGAACTGTGCTAAGAAAGCTCTTTCATTTGATTCCTCACATGAAACCGTCGAGATTTTTTTATTAAAGTTCTTCACTTTAAGTCACTTAGAGGGCGCTGTAGTCAATTTAACGTAACGTTATGTAGCCTATAACCAGCAGACAATGAAGAGACTTCCAACGACACCATTTCTCCAATTATGATTACTAGTTTAGAAGTTCTGAGGGAACAGATGAACATCTATACCCACGTACATACATACATACAGGCCAAAATCATAACAGTCCTTTTTGCTTCGCCTTAGTTCGGTAAAAAATGGCTCATTCCGAAAGCATTCACAGTGTTAGGTTCAAGCTTCCTTAAATTATGATAGCTTGAGCCAGCTCAGATTTGGATGTATCACAACAATATCAATAATTTTAACAGCTCTACATCGCAACCTTTTTATACATCACTAGCTGACCCAGCAAACGTTGTTTTGCCATATAAAAAAAAAAATAGATGTTGGCCGATTCTCATAGATACCGGATAAGCACAAAAAATTTCATCAAAATCGGTCAAGCCGTTTCGGAGGAGTATGGCAACGAAAACTGTGACACGAGAATTTTATATATTAGAAGATAATCACAACCCTTTTTTAAAGAGCCCGCTACAGGGCCTTATTCTCTTTTCTGTAGGACGAGAGGGTTACGGCGATAAGCCAGAAAGCTGGCTCAGTGTTTTTTTTTATAAAACAGGTGAACTAACGGCGAGCAGTCCTGTGGCATGACACACTGGTGTGTCCGGTCGTCCCGCACATAAGGCTCCTCACACACGCAGCCGGGCTCGCAATACGGGTAGCACGGCCGCATGTGATTGCGTGGGTTGTCGCACGACACCTCCGCGCAGCCTCCAAAGCATGGCTCGAACACTTCGTGTGGCCAGTAGCAACCTGCAAAGATTAAATTTAAGATAAATAACATCATCAAAGAGTACTCATGTTTGAACGTTAAGAGTTTTTGAAAATTTTCAGGAGTACTGCAGCCGCCTTTGGGATGGTAATCAATCAAATATTAACTAGAAGCGCTGGTGGTCTGTGCTGAACTGAGAGCCTGGAAGCTTATTGGCAGCAACAACCATACAAAGAAATATGCAAACTTTAGAGAATCGCCGTAAGTATCTTAGAGAATAATACATTTCGGTGAGTGTGCCATTAATTGACAAATTTAACTGCCTATTTTTCCCACCGGACTACTACCGGAGAACTTCTATGCTATCTTTGTCTTAGTATCCAAATTCAAAGAGTAGAACAAAGTGCTTCGACATTTCCTTTTTGGTACGCTTTGCCAAGGTGTGGAATAATCCGCCTACATCTGTTTTTCCTGATTACTACAATCCAGGCACTTTGAAGTGTCGAGTAATAAACGTGTACCATCTTAGTCTTCGAGTTAACTTTTTATCCCGTGGCATGGAAGACAAACTTCCCATCCTCCTTAAAAAAAGAAATAATAATCTATTCTTCAGTTATGATTTACACGTAAAAACCTCTCATTATACTCGTACGAGCCTAAAATGTTAGTTGAGCCATAATTATTGTTGATCATAGAGGTTTTTTACTTTGTGAAGAGAATGCATGTTTAAAAATAGTTGTTTAGAAATTGATTATGGTAGCAATTGGTAGTTTGAATTTTTTTCTATTGGCGAGCTGTTTTAGAATAGTGCTGGTATTTGAAAATAATATGAGTACATGTAGTATCAGAGTGATGTAAGTAAAGTAAAGTTGAGGTTTGGTGTAATTTGACTTTCTATATTTAAAATATATCAAAGTTCAAAGACACCTCTCATCTTTTTAAATAATATTTTGATAAATGGTTAAAAGAATGAATGTTGTAAAGTACGAGTATATGTAAAGACTGAAAATAATTTTTTTCTATGATTTCAACACATTTCAGGAACTAAGTATAAAAATATATTTCATTTTACATAAAAAATAATTGAAACTAGTTAACTGAGCTGCAACAGAGGGCCTAATGGCCTAATTGACTCGACAAAGTCTGTTGATGTTTTATTAAGTTATAAGTGTGTATTTCGACCGCTCCGTATAGTCTTAAAATTCGATGAAAATTTGCCAGGATTTAGTGGCTATTTATTGCTATTCACAGCAGCAAATAGCTACTATTCCTTTCCTGATTTGCTGAAAGGATACATAAAAAGTTATGAACGAAAATAGTTGGCCGCTAGATCCGCCACTTGCCTTAGAGATCACCTTCAAATAACAAGTAGCCACTAAATCCTGGCAAATTTTCATCGAATTTTAAGACTAGGCGGAACGGTCGAAATGCACACTAGTTGTAATGGTGACCGGAGTTTTTTTTATATATTTTTTTAATAATTATACGAATATAGGGCGATAGAAGATTTAGTCCTAAGTTAAGTCCGTTTATCACATTGATCTGTTATGACTAGTTTTCTAGTTTCAAAACTTTATCTGTAAGATAATTTAAAAATGAAAATAGTTCATCTTTATTCAATTTTAGTTGAGAAAGGCAAGAGTAAAAAATGTCCGTAGCACCTATTATCAG
Source organism: Stenoptilia bipunctidactyla (assembly GCA_944452665.1). Classification (NCBI taxonomy): domain Eukaryota; kingdom Metazoa; phylum Arthropoda; class Insecta; order Lepidoptera; family Pterophoridae; genus Stenoptilia; species Stenoptilia bipunctidactyla. The sequence continues at coordinate 13,459,247 of OX101740.1, read as the reverse complement.
CACCCTGACCACCAATTATCAGCACTGTGTAAGTGTTGTTGAAATATGGCACGAAAGGATGAATAAAGATAAATAAAACAAATAAAAAAAAAACACTAAGGAAGATCTACTGAAAGCCTTAGAAAGCCAATAAAAATGTCTATGCCCAAAAAACTAGTTCCTAAAACTCACAATGAACCTAGAGGAGCTATCCAGTATAAATTAATTAAGAATCCGTGTGCCGAAAATCTACCAGGCCTTGATCTAATAAGTATTATGGTAGAAAGGGGAGGGGGGCAAAGGGGAGTATTAGTACAGTGGTTCATAGATTGTTGTTGGAAAGATTCCCCAAAAACAAAGTCTGATTTAAAACGGGACGTAGAAAATTTCTTAAAGAAGACAGGAAGAGATAAGCCCTTTAAATATAAAATAAGACACTTTTTAACCGGATTTTTGGCGTAAAATATATACTTTACATATCATTTTAACTCGACGTTTCGATGTGTTTGTAGACCTCGTCGTCACGAGTGACTGGTTGAGCCGCTCATGACCATGGGCAGAAATTATTCTGGTTAAAAAGTGTTTTATTTTAAATTATAAACCCTTGAAATACGTTATGCTTGGTGAAAATGGTAACATCCGCGAGTGCCTATGAATCAGACAAATATATCAATGGCTCGTTCTACAAATAAGAGATTTATCATAAGCAGAGGTGTTTTTAATGGAGACGAATTTACTTTTCAGCTATATCCCATAAGTGAACAAGTAATTTAATTACCAATATTATATAACTAATAATATAATAATTAATACTGGCTTAGCATTATCACACGTAAATGAAATGTTGTAGGGCGAGTGTTGGACACGACTTAGGATCACTAAGTCGTGTCCAACACACTTGGACACTATAAGTGTCTAAACAACTTTGTAAAGCTTACGTAAACAATTAATAACTAGGCACTGTGCAGCCCGATTGTACCTACATACATTGTTCGCGCCACGCTAAAACCTTGCCACGTTACTAGCAAGTTCGTAGGCAATCTTTCGTAGGCCATGGTTCTTGCATGATCCTTTTCCCTTCATATTATTATTTAATCTTGATTGTACACATAATTAAGAGATTATAACAATAAAATACAGTTAACAGAGCACAAAATGGTGGCCTTATCATGAAACGATGATCTCTTTCAGGCAACTATATTGCTAATATACAAAAGTATTTATCCACCATTCCTGCTTCTAAGGCGGACAATGTATAGTCATTTATAAAAGATCATACAACGGATCTTAAAGACAATAAATGTTAAAGTACTAAAGATTAAAAAATATATAGCACTAGGGGCGTTCAACGTCGCGCCATAAATATAACAGGCCGCCTTGGTTCCTCGCACCGCCCAGCTATCGTCGTTATCGACTGTCCGAAAGCACTAAATCTCACCTCGGCTCTACCACGGTAATATTATTTATAGAGTATTTCAACTTCGTACAAACTGTCGAAACGCGAGCTATGCCAACGTGGCTCGACCTCCGCATGCGGCTAGTCGCGACTGCATGTCGAAACAATTTAAAATTTAATAATGAATCATTTCGTACGCCTCAGACGAGGTGCAAGTATTTTTAGGTCGCTAATTTATAAGAGCGATTTGTTATTCAAACGTAAACATGGTTTTTGGACACAAAACGCATTTTTGTTGAACACTTCATATTCAATTCACAAAATATTTTATGTGTTTATTTATGTACATATAAAAAAGTATATTTACAATCACAAAACTAAATGGAAGTCAGCATAAAGTAGGCCTAATGTAATTGAAATACTGAAGGTGGGCTGCCCTATCGGATGTGAACGCATCGTGGCGCCTTAGGCATTTATATCAAAAACGCGGCCGAGTTGCAATACTGTATAGATAATATTACCGTGGCTTTAGGCTTCAGACTTTTACAGTTTCACACTAAACGGGCTCTTGGGAGGAAAACTTAGCCAAATCTTACCTGGCTTTTTGATATATTAGGTACATGGCTTACAAGGTCTTTATACTGAGTGCAGGTTCTTTAGAATAAAATGTCTGTGAGAAAAGATATGGCCGGCTTGGATGTGAGTTGTAGTCGGTATTGTGAGTAAACGCAGGTTTAGGTAATACAGGGTTATTTTTGTATGTAAACCAAAAAACAATATTAAAAAACAATATATCTGTTAGTTATTCTGTAAGTTAATTTGTACTTTTTTTTTGTATCACCCTGTACCTAACATGGTATTCGTAGGTTGGTAAAAAGATTGGTTATTTTCATTGATAAATCGCGTGTTACTTTGCTGCAGTAGTTTGTAGAATTATAGAAGCATATTGCGGGATCTGATTTGAATTTTTCAATCCATTAAGTTTTTTGGAGTTTTTAATTAACAAAACTTACAAAATTTTAAGTTCCTATCATGGCCTTATTTCTAAATTGATTTCCTTCTTGGTATAGAGGTAAGTAACGTTGCCTACTATAGCGGTGGGTTTCAACATCAAATCTCAATCTAAAACCCAAATTTTTTTCATACAAGAACAAATGTAGATTTTGATTGTCATGGCAACGCCCATACTTTTAAGTTTTTACAAATAAAGATTTTGGATAAAGATATCTACAATATTGAAACCCACCATTAGTCTTTGGTTCGAATCCAGATAGGTGCAGATATTTGTGTAGATGTCGAGTAGGTATTAGATGTTTGAACATATTATGTTAGTTTATAACTAATAAAAAATATATATTTATGTGCATATGAAAACTACTTCTTAATGAAATTTAGTTTAAGCATTACGGTACGACACAATTTTACTCTCTAATCGATGTTCTTTTAAAGAAAACTACTAAATCTTCTATTTTGGCGTGTAAGTGCGTATGATAAAGAAAAAAACGAATAACCTTTCATGATTTTCTCCTCGTCCCTCGCTGCGGCCCAATGGCAGCAGCACATGAGCAGCACAGCGAACGCCAGCAGCGCGCGCGCAGGCTCCTCCATTGTGACTACGCGATAACAACCCAACCTTGCCAAATAAAACCAAAACAACGTTTCACGAAACACAGCACTGCACAGTTTACAAAACTCAGCTCAATTCGTTATCGTACCGCCGTAATTAGTATGGAGAATATCTTCACAGAGGGATAAAGTCGTCTTTACTATGATAAGGGTCCGTGTTTGGTAAACATGGAGAGCGCTGCTTAAGTCCCCTTTGATTGAATTATTACTGGTGCCATAATTTCAGCAGCCGAGAGGTCACGTCCCTTGTAATGCTAATAATATATTGTGCTTTATGAGCCTACAGCACCCAAGTGTTATTGCTACACTGGGATATTGATTAATGGCGAGAAGGATAATGATTGCGTGTTTTAAGCGAATGTTTTGAATTTTGAATCAAACTTTGGATTCTTGCGTTTCAAACTTCTTTTGTTTAAACAAAATGGAGATTTAAGTAAGCGATTACGCATGAATGGAATATTTGAGTTGATTCTTTCTTAAACAGCAGTTCATTTCCGTATTAAATATTTACGTTATCGCCTGCTATTGCTCATACTAAGTTTAGTGGGGTAAACACCACTATTTCCGAAATGAGATCATACACCTAAATAAATTCGCTCTGACGTAGTTACGGCGCCCTGCGGGAATTTCCCAAAAAATAAGGTAGAATTTGTAGGTACCCAATTTTATGTTACGTTTGATCGGATGCTGGGGAAATATAGACCTTCATCTTCCTGTTTAACGATCACATAGAAAACTGTTATTTTATCTCTGAATTTTCTTTATTTATTTAAACGCAATATGCATTGTTTTTCGATAAATTATGAATATTTTTCTTTTGATTCGCACGGAATTGGCAAAGTGCATGGAATAGCCATTTAGTTATTTTCGTATGAGAACAGGCGTCGCTTCAAGTACATTTAATTTTAAATTGTAACTACACCATCAAACCAAAAAACACCAAACTATCATACAAAAAGAGAAACCAAATATTTAAATTAAACCTTAATTCAGACCCAAATCAACTAATTTACTTTACATAAGTTTCGCGTATTGAACAAGTTCTTTTTTTATAATTTATACATGACCTATATTTTCTTATACATACCTAGACAACAATGAATATCAATTGTTTATGTTCAATACGGTTGGGAGTGTTTTTATTTTTCATAACTTGAATGTTGATATCATTTATGTTATGATTGTATTAGAGCTGTTTTTATGTGACTCACTCATCTATTGAGTTGCTTTATTGATATAGGTAATTTCATTTTGTGAGATCCAAAGTATTAGTAAGTCGTGTTAAAATAATGTTTGTTTTATTTAAGAGTTAAATTTTAAATTAGGATATAATTTAATTTATTTGAAACTTCTTCTTTTAGGGTAGAGTTTTATTGCAGAAAACTTTAATCTTACAATTTTTTAGGCCATTTTCATATATTTGTTCATTACGAATAAGAAAGTTTCAGTACGATCGTTTGTAGAGTGCCTATTAAATTTGATAAAACACTGTGGTCTTATTTGCTAGAATTTCAATAACCTAGAATGTTCTAGAAGCAATAGACATTTGTTTGATTTGTTCTTAAATAAACTTCTTTCTCTGTAACAATAAATATCAAATAACAATAATACATGATGCAAATATATGCACAAAGCGCCATCTAGTAGTGCCTTTAAATTTTGTGTTATAGTTACTTTACTATGGATATACACATACTTAATACGCTTTTTGTGAATACTTACATATCATACATAAAACACCTATTTTATCTAAATAAATGATTACATTGTGCGAAGATCGCCTAGGGCAGACAGTGTAACCTCAATGCCACAACGCAATGGTCGTTGTGTGATTGGATACCCCATAGGAGCTTAAAGTGTTATATCTGGCTTTCTTATTTTATCTTTATATTTTTTAAATGGATGTCTGTATGTGCGGGGTAATATTCGGTACAATTTAACAGATTTTGATCGAATTTGTACAAAGTTCGTGGGGCTCAATATGGGCTTTTAAACATCATGATACATTACCTAAAAGCCAAGTTTTCGCGATTTTGGTCAATAAATCGCTGAAAATATCGATCTGAAAAGACTGCAGACACCAACAAACTAAAGGCAAACAGCAAACGAGCGGAGCCAGCGGGTACCTCAGTTAGAATTTGATAAAAAAATAGTTTTTCCGATGTAGACAAAGCGCCATAAGGTTTTGTTACAGCGTAGTGGCCAATTTCAGCAAAGGATCGAATGCCCCATCATGCCCGGGCTATACATATTATTGCTGGCATGGCGAGAGGTGGCTAGTGGCAAATTGGCCCACTTTCCACTCCACCCGAAAAAACTGCCTCGCGATAAAATATGATTGCATGCGATCTTTTTTATTACTTACCTTGCTCCATATACAATTTCACTGAGTTTTATAAATAAAATGTTTCAACGCACGTGTAGATTTGTTGCTTGATTATTTGTGAGGGTATTTCTCAATTTCTGGGAATTGTTGTTCGGATCTTGTTGAAAATAAGATTGCTTGCGAAAACCTTGCAGCAAAAAGAAATATTGAATTGCGGAGGGAATATAAAACAAGCATTCCGACTCTTTTCGATATTGGGAATTTACTACACAGTACAATTTTTTTAGACGATAACGAGAAGATTCGAGTTGTTTTGCAAGGAAGATTTCTTTATAAAATAAGAAAGTAACAGGTGTTGTACTGCTGAATGTTATATAAAATAACATTGTTCTCTTATTATTTTCTCTCAGCTGCATTTTCTTTAGCACGTTTCATTTTTAGTGTTATATTTTTGCTGCACATCGGTGAATTTTGCCGAGATTGCTGTCAACAAATAGCGCAGACGTGACGAGCTCCAGTGATCGTTATGTACCGCACGCTGACGTGATGGCCCTCGCTTAAAGGTTTATAATGAGACCACCAGTCCGATTCAAAAAGTTATTTAAAAAAAAGAACATTTAAATTTAATTTCGGACGCGATTAGCTAGGTCGGTCATCAAAATCGTTTTGATATTAATAATGAACACTTTCTTAATGAGTTTATTGAGTGGATTCAATGTGAAACTCTATACATATTTTGTAAAAGCATTATAGAATTTAATTAGTAAAGGAATTAAAACATGAAATCCTGGATAAAATAATACATTTTATTACCCCTTTAAGCCATATGAATAATACAACTTCTGAATAGGAAAACTCTGCTTAGTTCAGCTAAGCTCTTGTACGTGTTCGAGTTTAATTCCAGTAGTATGCAAGATGTACTGCATTAATGTACAGAAGTTATAAATAATTGAACAAGTTTGACATTTATAGCGATTCCCTGACAATTGCATTGTTGTAGCAACTCGATAAAATGATGATGTATGCGGTTAATTCGAGAGTTAATCGCCATCGCGTCTATAAAGTAAAATTATGGATGACATGTAAATATCTTTTTTGTCCCTGAGCATCAATTTAAAAGTGCTGTGCTGTTGTACATTTATTTAAATTGTAATTTAATTTGTCGATTCCTAGTCGACACTAAACAACACCTTAAACAAAATTTCTACAATCAACAAACATTAAAACAAGCACTTACTCGCTGGACAAATAGCTCCATAAAACAGGTTAAATCTCCTTCTTACATTATAGTTCATCATGGCTAAAAATAGTGTTAGGTAAATGTCTATAAATATATATAATATAAATATTAGTCTTCAAAAAGTGTAGGCTAGGCTAATAATATTGAGTATATAACTTTGACAAGTTATGTTATACAGTATGTGACATGGAGCTGTAGTGAAGAGAAATGACAACGAGCGGTTCTTGATTACTAAATATTATTATTTATTTAATTTTAATTAATCAAACAACTTCCAAAAAAGGAGGAGGTTCTCGAGGTTTTTTTGTGGTTTGTTTGTTGGTTTTTTTTTTGTATCTTTGTTACACGATACTTCGGACATTATGAATTGAATTTGAAAATTGTCATATGATAGAGAATACTTCATAGTTGGTCCCATATAAATTTTTCATCGAAATCGGTTAGGTACTTCCTTGAAAATTCCAAACTTTATAGAATTATGTATGATTTGGCGAATGTTAACGTTGATGACATTCTCAAGTCAGCCAAAGTTTCGGCGTGAAGTCAGTTTTTTTAATGCTCTGCATTCGTTAATTATTCTGTCCAGATTTTCTACCGTCATTTGCATCAACGACCTGCAGGAATCAGATATAGAAAGTAGTTGGCCATTAAACTAATATTTAAATCTTCCATTGACCATTATTTGTTTCGGGCAAGTTGTATTCGAGCTAACTACCTACTTTTGTGAATGAATGCATTTTTTGTACAGGATGCACTTCTTATCGCTAGAAACAATTCCAATCAAAATTCGTAGTTTTTGTGCCGTTTTGAAATACGACGCAAGCTTGAATGAAAGCAAATTGTTTAGTGCAGAAAATACTAGTTTTTCAAGTTTTTAAATTTACATATCATATACAAGTTAGGTTTTATAGTTTAATACTTACTAGAACTAAGTAGCTTAGATATAGTTTAAAATGGATCCGCCTCCACTATCGCCTTCAGTTCTTCATTTTGCGGTCACCAAGTTTATTTGTGAGCTTGAAATTTCCAGTGCCAAAATTATTGCACTAATAGTTCGCAGTTTGTTCTTTACTAGTGCAAGGTACATATGTACCTACGTCAAAATATTGCAAGCTGTTTAAAAGGCATTGTTTCAACGTCGTAACTCAAAATAGAAAACAACTTGAATCTTTTTCGAATCCACGGTTGTGAATTTACCAAGTTATATAAAAAGAACGTTACGACATCAAAAGTACATCTATAAGAATTACTTGTCAAATAAAAGTCAAATAATCTATCACGAACAATAAGTTACAAAACTGGTCAAATGGTTAATGGCGAAAATATATGACTTACCAATGGTTTTACCTACATAACGTATCTTTCATTGAACTAGGCACTTTCAATATGTAATGGCCAATAGCTATTGCTATAGCTATTATTTGATTTGTAATTCTTAATAGAATCAAGATTATTTAGTAACTAGGTACGTAAGTATTATAACGCAAAAATCCAATAAACTAAACTATGTCGATGGTGTCAGCCCAGGACTCGGTTAATTAATTTAATTTAATTAAGTTTTTTTACACCATTAAAGGTTGCAGCATATTTGCCATTAAAAAATGTGTCACCGAAAATACTTAATATAAGTATTATTTTATATTACTTAATAAATATCCACATATAAAATCATCTACATATACAGGGGTGACTGGTGGTTCACTTTTGAAATTCAAGGACGTGATAGTTTGAGATCACACATGAAGAGAAAAAAATATAATAAAAAATATATATTAATTATTTACTGAGTAAACTTAACCGAAAGTTAAAGAATTGATTACGGAACGCATGGTTACGCTAGAGTTGGCAGCGATGCGCGTGTTACGTCACGTGCCGCGATCGTATGTAATAGAAGATTGTTAATCTAGGGTCGGATATTTTCGAATATAAGGAAAGTAAAAAAAAATCATTTTTCTTAAATATTTATTTAAAATTAATGGAAAAGTTCGAACAATTCGTAAAGTTTAAAGTGACATTTTTATTCACATATAAATCGGTGACATATTTCTATGTAGGTATAGATATCATTTTTTACATAAAACAACCCTATGTATTAAAATAATTATATATAATTAAGAAAATTATATATTTTAATTTTTTTTAAATGATAGTGACAAAATATAGACAAATAAAATTTTTAAATTACTTCTTTTAACTTGACTTATTAATAAAAAAAATCATAAAAAAATCTAAATTTTTGACAGCTGGCTTCATAAGAAATGTATTAGTTCTATTTTTGAAATCCATTCCGGCCCTTGGTTCGGAATGAATTTGTATGAAACATTCCGACCCGCGGGTCGGATGAAGCATTTTCAGACCGATACTTGGATCAAACATAGACTATTAAATAAAACACTTTTTAACCGGATTCATCGCGTATATTTACATTTTAAATTTTGACTCGACGTTTCGGTGTCTTTGCAGACCCCGTGGTCACGAGCTACTGAGGTGTCAAGCGTCGGATTGATAGATTGAAAAAGTTATACATCATCATCTCCATCTGTTTCTCAGTCTTCGAGCGTAGCGTTCTGGATTGACACAAAACGAGCTGACAGTATCTTGAGTTTCAGTATCTTAAGACAATATTAAACATAGACTACTTTCCGAGTATGAAAAATGAAAAGTAAATAGTAACATAGTAGTATTTATTTATAGGGAATTCTAGTCAAAAATTTAGTACCTACTTTCATTACATAATTACGATCAGAATCGAGTACAGAGTGCTCTCCTGCAGTATCTAAAATTTGCCACCAGTCATCCTGTATACAAGCCCAAACTATTAAACAAGATGTCTACTTTTAGAACTGGATAATTACGACATGCCATTCGACTTCATTCATCGTCACAGAGCTACACAAGTAGCTGGTTACAAGATAGAGCTCCCAAACAAATGACACAATACAGGTAACTTAATACAACCGCATGACAAACGGGCTGTGTGCTCTGAATTAGAGGTTGCGGTTACTTGCCAATAACGTTTTCTCTTCAAACCGCCTAAGCGCCTGCGCATGCGCTACGGATTGTTTTATCGCGCGAATTGCACGCTTAATAATGAGATGGTTTTGGTACCTTAATTATTATTGAGACTACATGTTTGTATATATTGCTAATTTAAAAAAGCGTTGTATGTATAGTGTAGGAGGAGAATGTACAATATATTATGAATTTATTATTAATAGTCTTGTTAAATCATGCTTTTCATGAATACGATAAATACTTTTTTAATTTAATCGAATTTGCTGGTTCAGCGCGAGGGCGCTAAATCTGGACTAAAATTACGTCTCCAATAATCGCTATCTTAATCGTAGTCGTTGCTCGCAAGCATTTGAGAAACAACATGTTTTGATATAAGTTTAGATTAGAACTACGAACTTACTACTTGCGTTGGCAAATACCACGCTGGCGTACACAAAGGGCGAAGGTACGTCGTGATCAGACGGATGCTAGCTTTGTAAGGGCTCAACTTGTTTCTAAGTGACATTTTATATTACTACATATAAGCAGGTGTAATGTAGCTGACCTCGACAAAGGTGGCATGGTCGCGAACGGGTTTTAAGTGAGAATTTAAAATGAGTTCTTTATCTAGAGTGACTCCTAGGACAATACTGTTTCCTCAAGAGATTGGAAATACAAAAATTTAAAATATGACCATGTTTATATTAAGTAGCTTTAATCGGAACTGATGACAGTCATAACTCAGTTGTAAAAGTATTCAGAGATATTCTATATACAGCTTCTATATCTTATGTTATTCTATATCTCATAGCTATCTCTTACGAAATTTCCTTCAGCAGACCCAAGCCTTTTGACCTCATTCTCATCTGATTTAAGTGATAATGTGAAGTGATTTAAGTGATAATAAGTCACGATGGGATCGAAGGGGGAGCAGATCGATCATCATAGTAAATAAGTATTCACATAAACTAAAATGTGTTTTGGGGAATAACTCAGTTCTTAAATATTCGTAAGTATTCTTTTCAAAGCATTTTTTTGTTGAATTTTGAATGGTCAGTTCCCAAATCTATTTATAACAACATGAAATATCATTTCTTCTTATAACTAAAGATAATATATTGTAGCCTAAGGTCTGACTTGGCTAGTTTTCATATCATTTTAACCTGCGCAAGTTATAAGCCTGTTACTTGACGGTTCGTATTTTCTTATTCCGAACATTTGGCTAGCTCGTAGAAACTAGACATTGAACGTAATAATTCAAGCTTAAGGTTAATTTTTAGATTTAATTATTTATCGGATAAGCGTAGGAAGAAAGTTTAAGTACTTTCGACGCCCATCGGACGTTTTCCTGAACTTTCAGCCCACGATCAACAAGAAACAACAAATTAAAAGTAAAATCTAAAAATACACAACATTGACCGAATAAACTTGTTGTTGTTTTAAATAATTAAGGGCCGATTTTTAATGGTCAGATAAAGGTTATCTAATGAATAAAGTATTACCCGACTTCTTCGACTTTAATATTACCGATCTTCAAACTCGTCTCAAAAAATGATGACGCCCTGTCAACATTTTGACAAGTTTCGTTTCAAATGAAGCTCATACTTATTAGCATTTTTAATTTGCATGTAATAGAATTACGGATTTTAAAACCCAAATTTTTGTTAAACTATCGACGTAGGTATGAGAAAATATCAATTATTTTTCATAACATCATTTTAATACATAATTGTTGTTTTATTGATAATTATTTAATTCAGTTCATCATCAATACACTTCAGAAAAAAAAAACTAAAACTTCAGTTCAGATTTGTTATTACATCGGCAATCCTTCGTTTTCATTATATTTTAAGAAATAATTATATAAATTGACAAAGAGCCATTGTGAAATGTGGGATATGCTGCAGTTGCCTTGAAATGTAGGACGGCTCAGAGTTGGTTGTTGTGCTTCTTTATTTCCACTTCAGTTTACGGTGTGACATGTGATTACGAAAAGTGCAACCCCGAATGTTTCGTCCCCGTAAGTTTACAACTTCGAATCACATAATAACGAATGCACGCCAACAGACAGTAAATGAAAGAAAGAAAAATTACACTGGTGTGGATTCTGAGATATGCCAGCCAGCCTAACGTTATTGCTCCAGCAGCCTTTTTTGATGGTGTTGTAGTTAGAGTAGATCAATAAACAATAAAAAAGCTAGTATTTTATTTTCCTCTTCAGTTTCAGCAATTGACTAACTACATATTTACAAAGAAATATTAAATTATTGGATTTATTTACACAGGATTTTAAGTATAAGAGGATGACTAGAAGATAGGAAGACCTTCACGCTGGTAGGTCTGGGAACTGGAGGGGAAGGATATCGTATATATATGCAGGCTATACTATAGACGACAGTTAAAAAATATGTGATCCACTGTCTCTGTCCACAGTCACATATTTGGTTGAGTGAATTTGTTACTTTTTTTTGAAAACAGTAAGTTGGCTGGATGCCTCCATAAAATTTACCTAGTAGGTACCTACACTAAGGGTTTTGTCGCACTCGTTGCTCCAGTTTATTTCAATGACTAAGCCAGTGTAATAAGATCACAGGAGAAGTACCTACCCTTTAGTATTCCAAGGACCCTATTACGACATCATCTCTAGCAAAACAGATTACTAAAAACTAATACTTACCAAATCTGAACGACTAAAAAGTGAGCACAAAACTACTAATAAATATCATCATAATCAGTCAGTAGATTGCTGGACATATGCGGACAGATATGTCTTATCCGACGATAATTTTTTTTTAATAAATCTTATCTGACGAATAACAGCTTCTGTCGATTAACCAACCATTGAAGAATGGGACCATAGTAATAAAATACTGTATTCGGCAGTTAACTTTTATCCGTGGATTGAAAAATCAGCCCTAAGTGGTATAAACTCAAGATAGTCTTAGGTAGTATGTATTGGATCTCTTCCAAGAAAAAGCCTTTAGCTCAATATTTATTATTGGTATAAGGTTCTTTATTTAAGTAACAACCTCAAGTGCGATCATGCATATACTGCAGTCATCGTTGGGATCGCTCAGCCAAATAGCAACTAGAAGCACTGGGCTTTGTTTAGCGAAACTCATAAACAACATGGCCTTACAAAGTATTGCTAGCATATCTAATCGGAGCAAATCACAAGAGCTAACAGTAAATCCCACTAAATCACAAGTCATAATTATTGGCAGTACCAACTTGATTAATCGCTTAAACTTCGACACAATTAATCCTGTAATATTCCATGGTGTAAAGATTTGCTACAGTGACTCTGTCAAGAATCCGGGCATTATATTTGACAGGACTTATAAAGGAAGTATAAAGTTGAAGAAGTGAGCAGAAAGATGTTTGCCGTCAATAGTTCCTTAAAACGTTTGCGCAATCTTTTGCCAATACCTGGCCAGTACTCTCAATAAAATCTCAATAGCACACACTCTTTTTTTTTCTCGTTCTTGACTATGCCGATGCCAGCTATCTTGACCTTATAGAAGAACTTCTAAACTTGAGCGGCTCCATAACCTTTGCATACGTTTCATATTTGGTCTACGTAAATATGATAATGTCTCCGAATATCGTTCTAAACTCAAGTGGCTCCCAATCCGAATTCGCCGGGACACATATTCTTTCGTTACTGTACCGGGTGCTGTTTAATTCCACGGAACCTAGTTATCTCAGAGACTTATTTCAATATCGCCATGAGGACCACGACAGAAGATTAGGATCAGCAGTATCGTTATGAAACAAACTTCATTATGAAATAAAATTTGCCTCTCCGCTGAACTAAATGAGTTACAACTAAAACACATTATTTATTTAGAGTATAAGATTAAGAGAGTAGTCGTTAATTATGTATTATGTTGTGTATTTTATTATATATTATGTATATATATGTTATAATATGTAGGTATATTATGTTTTATATGGTTATTTTATTATGTGTTACTTATTTTTTATATTATGGGTCGATACGATGTACTTACATAAAGTTCACATAGTGACCTATGTTATCATGTTTCTCCTTTTTTTTTTTTTTTTGTTTAATTGTTAATTGTTAAATACTTCTGTATCATTTTGTAAAGGTTGTCTGGTAGAGATCGCTCTAGAGCGATAATACCGCCTGTTGTACCGTTTGTTCCATGTTGTGTATTCCCCATTTTTGTTACTGTACAATAAAGTGTAAAAAAATTAAAGTGTAAATAAATAAATAATTGCAGTCCCTAGAACATCGTCGTAAGGTTGCTTGTTTAACCGTGTACTACAGGATTCATTTTGAAGAGTGCGCTAGTGCCCATCATACTACTAGACGCAGACAGATATTCCATACGTATGTGGTAGATATTCCAAAAATCGAACCAGCGCTTTGACAGTTCCTTTTTGATACGGGTCGCGTAAGTTTGGAACGAACTGCCTTCGTCTATTTTCCCTGATCAGTATAGTCCTGGTGAAGAGCGAATAGGTTTCTCGTAGACCAACTTAGTCTTTATGTTCACTTACAAACGTTCCATCCGTACTTTATAAAAAAAGAACAACCTACCTACGTGGACCTTATTTTTGCGATGCAGGGACTTCATTGTCCTAATCGTAGTCGTTATGTATCGAGGGTAGATATCGTTACAAAAGAATTAGGCATAACGTTGGTAACAAATTAGTATAACAATTACTAAAGGATTATTTATTTATTTACCCTTTATTATACCTACACAAAAACAAATCCAGAATAAAAAAAACACAAATAAAAGAACACATTATGTATAAAGGGCGGCCTTCTCGCTTGGAAGCGATTTCTACCAGGCAACCCAACTACATGAAAATGAAAATTGTAGATGGGCATAAACAGTAATAAACATACATACATACAAACACAATATATACGTACAAAGACTACACATTGACTTCTTCAGTTAAGGAAAGGAAGTGAGTTTTTAAAAGTTTTTTGAAGGTTGTAATGGTTTTAGCTGACTTAATGCTAAGAGGCAGCTCATTCCACAAGGATACCGCGCGGATGGATGTTAGAGAATAAGTGGATATACCAAAAAAACTAAAGTAACTTAGCTAAAAATATCTCCGAACCTGAAAAGAGATCAGCAAATTCACAAAATGACGCGTAAAATATCTCAAACAAACAAAGCAACAAAACAAACTTTCAACAGCAAGGTATACCTTTGTATTTAGGTAATAACAAGTTATATACAACTTTTAGCCCTTCTTGTTATAATTTGTAACATATTGTCAATAATTTAATCAGTCGTTGCAAATATAAACATTCGTTTCACCAATCAGCAATGCACCTAATAGTACCTAATTGCCAATTGCATTTCATTAAATGGCAGAAACTTCCTTTTTAAGGCCAATAAAATTGACTATACTGCAAGAGATCGTAATGAGTATCTGAATATCGTGTAGGTATGGTATGGACTGTATTCGCATTACAATCTCTAATTTTAAGTCTCTGTTATGTCAAACCAGTGTGTTAACTCAGTAACTTCAAAAACAGTTTTTGCAGGCAACTTTTTAGTTTATAGTTTTCTAAACATAAGAGGGTCTTTAAATTAGGGAAAGTAATGTCGAATCGAGCCCTATATCTCCATTACTGAACCTTGTTAGGTACCTGTTATATACGTGGTTGAATAGAACAATCAATTTCCCCGGAAATTATATCCAGGAAATTAACGTGAGATAACGCGGAATTAGCAACGCACCTGGGAAAGGTTTAAGGGCTCAAGATAAGTGAATATATTGCCGCAATTACTACGTTGAAAAGAAGCTGAATTTACGCGTGAACACTCAGGCGGATCATTTGGTATAATCTAAACGATCTTCGCGAGAGGCTCGGCAACTGCCAGCCCTATCTGGGTAATTCTGCTTTTGTTTATAATGAACTTTACCGTAGGGGTGTCACATCGCGGAGCACGTTTCTGTTTGTTCAAATAAAAGTTGCCAGAATTCGACTTATCCTTCAGAAAGTTATTCGAAAAGTTTGAGACAAAAGAGAGACATTTCTACGGTAAGAGGTATAATTGTACTTGTTTATTTGTTCAGCTACGTCGGCACGTTTCCGTATCTACATATAATGTATTGGGGCGTTTAATGAAAAGTAAGAATAAGTAGGTTACGCGTGTATTATTTACGGCTAATTTCAAGAAAAAATAATTATAGAGGATTAATTAGTAAACCGCATATGTCGCAAAAGACGTAAAGCATTACGTCTTTTGTATATAATCAATGATAAAATAGCTACTTATTGATCAAGTTAAGTTGAATAATACTGACAAAAGTTTGAATTAAAAAATAAACGGAATAATTTAGTAATTTCAAGCGATCACCTCAGTTTTTTTATCTGTTTAAATCCATCTATCCATCAGTAGTTATACATAAATACGCGTTTAAACCAAACCTTTCTTGGCGTGCTGCAGTCTGGTAAAAAGGCAGTCGCCGGTATGAGGTTTTTCAAACTAATGCATCATTGCAAGTAAGAGACATTCCATCCGTCCTCATTATTTTCGCGTATATCATTAGCAGAAGGCATAATAACAAATATTAAATTAAAACACCAAAAACGTAAGGTGCAAAATATCTACGTTAGTATACAGGGTGTAAAATCCAAATGGCTGACCCAATGGAGAAGTCAGAAACTATGAGAGATAGTGAAATCTGTTCATAGGACCATGGCGTCGGTTTTTGAGTTTATAATAATAACATTCAAACTTTTTTCCTAACTCTCATACATAATCGGGAATCGAACCTGGTCATAATACCTGTAAACAACATGGTATAAATTCTGCAAGTCGTAAGATTCAACCAAATCTTGTTCAAATAATTGAAAGAAAAACCCATCAATAACCTAACGATTTTATTTCAGTAAATGTTCAAAATGGTAACTGTTGTGCTGAATGCAAAGATAAGAGGTCATGAAAAGGCTCGTTTTCTATACTTATATTATAAAGAGGAAACCTTTGTATTTTTGTATGTTTGTATTGAACAGGCTCAAAAACTGCTGGACCGATTTCAAAATTTCTTTTACCATTACTTAGAGGGATTCTTCCGAATCCGTATAGGCTACTTTTTATCCCGAAAATCCGGCGGGAATCGAAATTGCGCGGGTAAAACCACGCACAAAGCTAGTATTTAATATAATTAATATCATTAATTCCAAAAGAAGTATTCCATTTTCAAATTTTAAATGATTTGGCACGTTCGCTAAAAAAATATATTTTAATTTTAAATAAGTGCCATTTTATATTTCATAGCCACATTTGGCTCTTATACTTACGGACCAGTACTTGACGCGATTTCAACAGGTTCGATTCCCGGTTATGTATCAGAGTTAAGAAAAAAGTTTGAATGTTATTATTAAATCTAAAATCAACGCCATGGTTCCTAAGAACAGATTTCGCTATCTCTCATACTTTCTGACTTCTTAATACCGACCCATTTGGATTGTACACCCGGTTTACAAAATTGAACGAAACGGAAATAATTATAAACAAGTAACTATTAACTGTACTATACTTATTATTAATATTTAAACATTATAATCGAACTTTTATGATATCGTGTAAAAAACAAAAGATAGTGAGTATATTTTTGTCATTTAATTCAGTGTGCAACATATATTTCAAAGCATTATCGTAGATTTCTAGTACGTAATCAGATAACATTGCTTCATTGTTACAATAACACTTAAATGCAAATTTTATTGCATCCAATACTTTAAAATTACGTTAATGTAGGTAAGAAGTAAAATAATAATTGTGGCTTTAATTTCCAAGGCACAACCCGGCGTCGACCACGTGGCACTGGCCGGTGATACTGGCAGCACCGTCACTTGACAGGAAAAGGACCATGCTCGCGATGTCCTCGCACTCGGTTGTCTTCCGCAGAGGACTCACTGTCCTGAACAGCTGAAACATCTCCTCGTTGGCTTCACTGGTCACTCCACTTCGCTTGAACAACTCCGTGTTTATAGGCCCAGGGTTGACGGAATTCACGCGCACTCCTTTCGGCCCAAGCTCGAGCGCACTCGATTTCGTAAACATATCCAAAGCCGCCTTAGACATGCAATACGCTGTGAGAGTCGCTTTCGGTTTCGTTGAGAGCACACTAGAAATGTTTACTATATTTCCTTTTGCGGTTATCAAGTGAGGAACTACTCGACTGGTAAGTAAATAAGAGCCACGAACGTTCGTGGCCATGATACGATCAAAAGTTTCAATTCCACTGTCAATTTCGGAATTTAGGTAGATACCGGCATTGTTTATTAACACATCGATACGACCATAGTGACGTATAGTATCGTTTACAATGCGTTCGACGTCTGCGTCGACACTGATGTCAGCTATGATGACCAGCGGTTGGATACCGCTGGTTTGTTGACACTGGTGAGCCACTTTATTGAGGTTGTGTACGTTTCTGCCTACGAGGGACAGCTTGGCTTTGGCCTCGGCGAACTTGGCTGCGCAGGCGGCGCCGATACCCGAGCTGGCGCCGGTGACGAGCACGACTTTATTGCGCAAGTCCATCTCGACCGACGCGCGACCACGCACTGAATAGGGGAATAAATGCATTCAAGTTTATTGTACGATCGATGCATCGTTATCATAATTAAAAATAAGCCGGTGTCTAGAATTGTTTTTGTTTATTTGCTATAAATTGTCTTCTACTTCGGATATTTGCGACGAAATAAATATAACGAACGATTCGTCCTTATATGTATTTTAGTACACATTAAAATATAAACATCAATAAAGCTCTATTGTATAAAATTAATAATCTTGCTAAGTGACATACATTTGCAAAATTTATGCGTCGCTGCATAAGGGCAGGTTATTGCATAGTCCACCTACTTACAAGCATAAGTATGAGGTAGGTATAAGACTACTTATTATATAATCCATATATTTTGTTTTACAGGCACAACATGTTACTGCGAATGACAATTCTGTTAAATGCCGGGGATTTTGCTGTGATACAGACAACCTGTTACCAAAAATGTTTCACACTCAAAAATTCTGAACAACTGACGAGCACTACACATAAATGAATATGCAAAATAAACTTTGGAGAGTCATTATAACAAAATAATGGTGCAAAAATCGATTTATACTTTGATATTTATATCATTTATGTGAACTTTGTGTAAAACTCTAGTAAATTTTCAAAATAGATAGATAGTAGGTAACATTAATCTTTGATTGCCGAGTAAGTATGAAATTATTGCTTTTCTTCAAATGTGTAAGTAAAAGCAATTGCCTTGTCGCCTTGTCGCCAAAATCGACGACATGGTTCATAAGATCAGATCTGTTTATGTTTTATATAGTTTTAGATTTTTTCGTAAGCGCCATCTAGCCCTAAGCTTAATAAGTTTGCACTGGCACTAGCCAACGGATATCGAATTTTGTTTTAAGTAAACACATACATATCATACATTATGCACTAGACGAAAAGTCGGCCAAGATGTTAGAATTACGAGTTCCGCGTTTTATTTAACAACTATAAAACAACTACCTATATTAACAACCCAATTATGTAGCTCAAAAGTAAACTATAATGAGCTGTTGTTTAAAGATTTAGTATATTATATATAAAAAAGGCTAGATTCTTCAAATATCGCTCCAAAGGTCCAAAGCTATGTGTTTCGCTTCTTACAAATCCGTTATCGGCAACTAAACATTCCTTACTTTTCGTAGTTAGCAAAGGCTAGAAACAATTGAAATTGCCATGAAAATTATAAAAAGTCAGAGTTTTTTTTCAACATGTGTGGCATAAATAGTTCTACCTACCTGTTCAAGAAAGCGTGTAGTAAAGACCTATCCGCTTTATTCGTATCGTCTCTATCATGTAAAATTGAGGTCTGAATAAGTCAAAAAAAATTATGATAACTGTGTAGTATGTTCCGTACTTGGGTTTTTTTTTTATAAGGTAGGTAGGTCTGATTCAAAAGTGTAATTTAAAACTTCGTTCGACGAGGGAAGGAAACGACGGAAGGTAACTCTACTTTCACTATTTGAGCAAAAATATGTTCCTAAGAAATATCATATTTCTACAAATAGATTGACCCAGATGATTTGTTCTCGGCCTTGCTATTGTTGCCTGACAATATCAAGTGCCTTTTACATTTAAGTGAACATTGTAACAAAGCATTCCTAACCAATTCTTTACAGAACAACGATGTATAACGTTACAAGGGTAGATTTCTAGGAATCTGTGGAAATTGTTTTATCATCATATCACAAAGACATTTTGACAAAAAAAAAATGGTCTGGTTCAGTTTCATTTCTTGAATTACGCAGGTTCGAAATTCAATACCTAGGTAATATCTACCTATGCCAATGCACTTATTAAAATATTTTTTCGATTTAATTATTAGTATTAAGGCGTTGGTAAATGTGTCATTTTTATTACACACTACCGTTCTAAAAAAACATTTGAAGCAGGTTTTATTAAGAAAATAATACATTTTTTTTACAAGCATCTAAAATCTCATCAAGCAGGGTCAGGGAGTGAAGACTATCTTACAAAACTAACTTAAAAATAATTTACTTCAAAGTATAATATCAATTAAAACAAACCTACATTCATACAGACACTCAGCACTTATGATTACATACTTAGTACATAAACATTGTTCTGTTTTATTTTAAACTTCAATTTTGCGACCTTTCACTTATTAAGCCTGGAGAGGCTGGTATTGTGTCATAGAGGTCTCTTAATACCTGTCTTTTAAAGAAAATCAATATAGAATAAGTAGATTTAGAATATAAATTGTTTTGTATTCAATAAGTCTTTTCAAAGTGGGAGTAAGTAAATCAGTAAATCATTTATATATTTCCTGACTATACAGAATCAAAAATCAGATCTTTCCACAAATCCAGAGGTCTATGTAAATATATCTGTAAACTCCACATTGCGGGTATAATCCCGCTGTCAAGTGCGGGATTACCGCGAGCCCTTTGTTTCACAACAGATGCCTATATCGCGCAGCGCATTCATTGCACTACGGCTTACGTTGGGAGAGCTACAGTGACTCGAATAAAAAGTTTTATTCGAAAAAGTGTTGTTTAGTCGAGAGGTATCTGTTTGGCGTACGTTTCGTATTTCGAAAGGAAAACAATTGGTAAGTCATGGGTTTAATCATCATATTTTTTTCTACAAAATTAACTTTCCTTTAGAACTTTGAAATTTTACCGACAATTTGAGTAGTGTCCATGACAAAGGACACGCCTGGGTCGGTATTACAGGTTCTATTTTACCCTCCATAGTAATTTTAATTAATGATGTAGGCAAGATACACTTAACATCAGTAAATAAATAAAATAAAATCCCCAGACAATCAACCTAACTAAACCCCATAGTAAGCATAGCTTGTGTTATGGGATACATGTAGTGAACAAGGGGGGAGCCTAGAATATAAATACATAAATAGATAAACACCCAGACATTTTTTTTCTTGTTCCGTGCGGGACTCGAACCCGCAACCACTGGCGTCTGTAGCAGACAAGTTTACCCCATCAAAGTGGTCGTCAGTGGATTCAGAGCACACTTGCCAAAAATACAAGTCAGGTCATTACTACCTTAACGTTCAATTGGCTTAGTCGTGGAAGCTGGCTAACGTACAACCAGTACCGAAGAAGGGAAGCCGTGCTGATCCTGTCAACTATCGACCAATTTCAATCACCTCCATACTTTGTAAAGTCATGGAACGTGTATTGAACAATCGACTCCTGGCATACCTTGAGACCAACGAGCTCCTAAGCGATAGCCAATATGGTTTCCGCAGTGGACGCTCGACCGGCGATCTTCTCGTGTATGCCACACACTTATGGAGTGAGGCCTTGGAGGGTCATGGTGAAGCAATAGCTGTATCCTTAGACATCTCCAAGGCCTTTGACAGGGTCTGGCATGATGGTCTCTTAAGCAAGCTTCCAGCATATGGCATACCGACCGGGCTCTGCGACTGGATATCTGATTTTCTGAGGGAACAGTCGATTCGAGTAGTCTTAGACGGCTATTCCTCTGACCTAATGGCGATTAATGCCGGGGTACCTCAGGGATCTGTTCTCTCTGCAACTTTATTCTTGCTGCACATTAATGACCTCCTAACACCAGGCATTATTGGATATGCTGATGACAGCACTGTTGTTGAGAGATATATATCCAATGCGCGAACGAGCGCCCATGAAATCCAGGTTTTGAGAGAGTCTATGATTGAGCGCGTTGATTCGACCTTGCGGAATGTGTCCGATTGGGGCGAATCTAACCTGGTCAAATTCAACGCCTCCAAAACACAAGCGTGTCTATTCTCCGCAAAAAAGAGCACCTTTACTCTTACGCCCACTTTCCAGAATGTATCTGTTCCCATCACCGATCAACTAGGGCTTTTGGGCGTCACTATAACGTCCAAATTAAACTTCGGACAACAAATTGTGTCTATGGCAAAAACGGCTTCCAAAAAATTGGGTATCATCTCGAAGGTCCGGCGGTACTTCAGCCCTGAACGGCTCCTCAACTTATACACAGCCCAAGTGAGGTCTTGCATGGAGTACTGTAGTCACCTTTGGGATGGTTCTGCCAAATACCAGCTCGAAGCGCTAGACTCTGTTGACCGAAGAGCCCGAAAACTCATAAATAACAACAACCTTACAAATAAAAAATTGCAGACGCTGGAGCATCGTCGTAAGGTTGCTTGTTTGACAGTATTTTATCGGCTACATTTTGGTGAGTGTGCGAGTGCTCTTTTTGACCAAATTGAACCCACCCCTTTTTACCACCGGACTACCAGACGCAGACAGAACTTCCATCCGTATATAGTGGATATACCAAGTAGTCGAACAAAACGCTTCGATAGTTCCTTTTTGGTACGGATTGCCAAGGTGTGGAACAATCTGCCTGCGTCTGTTTTTCCTGACCACTACAGTCCTGGAACTTTTAAGTGTCGAGTGAATAGGTTTCTCGTGGATGGACGTCAACACCATAGTCTTCATGCGCACTTTCCATCAGGTGGCATGGAAGACAAACGTCCTATCCTTACAATATAAAAAAAAAAAAAAAGTCGCCCGGGAATATTTTTAGCTTAAGGTAACTGCGTGGCACCTTCAACTCATCTTATGGTAAGTTACATAGAGGTCGTAGATTTCACACTAGGCCCTAGTGACTAGGGGCTTAGGAAGGAACTGGCTCTTCATAGAGAGCTCTTCATTGCCTGAACATATCGCCTCTGGAGCAGCGATTCTCATTGGTAGACTCAACATGGAGGCGACATTTAGTTTTGTACTAAGTAACCGTGAAAGGATCCTGCCGCTGGGTTATTTTGCAGTTCTTTAACTACCCCATCGCGCACAGGGCGGTAATTTTAATTACGTAGTGGTACGCAATGAAGAAAAGGTATTATCATTAATATCATTTGTTCGTATTTTATGCATCACCAAGCGGAATCACTACATTTTCTTATCTTTAATGATAACTTTCGATCGAATTATGAGATAAAACACTCATATTCTTTGGTATATTTCGATTTCCTAGTCTTTGTGTATTGGTATAGATATCATCATTAATATGTAAAGGCTAATTATAATAAAAACTACAGATAAGGTATATGCGTAGGCCATCTACCTACCTATTTTACCTATTTTAGTACTGATGAAAAACTACTTACTTGAGACTTAAATGTGTATACAAACGGCTGCAGATCAAGCATTCCACACCTGTCAAAAAAATGTAATTGAACCTAAACTCTATGGCCTCGATATTAAGTTAAAAATTGCTTGGGGAAATTTGTCAGGTTTGTTACGTTTGATCTGCCTTCTGTACCAGGAGCAGGACTATAATGTTGAGGAAAACAGCATCACTTTTTCAGCATGTCTTTTTTGATGTTGGTGAAAAATTATACAAAATTTTACTTTTATTTTGATTTATTCAAATAGTTTTAATGTGAAATACAACATTAAAATTCGAAGCAATTTATATACAACATTATATCGCTTAACTTATCCTTATATAATTAATTGATTCTTAACCACAAAAGCTCTCTAAGTTTTGTCTTTGGCACTTACTATGTGTAAAAGCAACGTGTTGACTAGAACTTTAATAATTAGTTTAAATATTAATAATTTATTTTGATAAGCAAATTTTTGTTTTGTATACAGTTAAAAAATATATTTTTAGAAACAAGTAAGAAATTAATTTCATGAATAAAAATATATTACTTATGAACATAGAAGCCTTAAGTTCGATAGGAAATTATTTTTTGAAGGGAAAATTTTATCATTTAGGTACATTCTTACGCACGATTTGACAATGGTAATTAAAAACTTTTCTTAGGAATTAAAAACTTATAACAGATATTTTAAATACTTAAGCAATAAAATTATAAAAAAAAAAATATTTAACGGCACAACAGACACAGTTTTAAGCGTACCTACATACATACTCGAGTAAATTAAAGCATCAGGATGATAAATGGTAAGCCTAAAATTATTATAAAAAGGTGTTATTAAAAGTCTGGTGTAGTGACGTATAAGACTTCCTAAGACCATTTCGTTCAAGTAACAAAGTGTGATTCCTCCTATCAAAAGGACTTATGCCAAGCTTGTGTGACTCAGAGGAGGAGCTTTTTATTCATGCTAGTGTTTAGAATACTCTGTACTAACCCAGACACACGAAATCAATATCCCTTTTGAAACTGCCCTTGCAGGGTCATGAGTCTCTCTCCTAGAGGCCGCTTAGGTCCTGAACCCGTTCAGGACTCATTGACCATCAACCTGACCCATTGTTGGGTCATTGTGGGGTCAGTGCTGAATTCATTCTGACAAAACCCATCGATAGCTCGGTCACGGTCAACAAGTCCTCGTGATAAATTAGGCAGCTGTCTCATATTTGAAAGGACCCGGACAATTTCACTTAACCAGCTATATCGAGTGATATACGCCACTATGTCACGCATGACTTTAAAATACAATAGATGCGAAAATAGTTACACGGTGTTCCATCGACCACCGCTTAGGACAGTAATAATCTAAATTTGCCTTATCAATTACGTTCTTATTTAGAAGAAGCAATAAAAATACTAATTTATACAAAGAATTACGTTCTTATGTTATCACTGGAGGGAGTGCGATACTGGACGTATGTGTTCTGAGACCCTTTACATCCCTATATATTTACAAAAATAGGAAGAAATTACAGAAATTCTAAGAGTTTAAGGTACTATAGATACATGTGGAATTCTGATAGGATTCAAAGTATACGTTTGAAAGTAAAAGTAACAATTTAAAAGATTCTATCTACCTTTGAATCCGTGCACTACGAAAGCGGTTCACCTATTGTAACACTTTAAGCTTCGATCTCTGCTACGGTCGACTCGTTTTTTTTTTATTATCGGAAATATATTTTGTTTGAAATCTATTTTAGGTTTTTATCTTTTCAAATTTTGAAGAAAGATTGTTTTAAAAATTACTTTCAAATATTCAGTTTAAAGCCAAGTTGTAATACAAATTTACGTATTATACATCGAAAATTTTACGTATTAGAAAATATCAAATTACATGCAAAATATTAGAAAAGCTAAATTGCTCGTATTTCCCTCCCTTCTCTGAGCTCCTTTTGGAAATACGTTTGATATTTTAAGCCGCCATTAATTTCACAAAGGGAGGTTATAAAATGCAATATGTCGAAATACGGGCAAAGTGGTAGTCGGTCAGGATCAATATGGCTGCGGTCCAATATATTATTATTTTGCTCATCGAGCCATGAAGACGCTGCGTACAGAAAATCTCGCCCGGAGCCGGTTTCCAATGAATATATCAAATCATTTGTAGCCGAGTTGATGAGTACGGAAAATTGTTCGCCAGATTTTTCATAATGAAAACTTTTATTAAAAATTGGTCTGTCAACGGAAATATTAAAGTTCTGCTTTAATAAACTTTGATGAATATAGCTTCGTAATTGAAAATCAATAAAGATACCAAACTGATTGACCATGTATGGTTTCACAGCAGATGAATATATTAAATCTTTTGAAAGGAAAATTGAGAGCAAAAAATTACGTAAACTTTTTTCAATATGTTTCTCCTAATTAAACAAATATATCGATTGATGATTATAATTTATATCTAGCAACATAATGCAACAGATGAAAAAGTCAGTTTGATTCTATTTGATCTTTTTTTCATTAAAACAGCACTGCACGGCGACGTTATATTTTGCACGGCTATAATTTGATAGTCGGTCACATTAATTCCGGTTTACTGCTCGATTCTCATGAGATTTTGTTGCAATCGTATCGTAAGCAATCATTAAGTTTACTTTATTATGTTGGCATGAAAGTTACGACTGTTTCTTTCGCGTTTTATTTCAGATATATTTTTCACTTCATCGAAAAGTAGATTTCATTTGAAGCAAGTTTAGATGATCAAAACATATACCTACATATTAACTACGAACTGTAACCATACATTTGTCTCAAACCCGACTCATTTATACACATATTTCGACAAACTCACATGCATTTTATTTAAGTACTGTACGCACGATACGATTTTTAAATACAAAAAAACTTACAAATACTCAAATCAGTAAGTCGAGATTATTTTCAAAGCTAATATAATAATTCTGTTAGAAATATAGGAACTAGTAAAAAGCAGATTATTTAATAACAGTTCGACTAAAACTGGCTTGCCACGGTCAGTTGGCGCACTGGATGGAAATTAAACCCTCGGTATTAAAGATAGGAGTTTAATCCTATTTTGAAATAGGGGCTTACGTTTATTTAGATGGATAAATATCGTCAATTTAGAGTTTTTTGACGGCGCGTTTAACTGTTGACTTCAAAAAAGAGAGTAGTTACCTAAACTAGATTTTTAGGTTTGAATTACGATTCGTTACAGATCATTTCAGAATTTACGTGAAACACATTATTATTCTAAATATTTAAGGTAGAAAAAAACAATCAATATCTGATCTAATTTGAGGAACTTGAACCTCCACCTCTCTTACGTCCCTATGAAACAGAAGCGTCACTACACATACCTACATTAAATAGAGACAAGAAAGTCACGTAACTAATTACAACCATTTATTCAATTTTATTAATATCTATCTATTTACAGCTACTCTAGACACAGTAAAATGACACAAAATCGATCAAAAACTTCTTCAAAAGTTTTGAATACCTCAAAATTTACAAAAAATCAGATCACAATATCGCTTGGCAATATAACATCTTATACTTATTCTAGAAATTTCTACAACATAAATTCTAGCAAAATACTACACGAGATTGTCTATGTATTACGCACTAGAATTTCGGTATTAAAATCATTAAAGTTTTACGTTTATAGCAATAAAAGCTTGTAATGGGCAGTACAAAGTTTTAATATGAAAGCTTTGCTTTAGTTTTCGATGTTTTCTAGTTTTGAAACTTTAATGACTAACAACTATGAAGTTATACAATTCAATTGTTGTAATAACTTCTGACTTAGTAATTTCGAAATATAATAATTGTTGTAACAGCTCCTCTAGTTTGATGTGGTTTAGTACGCATTACTCGTGCGAAATACAACGTTCATCCAAATCTACGATATAAAACTCTGATACATTGGAATGAACGCTGATCGAATTTAGTAAATTATGAAAATCTCATATGGAATCGATGGTTTTCCTAAACAAATGTTAAAAGGATCATAAAATACAGAGACAAAGTCCTACTTTTTAACTTTTTTAGATCGCTCGCGACCCGATTGTTTTTCCTTTTGGATTCAAACTGAGGAAACCCAAGTATAAATTAATTAAAAAAGTGGATACTAAATTATATGAATTACTGACATTGAATTATTTGATGGTATAGTAAAATAAATGCAGCAAAATAATTGATTAGGATAGATGCTGTAAGTGCTGATAAAGGTCGAGTACTAATTCGATAACATGTTTTTAGACTTTCATTGACGTCTGAAACAGTATCTGAAACAAGTTCGACCGCCCTTATGCTGCTATGTTCAATTCCATGCAAGTCATCAGTAGGATACTAATTAATGATGCATAACCTTTTTTCAAATTGTAGCTGTAAAAACTTCAGCTTGTAAATTATGATTTTACGCATGTTAACTGCACAATAGCCTCGGCGTATTTCAAAACATATGTAGCAATCATTATCCTTACAAATAAATGGTAAGCATACAAAATTTCATACATAGTAGACTAGACATAGATTATTCTCAGACTAAGTCTGATTAAGTCGCTCAAAATAAGTCCCAAGATTTGTAACTTTTGCAGAAGCATAATAAATGCCGAGTGCATTACTAAGATTAATTCATCCTAATATGTCGTTAATCAAAAATAGCTCAACTGAGATTTGTTAGGTATTTTGAAATTGACACTTGTCTATTAAATTTATGCTTGCATATACTCAGAATTCTTTAAATTTGATCGTATTTACAAGACCTATAAGTACAGTATTTTGTCCTGTATACTAATTAAATCAAAAAGCATTTAAACATGTCTGGTTTCGAAAGTCTTGAGATATTAGGTATAGTTATGTAAACGGCAGCCTCGTTCAAAGGTGATTTGATATTGACTATCTTGTCTATTGAATTCAAAGCTTAAATAACTGATGAAGCTTGCATAAAGTTGAAATTCTCTAAACTTGTTTGTTTTTTTTTTTCAATACAAGACAGTATTTAATCTTTTCAGCTATTTAAAGCAAAGAGCACATAACCAGACATAATTTACAAAATCTTGAAGGAGTTGGTGGAGTGATTTAATATTGACCCTTGTCTATTGCATTTATGCTTGCATACACTTGAAATTATCTACATTTGTTCATTTCATCAATATAAGACGTACACAGTATTTAATCTTTTCAACTATTTAAAGCAATTAGCATGTAAACACATCTAGTTTACGAAGTCTTGAGATGTCTAGTGTCGTAGTCGCAGCGACGCAGCACGGCGAAGTGTGTGACTTGGAAGGAGTTGGTAGACCGGCAGCCACGCTCCAGGGTGCCAGTCATCGTGTAGCCCATGTTGAAGTCAGCCTGATTCACGTTCGTGGTGAGGTACAGCTGGGGAAGATTGGTAATGTTAATTTGATTATACGAAAAGGCACAAAATGTCCAAACAATTTATCTATTCCGGAACAATAAATGAAAAATGATATTAAGTTTGAAAAAAAAACGATTAGATTCACATAGATGTAAAGGTTATTTACTAACTGGTTCTAGTTTTTTAGTTATCTCTGCAAAAATAAATTGTCTTTTTCTTGCTCTGCTATTCATTTTCCTTTTTAATAAACTAAGAACAACTTCTAATTAATTAAGAAAAAGAAATCTCCAGGCGTAGGCGTGTTTTATTTTTTCAAATAAGAATTATATTATTTTTCTAGAAAGATTTATCATTTCTTAGCAATAGCTTAATTATTAATACAAATATTGGACAACATTTTCGACATACAGTACTGTTCTGAGATTTTACAACTCTATATGAGATTTAATTACAATACTAATATGTTTTGATGGTAGAAATTATGAAAAAAGTCGCTTTCAATATTCAATCACAATTTTCAAGATTTGTACATACTCGCAGAAATAGCAATTTTGTTTCCACTTGTCATTGCAGCTCATACATAAATATTACGTATTTTGGTATTTAGAGTCTAAAGTACCGCTTTAAACTAATATACTTAGTTAATATACGAATATTAGTAGGTTTGTATTTCAAAAAAACAATCCTAAAATTAAAAGGTACCGTAAAGTGGGGCTACATGAACACGTTTTTCGCACATTTTTTGACATAAAAAGTGGACAAATAACTTTGAGGTAACAAATAGCGTTCATCGTACCAACCTAAACGTTAGGACTACTAACCTATAAAAAATAAAAAAGATAGAAATATGATTTAAAAAAAACATTGGAGTTCAAGTAGCCCCGTGGTTGGGGCTTCTTGACCACTAAAAGTTTTTTGCAGGAGAATCTCTTATTTTGCGTGTTAGATGGTTAAATTACCCCGTAAAGTGAAGCAGAAAGATCAAAGAATGCATTGTTACTTCAAAAAAATAATATTCTTTGGAGTAAAACATGCAAAATAAAACGCAAACTTGCAACGCAATTCTGATTGACAGGTTGTTTCTTGCTATAAAGGAATTGATGAAATCTGGCCCTGGGGTCTTTTTCTTGAAGGCCTTGACTAAGCAAGTTATTTTATGCAGTTATTTTATCACCACATCTCGAATGTCTGCCTTCGTCAAGGAGAAACCCCCCATTCGCTACAATTGCGATGGTTTCAGAAATCAACTGCTTATTTAAAACGGTTGGATGTCCAACAGGTTTCATATCCAAGCATCTTACGTACTAGAGTTGGCCGAGGCACTTTGAATGTTTCTGCCGCCTTTTTCTTGGACATCCCACTAGGAACTACATCCATAGTTTTTTCCATGTCTTCCACTTTAAAAATCTTGTATGGTTTTTTGATACTTACGCACCATTTTTATTCACCAGCTATCTTTAACAAGTCAAATAAAACACTATTGAACATAAACGCAGCCGCATCACACTTTCGTGAGACAAGTTAAAGTACGTACGCGTTGTGTTCATGTAGCCCCGGGGTAGTCAAATAGCCCCACTTTACCGGTACATTATCTTCGGCTTTGAAACGTTTTACTTGAAATGAGAGCCGACGATCTTCAAGAAAGTAAGTATAGTGGTTACTTATACATATACCAATTTATGGTAGGCTTTATGTAAAAACAGTACCAAACAGCTTTTACCTTGAAGTCTGCGTCGGTGCTCATATGCTTGAAGCTGCCGAAGACATAGACAGCGTTGCCACCGCTTACCACCATACGCGCTTGAGTGCTGTGCCTGAATACAAATAAATAACTTTTATAAAACAGATATACAAGCTACATTACACAGTGACGATCGCAAAGGTTAAATTTCAAGGATGCAGCCTGTTACCACCTGCAGTCCTTGGAGACACCCTTTAGTTAATGTATCACAAGGCATTATATGCAATCATTGTATGTTTCATCTCAAATCTGTTTATTTATTTTATTTCTTTACGTGTTAGTTTAAACGACCACTTTGGCGATGGGGAAAAACCTATCTGCTTCAGACGCCAGTGGTTGCAAGTTAGATTCCCGTCCGGAATAAGAAAATAAAATGTTCCGGGTCTGAGTGTTTATCTATTTATGTATTTATATTCTAGGTTCCCCCTAGTTCGCTACATGGTATCTCATAACACAAGCTACAAGTTTCGCTTATTTTGAGGCCATGTAGTTATTGGTGTGATTGTCTGGGGACTTTTTTTTTGTTATAATTCAAATACTTAAAGGTAGCTAATAAAATACATTATGAAGATACAGCTTATTTATACAGATAAAGGACTCTAATGAATATTAATTGATAAAAAAATGTGCCTACGGGATATGAAAAATAGTAGTCTTAGATGGCTACTCCTCCGACCTAATGGCAATTTATGCGGGGTACCTCAGGGATCTGTTCTTTCTGCAACTTTATTCTTCCTACACATTTATTACCTTTATTACCGAGAAACATATGCAATGTGTGAACCAGCGCCCATGAAATCCAGGTATTGAGAAAGTCTATGATTGAGCGCATTGATTCGACCTTGCTGAATGTGGCCGATTGGGGCTAGTCCAACTTGGTAAAATTCAATGCCTCCAAAACACTATCAGACGTAGACAGAACTTCCATCCCTATATGTATAATGGATTTACCAAAAAGTCGAATAAAACACTTCGATAGTTCCCTTTTGGTATGGACTGCCAAGGTGTGGAACGATCTGCCTACGTTTGTTTTTCCTGACTACTACAGTCGTCGTTCTTTTATGTGTCAAGTGAATAGGTTTCTCGTCGATGAACGCAACAGGTGGCATGGAAGACAAATGTCCTATCCTTTTAATATAAAAAAAAAGATACACAACATACATACATCCATAACTTCACGCCTGTATCCCTAATGGTGAAGGCAGAACACCAGAGCCTATAAAACCATCTGATGTCACGATTGCCAAATTTGGAGGTATAATTATGATGGATTGAGATTATTGTAGTGACAGGGGGTCAGCCTTTCGCCCGCAAAAACGCCTATAAAACCTCCGTCCTTTAATTGACTTTTACAGTATGCCCGGGAAGAGAAGCATCTGGCACATTCTATGTTTTTCTTTCGCTCCCAGTCCAGCATGGAAGAAAAAGACACATAACTTGCAATATATTAATAAAAAAATACTACGAGTATTATGTAACTGTTTTTTCATGTGTTTTTATGAGCTTCGGTTCTAAGAACTTCTAGTCCGTTACTGAACAACAAATACCTTAGTCATTACCTTCCTCTACCTATCAAGCAAAACTACACGAAAACGAGATTTGACATCTGAGTAACGACACTTCCTAGCTTTACTTCCAAAAATATCACGTTACTCAGTATAAATCGCATCACAGGTCATCAGCGTCAACTACAAATGGTGGAAGTTGTCATACAGTTCAGTACGCGAGTCACGTGTGAAGTACCAGGACATCATAGCGCGTAGGCACGTAGAGGCTGACCCTACGCGTAATGGATGCGATGTAATGGCTGGTAGGTAGGTACATCGTGCGGCGGGCTTACAGTGTACGACCATTGGCCGACGATATATGTCGGTATGTTTGTTTAGTTTGTGGTGACTTGAAATTGATGTTGTAGATGGATTTGTAAAGTTGAAATATAAACGCGTTTTTAAACATTATTGCTACGGCTCTACGGCTCTACTGAAGC